>CM019069.1:102650230-103850230 GCA_009667805.1 Leptobrachium leishanense | reverse complement strand
ATCTTCTCACTCCTCGGCGCGCTCTGCCTGTTCTCTCCACGAGACTGCGGATGTAAGTCTCTCTTTCCCGCTCACTTCCTGTTACCCCCCCCGCAAAGCATGCTGGAAAATGTAGTCCCAATGTCCAGTGTCTTACATTGCGCTTATCCAGCACAATCTTACCATGGTCTCTGTCTCCCTCTGGTGGCCATTGCAAGTAATTGCAGCAGAACAGTCTTTTTAACACAGCGCTACAGGTACATTTTTTGTCCTTCGTTTTTCCTAATTAATTTATCCAAGTATAAAAGCTTTATGGTCCATATATCAATTACTGCGATGCATAAAGGTTTTGGTGCCTCCGTTAGAGTGGTGGGAATTGAGGGGCAATAAATACAGATAGGATATTTTTATATCGGGGCCTACTATTGTGATCTTCTTTGGCCACGTATTGATCTACTATTTGACCTATTGGTTCTTTTCCAGTGTTTACTTGTGTTATATCTGTTTGTTTTAAGGAGTCTCTTTTTAGTTTGGTAGAGTGTTTTTTAAATAGTAACAATAAAAGTTATGTTAAATGAGTCTCGGCACTCTTAACCCTTTGGAGCAGGGCCGGCCCGACCATGGTGCACAACGGAGCAGCCGCTCCAGGCGGCAGATCCCAGGGGTGCCATATTTTGACCGGCGTTGCACTATTTTTTAACCTGCGCCAGCGGCAGGATCTCATGTGGGCCGGCCCGGCTTAGAGTCAGAGCAGTGACCACGCACGTGATATGCTCCAGCCGGGCCAGTGAAGAGCGGGATAAAGGTGTGGCTAGCGCATGTGTGGGCAGGTCCTTCATGCTGTAGGCTGCTGAGATCACTTGCCGCTTGAGTCCCGCTGGTGACTCGGGCCTGCACTGGGCCTGACTGCTCCCCAATGGATCCCCTCACTCAGGCTGTGGCAGCTCAGAGAGTCTCTTCCCGTGTCCTGATGGCACCACTGCCTCTGCACCAGGACCAGGTATGCCTGCACTGCTGTGTATAATGCTGGGAGCTCTGCTCTTACGTGCCCTGCCAGCCTCCGGCTCAGCCTCTCAACGGCCACTCGGCTTTTATTCTTTTATTCCTGGCTGCTGCCTTTTAGCTTCCAATTATTCCCCACGGAGCCTCCAGTGTCAAGTAATCATTTAAAATCCTTATCTATGTCTGTCAACCTGGAGCGCAGATCATCCACCCCCCCCTCCTGGTTTGCCATTATGTACACTATCCCAGTCTGCAGCTTCCCTTTTATTAGAAATGTCTAATGTGATCCTAATGATGCTCTGTAAACTTCAGCATAACACATAACTTTGCTGATTATACAGCTCAATATAACACATGGGCTCTTCTCTACTGTATTGGAAAATGACGGAGCCCCCATCAGTATCAAGCTCTGAAGAAAAAAAAAAGGTTTACGTGGGGGCGACTTTTCATATCGAGCCCATGTGTTAACTTTGAGCAGTTTGCTGATTATGCAGCTCAGTGTGTGTTTGAAGTTTACAGAGCATCATTCAATCGCATTAGATACTTCGAATAAAAGGGAAGCTGTAGACTGGGATAGTGTACATTAAAAGCAAACCAGGAGTGGGGGGGTGGATGATCTACCAGCTCCAGGTTGTCAGACATAGATCAGGATTTTAAATGATTACTTGACACTGGAGGCTCCATAGAAAATTGTATTAGAAGTAATCTATTTTATTTTTAAGCCGGGAAATACGGAGCCCCACCAGTGTCACGCTCTAAAACAGAACACGTTTTTATGCGGGGACAATTTCCCATATCAAGCCAATGTTAACCCTTTGCGTGCGCACGGGGAAGCTGTTCCGTGCACACGCAGAGATTCCTTTCCCCAAAACCCTCCTGACTAAGGATGGGGCCTCAGCCTTAAATGTTCAGCAGAGCAGTGTATGTGATAAGGCAATGTCAGGGCGAGTGGGATTAATACTCCTGCAAAGTAAACAGGAGTTCACATCCTAGCAGGATTTATTTTTACTTACCTACCTGTGCCTGTATTATTATTATTCTAATGCTGCTATGATTATTGCATTGAATTATTCATAATATTAATGCTGCTATTAATATTACAATTATAGCAAGCTTTGGTTTTATTCATTTAATTAAATGATACAAAACTTGCTATTAATTATTACTGTATGATGTTCGGGGGGCAGCAAGTCATCCTTTGCCCCAGGCAGCACAATGTCTTGGGCCGGCCCTGCTTTGGAGTATACGATTAGGGTAGTTCTCCTGACTTTATTTTTGTGTTTCTTTTAAGTTGCGTGTGTTGAATCCCTTTGGTAGGAGTGCTACCCTGATGCAGGGTTGGGTGATCACAAGCTCTGAGGTTTCTCTGGATATATTGTTGTTACTAGTTTCTGCTATATGGTCTCATGCTGCCATCATGTGACTATAACTGGTAATGTAAAAATGTACCAGGGAAATTGGTTTAATACACTGTACATAACTTAAGTATAATCACCGACTAGCAGACAGAAGTGTATACACGCACAAATCCTGATTGACCTGATTTGCCTGTTTGTGTAAGAATCTACGATGGGCCTCACTTGAGGAGCTATGAGGGAGCAGAGGGGGCATTTCCCAGGACATTTGGACCTCTGTATCTCTGGTTCCATACATCTTACTTAGTCAAGAGAAGTGTCATTTGAGACCCAGCACACCAAGATGGACAGACCACATTTTATTTGGCACTCAGAAGTAGCAGCAATGTTTCGGATATGTGTCTAGCCTGTCAGCTACAACGTTGGTGCTACTGCTGTGTGCCAAACAGATCGTGGTCTTTCCATCATCTTGGAGTGCTGGGTCCCTCTGCTTTTTCCCCATGTACCTGTGGGTTTGTCTCCCCCTGGGCCCCTGGGCACCCAATAAGGACTTAACAGTAAGGATTACTGAGTGTGTGCATTTACCCTGTCTTTCATGTTGCATTGGAAAGGTCAGAGTCTGGCCTTTCCAATGACACCTAACATGACCATGTAAAATGTGCAAACAAATTTAAATAAACAAAATGCTAAAGATTTATTTGATCTTTTTAAATTTTGTTTAACTTGCATATGCAGTACCAGGTTCTCCATTGTTTATTTTTTAAAGAGAGTATACCCTGTAGAATATAAAACCACAAAAGCTTAGAGGATAACATGAGGTTAAATAAATTTACATGTTATAAATTATTCAGAATTTAAATGTACACATTGACATTTTGTGTTATAGTATTCTCTTATATTATTACTATGTGAATATGTCATATCATATTTTGAATCTGCTGAGCGTTCTGGAAAAAAAATAGATAAAATTTGTCTGGGTCATACAATAAAACATGACCAAATATGATTTAAATTTCATGAGCAAAAAATGGTCAAAACAAGCTTACCACATGGAGGTGAAATAGCTCAGAAATAATGAATTTAATGTCTATGTATCTAACCTCTGGATTTGACTTGACAAGGCTATTTCCTGGATACACTCTAATTCTATACACCTCTATAGTGTATCTTTCCAGCACGTCATGGGGGCATGATAGCAAGGTCCTCTAGGGTCCTCACACAATAATACATATCTTGATTGCTCACAGAAAGTCGCCTCCTCTTGGCATTCAATACAAACAGCATATATAAAAAAACTCAAGCAATTCTAGATAGAAACCAAAAAATAAAAAAAAAAGTGTAATCCAGCCAGACAAATAAGGGTTAAACTCACAAGATATCAATGAATATCAGGCACATCACAGTATTGCTGTTACCCCTCTCACTTCTCCAGTGTGGCCGGTCTCAGGAGTCACCGGGCATCATACGATGGAATAATCCACCCACAGGACTGCTCCTTAGATTACCACCTGGTTTTGGATGGGGATCAGCACAGCAGGATAGGTCTCCCAATGGAGATGGTTATTAGCCTTTTGGACCTTAATCCTGAATAGTTCAGCAGGAGGATGCAAAAACTGACTCTTAAGTAAAAGAAAAGGAACTTTATTAATATAAATAAAATATAATATATAAATAAATACAAAACGGATTACACGAGTATTCGACACGTTTCGTGGTTATTCCTCAGGAAACAGATTGGAGAGAGGCAGGTATGTAAGGGATTCAAGAAATGAAAGGTTTATTAACCACTTGGCTGCGGTGAACGTGCTCAGCGCATCCAGACAAGCGGTTCTCCTGTGCTGCGGATGTGCTGAGCACGTCCTAGCACAGGAGGCAGTGTTCGGCTGGTATTTTGGCTGATCGCTGCAGCCCACTGGTGCGGGCTGCCATCTTTGATGTCAGCCCAGCCTCCGGGACCCCAGCGGGCAGGAATAGCATCATTGCGCCGGGGCGATGACGTCTATTCGAGGCACAGCCCCCCACCCCCCGCCAGTGCAGGGAAGGTGCCTGAGGGTGAGGTCTTTTGAACCACTCTCCCTCCCGATCTGCTTGGGACAGACAAAAAAGGCAGGTACCGCTTTGAAGGGCACAGCCTGCCCTTCCAAGCGGTGGCTACATTTAACCCCTTGGGGGCTGGATCGCAATTTGGCGTGAACAGGGGCCGGATCGCAGTCCCTTCCTGGAGCTGGCCGACATCTTGATGTCGGTCAAGATTCCGGGATCTCCCCCTGCCAACTGGCGTCATCGCGCATTGCTCAATGATGTCAGTTCGGGAGTTAACCCCTAGGGGTTCGGGAGTTAACCCCTAGCTGCCACCTATGGTGGAGATAGGGGGTTCCAATGAAGGCCAGAGCATGGCCTTTCCAATGATACAAAACATGACCATGTTAAAAGAAAAAAAGAAAAAATATAAATAATTAAAACATTTTAAAAGAGTTCTAAATTTTTAAAACCCTTTCCCTGCTGAGCCATTTCACCCCTGTGTACTGAGCTCAGTTTTTTACTGGTTTCTCTCATCATTTTTAAACGCAATTTGAAGTCACATTTTATTATGTGACCCAGACAAATTATATATCGTTCTTTCCAGCAGACTCGGCAGATTCATAATATATCATTATATGTATACGTCATGTCCTGCCTGAATATTATAACAAAAAATACAACAAAATTAGAATTTTCAATCATCTACAGCGTGTAATTTTTTTTTCACATGTTATCATCCAAGCCTTTGCAGTTCTATTTTCTATGGGGTGCGCTTGTTAAAAAAAATTGAAATGGGGACGCGTTACGTTTTTTTGGGGGGGAAATTACGTGTTTTTAGCAAATCCCCCATAGAAAAAATCATTAGTGCAGCATCATTGTTCACATTATAATTAAAATGTGAACAATATTGCTGCATTAATAAAACTAACACAAAAAAACAAGTTTTTATTTATTTTATTTTTTAAATTCAAATTCATTTTATTTATTTTTGCTTACCTCTAACATGGTCATGATTGGTATCATTCGAAAGGTACCTTTATATGACCCTCTAGCTGCCACCGTGCAGGAGATATGGCGGTTCAAAGGAACCCCCTATCTGCACCATGGGATTTCCTTAGGAAATCCACGGGAAGCTAGGGTTTCCCTGGCAAACTGACGTCATTGCGCCATGCGCGATGATGTCAGGTAGCGAGGGGGGACCCGGAGGTGAAGCCGCCATCCAAGTTGGCGTCCCCCACCGGAACTAGGTCGCGAATGATCGCGTACCGGCATCTCAGAGGTTAAAGGCAGCCACTGCTTGGAAGGGCAGGCTGTGCCCTTCCAAGCTATGCCTGCCTTTTTGTTGTACCTCTTACCGATGGGGAGGGAGAGAGGACGCCCCCTCCCCTTCAGGCACCTTCCCTGCACTGGCGGCGGGGTGCCTGGAATAGACGTCATCGCGCTGGGCGCGATGACTCTATTCATGCGACTGGGGTCCCGGAGGCTGTCCAGAGGAATCCCGGCTGATCGCTGGCTGCAAAGGGAGGATGCGCTCAGCGCATCCTCCGCAGCAAAGTGTCCATGCAGCTGGATGCGCTGAGTGCGTCCTGTGCATGGAAGGGGTTAAAAAAGTTTTTTTGTTTTTTATTGTATTATTAATGCAGCAATATTGTCCCCATTTCAGTTCTAATGTGAACAATGATGTTGCACTAACGATTTTTTCTATGGGGACATTTGCTAAAAATCATCCCTAAAAAATGTAACAAGTCCCCATTTCTAATTTTTTTAACAACCGCAACCCATAGAAAATATAACCGCAAAGGCTTGGATGATAAAATGTAAAAAAAAGACACTTTAAACGCTGTAGATTATTAAAAATTAAAATTGTATTGCATTGTTTGTTAGAGTATTCAGGCAGGACATGAAATATACATATAATAATGATACATTATTATGAATCTGCCAAGACTGCCGGAAAGAACGATATATAATTTGTCTGGGTCGTATAATAAAATGTGACTTCAAATCGCGTTTAAACATGTTGAACGAAACCGGTAAAAATGAGCTCAGCACACAGGGGTGAACTGTCTCAGCAGCGAAAGGGTTAAATAAGGAAACACAGGAGTAAACCAGGAAGGGGACACTGAATAAATAATAACAGAGGTATAGGAGGTGGCTGGGTGAGACAGGAATAGGCTTAATAGAGACATGATATAGTATACAGAATAAACTAAGCAGATAGGATAGGAATGGGTGGACAGGACAGGTACTGGACTGGACACTGAATACAGAATAATACAAAAAGGGATGATAGGACAGGTACTGGACAGGACACTGAATAATAGAGAATGGGCTGACAGGACAGGTACTGAACTGAACACTGAATACTTAAAGAGGGCTGACTAGACAGAAATTAGGAGGCACAGATAAACTAAAGAACACACTTACTGGATTAAACAGAACAAGGAGAGGGCTGAGGACCAGGAGACACAGAGGGCAGAGGTATAAACAACCGTATTCAGGCTTGGTATCAAAAAAGGGGCAAATACAGATGAATAGTCAGGTCAGGCATAGGTTGTGACAGGCAGCTGGCAGAGGGGTAGTCAATGTCCAGAGCAGAGGTCATACATGGGTGGTCTTTAGGTTCAGCAGGATCAGGAACAATGGAGAAGGGTTGGAATGAAGGGTCACGATGAGAGTCCAGGAATGAGGATTGCAGATAACAATGACGGGTCACGATGGGGATCAAGGAATGAGCGATGCAGATAACAATGAAGTGTCACTATGAGAGTCCAGGAATGAGGGTTGCAGATAACAATGAAGGGTCCCGATGAGAGTCCAGGAATGAGGGTTGCAGATAACGAGGGGTCACGATTGGGATCCAGGAATGAGGGTTGCGATTAACAATGAAGGGTCACTATAAGAGTACAGGAATGAGGGTTGCAGATAACAATGAAGGGTCACGACTCACAATGAGAGTCCAGGAATTAAGGGTCACGGTCGGTTACCTGGAATATGGATTGAGGATAACAATGGAGGGTCAGGATAGGAATCCAGGAATGAAGGGTCACGATAGGGATCCAGGGATGAAGGGTCACGATAGGAGACATCCTATCCATGTGCTATGCACGCTGATCAGATTTACAATGAGACTTCAGTGAGATGCAGAAGCCCCGACGTGATGGTGAGCTATGGTTATATGGGCAGTCCAGGCCCAGGCCACACCTAAGGCTGAATAGGTGAGGGGAAATCTGATATGGATTTCTGAGTGCCTGGAGTGGACACCTGACCCGGCAGAAAGAAAATCTGGACCGGAACATGAACATGAGAGGGGAACGGCACCTTACTTGTTTTTCTTTCGGTGCCTACGGCGAGTGCTGTGACTGACAGGATATCAGTATACACCGTCCATTGCCACTTTATATAGCCCCAGTTTGCGATCTTTTCCCATTAATTTGGCAGTTCTGTATTCATCTTCCACCCACATGACCCGTAGCACAGATCCTCTTCACTTTTGGTTTTGTTCTCCCATTCGCATTCGCTGTTCGCACATGTGCGCACTTTCCGGTCGCCATCTTGGGAGGTCCTCTTGCCGGGCAATTCCCTTCCAACACTATCTGTGTTACCACTTCGCGCATATGCCAGAACATCGTTCATGCCGTCTTTAAATCTTCCCGGTGGGGCTATAACTACCTTAGGCTAGGGTCAGACTAGCGCACTTTAAACGTGCGTTCTGGCGCACTTAATTACGGCCGCACTAGCAGCAAATGACGGGCAATGACGGCCAATATACGAAGTACGGTCGCACGAAAGTCCGGCCGTGCAACGCAAGTGGCAAACGAACGCATTTTGTCGAGAACGTGAAGCCACTAGTACGGTCGTACAGAGTGCGCTGCGTCCGCTAGAGGCGTGTGTGCGTGATTGGGAGACGTCAGACACTGCTAATGTCCGGCCAACATAACGACCAGATGCAAAAGTGTTTTATTGATGATCCGTACAAAATCACGAACGCAAATGCGCATCATATGACCGCTATCGCGTACTCCGTGAAAAAATGCGTCCATTCGTTCGAACGCACTTTTTCACAGACAACGCGAAAATGCGTTCGTCTGACCCTAGCCTTAGATCACCAGACAAATCTGTCTTCTCTCATGGTGGGTTCAAAGAAAAAGAGAACGTCACTATTGCATATATTCTCATGCTGGAACATATAGCCAAAGAAGGGGATACAGTAATATATTATATTACAGTAATAATATTAAATTATATTATTCTTAAATACATCTTAAATACAATTTATAATATCAAGTTCTAAATTCAAACCTCCGGTTTGCCAAGTTCTCATTTTATAGATCCAGCGGCTTTCCTTTTTAGCTAAAATTCTGATAAAATCCCCTCCGCTCCAGTTTGGGGTATCAATTCATTCACCATCCAGACTAAATTTTCCTCTTCATAAATAGGGATGAGCCGAACACCCACGTGTTCGGTTCGCATTCGAACCCGAACAATTTCGAAAGTTCGAGTTCGAACTCGAACACGAACCGAACTCAATGCAAGTCAATGGGACTCAAAGTTTGGTTTTTAGACTGCCATTCAAGAGGGCATATATGCAAGATATTTGCCATAAAAGGTGTATGGGGGTCCGGGTAGTGCCCTGGGGGACAGGAAACAAGGACAAAAAGTTTAAAAAAAAAACATTTTTAAAGGGACAGTGAGTTTTCCATGAAATAAGGGTTAAAAATAAAAACGAAAAAAAATTCCTTCAACTATCGTGCCTAGGAGGTCCCCATAACCTACCTGTGAAGTGGCAGATTTGTAGGATGTATAGGAGCATTTAAAAAAAATGACGTTTCCAATGACAGTAAACGCTTTTCCTTTAATCTATTCATAAACAACTGCTTGGGGCAGCAGTCTGTATTAAAAAAGGAGACATTTTAGGACACGCAAAACAAGTTTAGTGATTTTTTGGCTAAATTATGGTGAAACTTATGCAGGCTTTGGATGAAAGTAACAATAGGTGCTTTAAAATTGGGCCCTTAGTGTCGGCAACAGTAACCCCTCTGTGGTATTGTGGAAGAGTGCAGGGTTGGACCCTGCGGTCAAATGTTAAAATGATATACCGTATTTTTCGCTCCATAAGACGCACCTGACCATAAGACATAGTTTTAGAGGAGGAAAACAGGAAAAAAAATATTCTGAATCAAATAATGTAATAAACTATGACAGAATAACATTTGAACCATGTAAAGTGAACAGCAGTCAACAGTGGTATTAAAAACCATTATCACTGTCATCAACAAATGGAGAGACTTAAAGGTTTGAGTACTCTAGTTTTCTGGAAACCCCAAGAACTCATCATCGCAAGAGTCAGAATTTATGAAGCGCATTTTCTCACAATCACTGACATCACTTTCTTCGCTGTCTTCATATAAGATACAGTCTTCACTTCCATCTAAGGCATTGCTACATTTTTTGAATGACTGTACAACGATCTCCTCCTACACTGAGTCCCATGATGTCCCCGGCAGCCAGCATTCATAGTACCTCAGACAAGCCCAGCCGTTGAATGGAGAGTAATGCGCATGCACACTGCTGTCCCCGCTGTCTACTAGGAAACGCCGCCTACTACAAACTCTTCTCCAATCAGCGCGGCGATAACACAGCCAGCAACAGCACTCACTCCTCGCTTGTAGCCTTCCCTTGTCCTCTGTACGATCTCCTCCTTCTTGGCCGGGACCCACTTCTCCACGCTGCCACCATGGAATTGTAAGTTTCCTGCCTGGCCCTGCTTTCCTTCCATGCAGTTCCTACTTTCTGATCTGGCTACAGGCTTCCCCACAGCATCATTAAGGTCCCCAATGTGCACTCTTTTTTGCAGTATTCGCTCCATAAGACGCACACACTTTTCCCCCCACTTTTTTGGAGGGAAAAAGTGCGTCTTATGGAGCGAAAAATACGGTAAATCTGGTAATATAGGCGTCAGTGGCAGTGCACCCAAATAATGTGCCTTTCATGGCAGCAAGTGCCCTCACACCGTAACCCTTTTGTGGTATTTTGGAAGAGTGCAGGGTTGGACCCTGCGGTTCAAAAAATTAAAATGATATAAATCTGCCACAGGCAACAGTGCACCCAAATATTGTGCCTTTCATGGCAGCAAGTGCCTTCACACCGTAACCCTTTTGTGGTATTGTGGAAGAGTTCAGTGGTGGAGGTTTTGTGAATGCAGAAGAGATCCCCGATCTATTCAGTTACGTGAGCATCAGGGGATTGATAGCTGCTGATCCAGGACTGAATCATTTTTATAAATGTCAGCTGGTCTACAGAGTCGGTGGACAGACGCACTCTTTTGTCTGTGACAAAACCTCCAGCGGCACTGAACTTCCTTTCAGAAAGCACGCTGGATGAAGGGCAACCTAGTAGCTGCATAGCATATTGGCTAAATTATGGCCAGTGATACAATCTCAACACCCAGTAAGCCAGTGGATCATCTGCTGGAAAGGTATCCAGGTCTGCCCTTGCCCCTAGGTAGTCCTGCATCATACAGTGAAGATGCTGGCAATGGGTGCCTTCATTTGACGTCCCTGGGCGTCGTGGACTAAAAAAATTTGAAAAGCCATCAGTCAAGCGGCCCCGGCCTTCACCTCTATTCCTCTGATCATCCGTGGCCTCAGAAGCACCTGTGTCATCACTTGGTAACCTACCAGTGCCTGGAAAGGTGTTACACAAGTGTCGCTTTAGAGCATCCTCAAGTTTATTTATCCTGTCTTCCCTCTGTGCGGGCAGGATGAGCTTTGCAACTTTACCCTTGTATCATGGATCAAGAAGGCTTGCCAACCAGTAACGATCCCTCAACTTGATAGCACGAATCCTGGGGTCCTTTACCAGGCTTTGCAGGATAAGGGAGCCCATGCAGCGTAGGTTGGAGGTGGCATTAGCTTCCGAGTCTTCCTGGTCAATGAGGAGGATGACCCCATCGTGCACTTCCTCCTCCCAGCCACGTACTAGTCCTTGGGTTTCTGGGCACACAAAACCCTCCCTTGAGGAATCCCCACCTTCAATGCCCCCACTACTTAAATATTCCTCCTCCTCATCCTCCTCCTGTCTGATCTGAGGAGGACCCGCTGGAATGCTGTCTGCGGAAAGACTGGGGTCTTGAGAGCTAGGGAAGGCCTCCTTTTCCTCCCGCTGCTCTGCCTCTAGAGCCACATCTATAATTCCCCGCAGAGTGTGCTCCAGCAGGAACACTAAAGGAATTGTGTCACTGATGCATGCACTGTCCCTGCTCACCATCCTCGTTGCCTCCTCAAATGGTGACAGTACAGTGCATGCATCCTTGATCATCAGCCACTGCGGGGGAAAAAAAACAAGTTGACCTGAACCTGTCCTTGTGCCATACTCACACAGGTACTCGTTGATGGCCCTCTGCTGCTTGTGCAGACGCTGCAGCATTGCTAATGTCGAGTTCCACCTGGTGGGCATGTCACAGATCAGACGGTTTGTGGGAAGGTGGAATTCTCTTTGAATTTCTGCCAGGCGAACACTTGCTGGGAATGACCGTCTAAAGTGGCTGCAGACTTTTCTGGCCTGGCTGAGAAGCTCTGCCAGCCCTGGGTACCTGGTTAGGAAACGCTGTACCACCAGATTTAGGACATGTGCTAGGCATGGTACATGCGTCAACTTACCCAGGCGTAGGGCGGAGAGAAGGTTGCTGCCATTATAACAGACGACCATTCCCAGCTGAAGCTGGCATGGTGTTAACCATCTCAGCACCTGCCCCTGCAGAGCTGACAGAATTTCTGGCCCGGTGTGGCTCCTGTCCCCTAAACAAACCAGCTCAGGCACAGTATGGCATCTTTTTGCTTGAGCCATTGCGTAGCCCCTGGCACGCGTTGGTTTAACTGCTACTTTGCCAGAGACAGAGAAGGAGGAGGAAGAAGAGGGAGAGCTGGTGGTGGAGCAGACAGACCTCATACAAGCAGCTTTCTGGAGGCGTGGTGGATGAATAAGCTCGAGCACAGAGCCCCGTCTTGGATCCCTCCCAGCTGCAATCAGAGTTACCCAGTGTGCCATGAAGGAAATGTAATGGCCCTGTCCATGCTTGCTGGACCACGTGTCTAAAGTCACATGCACCTTGCTGCTGACTGCCTTTCCCAATGACTCAATAACATTGTCTTCCACGTGCTGGTATAGTGCTGGAATGGCCTTCTGTGAAAAGTAATGGTGTTTTGGAACCTGCCACTGTGGTACAGCACATTCAGCAAATTCACGGAAGGGAGCAGAGTCCACCAGCTGGAAAGGCAGCAGCTGCAATGCGAGTAATTTTGCTAAGCTGGCATTTAGACGCTGTGCTTGGGGATGGTTGGGACTATATTTTTTCTTACACTGCAGCAGCTGGGGCAACGTAATCTTACTGCGTAAATCTTCAGATGATGGGATGCTGTCACATTGTGAGGAAGGACCTGGTACATCCATTACTGTAGCATCATCCCTGTCAGTGGAGGTTGGAGTCAATGACATGGCAGGACATATAGTGGGGGTAGAGACAGGTGAGGAAGACCTATGCAAAGTTTTGACCCAACAGGATACGTGGCAGGTGGTCATATGTCACCTCAATCACGTGGTACCCAAATGTCCGGTGTCTTTCGCACGCTTGAGCCTCATCTGACATAGATTACAAATAGCAACGATGCGGTCTGCTGCACATTTCTTAAAGAACTCCCAGACAGCAGAGTTCCTGGATGTGTGCTTTGAGACAACAGCGCTCTGCACCTGAGCAGCTCTGACATCTGATGCCTTGGACTGGCTAGTGCTACGGTTGGTCATAGAGGATGTTGTACCTTGTGTTTGTTGTGCCTCCTCCTCCCCCTCAATTGACTCCTCTGTTCGATCAGGCACCCAGGTGGAGTCAGTGACCTCATCATCATTGTCATCACCCCCTATCTCCTCGTCACTGGAGCCAACTTGGCAGTATGCTGCAGCTGCTGGGGCAACATGAGTGCCAGTTATTTGTGTGTCACTGGCACCCCCTTCCTCTAGGTTCATTATACTCCCTTCCTCAACCTCAGAGATTGAATCAGAGCACTGTAGTTGCTGCGCATCCTCAAGCAGCATGTCACTGTCATTGTAGTCAAACAATTCAGCTGACTCCTCCGTGTGTGATAGTGAGGCTATGGCAGGAGTAGCTGTGGACATGGAGGCTGCATTAGATGCTTTGGCAGCTGAGGTGGACTGTAAAGCACTACAAGCCTGGCTGGTAGAGGACTCGGAGGATGAGGATGGCCTGGTTAGCCAATCCACCAAATCCTCTCTATGTTGCTGCTGCTTAAGACGGCCAGCACCAGTTAGAAAGGACAAGCATGCCCCTGCAGAGGATTCACCACGTCCACGACGACCAGAGGCACAGCCTCCCAACACAGAGGCTGCTTGCCCTCTTATCTGTGCCTGGGAGCGTCTGCCTGTCCTTTTTGGTCTTTCTGACATGGTGAGTGATATATAGATTAAAGATATACAGAACTCTGATTCAACTCTAGTATAAAGATTAAAGATTTCCAGAACTCTGGTATAACTCAGTGAGACACGCTGATAGCTGGCAGCCGGTGACAAGACACAGATTACATTTCCCAGAAACCTCCTATAAATCAGTGAGACCCCCTGATGGGTGGCAGTGAAAAGACACAAATTACAATTCCCAGGAACCACCTACAAGTCAGTGAGACCCCCTGATAGCTGGAAACAGTGACAAGACACAGATTACAATTCGCAGAAATCTGCTAGAAGTATGTGGGACCCCTGATAGCTGGCAGTGAGAAGACACAGATTACAATTCCCAGAAACCTCCTATAAATCAGTAAAATCCCCTGATGGGTGGCAGTGAGAACACACAGATTAGAACAATTCCCAGATATTTTGTGGAAATGAGACCCCCAAAATACTTGGTGGCAGTGAGAACACAAAGATTACAACAATTCCCAAATATTTTGTATAAATGACTGACCCCCAAAATTGCTGGTGGCAGTGAGAACACAAAGATTACAACAATTCCCAGATATTTTGTATAAATGACTGACCCCCAAAATTGCTGGTGGCAGTGAGAACACAAAGATTACAACAATTCCCACATATTTTGTATAAATGACTGACCCCCAAAACTGCTGGTGGCAGTGAGAACATAAAGATTACAACAATTCCAGATATTTTGTATAAATGACTGACCCCCAAAATTGCTGGTGGCAGTGAGAACACAAAGATTACAACAATTCCCAGATATTTTGTATAAATGACTGACCCCCAAAATAGTTGCTGGGAGAACACACAGATTAGAACAATTCCCAGATATTTTGTATAAATGACTGACCCCCAAAATAATTGCTGTGAGAACACACAGATTACAACAATTCACAGATATTTTGTTGAAATTACTGACCCCCCAAAATACTTGGTGGCAGTGAGAACACACAGATTAGAACAATTCCCAGATATTTTGTAGAAATTACTGACCCCAAAATAGTTGCTGGGAGTGAGAACACAGATTAAAACAGTTCCCAGATATTTTGTAGAAATTACTGACCCCCAAAATAGTTGCTGGGAGTGAGAACACACAGATTAGAACAATTCCCAGATATTTTGTAGAAATTACTAACCCCCAAAATAGTTGCTGGGAGAACACACAGATTACCACAATTCCCAGATATTTTGTAGAAATTACTGACCCCCAAAATACTTGGTGGCACAAAGATTAGAACAATTCCCAGATATTTTGTAGAACTGAGACCCCCCCAGTAGCTGGTGGCAGACTGGCAGTGAGAACACACAGTAACACAACAACAATCTCCTCTCAAACACGTGCTGAAGCGCTGTGTGAAGCCTTATTTAGTGTGCTGCGGGACTTAGCTCTGTGAGCCCATGATTGGGCATAATTTGCCCAATCAGGACTCTGAGCCGTGATTGGCATAGTCTTGAACCTGTGTTGCACCTGACCTGTGGTCAGGTGCAAGGCTGTAGCCAATTACAAGCTTCAGGCCAGTGGAAAAGTGCATTGTGGTGCATTGTGGGCGAACATGCGGCGAACACGCGGAAATGTTCGTAGTTCGCGAACATGCGGACAGGCGATGTTCGAATCGAACTCCGGACCGATCGAACCGAACAGCTCATCCCTATTCATAAAGGGGACATTTTCCACAATGATTAGGGATGCTATGGTCATTTTTTCATAATGTTATTAATGAGTTCAAGAATATGGGCTTTTAATTCACTTTTAGTCCTTCCCACACATTGGTCCCCGCATGCACACATAAGGAGGTAAATAACCCTTTACTTTTACGGTTGAAAAAATCCTTAATTTGAAAAACGTCCCCTGTTCTGTTATATGTAAATGATGAGGTTTTTCGATTTTTAAGATGTTTACAAGCCTTGCATCCACCACTTTTATAAATCCGGGATACTGTTTTAACCCCTTAACGCCGCAGGACGTACCATTACGTCCTGCATTAGGCGGGCTTTAACGCCGCAGGACGTAATGGTACGTGCACGGCGTTTGCAGCCCCCCTCCGGCCATACTCACCTCCTCCGGTCGCTCCCTTGCTGCGCTGCTCTGACTCCCGCAGAGTCAGATCGGCGTGTTTCACTCCTCCCGGCGCACTGACGTCATCGCACCTGGGGCGCAATGACATCAGTTTTAGGTGCCCCCCCCTCCGGAGCAGGGGAAGCACCTGAAGGGGAGGGGGAACCTTTGGATCCCTCTATCTCCCCATCGCCAGGGACTAGGAGGCTGTGGCCAGCATCGCTGGAAAGGTCACAGCCTGACCTTTCCAGCGATGTAGGGGTTAACCCCTTAGATGCCAGGTCACGGCCTGGCACCAATCCATGCAAGACCGTGGCCTTTTCCGGTGGGTGCTGCCATCTTGGATGGCAGCCCCACCTCTGGGTCCCCCCGCGATGATGTCCGTTAACTGGGGAATCCCCTAGCTGCAAAGGGATTTCCTAAGGAAATCCCATAGAGGAGATAAGGGGGTTCAAAGAACCCCCTATCTCCTGATCAGTGGCAGCTAGGGGGTCATGTCTGATATTGCTGGGAAGGCCAGAGCATGGCCTTTCCAATGATATCAAACATGACCATGTTATAAGTAAAGTAAAAGTGTACAAAATTTAATTAATTTTTTTATTTTATTTTTAATAAAAAGATAAAAACTAGTTTTTTGGTTTTTTAATGCAGCACTATTGTTCACATTTCAATTATAATGTGAACAATGATGCTTCACTAATGATTTTTTGGGGGGGGGTTAGCTAAAATCACGCAATCTGTCCCCAAAAAAAAACATGGGTTCCCCGTTCTAATTTTTTTAACAAGTCTACCCAATAGCATATGACCGCAAAGGCTCGGATAATAAAATTTGAAAAAAATAACACTTTACACACTGTGGATGCTTGAAATTTTATTGAAGATTCACATTTTTAATTTTTTTTTTACATTTTTTGTTATAGCATTTTGGCAGGGCATGACATATACATATAATAATGATATATTATTAATCTTCCGAGTCTGGCGGAAAGAACGATATATAAATTTGTCTGAGTGGTATAATAATACGTGACTTAAAACCGCATTTAAAAACAATCAAAATGAGCTCAGCAAGCTTCTACTTTGAAACAGCACCGAAGTTGTAAAATTACTCCCGTCCTTAAGTGGTTAAAAAAGAGTCAGGTTTCTTTTCCTTCTGTTATTTTGGTAAAAGTGCTGGCGCACGGCGCGCGATGGCTCTACCCCGGAGCTCTAGGAGCCCGGAGCTACAGCGGGACCCCCTGGATCTGATACCGTTACCCAGACTGCGGAGGAGGAAGACGGTCTTCCCTCTATGAAGGGGGACCTTCATAGGATTCTGGAGGAGATTAGGGGAATGTGGAGACCAGAGGTGGCAGCAGTTCGAGCGGAGGTGGAGGTGATTTGAGCGCAGGTGACGGAGGTGTGAGGGAAGACAGACAAGGTAGCTTTGGAGCAGTCTCACCTTTCTAACCAATTGGTCACCCTCCGCTCTCAGGTGGCAACCCTGACTCGATCGGTGGAAACTTTGGAGCCGCACAACCGTCGCCAAAATGTCTGGGTCAGAGGCGCCCCGGACACTGTTATGCCAGACGATCTGCTGCCATACGTGACCCGGCTTGCACTCCAGGTCTCTGGATTTCCCCCTACCACACCCAAGTTGATTGGAACAGCATTTCGGATCCGGAAGGCGGCGGCAGCACCTAGAGGGGCTCCTGGAGATGTGGTGGTTGTATTCCATGACGTTGCGATGAAAGTGAAGATTATGTCTTCCCCCAGAGCCCGGGACCCTGTGCTGTTTGAAGGAGCAACGTTGGCACTTTACGATGACCTCCCGTTTTTGACCCTGATGGCCCGTAGAAGGTTTCGGAACGTTACGACCATTCTCCGTAGTAAGGGGATCCGTTACTGCTGGGGCCTGTCGGGCTCTCTAGTGGTGACCCACGATAACATACTGTCAGGGCCGGTGCAAGCTTTTTTGCCTAGTCAGGCGAAGGTCTGTTTTGGTGCCCCCCCCGTCATGTCAAGCCAATCAGGATAGAGATGCATAATAATCTCTATCGTGAGTGTTCGGTGTCGTCACGCAGAGATTAAAGGATGCTTAAAGTTGGTCTTGCAAGGACAACCTTTAGCAGCGTTGTGAGTCACTGATTGGGGGGACAGCCACCAGTGCTGTCTTTATGGACTTATATAAACACTGTCTTTCTTCTGGAAAGGCAGTAGTTACATTTGTCAGACTGTAGGAACAACATATTTGGGTATATATTTGCGGCCCCCAGCTCATGTATGGGTATATATTTGCGGCCCCCAGCTGCTCATATGGGTATATTTGCGGCCCCCTGCTCATGTATGGGTATATATTTGCGGCCCCCAGCTCATGTATGGGTATATATTTGCGGCCCCCAGCTGCTCATATGGGTATATTTGCGGCCCCCTGCTCATGTATGGGTATATATTTGCGGCCCCCAGCTCATGTATGGGTATATTTGCGGCCCCCAGCTCATATATGGGTATATATTTGCGGCCCCCAGCTCATGTATGGGTATATATTTGCGGCCCCCAGCTCATATATGGGTATATATTTGTGGCCCCCAGCTCATGTATGGGTATATATTTGCGGCCCCCAGCTGCTCATATGGGTATATTTGCGGCCCCCTGCTCATGTATGGGTATATATTTGCGGCCCCCAGCTCATGTATGGGTATATATTTGCGGCCCCCAGCTGCTCATATGGGTATATTTGCGGCCCCCTGCTCATGTATGGGTATATATTTGCGGCCCCCAGCTCATGTATGGGTATATATTTGCGGCCCCCAGCTCATGTATGGGTATATTTGCGGCCCCCAGCTCATATATGGGTATATATTTGCGGCCCCCAGCTCATGTATGGGTATATATTTGCGGCCCCCAGCTCATATATGGGTATATATTTGTGCCCCAGCTCATGTATGGGTATATATTTGCGGCCCCCAGCTCATATATGGGTATATATTTGCGGCCCCCAGCTCATATATGGGTATATATTTGCGGCCCCCAGCTCATGTATGGGTATATTTGCGGCCCCCAGCTCATGTATGGGTATATTTGCGGCCCCCAGCTGCTCATATGGGTATTATTTATGGTATAAATTTTCCCCCAGCGAGTCTCTTACCTCTCTGCTCAGCTGACTGTGTCTGATTGACTGTGACAGTGTGCACAGCACTGCTAACTGCTGCCTGCTGACTTCTGCTGCCTCACCTTGGCACTGCAGGCCCCCCGTCGCCCGCTGGCGTTCTAGTTCTACTCAGTCCACACTCTCAGGCAGTCAGGGAGGGAGTGAGACGAGAGACCAGACACCAGGGACAATCAGGGACCAGACCAGGTAGTAGGTTTTTTAGTAGCAACAATTTTTTAGGCTTAGCTTAAGCTAGGCACCGCCACCGTCGCTCTCTGCGTCCCCCTCGTGTGACACGTGACGTCACGTCTCGAGGCGACTGGTGCGAGCGGCCGCTGGCGCTGGCCGGGCATGTGATGCACACGTGCACACGCACCTTTCCCGCTCGCCTGTGATTGGATTCGGGAAGCAAGGCCAGGCAGGGAACCACGTGGTGCTTGTTGTCCCCTCCCTCTCATTGCCCCCTTCCAATCCCAGGCAGGGGCGGATCCAGAGACTAGTCTCGGGAGGGGCACTTACAGAAAATAAGGTGTTTTAGCAGAGAGCCCGACTCACGAGAATTTACAGAGGGCCCGGCTCACAGGAGCTTACAATCTAGAGGAGCAGAGGGTCCGGCTCACAGGAGTTTACAATCTAGAGGAGCAGAGGGTCTGGCTCACAGGAGCTTACAATCTAGAGGAGCAGAGGGCCCGGCTCACAGGAGTTTACAATCTAGAGGAGCAGAGGGTCCGGCTCACAGGAGCTTACAATCTAGAGGAGCAGAGGGCCCGGCTCACAGGAGCTTACAATCTAGAGGAGCAGAGGGCACCCAGGAGCTTACAATCTAGAGGAGCAGAGGACACCCAGGAGCTTACAATCTAGAGGAGCAGAGGGCACCCCGGATTTTACAATCTAGAGGAGCAGAGAGCCCCCAGCTCACACATGGATTTGCCCAGCTCAAGGATTTGCCCAGCTCATGGATTTGCCCCCAGGTCATGGATTTGCCCAGCACATGGATTTGCCCCCAGGTCATGGATTTGCCCAGCACATGGATTTGCCTCCAGCTCATGGATTTGCCCCCAGGTCATGGATTTGCCCCCAGGTCATGGATTTGCCCAGCTCATGGATTTGCCCCCAGGTCATGGATTTGCCCAGCACATGGATTTGCCCCCAGGTCATGGATTTGCCCAGCACATGGATTTGCCCCCAGCTCATGGATTTGCCCCCAGCTCATGGATTTGCCCCCAGGTCATGGATTTGCCCCCAGCACATGGATTTGCCCAGCTCATGGATTTGCCCCCAGCTCATGGATTTGCCCCCAGGTCATGGATTTGCCCCCAGCTCTCACCTGGATTGTTGCCCCAGCTCCGGCAGGGGGTTGAGGGACCCAGATGCCGGCAGCGCGGGAGCGCCTGCCCGATCTTGAACAGTCCGTCCTGTGAAGTGGATGCGGCTGTGTGCGTGCGCAGCCGGTCACGCGGTCCGGCCAGTCAGGTGGTACAGAGACTCAGTACCACCTGATTAGCCGGACCACGTGACAGGCTGCGCACGCACACAGCCGCATCCACTTCACAGGACGGACTGTTCAAGATCGGGCAGGCGCTCCCGCGCTGCCCGGCATCTGGGTCCCTCAACCCCCGGGCCAAATCTCGGGGGGGGCAATTGCCCCGTTGCCCCCCCCCCTGGGTCCGCCCCTGAATCCCAGGCAAGCGAGCAGCCAATGGGCCGGCCATGCTCGGAGTCGGACGGAGCCTCAGCCTGCGCCTGCTGTCCCATTCTTTTCC
Source organism: Leptobrachium leishanense (assembly GCA_009667805.1). Taxonomy (NCBI): domain Eukaryota; kingdom Metazoa; phylum Chordata; class Amphibia; order Anura; family Megophryidae; genus Leptobrachium; species Leptobrachium leishanense. The sequence continues at coordinate 103,829,440 of CM019069.1, read as the reverse complement.
TCGGCTCGGTCATCCGATTACACCCCGGGCCGGCGCCCCTCACACTGGCAGGACGCCAGACAGTAAGGCGGCCGCCTGTGCCGCCTTACGTTAGCGCCGGCCCTGCATACTGTACATGGTTACTGCTCCCAAGACGGCTTGGGACGACCTGGCAGCTGCGGGCATTTTGTCAGGCCCGTCGGACGCCCGGCCGGGCTGAGACACTCCACCACCTCTATTCTTATATTCTGATCCGCCTGGGTTTCGTTCACTTGTTTTTTTTTTTGGGATTGGACAGAATCCCCACTCTTTGATTTTTGATTTACTCCCTATCTTACCATTGTCACAGTCATTTTGCTTGCCCTAGCTGTTAAATACCCGTGCCATTGGTTTACAGATTTTTCCTCATATATGCGCTCACGCCTACGTTTTGAGAATATGGCTGTGAGGAGCTCCCCTCCTAACCCCCCCCCACCCATTGCCACCCACCTCCTTCCCCTCCCCTACCTCCCTACACTTGTCCTCCCCTTTTCTTTTTCTCTCGCTTAGGGTCGTTTTGCTTATCTGGAGCAGTCCTGACCCCTCCTTTACCCTGTCGTAACTTGTTATGGCATGCAATTTTGCTCTGTATTTTGTTACCTGTTTTGCAGGCCTTGTGTGGTCGTCACCTCTTTGAGTATAATTCTATAAATAAAGAATTACAAAAAAGTGTTGGTGCAATAATTTCTTAAAATTGGCTGCTTTTTTAAAAATCACCGTAGGGGATTTGGGTAACGCATCTTTGAGGACTTCATCTTTAAAATATGCCAATGCTTTCTAAAAAATGTATTTTAACGCATTGGCATAATGGTTAAGCTTTGTGATAAAAGAAAAAACAAATTTGTCACTACCAGATTTATCTGGTTTATCCTTTTCATTAATTAATTCACTTCTATATTTATTCAACATTTCCTTTAAATCCTGCTCAAATTTATCTTTATCATAGTCTTTACTCATGTATTTATTTTTAATCACCTTTGCCTGATCTCTAAAAACTTTTTATTCTAGTTAATTGCCCCTTAGGGACATTTGCTAGCCAGCTTCTGGCGTGTGAACTGGAAAAATCTATTGCTGAATTAGAATAATTAAAAAAAAAAGATTTTAGGTTCTAATCTGTTTTCCTTGATATAAATAGTTAAGTCTAAAAATGCATTAAAATGTAAAAAGATAGGAGCAGTGTCTGCAAAATAAATCACACATACATAGTGCAGACCGCAGATAAATGTATACAATTAGTACAGCCCCACTAGAATCTCACTCACAGAATAAACATATAATTTAGGCATATAGCAGGTTCTTGTTACCCCTCCTGGATGGAATCGGAGTTGATCACCTCCTGGAGTCCAGCATCGAAGAACACCATCGGTACCTCCTTCCAAAAAAACTCGCCAACTGGTAAGTCCAGGACTGGGGGAGCTTTACAGATTCAAGCCCAAGCTCTTAAAGTTTTTAAAACAAATTTAATAATAAAAGCATATAAAATAAATAAAGGTTGGAACACTTTTATTTATTTTATATGCTTTTATTATTTAAATTTTTTTATTCTTTGGATAGAATATGAATTAATTGGAGAGTTTGTGAGAATATGGGAGATGTATAAAATATTATAAATCTGTTTGCATTTTAGTTCCTTTGTCTCTGCGTTTTCTCAACTCATAGAATAATTTGAGAGAGTGAATGCATGAGAGTAAGAAATAAAATTTGAAGTCCCTAGAGGGAGAAGTGAAGTGTGGTCTGAGTTGAAGTGAAGTGTAATGCCTAATGAGTGATCTCTACATATTCTGTATTCACAGTTTATAGAGTAAATGACGTCACTTGTTACGTACTTCTCTATTTTGCATATTTCTCATTCTGTATATATCTCTATGAAAACTGTCAACCTTTACTACACCACAAGATGGCAGTTTTGATTTGCAAATAAAAATTAATAATATTTTTAATCTACGATTTTTGAATTAATTGACAGAGATCATGGGTCAATCTCTCTTATCGAGTTTGAACAAAAGAACTCCCATAGTCTCTTCAGACAGTATGTCTGTCCTGTCAAATTAATATTTAAGATCGCCTCAGTTCTAGCGAATTCAAGGTTTTTCTGAGTTTCCTAATCAGTTAACAAAACATTCCTTATTTCTAAACCTTCAGTAATTATACCGTTCTATAGTTATACTCTACAAAATATATTGGAGCATCTATTATATTATTGTGCTACTATATAGAATATATATTGATTTTATATTTTTGTGCATAGCTATTTATTTGCATAGATATATTTGTGCATATATATTTTAACATAAGTGTGTTTTCTACACCCGAAAAGAAAATATCTTTTATTCAAGGACTCTTTAAAACAAACCTATAAATTTTGTCTATGACATGTCTTAGGACTCAGTCTATACAATATATCAAATAAAGACACTTTATATCTAGCGATTATATTTTAAACACATACATAACTATTATATTCCCCTCTTAAAACATTTACCATCAAATGAACTTGTTTCTGAAAAAATCTATGTAAGTTCATTCTAGAAGTAGGTGAGAGTTGAGAATAAAAACTTGTATCATATAAAAATATGGACATACAATTAAACAAGATGGCTACAGGCATCCATTTTGTTTTCCTATGAAAATACCTGACATAACCCAACTTTGGTTTCATCGGATTCTAGGTTAGAGTATACTAGAATTCAAGATGGAAGCATGCAATATTTTCACACTTAACCAAAGAACTATGCTGGGTTTCCACCTTTCGCAACACGTCTTTCTTCTTTCATCCATTTAATAATTGAAGATGCAGTGTTTGTTTGTTTTTTTTCCAAAATGTTTTATTATGAAGTCTGCATAGACACACAAAAAGGGCAAACAGCACTAAGTGGCCTCGCAGGGCCAGAAGAAGTCATCCAAAAAATCATAGAAAAAATAAAAAACAAAAAACGGTAACAATACAGAATGGTAAACGTCATACATCAGAAAAAGCAGTAGGCACTGGACATAGGTGCATAGAAATATAGGTAACATATCTGCAAGATGGTGGCAAATAAAAAAAAAAAGGAAAAATAAAAAAAGGGGATATGGGGTGGGGGAAAGGGGATTTAAAGGAAGCATTATTGAAGGCCACAGGCAATTGCATTCGACTTGTCAGCAAAAACAAAAAAGGGAAGAAACCACTGTGGTACTCTGCAGAAGTGGCCAAAATAGTGAAGAACTACAGACAGCATTCAATAATTATAAAACAACTCAGAGTGAAGAAGATAGGCAAACCTATAACATTAGGCAGAAAGAGGCAAAGCAATTTATAAGGGCTTCCAAAGCACACGCAGGAGAGAAAATAGCTCAGTCAGTAAAAAATGGGGACAAAACATTTTTTAGATACATAAACGAGAAAAGAAAAGTAAAACAAGGATTAGTTAGATTAAAAACAAAGGAAGGAAGGTATGTAGAAGAGGATAAAAGTCTCGCTGACTGCCTCAATGAATATTTTTGTTCAGTCTTTGCAGAAGAAAAGGAAGGAAAGGGACCTCAGTTAGGAGGAAACACTAACGAGACATTTACATATCAGTTTACAGAGGAGGAGGTTCTACAGCAGCTGTCTAAAGTAAAGACAAATAAGTCAATGGGGCCTGATGGGATCCACCCTAAATTATTGAAAGAGCTCAGTGATGTAATAGCAAAACCGTTAACAGATTTATTTAACCAATCCTTGCTAATGGGAGTCGTCCCAGAAGACTGAAAATTAGCAAATGTTGTGCCCATTCACAAGAAGGGTAGTAGGGAGGAATCTGGGAACTATAGGCCAGTTAGTTTTACATCAGTAGTGGGGAAATTAATGGAAACCATGTTAAAGGAAAGGATTGTTGAACATCTAAAAACACATAGATTACAGGATCAGAAACAACATGGGTTTACCTCAGGGAGATCATGCCAAACTAATCTTATTGATTTTTTTGATTGGGTAACAAAAATAATAGACACAGGTGGTGCAGTAGACATTGCTTATTTAGATTTCAGTAAGGCTTTTGATACTCTTCCGAATAGAAGGCTTATCAATAAATTGCAATCTTTGAGCTTGGATTCCAATATTGTTGAATGGATTAGGCAGTGGCTGAGTGACAGGCAACAGAGGGTTGTGGTAAATGGAGTTTATTCGGCGCAAGGTCTTGTTACCAGTGGGGTACCTCAGGGGTCAGTACTTGGTCCCATTCTATTTAATATTTTTATTAGTGATATTGCAGAAGGTATTAATGGAAAAGTATGTCTTTTTGCTGATGACACAAAGATTTGCAACAGGGTTGACGTTCCTGGAGGGATCAGCCAAATGACAAATGATTTAGGTAAACTAAAAAAATGGTCGGAGCTGTGGCAATTGAGTTTTAATGTGGATAAGTGCAAGATAATGCACCTGGGACGTAAAAACCCAAGGGCTGAATATAGAATATTTGATACAGTCCTAATCTCAACATCTGAGGAAAGGGATTTAGGGGTTATTATTTCAGAGGATCTAAGGGTAAGTAGTCAATGTAATAGAGCAGCAGGAAATGCTAGCAGAATGCTTGGTTGTGTAGGGAGAGGTATTAGCAGTAGGAAAAGGGAAGTGCTCATGCCACTGTACAGAGCACTGGTGAGACCTCACTTGGAGTACTGTGTGCAGTACTGGAGACCGTATCTCCAGAAGGATATAGACATTTTAGAGAGAGTTCAGAGAAGGGCTACTAAAATGGTGTACGGCTTGAAGGAGAAAAGGTACCAGGAAAGGCTTAATGATCTTAACATGTAAAGCTTGTAAAAAAGACGAGACAGAGGAGATATGATAGAAACATTTAAATACGTAAAGGGAATCCACAAGGTAGAGGAAGGGAGTATATTTAAAAGGAAACAAAGTAGCAAAACAAGAGGACATAGTCTTAGATTAGAGGGGCAAAGGTTTAAAAGTAACATCAGAAAGCATTATTTTACTGAGAGGGTGGTGGATACATGGAACAGTCTTCCAGTTGAAGTGGTAGAAACTGGCAAAACAGTAATTGAATTTAAGCAAGCATGGGATAGGCATAAGGCTATCCTAAACAAAAGATAAATCCAGGTAAAGTATCCATGTAATTGGGCATACTATGGGCCGAAAGGTTCTTATCTGCCGACATTTTTCTATGTTTCTATGTTTCTATCAGCATAAGAAGTCAACATCCACAAAAGCCTCAAAAAAGGTGGGGGATAGGGGAAAAAATACATGCTCAAAAAGGAGAACATGTCATATGAGAGTCCACCAAACGACCAAAAAATATAAAGAGCAAGGGTCCGCAAAGAGAGTCAAACTTCCACAGGTAACCCCATCGGGGTGGAGGGTAGAGAACAATGGGGAAGGAAAACAAAGGGTAAACGTTGGGGAAGCAGTGCACATAATGACATCCACAAGGAGGGCAAAGCGCCTGTATCGACCCTGATCTCCCGAAGCGGGGGCCGGTGAGAACCCAAGCGGAGCCAGCAGGGACCATGCCTCGTCAGGCATTGAGGCTACTTGCGCCACCCCATTAAACATCAGGCAAAGCGTACCAGCAGCTCCCCACCTGTAGCGAACCCCCTCGGCCCGCAAACGAGTTGTCACCTCCCTAAAACGCCGTCTAGCCATCAATGTTGCAAAGCAGAGGTCAGCGAAGAGGGACAATGTCAGCGTCTCATAAAGAAGGGGTGAAGGTGCAGCTAGAACCGCCATAAGCCGAAGCTTCACAGCCAGATCTCTCGCCACCGCGAGGACGTCCCAAGACGCTGCAGTTGGGGCCATCAGAGACTTTCTAAGGCGCAGCACAGAGCTGAAAACCACCAGTCCGGACGGCTCCAATCACAGTAGATTTGCAACAGGGTTGACATTCCTGGAGGGATCAGCCAAATGACTTAATGATCTTAACATGTATAGCTTGGAAAAAAGATGAGACAGAGGAGATATGATAGAAACATTTAAAAACATAAAGAGAATCCACAAGGTAGAGGAAGGGAGTATATTTAAAAGGAAACAAAGTAGCAAAACAAGAGGACATAGTCTTAGATTAGAGGGGCAAAGGTTTAAAAGTAACATCAGGAAGCATTATTTTACTGAGAGGGTGGTGGATACATGGAACAACCTTCCAGTAGAAGTGGTAGAGGCCAAAACAGTGACTGAATTTAAGCAGGCATGGTATAGGCATAAGGCTATCCTAAATAAAAGATAAATGAACCACTGATGAAGCTCTGAGTAGCGAAACGTGTTTGAGGTGTATTTTAAAGATTGTTTTAATAAACCGTTTGTGGATTTTATCATCTCGACTGATTTCCTGGTGATTTTATCCTTCCTACATTCTGAAAAGATATCTTGGAGGTTTGGATCTTCTGCTCCTGGATCGCTGAGAGGGGAATCAGTGCCCCTGAGTTTAATCCACCGATCTGCATACTGTTTGGTGCCTGTTAATCAAATTGGCACCTTAAAGTGTGAGTATATCTCCCTTCCACCTAATATACTCATTGAGTTATCACAGGCTGCGCAATATTTCTCCTTTTTGTATTTGTCCCTTCACCCTCTCACCCTCGGAGGACGAGACACTAGGCTGGATAGCCCCTACTGGATCTGAAGATACCAAGTGCCAGTGCCTGACACCAGCTCTAATATCTGGACTCTCTACTCTAACGGATTTGGGGATTTACCGTTTCCTCTGGTTTGCCCGGCTGCTGCACACCGTCTCTGGCCAGTATTCATCAACTTTCAATATATATGTTTTTTATTTTTTGGGATTGAGGACAGTGTTTCTGTACCCTATTCTTGATTTTTGCACTCTATAGACTCACTGGTTATTTTTACTCTGACTCTGTGTTTTTTTTTTTGGTTTTTTTTAACATCCTGGATGTATCTTTACATTCTGCTGGTGACTCTCGGATTTATTCCCTATACATCCTAGATTATTTCTATCCTATTTTACATCGTTCATATATATTTTTTCTATATATTTTTTTTCTGCTTACTGGTTTTATGATTTTACAGAGTTGTTTCTCTATTTAATTATTATTTATGTTACATTGAAGTATTTCTTCATTTATTCAGTGTTATTTCACATATATTTATACTTTTTGCATTATAATTTTGGTTTCTGATTATCAGTGGACAGCTGGTTTTCATATCCTTTCTATTTAAGGTGTTTTTACTTTATTACAACTGTCCAACTGCGTTTTTTACTTCTTTGCAAGTGTCTATTCTTAAAATTGAGTTACAGGTGTATTAATCCTATCTACTACTGTATTTAAATTCTAGTCACCACATCTTGTTCTTCATTCATCATTCTAATCATTCCGTTCGATTAGTAATATAGCATATACACTTTGTTTTCTTTTATTTCCCTGCTTTGATAATAGAGCCATCTAGTGGCGCCACACAGACACTGCACTCTTTCCATAACTAGCGATTTCACTCAAATTCCCTATAGGTACTCTGATCTCCGATTAAATTTTAATTAACCGTACGGCTCTAGTCTTCCTACTAACTTGAGTTAAACATCTGAATGCTGGGAAGAATTATCACATGTTAATCATAACAGTCCTTCCAATGATACCAGTTACGTGTCTTCTGCTGGTCCATCTTCACACATTCTTAGTTGAGATCTAGGATGACAAGCACGCAATTAAGCGTGGCAGTTTTATTTCCTATAGAAATACACAACATACATTTTCCAATGACATTATGACTGTCTCCGTCATTATCTAGATCTTTTATCCACTCATCTTGTGGATTTGGGTATCTGATCACTTTAGGATTAGAAATTTTATTCAGCAGCTCCCTACTGATGAAGCTATTTTCCTGGCGCAAATCTAGCATAGCCATTTTTTTTCTAGCTAAACCATTTACACATATAGGGAAAAATACCTCTTCATTTAATTTCTCTACTTCAGTTAAGAATTGAGAATGGTCACTGTGCCCATTAGGTTCTGTCTTTCTTTTGTGGAGATGAATAATTAGCACGTCATTCTCCAGACATATATCTCAAATTCTCTCAGGGGGAACACATATGGTGTTGTCCTCCTGCTCTCCTGGAGTCAGGGGCTTTGGCCTTATGAAAGATATCAGGTGTCTGGCTATTTCTGAAGTGGACTTCAATAGAGTCCGGCCTTTCCTTTATTATTATTATTATTATTCTTTATTTATAAAGCGCCAGCATATTCTGCAGCGCTGTACAATAAGCACAGTATAGACAGGGTTACAATACATTGAACAACATTTGACAAACAGTACAGGAGGAGATGAGGGCCCTATTCCAGTAGGAACTCACAATCTGGGAGGGTTGGGGTTGGAAACAGGAGGAGAGGACTGTAAGGTGAGAGTGATTGATGGTTGTGTCAGTGAGTTGGGTGGTAGGCTTCCCTAAATAGGAATGTTTTAAGGGAGCGTTTGAAGGAAGAGAAGTTAGGGGAAAGTCTGACAGTACGAGGGAGAGCGTTCCAGAGAGTGGGGGCTGCGCGTGAGAAATCATGCAGTCTATCATGGGAAGAGGTGATGCGGGGAGAAGCTAGGCGCAGGTCACTGTTTGACCTTAGGGAGCGGGCTGGGGTGTATTTGGTGATTAGTGAGGACAGGTAGTGGGGAGCTGAGTTAGTGAGGGTTTTGTAGGTAAGGATAAGGATTTTGAACTTAATTCTGCAGTGGATGGGGAGCCAGTGAAGGGACTCGCAGAGGGGAGCGGCAGAGACAGAGCGGCGGGTGAGGTGAATTAGCCTGGCGGAGGCGTTAAGGATGGATTGTAGGGGGGAGAGACGGGACAGAGGGAGGCCAGATAAGAGATTATTGCAATAGTCGAGTCGGGAGATTACCAGGGCGTGTATGAGTTGTTTTGTGGTGACAGCGGTAAGAAATGGCCGAATTCTGGAAATATTACGCAGTTGGTATCGGCAGGAGGAGGAAAGAGACTTGATGTAGGGGGTGAAGGAAAGAGCAGAGTCAAGTGTAACTCCAAGACAGCGAACTTGGTTTGATGGGGAGATGGTGATACCCTCCACCGTGATAGAGAAGTCAGGAGGTGGGGAGGCATTGGAGGGAGGAATAAGTAGGAGTTCAGTCTTTGACATGTTGATCTTTAGGTGGTGGGAGGCCATCCAGGAGGAGATGCCAGATAAACAGTCACTGACTTTTGAAAGGACAGGGGGAGAGAGATCAGGGGTAGAGAGGTAGATCTGAGTGTCATCAGCGTAGAGGTGGTAATTAAAGCCAAAGCTGTTGATGATTTTGCCCAGGGAGGAGGTGTAGATGGAAAAGAGCAGAGGACCAAGGACAGAGCCTTGAGGTACACCAACAGATAGAGGCAATGAGGAGGAGGAGTTACCAGCAAAGGACACACAGAAGGACCTGTTGGATAAATAGGAGTCAACCCAAGCAAGTGCAGTGTCACCGAGACCCAGAGAGTTGAGGGTCTGTAGAAGGAGGGGGTGGTCAACAGTGTCAAAAGCAGCCGAGAGGTCAAGCAGGATGAGAATAGAATAGTGGCCGTGTTTTTTAGCAGTTAGGAGGTCGTTGGTGACTTTGGTGAGAGCAGTTTCAGTTGAGTGTAGGGGACGGAAGCCAGATTGCAGGGGGTCAAGTAGGGAATTGGAGGACAGGAAGAGGGAGAGGCGGTTGAAGACTAGTTTTTCTAAGAGCTTTGATGTGAAGGGAAGCAGGGATACAGGGCGGTAGTTGGATGGAGAGTTGGGATCTAGGGATGTTTTCTTTAGTAAAGGGGTAACTAGCGCGTGTTTGAAGGCGGATGGAAAGGAGCCAGTGGAGAGAGATAGGTTGAAGATGTGTGTGAGAGCAGGGGTGAGGGAGGAGGAGAGGGGAGGAATTAGATGTGAGGGAATGGGGTCGAGCGGGCACGTGGTGAGATGTGAGGAGGACAATAAGGAATTGACTTCCTCCTCAGTGGCTGGGAGGAAGCGGCAGAGGGTGGCTGAGGGGACCTCTGGGAGTGGAGGTGGCAGATAACTATCTTGTGTTGGGATGTTGCTTCTGATAGAGTTTTACTGAGGAAGTAGTCTGCCAGGTCTTGAGTGCTGAAGGCAGCTGTGGGGGGGAGGTGCAGGTGGGTAGAGGAGGGTGTTGAAGGTGGACCAGAGCCGTTTAGGGTTGGAGGACAGCGTAGATATAAGAGATGAGAAGAAGGATTGTTTGGCCAAGTGGAGGGCAGAGGTGTATGACCGGAGAATCACGTGGCAGTTAGGCTGAGCGTGATGGGATTGGGATCTATCATAGCTAATTGGGACATTTACTTGGGACCAAATGACCTCATTGATAAAATCAATGATTGGATTTAACCTTTTCAGAAGGTCCATTCCAATAATTAGGCGATTTTGGGGCAGATCCACGATAAGCGTTGGATGTCGAATTACTTTATTCCCCAAATTAAAATCCAATTTAGCTATGCCCAGAACATTCAGAGATGTGCCACTCACACTCACTAGATTAGTATTAGATTTATCTAATTAAGGCTTCCTGGTGGACAGTTCTTGGACCTGATCAAAGTAACCAGATGATACCAGGGTAACTTGGCTTTCCGTGTCTAGCAGAGACATAATATTTTGTGGTAAATTATCCTGTAATTCTACATTCACATAATATCGGTCTTCAATGCTATGCAATTTACCGAGAAACTTAGAGTGAGATATGAAATTAGGTTTTGAACAGATTTTAACCACAGTCCTTCCTTTTCTTCCTTTAGTAATGCATTTACCGGCAACTGGGCTGTCCGTGTTGGATTCAGTCTTCTCAGATTGCTCGCACTTAGACTGGGGAGATAAAATACATTGTCCTTCTCTTGGCAGGGAAGGGGTTAATTCATCAACCGTACAAACATTTGGATTAACCATTTCATCATCACTTTCTGGTAAATTGTCATGTACACTGGTTATTTCATCAGAATCATCATCTAGTCATTGAGTTGGCAAAGCTGCAGGTGTTGCATCACTTACAACCTGACCAGGGTTATTCCCAGTCATCAACTGAGTGATCTGATCTAGTTTTTCTGTCAGTACACGGAAATTATCCTGCATTTGGCTGATACGCTGGCGTACGTTATATTTCCGCCTTCTATTCGTCCTTGGGGACGAAGCTTGTGCATTATCTGACTTTACCTCGGGTCGCTTCCTGTCTAGGCGCATTTTCCCTTGAATTAACCCATTGATTTCTAGGAACCCATTTCTTCCTAGTTTGGTAATTAGTTCCTGAATTTTCTCTGGCAAATCCTCTTTCCTGATCTGGCTTGGATTTTTCTACCTTAGGTTTTGGATCTCTCACGACCTACGCGTAGCTCTTTTTATGGGACTCATATTTGATGTCACCCTTTTTAACATGAGTTTACGTGATTTCCTCAGGTGAATTTTTAATTATTTTCCCCTGAGTTTCTTCACTATATTCAAATACAATAAATAGGGTCATGCATTATTTTTAAAATCCAATCCAAACCATTGTTAGGGTCATAATCAGTTGCCAATATATCCTTTATTTTATTTGGCAATGCGTCATAAAATAATTGGATAAATTCAGGTTTTTCGAAATCTGGGCTTCTTTCAGCCAAGCTGTATGCATTTTTAAGGACTGAAAGAAATTCACGGGGGCTTTGATTTGGCCTGCATTTTAGAGTTAAAAAAGCCCTTGTCACAGCTAGGCTTGTGCGGTGAGGTACAAATTCATATTTGACCTCAGAAACAACTTTACTCCAAGTATTTACGCCAGATTCTTTCAGAGACTGAAAGAAATACCTATTTTTACTTTCAAAGACCCATGGGATGAACTCAATTTTCTCTGCGTCTGAACTGATACCTAAAACAGATAAGGCTTCCTCAAATGTTTCCAAATGACTGACAATAGCCGGAGAATTTTTTTTATTAAAGATACCGACTGATTCTTTTAGAAACTTGACTATTTTGGTCGAGTCCCGCACTACATGAAATTTTCTACCATGCTTAATAGGCTGTGGCTGGCTAGAGTGATGTGATTTGAAATACTCGCGTGCATAAGGCTTTGCCTCTTCTGCCAGAGAATTAGTTTCAGTTTCACTTTCGCTCTGCAGCAGAACACATCTGTCAGCAATCACTGGTGATTTATCAATGCGGCTAAAAGCTTGCAGAGGGGATCTCTCTGAAGAAGGAGATTTAACCCTTTTAGCATCAGCTTCAACCTGACGCAACTCATCAGCGAATTTCTCATGTTCCCGTTTCATTCTTGGCAATTGTGCAATCAGTTCCTGATTTGATTGGGACAAATGATCTATCTCTGCATTTGATCTTTCTCTTTTGTATACACATTTAATTCCTTTATCATTCGTTCTGACTCATGGGTTATTTTAGTTACGGTATCATGCAATTCACGATTTCTCTTTTCTGAGCTGTCCATGGTTTCTTTATTATCATTCAATCTTTTATTTAGCCCTGCGATCAAGTATATGCATTCAGGCAGAAATTGGAAGACCAGAATTTCTTTGTCTTTCTTATTTTTGGCCGCACAGATTTGTCGCAAATAATCAAGAAAAGTTGAATTGACCAGATTGAACTAGCATAATTAGAAACATTTGATTGTAATTCCCTTATCCAATCACATAAATCGTCTGTGATGTGTAATTTGTCCTTTAGATAAGACATAACATCTATCAACATGATTTAATCAGAATGTATATGTACATCTTCAGGAGTCTCAGATTCTGACTCTGACAATTTTACACCGTTTAGTAGGCAACCATAAAACCACAAGTCAAAATACAACAACAAAGTGTCAAAATATATATATTTTCTACCTCTATCTATACAGACAGTATTTGGCAGTAATATTTCAAACAAAAACTACAATCTCAGCAGTCCCTCCAATATGTCGGAGATTATTAATCAGATAAGAAACTTATACGAGATATAAACAACAACAAATTTATCTCGTTTGTATTTCTCAGGTCTCCTATGTTTGTTTTCAATTCTATATGCTTTGTTTTAAAAAATTTGACTACAAATAACTAGATAAAAAAATATATATTTATTACGTATACAAATTGATTTATCTCACAACAATCAAGGATATATAAACAACAACATCATCCATCAGCACACAGATTTCTAGCTTCCATTATAATATATTAGTAACTACATGTATGGTTAATACCATTTTGCTTTAACCAGTTAGTAGCTAACATAGATGGTTAGTTCAATTTAATAAAAATCCTGCTTAAAGAAAACAATTAACATGTATTTCCCAGCAAACCAGTATTTTAAACAAGCTAGTATCTTGTAGATATATATGTATATCTCATTGTGCTACCTGGATCTACAAAAGATGAGTCATCACTTTCTATTTAGAAAAACATATTTAGTGAATCCTCCCCTAATAATAAGAATTAAGCTTCTAATCTTCTTCTTTTTAAATGATAGGTTATATAAATCCTTCTTAGTAATTCAATCACAATAGCTCTTCCAATTTCAATATATATATGTGTATACCATTGCAACAAATACTTTAGGACAATTTATATCCTTATATATATCAGACTTCTTATTATATTTCTATACTGCAGGTTAGAAATATGTCAGTTCCGATCTAACAATAATCTGAGACAAATCTCAGTCTATATTCATTGCAAGATACACACTTAATATATATATATATATATATACACACATCTGTAATTAATTCATTTAAATTTGCTTTCCATACATTACCTGTTTCCAAAATCTGGATTCAAGCGTTTCTGCAATCTTCTTATATTACAGCAGCAATAAATTCTTTGGATATAAAATGAATTAATTGGAGAGTTTGTGAGAATATGTGAGATGTATAAAATATTATAAATCTGTTTGCATTTTAGTTCCTTTGTCTCTGAGTTTTCTCAACTCGTAGAATAATTTGAGAGAGTGAATGCATGAGAGTGTAACGTTGGGGGCTTCCAGCCTCTCCAGTGTGCTTGAAGGCAGCATGTCTGATGCTGCTCGCTGACCAACGCCCGGTTTAAATAGAGACAGGCAGGGAGGTGGCTGCATGAGGCGTGGCTTGAGAGGGGGGCACGTCTGGTGAAGGTCTTTTAAAAACCCACAGTTCCTTCTAAGCAGTGCCAGATCGTGGTTATCCATACCTGAGCTCCCTGTACCTGAATTATCTCGTGATTTAACCTGTTATTGACCTCTGCTTGTTTTTTGACCATCCTACCTTACGTTGCCCTAGACAATTTTCCTTGTACTACGCTACTGCACGGATATCGACCCGGCTATTTCATTTGACTATTCTATACTCTGTATTCCTGATTCTGGCTCATCTGACTACCCCCGTGTTGCTGACCTGGTTTTGTATTACAACATTGTCTTTGATTAACCCTTTCTGTCTAGCTAGTATACTAATACCTGGCCAATTTTTAAGGACCAGACAGTTAGGGATTGTTCTACGGCTACTCTGTTGGTAGCTTTTTGGCTCTGTGGAGTGTTGGGCTTTAAGGGCTGCGTGGTGGGATCCGGGAACCGTGACAGAGAGTAAGAAATAAAATTTGAAGTCCCGAGAGGGAGAAGTGAAGTGTGGTCTGAGTTGAAGTGAAGTGTAATGCCTAATGAGTGATCTCTACATGTTCTGTATTCACAGTTTATAGAGTAAATGACGTCACTTGTTACGTACTTCTCTATTTTGCATATTTCTCGTTCTGTATATATCTCTATGAAAACTGTCAACCTTTACTACACCACAAGATGGCAGTGTTGATTTTCAAATAAAAATTAATAATATTTGAATTCTACTATTTTTGAATTAATTGACAGAGATCATGGGTCAATCTCTCTTATCGAGTTTGAACAAAAGAACTCTCATAGTCTCTTCAGACAGTATGTCTGGAGGGCGGATCCCAGGCAAGTGGCAGATACTCACACAGGTGGCCGCTCGTTGAAGGAATGAACGCGGCGGCTGCTGGATCTGCCCCTCGGAGGGGCCTGGCTTAGGTGAGCTGGGGACAATTTATATCCATGTGAGCCTGGCACAATATATCCATGTGTGAGCCTGGGGCAATATATCCATGTGTGAGCCTGGGGCAATATATTCATGTGTGAGCCTGGGGCAATATATCCATGTGAGCCTGGGGCAATATATCCATGTATGAGCCTGGGGCAATAGATCATGTGTAAGCTGGGGCAATGTATCCATGTGTGAGCCTGGGGCAATATATCCATGTGAGCCTGGGGCAATATATCCATGTGAGACTAGGGCAATATATCCATGTGAGCTCAGGGCAATATATCCATGTTAGCTGATCTGGGGCAATATATCCATGTGAGCTGGTCTGGGGCAATATATCCATGTGAGCTGGTCTGGGGCAATATATCCATGTGAGCCTGGGGCAATATATCCATGTGAGCTGAGGGCAATATATCCATGTGAGCCTGGGGCAATATATCCATGTGAGCCTGGGGCAATATATCCATGTGAGACTAGGGCAATATATCCATGTGAGACTAGGGCAATATATCCATGTGAGCCTGGGGCAATATATCCATGTGAGACTAGGGCAATATATCCATGTGAGACTAGGGCAATATATCCATGTGAGCCTGGGGCAATATATCCATGTGAGCTCGCCTGGGGCAATATATCCATTTATCAGGACCCGAAAAAAATCGCCATAATCAGTTTTTCCCTGGACGTAAGAGTACCCCACATATTTTTCCAGAAAAAAAGCACTGGCAAAGACAATAGTGAGACAACGAGTGAATGCACTAGGCAATGCGGGAATAATTCCACGCAGGGCGACAAGCGGATTCTCGCGCCCTGCATTTAAGGCCGGAGGCTCCGCGTCACCGCGCCAGGCCCCGCCCCTCCAGATGCAGGACGATCAGCCGGAACTCCTGGCACCTGGCCAGCCAGCGATGCCACCGGGTGTCCAGACCCCCTAAGAAGGGCCGCAGGTGCCGAGGATGTGAAAATACCTCTAATTAGTTAAAAAAATATTTTGTGGGATCTTTGTCCAATAGTTTATATGGGTCATGTCCCATGCCCCTGGAGTTGCCAGGCATCCAGCAGCGCCATCCTCGCTGCTCACTGGCCGGGTGCTGAGTGATATGTTGGCCCGGAGCGATCACGTGACTGGCCGGGAGGTGGGGCGCTGCATGATGATGTGGAGCCACTGAATTTAAAAGCCAGTATGCCACACTAACTCATTGCCCTGACGTGCAGTTTACTTCCCCAGCGCTTTAGTGAGATTATTGATGGCTGATACTGACCCTTCTTTGTCTGAGAACCATGTTCCATATACTGACCCTGCTTCGTCTGAGAACCACGCTCCATATACTGACCCTGCTTTGTCTGCGAACCACTCTCCATATATCACGATGCATCTTGATTACTGCTCAATTTGCCCAAGGTTTTAGTCTCACATATTCACACACTCACAGTAATGTGCGGTGTGTATGACCGTATCACAGAGCTCCACAGCAATATAAGTCACAGTAATGTGCGTTGTGTTTGAGTGTATCACAGAGCTCCACAGCAATAAACTTACCTCTGTACGACTAAAGACCATTACTGTAATTGTGAGCACATAGGTCAAAGAATGGTGGTTAGAGAGAGAGGGTGCACATTGAGAGGTAACACATTTCTACGGCTATTTTAGAATAGTGATAGGTGTAATTGAGTCTCCCTAGGGGTTCTGAGACTTGGTTACACAGTGGAATGTGGTCTGACTGACACGTAGGAGAGAGTTAAGTGTGGGCACATAGGTCAAAAAATGGTGGTTAGAGTGGGGGGGTTGATAGGTGTAACTGAGTGTTTCCAGTGTGTGGCACCTGCTGTGACCATATTGTGTATATTCTATGAAATAAAATATATTATGGTAAGCGTATGCACGTGAAATTTAGTCATATTCGTAAGCACAAGTATGGCTTTAGAAAGACACATTTATTTTAATTTAAATATAGAAATATCCTTTTTTTTTAATTCTTTATTTTAAAGTTTGCACAGACAGAAAACATTGTCAGCAAAAATAAGTGGCCACACAAGGCCACAATAAGTCATCAATAGAGACACAATATAACCTTACAAAAGGAATATCTGAAGAAGGGATGGTGCACAGGGACAAGTAAGGTATATCGCTAAATATGTCTACGCTAGAGCAAAGACCATAGTCTGAGACATCGTTGGGGTGAGTAGATCCGGAGGGAAAAAAAAAATATTATATATATATATAATAAAATATATAAATCGGAGGACAAAAAGAAAAAACCCAATTCACTTGTCCCAAGAAGGGATAGTGATAGATTGTAGAGCACCCCAACCAATGTGGGATTAAACCCTCATAAGTAATATATTGCAAAGAGAAAGGTATTAAATGATTAGTGGTAAACCCCTGTAAAAAAATAGCCTGTAGGTAGGTTGGGGTAAGTAAAATAATAATTTTATTATTGGACAATGCCAAACATGAAACATACTGTATAATCAATTTTTAAGTAAACATGGACATAGACATAAACATTATATTAGAGGTAAATATTCGGAGTCGGATTAATTATCGCTGTTCACAGTCTACACATCCGGTTTGTGGATACAAGGCTGTTAGCAATAGTACTCTAACCGCCGACTTTAGTGGCGAGTATCAATTATATGCCGCCCTTTTACTACACTGCTAGTCCATAGCCAGTATAATATATTTGGAGACCTATGACTGCCGATATTTAATTAATTAACCATCTGATTTTTGGAAACTATCTATATGCTAATGCTTATTTGAACAATATTATATCAACATCTATTTGCCGCTATCTATAGTGCTATATACACTTCTTTCTCGATGTGTGGCTGTGAATACTTGCATTACTATTGAAGTATATACTATTGGAGTAAAGCCAATTAATACAACCGATTGTATATTATTTGCCATCAATTATATGCATGGGCTTACTAATAGCGGTCATTGACTACTATATATCCTCAGAGTTATATGATATATATAAACACATGGTTTATTATTTGCACTTTATTATGAGTGAAAACTTTGATGTTTATAGACTGTTTTTGATACTCCATAGTCTCCCACACTACTGTAGGGATGCACTAACTAACATGACCACCTATGAATACCAATACTAATTACATGGTAATAACCAGCAATCCAGTATCTACTAAATTTTGATCATATTCAGTTCGGCCCAAAAGGTGTAGGCTACCCTATATACATTTGCTACCATTATCTACATCATATATTAGTATATCTAATCAAGCTTATAGGATACATCTGATTATATCTTCTAAACGATTGGATCACAATCTATAGGTACTAGCATATTATTAGGGGGTTTAAAACAATTTATTTGTCACACCATATTTTGTTTGGCATCCAATACTGTTTGATTGAGTCATTTACTCTATCCAATTCATCACTAGGAGTATTGTATAACCAAATTGATGATAGTCACATCAACCTAGTCCACAATGTTAATACCAACTGTTCTTATTTACCTCTAATATAATGTTTATGTCTATGTCCATGTTTACTTAAAAAATGATTATATGTTTCATGTTTGGCATTGTCCAATAATAAAATTATTATTTTACTTACCTATAGGCTATTTTTTGACAGTGGTTTACCACTAATCAATTAATACCTTTCTCTTTGCAATATATAAATCGGAGGAACTGCCAGAAAAACTGTGACGTAGCCGGCTCACCTCAACGGCAATAGTTGAGGGCCTGACAAGAGGTCACATGGCCAGGGGGAAATCTGGGCCAGAAAGGGCGGACAGAGCCGCAGTAGGCGCCCAAAATGGCTCACCCGAACCCCTACCCATGTTCCCACAGAAGGAAAAGAAAAGAAGAGGATTTTTTTTTAAAATTTTTTTTATAGAAAATGGTCCGGAGTTCACCCATCTCGGCAGCTGGTCAGGTCCTGAAGTGCACGACTCATCCAACAAGGTCAGGAATAGACTGCAGATTGTCCACATGTTAGCAGTACAGGAGTGGGGGGCATATGGAAACATTAGGGGGGACATGAGAAAAAGAGGGTTTTTTGGGGGGGGAGAAAGGGGGGAAAGAGATAGGAAGGGGGTGATAGGGAAGGGAGGATACATACAGTCAGCATAATAATAGCCAACTGCTGCAGGGTCCATAGTCCTCAACCCGGATGTAACGTTGGGAGCTTCCAGCCCTACTTGTGTGCTTGAGGGCAGCATGTCTGATGCTGCTCGCTGACCAATGCCCGGTTTAAATGGAGACATGCAGGGAGGTGGTTGCATGAGGTGCGGCTTGAGTGGGGGGCGTGGTCTGGTGAAGGTCTTTAAAAACCCTCAGTGTATTCTCAGCAGTTGCCAGATCGTGGTTATCCATACCTGAGCTCCTTGTACCTGACTGCTATATTGAATTAACCCGTTAATGACCTCTGCTTGTTTCTGACTATTCTGCCTTCTGTTGCCCTAGACCATTTTCTTGTACTACGCCACTGCTCTGATATCGACCCAGCTATTCCATTTGACCATTCTGAACTCTGTATTCCTGATTCTGGCTCGGCTGACTACTCCCCGTGTTGTTAACCCTTTCTGTCTAGCTAGTTTACCTGGCCAATTCTAAGGACCAGACAGTTAGAGATCTTTCACGGCTACTCTGTTGGTAGCTTCTGGGCTCTGTGGAGTGTTGGGCGTTAAATACTGCGTGGTGGGATCTGGGAACCGTGACATTACGATCTGGCCAATATGGATCCCGCAGACTTAACACAGCACTTGGCTAACTTTGTATCCAGACAGGATGAGCAGGATCATAGGATGGATCAGTTTGCTATTGCCTTACAAACTATCCTGACTCGTACTGCTCACCTGGAACAAGCGGGGGTTGCACCCCCGCTTGATATACCTGTGTCCCCTGTCGTTCAGACATCCCAGGTACACATGACCGCTCCTATGAGGTTTGACGGTACTCCCTCAGAGTGCCGGGGATTTTTGGTCCATGTGGATATTCATTTTAAATTAAATCCACAGATGTTTTTCTCTGACATTGCCAAAGTGGGGTTCATTATTAATCATCTGTCTGGCAGAGCATTGACATGGGCGACTCCTTTATGGGAGGCAGAGAAGCCTATCATACGGGATTATAAAGAATTCATAGCCGAGTTACAACGTACATTTAATCCAACCAGAAAGGCCACGGTAGCTGGAAAATCCTTGTTCCGCATACGTCAAGGGAACAGGACTGTTTCTGATTATGCCATAGAATTTAAAACCTTGATCTCTGATGTGAACTGGACAAATGAGACACTGGTTCTGGCTTTTATGGAGGGGTTATCAGAGTCATTGATGCATGAATTGGCTCCACGTAAACTACCTGAGGTATTGTGTGAACTCATTGATTATTGTATAGATCTGGATAATCAGATAAGGGACAGAAGGACTCCAAGAGAGAACCCAAGAGACCGTTACCTAGGTTGGCCCCTGTCTTTCAGGCACCACCAAGAGAGTTATCTCCTCCCTCTGAGCCTATGCAACTAGGCCGTACTAGGCTTACAGAGGAAGAGAGAACAAGGCGTTTTCGTGAGGGATTGTGCCTGTATTGTGGTTTGGGGGGACATGTACGATTTCAATGTCCTACTCGTCCTAAAATACATGATAAGCCGGAAAACTACTGCACCTAAGGCAGCTGAGGAGACAGGCCTTGGGTGTGACGTGCATGTCTCCTGTCAAAGACACTAAACTTATGTTACCAGTATCCTTGGCATGGGAGACCAAGACCACACATACTACCGCTTTTTTGGATTCTGGGGCTGCTGGCAACTTTATCGATGTTAACTACGCTTCTTCCATTTCCCTACCTCTGGTTGTAAGAGAGACACCCTTAGCCGTCGAAGCCATAGACGGCAGACCGTTATCCTGCCCTAGGATTACTCACGATACGGTTACAGTGGTTCTTACCACTGGTCTCTTGCATAAAAGAAATCATATTTCAAGTTATCCATTCACCTTCCAATCCTGTTGTACTTGGTTTCCCTTGGTTGGTGGAACATAATCCTGTTATTGATTGGGCTAAGGGAGAGATACTGTCTTGGAGTCCTGCTTGTTTTGGGACTTGTTTAATACCCATTCAGCATGTCGGTGCCCTGAACACACCCACAGCTCCTCCATTGTCTACAGAGGTTCCTGACCAATATGCAGACCTCAGGGCTGTATTTGATAAAAGGGAGGCAGCGAAACTGCCTCCACATAGACCATATGATTGTGCCATAGATATTCATCCTGGTACCATGCCTCCTCGAGGCAAAGTATATCCTCTTTCCATAAAGGAGAACCAAATTATGGAGGAGTATATAAAGGAGAATTTGGAGAGAGGTTTTATCCGACGTTCCTCTTCTCCAGCAGGGGCTGGGTTCTTTTTTGTGTCTAAAAAAGAGGGAGATTTACGCCCATGTATCGATTATAGGGGGCTTTAACAAGATCACCATTAAGAACGTGTACCCTATCCCTCTCATATCAGAACTGTTCGACAGGTTAAGGGGGTCAGCAGTATACACAAAACTTGATTTGAGAGGAGCTTACAACTTGATACGTATAAAAGAGGGGCATGAGTGGAAAACAGCATTTAACACCAGGAGTGGGCATTATGAATACTTGGTCATGCCTTTCGGTCTTTGTAATGCTCCAGCGGTATTCCAGGATTTTATTAATGATGTGCTCAGAGATTTCTTACAAACCTATGTTATAGTATACCTAGACGATATATTGATTTACTCTCCCGATCTGAAAACCCACCATGCACATGTCAGACAGGTATTAGCAAAATTACTGGACAATGGTCTTTATTGCAAACTAGAGAAGTGTTTATTCGACATTACCACTGTGAAATTTCTTGGGTATATTATCACTCCAGAAGGTTTTGAGATGGATTCTTCTAAACTCACGGCCATCTCAGAATGGCCTCTCCCTCAAGGTCTCAAGGCCATACAGAGGTTTCTGGGGTTTTCCAACTATTATAGGAGATTTATCAAGAATTATTCCGCTGTAGCCTCCCCTATCATTAATATGACACGTAAAGGTCTGAAGAACCAGATCTGGTCTTCTCAATCCAAACAAGCATTCGAAGCCCTCAAACAAGCTTTCACTTCCGCTCCCGTGTTACGGCATCCTGATCCCAGGATTCCGTTTTTTTCTTGAGGTTGATGCTTCCGAGATAGGCATTGGGGCTGTCCTGTCTCAAAGAGAGTCTCCAGGAAAACCTCTACATCCTTGTGGGTTCTTTTCGAGAAAATTATCACCAGCAGAACGCAATTACGATATCGGTAACAGAGAATTGCTTGCTATTGTGTCTGCCCTATCAGAGTGGAGACATTTGTTGGAAGGTACTCTTGACCCTTTATTGATAATTACTGATCATAAGAACCTTACGTACATCGGGATGCTAAACGTTTGAACGCGAGACAGGCCAGGTGGTCATTGCTACTGTCTCGGTTTAATTTTGTATTGACTTACAGACCAGGTGACCGCAATGTAAAGGCTGATGCCTTATCTCGTCAATATGACCCGTATGAATCTAATACACAAGACCACAATCCTATAGTTCCTCCTGAACGTATTGTGGCTTCCACAGTCTTGTCTGTCTCCTCGCCTTTCCTGGAACGCCTCCAGGCAGTTCAAGTAGGGGCTCCACCTGACAAGCCTCCAGATAGGTTGTTTGTACCTGAAAAGGAAAGACAAGAATTACTCATAATGTTTCATGATTCTAAACCAGCAGGTCATCCTGGTATTACTAAGACTCTTACCAGTATCTCCAGACAGTTCTGGTGGCCCACCATGCGACAGGACGTACGTCTGTTTGTTTCGGCTTGTCAAGTCTGTGCCAGAAGCAAAACCAGTAAATCCTTGCCTGTCGGTCTATTGCAGCCTTTACCCATGCCTAAGAGGCCTTGGTCTCATCTATCTATGGATTTTATTGTGGACTTGCCGAGGTCCAAGGGTCATACTGTGGTTCTGACAGTTGTAGACCGCTTCTCCAAAATGGCTCATTTTGTCCCTCTACCTAAGCTTCCTACAGCCAAAGAACTGGCGGTTGTATTTGCTAGAGAGATTGTACGAATACATGGGGTTCCGTCTGAAATAGTCTCTGACAGAGGAGCCCAGTTCGTCTCTCGTTTCTGGAGGGTTTTTTGTGCGGAGATGGGGGTGCGATTGGCCTTCTCTTCAGCATATCATCCACAAACTAATGGGGCAGCAGAGAGGGCAAATCAGGGTCTCGAGCAGTACATACGTTGCTTTACCACACAACAACAAGACAATTGGTCGGAGTTGTTGCCCTGGGCTGAGTATGCATGTAATAACGCCGTTAACGAGACCACTGGCCACTCTCCTTTTTCTGCCATCTATGGTTTTTTCCCTCCGGCTCTACCGCTTCAGTTTACTGAACAGGCCATCCCGGCTCTCGATAACCATCTCACTCAACTGCAAGAGATTTGAAGACAGATTCGAGAAAATATGGAGCGCAATGTTGCTGTCCAGAAACGCAAGGCTGACAGGCATAGGTTACAAGCTCCCTCCTATAACGTGGGGGATAGAGTTTGGTTGTCCACTAGGAACGTGAAGTTGCGGGTGCCTTCTATGAAAATGGCACCTCGGTTTATAGGTCCATATAAGATCATTCGCCGCATTAATCCTGTGGCTTATGCTCTTGCCCTTCCTAAACATCTTCGCATGCACAACGTCTTCCACACCTCCCTACTGAAGTCTTTGTTGTGTAACAGGTACACGCGGGTCGTTCCTCCTCCTCCACCTATTCAGGTTGATGGTGAATCTGAGTATGAGGTTAGGAGGGTTTTGGATTCTAGGCTGTGCAGGGGCACTCTGCAGTACTTGGTCGATTGGGTGGGTTATGGTCCAAAGGACCGGTCCTGGATTCCAGCTTCCAACATGTCTGCCTTTAGGTTGGTCAGGGCGTTCCATGCCTCACACCCCGATCGCCCTGGTGGTCGTCCTGCCGCTTGTCCTGTTGGTCGTCCGGTGGCCTCCCGTGGAGAGGGGGGTACTGTAACGTTGGGAGCTTCCAGCCCTACCTGTGTGCTTGAGAGCAGCATGTCTGATGCTGCTCGCTGACCAATGCCCGGTTTAAATGGAGACAGGCAGGGAGGTGGTTGCATGAGGCGCGGCTTGAGTGGGGGGCGTGGTCTGGTGAAGGTCTTTAAAAACCCTCAGTGTATTCTCAGCAGTTGCCAGATAGTGGTTATCCATACCTGAGCTCCTTGTACCTGACTGCTATATTGAATTAACCCGTTATTGACCTCTGCTTGTTTCTGACTATTCTGCCTTCTGTTGCCCTAGACCATTTTCTTGTACTACGCCACTGTTCTGATATCGACCCGGCTATTCCATTTGACCATTCTGAACTCTGTATTCCTGATTCTGGCTCGGCTGACTACTCCCCGTGTTGTTAACCCTTTCTGTCTAGCTAGTTTACCTGGCCAATTCTAAGGACCAGACAGTTAGAGATCTTTCACGGCTACTCTGTTGGTAGCTTCTGGGCTCTGTGGAGTGTTGGGCATTAAGTACTGCATGGTGGGATCTGGGAACCGTGACACCGGATCGACGGTAGTGGCATCCGCTGCAGGTGGGTTGGGTGGCGATGAAGCCAGCAAGTGTCGTAGGTGGGACTCCGCATAAGCCCGAGCTACCTCAGGGGTATTCGTTGGGTGTGCCCGTCCATCATGTAGTATCACAAGCGATCCCGAAGGCCCCAAACGGTACCGGATCCCATGTTGTCTCGAGGCTCGTCACGTCCCGATAATGGCGTCGCGCCACAAGAGCCAGAAACGATAGGTCCTTATACACCGCACTTCGCAGATCCCAATATGGCACTGCCGGCACGCTACCGGCCTCCCGAAGAATCTGCGTGTGGACCGAGATAGCCTTAGTAGTAAAGATAACGTCCCGGGAGGCCTCAGGAGGTGCAGTTGCCGCCTTACGGACTCAAAAAGCCGACACTATGACATCCGGGGAGTCTGGAGGCAGCTTTAGTATCGTGCAGAGAAAGCCTGGGGTGTATGACAGCAAGTCCCCAGTACCCACCGTCTCTGGGATCCCTCTGAGACGGAGGTTACGTCGCCGATGTCTGGCCTCCAGGTCTACCACTGTCGCCGTCAGACACCTCACCTGCTTCTGTAGGTCCTCCAACTGGGCTGCGGACTCTAGCCTCCCCTCCTCCAGCAAGTCCATGCGTGCACCCATAGTTGAAGAGCCCGCTGCGATGGCTGTAATATCGGCTTGAAGTTTGGCCAGATCCCCGTGCCACAGTGTCCGAAGGTCCTCATACAGCTGGAGGATGTCCTCTTTAGTGGAGGGCTGGGACAGGGGGGTCTGCGGTGTTCTGCAACCGGGAGGTCTGGGGTATACACGCAGATCTCCGGCTCCTGGAGCTCCGCACTCCGCAACAGTGGTCGATTGATTATTGCTCCACTTTAGAGAACTCCGGATGTCAGGCTGCCCGGATCCGTCCAGCGATTCCATCTTTTTGCCCTTCTTCCCCATTAGGGTCGGCGATGCATACCGCGTGCTAGGCCACAGTCAAAATGGCCACCGTCGATCGGGTCGGGACCCTAAACAACCCGCTCAGGTACCTCTTAGGGGGGTCAGAGGTGTCTCTTATCTGCAAGATAATGTCGTCAGTACCGGGCTCAGCTGGGTAGAGAAAGGTAATCGGCTATAAAATCCGCAGAACAGCCAGCATATACCTAGAAATATCATTTAATAATATATATTTTATATAGGAGGAAAATGTTAGAAATGTAGATATACATGCAAAAAAAAAAATATTTATGCAATTTTTTTTTTTTTTGAGAAAGGATTTTACCAGGAAGGATTTTACCAGGAGGATTTCTCTCATTTTCAAGTATGTCCTGGGTGGCGAGTATGTACCATTAGGTGTCTTGCCCAAGGACACTTACTGGAGAGGTGCTCGTCGGGATCGAACCCATGTCTCCACAGGCTCTCTTCACGCAGAGCAGTGATGTTACCTCTACTCCGCCCAGCCGGTACCAATTGAAAAATTTACATTGTGTGTGTGTGTGTATTCTTAAAATAAATTAGTAAGGGGTTAATGGGACTGTTTTTACTGAAAAAAGATTGACATAGGTTTTTGGAATGAAGGGTTAATATGGGACTGCAGGGTTTTAGAGGTGTTTTGCGCAGGGTTACTTGAGGGCTGCAGTCAGTAAAGGGTTACTGGTTAAGTCAGGGCTGCAGGGTGCATGGTTAAATTAGGAGTATTGTGAAGGGTTAATAAGGGGCTGCAGGGTTTTAGAGGTGTTTTGTATAGGGGCTGCAGTCAGTAAGGGTTAAATAGTTGGGGCTGTGGATGAGAGGGTTAATTAGTGTTCTGCTTTGGTGACACTGTCATGCTCCTGCTGGACTTCACACATAGAGCAGCTGTCAATTTAACCCCTTAGGGACCAGGCGGTTTGACACAAATCTGTCCTTTAGTGACCGCTGCTGTTTTTACGTTTCTGCGCTGTTTGTGTTTAGGTCAATTTTTCCTCTTACTCTTTTATGCAACCCACACATATTATACACCGTTTTTCCCGCCATTAAATTGACTTTCAAAAAAACCCATTATTTCCATCATATCCTATAATTTACTATAAAAAAATATGAAATATGATGAAAAGATGGTAAAAACACACTTTTTCGTAATTTAATCCCCAAAATCTACAACCACCAAAAAAGACCCCAGCTAAATAGTTTCAGAATTTTGTCCCGAGAATAGAAATACCCAATTTTACATGTTTTTGCTTTTAACCCCTTCACTGCTGAGCCAGTTCACCTATGTGCGCTGAGCTCATTCTGACTGTTTTATGCTCATTATTTTTAGATGACCCTCTAGCTGCCATAGATCGGGAGATAACAGGATCCAAAGGATCCCGCTATCTCCCCTTGGCAGCTAGGAGGTTAACTGGCCCACTGACATCCTCACACATATGGTGGGGATGTCAGTGGGTGGGGGGTGACCTGGAGGCTTGGCTGACATCCAGGATGTCAGCCCCCTCCAGGTTTGAATCGCGATTTGGCGCAAATTTGTGACGAATCGTGATCCGGCAGCGAAATAGATAATGCTGCACACCGCTGAAAAGGGGAGACTCTCCCCTTTCCAGCGGTGCAACTTGCAGCGCTCTATCTTCAATGGAAGGAGCCCCCCTCCCCTCCAATGATTTCAATGGGGGTGTCTGCTGATGACGTCACCACACAGCGTGGTGACATCATCGAGCTCACCAGCCCCTCTAAACCACGGGGCAGGCTTGCTCCCTGCCAGAACGGTCTATATAGTCCTTATTTATACTTTTCATGCCGCCGGTTTTCTTTCCTCTTCCGGTCGTCCCTCCTGGCATGCGTTCCATCTCTGGGACGCATCGGTAGTGACGTATCGTCTTCTTTCTGTCACGGATCCCCCTGATTACTATAGTGGTGGTCCCTGTACTCAGGTCACTCTCTAACCTTCCGATCCTTAGAGTGGTCGGTACGACTAGACAGACTACTAGAAGGGCAGTACAGAACACATACAAGAGAGACGTCACGGATCCTCTGCTATCTGGCTAGTGGTCCCTATACGCAGGACACTCTCTACCCTTCCGATCCTTAGAGTGGTCGGCACGACTAGACAGACACAGAATGATACACAAGAACTAGAATAGTTAACTCCTCCCAAGACCCTAACAATACAAGGGGTGGTCTGATGTGTGCTTGGGGTGCCACACAGACTGACCTCAATACCAGAATAGAGGAGTAAAGTCAATACCAGGAGTTATTCACAGAATCGTTGATTTGCCAATACCAGGGGTCATGCACAGAATCGTTAGTTTGCCAATGCCAAGGGTCATGCACAGAATCGTTAGTTTGCCAATGCAAGGGTCATGCACAGAATCGTTAGTTTGCCAATGCCAAGGGTCATGCACAGAATCGTTACTTTGCCAATGCCAAGGGTCATGCACAGAATCGTTAGTTTGCCAATGCCAAGGGTCATGCACAGAATCGTTAGTTTGCCAATGCCAAGGGTCATGCACAGAATCGTTAGTTTGCCAATGCCAAGGGTCATGCACAGAATCGTTAGTTTGCCAATGCCAGGGGTCATACACAGAATAGTCAATAATTATGTAACAATATACAAGAGCTCTGCGGGAAGTAACTACCACGTCAGGGCACCGGCTTCTCTGAGAGTCTGGGCTTTAAACCCGGCGGGTCCGCGCCAGCCCGCCAGGCCCCGCCCCCCGGCGTCCCCACGTGTGCGGAAGCGACCGCAATATCACTCGGCGCCTGGCCAGCGAGCAGCGAGGAAGCTGCTGCCAGGCGCCGGGGGGGTGCGGGGGCCAACGTGACAGAACCCCCCTCTACGGGCGGCCACTGGACGACCCCCAGGGGCGCGGGGATGAGCCAAATAAAAAGCCCTCACCAACGAGGAGCATGAACCTCAGTAGCCGGAAGCCAAGAGCGATCCTCCGGACCGTAGCCCACCCAGTCAACCAAGTACTGAAGGACCCCCCTAGAAACCCTGGCGTCCAGAATGGCTTCAACTTCAAACTCCTCCTCGCCCTCCACAGAGACCGGAGGAGGGGGGACACGGGCCTTGGTGTACCGATTACACAAGAGTGGTTTCAAAAGGCTCACGTGGAACACATTGTGTATCCTGATATGGGAGGGCAGTGCCAAAGCATAGGAGACCGGATTGATTCGCCGCAGAATCTTATAGGGCCCTATGTATCTGGGTGCCAGTTTCATGGAGGGTACTAAAAGCTTGATGTTCCGTGAAGAAAGCCAAACCCTGTCCCCAACTTGATACACGGGTGCCGGCCTCCTGTGTCTGTCGGCCTTGATCTTCTGGGTAACACTACTATCCTCCAGTGCCCGTTTAACCCTTCCCCAAGTTTCTTTTAATGACACTAAATGCTCATCCAGAGCAGGAATCGCGGTATCAGGAAACGTAGCAGGGAGCACGGGAGGATCAAAACCGTAAACAGTGAAGAAAGGGAATGTCCTGTGGCTTCGCTTACTGCACTGTTCAAGGCATACTCTGCCCACGGTATCAGGTCTGACCAGTTATCTTGTCGTTCGGATATAAAGCACCTGAGATATTTCTCTATATTTTGGTTGGCTCGTTCCGCTGCCCCGTTGGTCTGGGGGTGATAGGCCGAAGAGAAGGATAGGTCTATCCCCACACTCTTGCAAAACCCTTTCCAGAATCTGGAGACGAATTGGGTCCCCCTATCCGAGACAATCCCAAGAGGAATACCGTGTAAGCGGACCACATTGGAAATAAAAATGGGCACCAGTTCGGCTGCCGAAGGAAGTTTCCGAAGAGGAATATAGTGACCCATTTTGGAGAATCGATCTATGACCGTGAGTATTACAGTATTCCCTCTTGACTCGGGTAACTCTACTATAAAATCCATAGCTAAATGCGACCATGGTCGTTCGGGGATTGGCAGAGGCTGGAGTAAACCAATGGGCGCTGTTTGGGGACTTTTATGTCTTGTGCACACCTCGCACACACGGTTATGTAATCTTTAACATCACGGCGCACCGTGGGCCACCAGAGGAGTTTACGTATGCTAGACACTGTTTTTGATCCCCATGTGCCCAGAGGTTTTGTTATCATGATACAGTTTTAATACTTCTTCTCTTTCGTTCTCAGGTACAAAGAGTTTCGCAGGAGGTCTCCCCCCAGGAGCTGTACCCTGGGCGGTCTGCAATCTCAACATCAGAGGAGACGAGACACTAATCGTGGTAAGAGCTATAATTCTTTCCTGGGGTACAATGGGATGCTGATCTTGGATGTTATGTTCGTAGGATTCGTACTGTCTTGACAATGCGTCTGCTTTAATGTTTCTTGACCCAGGTCTATATGTGAGGACGAAATTAAAGCTGGAAAGAAACAATGACCATCTCGCCTGTCTGGCATTCAACCGTTTAGCGTCTCCAATGTACGTGAGATTCTTATGATCGGTTATGATGACAATGGGGTCCCTAGACCCCTCCAATAAGTATCTCCACTCCGTCAAGGCTGCGATTACTGCTAACAACTCTCTATTTCCGATATCATAGTTCCTTTCTGCCGGGGACAACTTTCGGGAATAGAAGCCGCATGGATGCAAGGGTTTGTCGGGTGCCTCCCTTTGGGACAAGACTGCACCAAGACCTAGCTCGGAGGCGTCAACTTCAACCTGGAAAGGCAGAGCCGGATCAGGATGTCGGAGAACAGGGGCAGTAGTGAATGCCTGTTTAAGTGCCTCAAAGGCTTGACTGGCCTGGGGTGTCCATTTCTGATTCACCAGCCCTTTTTTAGTCATAGCCGTGAGGGGAGCTACCAAGGCCGAAAAGTTTTTAATGAACCTCCGGTAGTAATTAGTAAACCCCAGAAACCTCTGGATGGCTTTAAGCCCTTGGGGTAAAGGCCAGTCAAGAATCGCTGAGAGTTTTTTAGGATCCATTTGGAAACCCTCAGGGGTTATTATATACCCAAGAAAGTGCACTGTCTCTATGTCGAATAAGCATTTCTCTAGCTTACAGTATAACCCAGCCCTCAATAGTCTCTTCAACACTTGTTTCACGTGGGCGTGATGAGTTCCCTTATCAGGAGAGTATATCAGGATGTCGTCCAGATATACTATAACGAACGTTTGCAGAAAGTCCCTAGGGTGTCGTTTATGAGGTCCTGGAAAACGGCTGGCGCATTGCATAACCCAAAGGGCATCACCAGGTATTCATAATGCCCGCTACGTGTATTAAAAGCCGTTTTCCATTCGTGCCCCTTCTTAACCCTGACCAGGTTGTATGCTCCGCGTAAATCAAGTTTAGTATAAATACGGGCCCCTTTTAAACGGTCGAACAATTCTGTTATAAGAGGTATTGGATATGCATTTCTTATGGTAATCCTATTCAAACCTCTATAATCGATGCAAGGTCGCAGGTCACCCTCTTTTTTGGAAACGAAAAAGAAACCTGCTCCTGCTGGAGAGGAGGATCGTCTGATGAATCCTCGCTCTAGATTCTCTCTTATATATTCCTCCATAATGTCGTTTTCCTTTTGTGACAAAGGGTATACGTGTCCTCTAGGAGGCATAGTACCAGGGAGTAACTCTATAGCACAGTCATAAGGACGATGCGGTGGTAGGACCTCAGTCCTGGTTTTAGAGAACACCTCCTTTAGCGCCATATAACATTCAGGGACTTCAGTGGACAAAGGAGGTGCTGTGGCAATATTGAGGCTACCAATCACATCAACCCTGCCCAGGCACTTTGACTGGCAACTAGGACCCCAACACTTTATATCTCGCTGGGCCCAGTCAATCACCGGGTTATGTTCCGTTAACCATGGGAACCCTAGAACGACAGGACAGGAGGGAGAGTCGATAACCTGGAATCGTATGATTTCACGGTGCAGAACTCCTGTAGTCATGCACACATCGATAGTGTCGTGAGTGATATGGGGACATGACAGGGGTTTCCCGTCTATGGCTTCTACCATAAGAGGCCTCTCCTTCAGAACTAGAGGTAAGAGGTGGTTGGCGGCAAAACATCTATCAATAAAATTACCTGAGGCTCCAGAGTCTAGGAACGCCTCAGACTCGAGGTGAACCCCCTCCCAGGTGAGAGAGTGGGTAACAGAATCCGAGTTTTTTTTTTCTCATCATCCACAAAGGAGGCATACAGAGAACCAATAACCTGGGTATTAACTGTTTTTTGACCTGATTTGCCACTCTCACCCCTGGGTCTCTGAGGACATTGAAGGCGGAAATGATCTGCCCCGGCACAATAAAAACAGAGCCCCCTTTCTCTCCTGTGAGCTCTCTCTGCCTCTGAAATACCCGTTTTACCTATCTGCATGGGTTCAATGGCCGGTACATCGGTCTTAACGATCTCCAGGTTACCTGATGCAGTGGTATGCCTGGGTACTAAGGGTAAAGGAGGCAGGACCCTTCTGGGTCTATCTCTGGGGTGTCTCCTTTCCCTGATTTGATCGTCCATGGCAATGCAGAAATCAACCAAATGATCCAGATGTTCTGGTAATTTTAAGGGAGCCAATTCAAACATAAACGCCTCGTTCAGACCTTCGGTAAAGGCCAGTGTTAAAACGTCGTTCGGCCAGTGTACCTCAGAAGACAAAGTCTTAAACTCAATGGCATAGTCGGAGACCCTCCTATTACCCTGTTTGATGTGAAACAGGGATCTACCCGCATTGGTAGCCCTTCTAGAGGGATCAAAGGTACGCTTTAACTCGGAGGTAAAACCCTCATAGTCATAAATGATGGGTTTCTTGTTCTCCCACAAGGGCGTGGCCCACAATAAAGCTTTTTCGGTCAAGTGATTAATCAGATAGCCTACTTTGGCTTTATCAGACATACAGGACCCTGGATTGTTTTCGAACAAGATCTCGAGTTGGGTCAGAAAGCCCCGGCATAAGTTTGGCGTTCCATCATAACGTACGGGTGCCTTCATACTGAGCCTACAACCCTCGAGAGCGGCCGAACTGACCCTAGGCACTACTGGGTCTGGAGGGCTTGCAGTTCCAGAACTGGATCGGTTTAGCAGGGTTTGCAGGGCAAGAGCAATCTGGTCCATCCTATGGTCCTGCTCTTCTTGTCTGGCTGCAATACGTGTCAACTGATTAGAGAGGTCTGCGGGATCCATTGGCCCTGACGTAATGTCACGGATCCCCCTGATTACTATAGTGGTGGTCCCTGTACGCAGGTCACTCTCTAACCTTCCGATCCTTAGAGTGGTCGGTACGACTAGACAGACTACTAGAAGGGCAGTACAGAACACATACAAGAGAGACGTCACGGATCCCTCTGCTATCTGGCTAGTGGTCCCTATATACGCAGGACACTCTCTACCCTTCCGATCCTTAGAGTGGTCGGCACGACTAGACAGACACAGAATGATACACAAGAACTAGAATAGTTAACTCCTCCCAAGACCCTAACAATACAAGGGGTGGTCTGATGTGTGCTTGGGGTGCCACACAGACTGACCTCAATACCAGAATAGAGGAGTAAAGTCAATACCAGGAGTTATTCACAGAATCGTTGATTTGCCAATACCAGGGGTCATGCACAGAATCGTTAGTTTGCCAATGCCAAGGGTCATGCACAGAATCGTTAGTTTGCCAATGCCAAGGGTCATGCACAGAATCGTTAGTTTGCCAATGCCAAGGGTCATGCACAGAATCGTTAGTTTGCCAATGCCAGGGGTCATGCACAGAATCGTTAGTTTGCCAATGCCAAGGGTCATGCACAGAATCGTTAGTTTGCCAATGCCAGGGGTCATACACAGAATAGTCAATAATTATAACAATATACAAGAGCTCTGCGGAAGTAACTACCACGTCAGGGCACCGGCTTCTCTGAGAGTCTGGGCTTTAAACCCGGCGGGTCCGCGCCAGCCCGCCAGGCCCCGCCCCCCGGCGTCCCCACGTGTGCGGAAGCGACCGCAATATCACTCGGCGCCTGGCCAGCGAGCAGCGAGGAAGCTGCTGCCAGGCGCCGGGGGGGTGCGGGGGCCAACGTGACACTTTCCTTCTCGTCGCGTCACCGGAAGTGACGTATCGCCTCTTTTCTTTCCCCTCGTGGCAATCCAGATAAAAAAATGGTGTACTCGGACGTGACGTGTAGGGTATTGGCAGATCCCGACCATCTTATTCCCAGTCCTGGCACAGATGGTTCTTCATATAGGACTTGTGGTCACGTCACCTCCAATATACACCTTTTTAACACGGGATGTTGATACCCTGAGAACAGGTACAGGTGGTACCTCTCCCCAGCAGCGAGCCCTTTTCCCAGGAGGGGGTACCAGCAATGTGCCCGGGAGCACAGGAGGGGTCCTCAACGTGCTTCTAAGGCTGGTTGTTTCCCCAAGCTAGGACAGGTGGAGAAGCTCGGGGGCTCGCCTCCTCCCGACAGACTATTGACCAAGGTATGGACTATTGCTCTGACAACATCGAGTCGACCCGTTGGCGTCCAACTGTGGTCTTCGGACTCCTTTGGGGGGGGAGATATGTCATGGAACTGACATGGCCCTCCTCGCTTTTTAGTAAGACTCTATTTTCAGTTATTGTGTGGTGTAAGTTTAAACGTGTTTTTTTACTGTAGATGTGTTTTCATTGCTGAGTGTTGTAAAGACACATTTTACTGTGTGCCCTGTTTTCCCCAATCCCCAGAACGCCATTTTCCCAAGCGAGCCATGGGTCCCAGGAACAAAGGACCACATGCAGGGCCAGCCCGTCCATGGAGTGGAGTGGAGCAGCCGCTCCAGGCAGCACTTTGTCAGGGGCAGCGTTTTGCTGCTCTTTCAAAGACCGCCAGCCCGGACACGGCTGCAGGACAGTGTTCTGTTGAAAACCAAGCCATGAATGCCCCTTTCAGCGGGCCGGCGCCCACCCTTTCAGCAGGCATGGAGGCCATCAGCTTATGTTTTACCAGCGATTGGTTGAGGGAAGGCCTGGACAGGCACCCTATCCCAGAGTCCTGAGGGAGCTGCCGATTGAGGGCTGCACGGGCCCAGATTGAATATACTCTGCAGCTCCCTCACAACCCGCACAGCATGATGGGAGCTGTTGTTATTAGCTGGGGGATCGGCTTTTCACTGGCCTGGCAAGGCCTGGGTGACTTTACTAAAATAAATAAATCGAATATTTACCTTTCTAAACTGAGGGGGGGGGGTTGTTAGTATGGAGCTGCCAGGGTTTGATGGGGGAATTACGGAAATTACTGGGACATCGCATGTTTTAATGCCGCTTTACCCCCCCCCTAGTATTCCCTGAATTATTAAATCATGGTGAAGAGACAAGCATTTTCCTAATTTCTTTCATACCTTCGGTGAGGAGCTTCCTATTTAAAAAGGCACACCCTGTGAAATATAATCAACAGTAACTCTGTGCCCTCCGGAGTCATTAATCCTCTGCGTCTCCCCGTTACCGGCTGTGTTATGTGTGGGTGACTGCAAGTATGTGACTGTGGAAGTATGTAAGTGTGTATGAGGAAGAGTGTGTGTGTCTCTATGTGGAAGTTTGTGTGTGTGTGTGTGACGGTATATGGATGTGTGGGACAGTGGGCCGTGATATGTGGTGCTCTGTGATATGCTCATACACACAATGTTTTTTGGGGGTGGGGGGCAGCAATTCATCCTTCGCTCCAGGCAGCACAGCGGCTTGGGCCGGCCCTGACCACATGGCACAAAATGGAGGCGCAGATTTGGTATAGAATGTTTATGTTGAATCTATGATTATGCAAGAATGCTGCTTATCTGTCTGCGTGTCTGAGAGGTTGTGAGTCACCATTGTCTCGGCCAAACACTATGATTCCTTTTACAATGGGTTATGTAAATCACTGTGTGTGGTCACGTCATCTGCATAAACCCAGTGAAGTGAAGCCTGCAGTGGTCTTGGAACCAACCAATCAGAACTGTTGGGGTGGGCGGGAAGTTTGAACCTGTATAAATAACCCTGTGAAACCTTCCATAAAGGAGACCTTCCCTGTTTGAAACACCAGACAAGCTGAATGTACATTCAGCTACGCTACCTACACTACACTCACCATCAGAAGGCACTGAGCGGCCATCTGAAAGACTGACCTAACATCAGGGCTACAGGTCAGAAGATCGAAAGCCTGCAGATCCCAAGAAGCTGCAGTAACTTCGGCCCAGCACTGGCACAGATCCCTGCATCCAGCCCAGGTCTCCCAGCAGGCAGAAGCAAGCGGGTCAAGCTGCTCGAGGCGCTGCGGACTGCATTCCCAGTAGCTGGGCTGACCGCAGTGAGGTGGTGTCTGGAGAGCAGGACAGGCGGAAGAGAACGGGTTTCCAAAACAATCTGCAATCCACTTTTCTACCTCTGTGAATTGTTCTTGCAGCACGGCCTCCAGCTGCGGGAGATTTGGTTTGCTGGTATAGATTAAGGTGTCATCTGCGTACATGTGTACAGTTGAGGCTTTGCAGATATTGGGCAGATCATTTATGAAGATCGTGAATAGCAGGGGGCCAAGTATTGAGCCTTGGGGTACTCCACACGTGACTGGGAGGGGGAGGGAGGAGCTGCAAGAAATGGACACGAATGTTGCGATCGGTTGGATACACCAAACCAGGTTAGCTGCGATCACCAATACCGAAGTTTTTAAGCTTTTGTAATAAGATGCCATGGTCTACTGTGTCAAAGCTTCCGAGCGTCATGCAGTTTGCATACTCCTATAGACTCGCCTCTCGATTTAACGATCTGGCGAACATACAAGGTTTTTTCCGCCACTTTTTTTCTTCCCAAAATATTTATTTTAGACGACACTGCAGCGGCAGTTGCGGTGTATGAAAAAAATCTTTCTGAAACACCTCCTAAGTGGCAAAAAAAAGCCTTGGAACAAAGGAACCTTTACTTTTTAATTGTTTCTTTTAAGCATTAAGTGGTTGGCTCCTGGCCATGCAGGAGAATGTCTCTTCAGTTGTGGTGATGTACTCACGTGACCAGTAATCTGCACGAGAGGAAACACTGCATTGTAAACAAACCCCCCCCCCCCCCAACTAAACCAATGGAAGGCAAACCGATTCGGCCGCTGTGTATGAGAGCTCTGGGCCCGCCCGGGGAGCTCAATACATTGCTCTCCACGGGGATATCCAGCGTTCAGCCCGCGGGCTGCTGCCACCTCACGGCTTATTTCCTGCTCGTACGCTGAGAAGCCGTGCAGGTCTGTGACCCTGAGACGTCCGGATCCGTTTGTTGCTCAGGCGGCCCATGCCTCTGCCTAGCCCCCTCCTATCTCTCCACTCAGGACCCGCCTATCTGACTGGTTCCGCCTCGGGATCCGCCGCGAGTTCTTCGGCCTCACGGAGTCAATAACCAAAACAGTGAGAAGTTCTATTAATAGGCTGATGGAGCCCGGAGAGGACTCCGGGGCCCGGGCCTTGCTGGCCCTTCGCTCCGCGCCCTGCAGTCCCAGGATGCTCGGCGCGGCCTTCCACGGACTGGACCCCTCTATACGCGAGAGCCCGGCTTTGGCCCGGCTGGAGGGACGTGACTTCGAATTCCTCATGCGGACTCCGTCAATCACCATCGGGAGGGACTCCAGCCAGGGCTCCGTGGATGTCAACATGGGACGCTCCAGCTTCATTTCACGCAGGCACCTCCAGCTAACGTTCAACGAGCCGCACTTCTACCTGCGCTGCATCGGCAAAAACGGGGTGTTCGTGGACGGGGTGTTTCAGAGGCGGGGGGCGCCCCCTCTGCAGCTCCCTATACAGTGAGTGGGTCTCTGGGGGCTGAGCCGGGCTGTTTGTGGTGGTGGGTTTACTCGGGGGAGGGAGGGGGGCTGACAGGCCTCATCGCCATCCCCCTACACTTTGGAAAAGTTCCTGTACCTGCCCTACCAGTTCTAGGCCCCCGTAAAGTGACCTGCACCGCCTCCAGCCCGACGTGCTGTGCATATGCTCCATATGCTGGATGTGACATGCCATGTGCGCTCAGCATGCGGCTCAGGCAACCTGTGCGTCCTAAAGAATGGCCCACTGTACAACGGAGGGGATTGTTTTGAGGTCGCTCCTACCCGAATGTGATTCTACACAGCCATGAACCCCACACGCACACCCACAAACGTTTTCAGGGTCTTTTTACAGTTCGCTTTAATAGTATGTCCCTCACGCTTGCGTTTTATTTTAGGGTTACACCCCTCCCCCCACACGCACACCCCCTAGTTCTCTCTCCGTGTCGTCACCCAGGGAGACGGCTCCGTGCTGCTGGTGAGCTGCTCTCAGCCCCCTCAGCGGCCCAGGCGCCTGTGTTTACATTAGGCCTCCTGTGCTGTGTGCACAGAGCGGCCTGGCAGCATGGCTTACACCGCCCATTCTCGCTGCCTCAGCTGAAAGGAACAACACAGCGTTGTAAAAATTGGAAATAAAGTTTTATTAACGAGCAGTACATGAAATAAACAGCCGAGGGACCTGTAGGCCGCCAACACGTCACTCTGTGGTGTTGTTTTGGTTGGTTGAGAGGTAGACATGGCCTGTATCAGCACAGTGTTTGCCTTTTCCTGGTGGTCATGGAGTATGAATGCAATCCTGCCTTATCTCTCCATGCTTGATATTCTGACAGGCCCTCTGTTCTTTAACACATGCCCACCTTCCTGAAAAGTTGTTCTATGTTAGACTGGCAGTGTTTTCTTTTTAGATTCATAAAAAGGTTGGTCTGCTGCCATGCTCGCTCACCTGGCATCTTTTCATATTTTTATGGTTTCCTTTGTTTTCACTTAAAACCTACTATAGTGATTTTGTTTCCTACCTTTGATCCGGGTGTGACAGATTTGTATCAACCATAGGAGCCAACTACTCTTAGGAGCCAGCAATATACTCTTCACAAATTTGGTACTAATTAGTCCAGAGAACTAGGAGCCAGAAATGGCATTTTAGGAGCCAATGGCTACCTGGCCCTGCAGTTGTCATATCTTGAATCTGGTTAGGCTAGGGTCAGACGAAAGCATTTTTCCCCGCGAACGTGAAAAAGTGCGTCCGAACGCATTGACGTATTTTTTCACAGAATATGCAAAAACGGTCAAACGACGCGCATTTTCGGGCGTGATTTTGTACGGATCGTCAATAAAACTCTTTTGCGTCTGGACGTTATGTTGGCTGGACATTAGCAGCGTCTGACATCTCCTAATCACGCAAACACGCCGCTATGCCGCAGCTGCGCACTCAGTACGTCAGTACTAGCGGTTCAGCGTTCTCAGAAAAATGCGTTCAAATTCCACTTACGTTGCACGGCCGGACTTTTGTGCGGCCGTACATCGTATATTGGCCGTCATTGCCTGTCATCTGCTGCTAGTGCGGCCGTAATTATGTGCGCCAGAACGCACGTTAAAAGTGCGCTGGTCTGACCCCAGTCTTAATGGAGGTAAATCCAGGTGACTATTGGCCCCGAAAGCTTTACCTCAGGTACATAGGTTTTTGAATTATGGTGCATAGACAGATGTATACATAGCTTTGCCAGGCTCCTAAGTTTGGTTAGAGGTCTGTCAAGTTATGCCCAGGACCTTTTTGAAGTTTAAGGCTCTGCAAATCACAAATCTAATAAAACTACACTAGAGAATACAATTTTTTTTTTATTTTAATCTGCATAAGAATAGAATTTGAAGGATTTTCCCAAACCTTACATCTCCTTCAGAAGTCTTAAAGGAATATTCTTTAACGTGTGTGTGATGGTTGGCGCTAAAGAGAGAAGAAAAAATAATTTTTGGACGGGTGCTGCCAATAAACTCCTCCAGGTAGTCTGTCCAACTGCCCAAAAAAGAACAAATATAGAAAATAAATGGATTTGGAGGAGGGCGCACCCTCCTCCAACTCCATTTATTTTCTATTAAAGGAATATTCTATTGAAATACGGAGTGTTCTTCTTCCTTCTTTTCTTTTTTTTTTTGCCCTTACATAATTCGACAGAGGCTACTGACCGCCTCTCCCCAATTATTTTTCTTAGTTTTTGTGATATTACTCACGTTTTTGTCCCTTGCTGCATGGGGGTCTTCCACTTCTGCTCAGGGACTCCCAAACCTAGAAGTCCCTTCCTCTTTTCTGCGCTACTTGCATAGGGTTGGGACCGCAAATTGCACACCACAACAGGACTTGCGCCCAACAATGGATAGGGGCTACCCGCAGATCCAATCCATCACCCTTCTCCCTGACAACTGCTGGCTTCACAAACGGTTTCAGAGGGGGCAAATCGGCATCTTTGAGACATCCCGGCTGCCTTGTCCTGTGGTGGAGGAATCTCTCCACTTCACCCTGCATTTTAAAGAGTTCTGCGGACCTGAGCAGAGGGGGAGCATACTCCACAAACCCTGGCCACTTTGAAAAGCTAAAGTGGCCAGGTGTGTAGAATATTCATTTTTTAAGGCAGATTTGCTAGGGGGTTAGATGTATAGTCTCCCCTTATTTGTTCACAACAATACAGGGACTGTATTCCAACCTTGGTGTGAAATTAATCTTACAACAGCTCTGGTTAGCAACTCCATAGACTATAATGGCTCTGGAAAGATTACAGGAGCTTTGGATAAATTAATATCCGGATTGAAATGGAGCCCCAAGAGGGCACGTCCAGGTAGAACTTTGGAAGGCAACAACAGGGAATGTGGTGTAATCTCTAATTCTTTTGTCAGACGAACGCAGTCTGAGCGTACTCTGTGTGTGCGTGATGTACGTACTGACGGAAGAAATGTAGGAATATAGGAAACAAAATTAATAAAAAGACCGGTACAGTCTGCCAGACCAAAAAAAACATCTGAGCGTCAACGTGATGGATGTCGTAAATGCGCTGCGTCTGTCGCGTCATCACACACTCTGGGCGTTCGTTGTAGCGCTTTTACGTCGAGGCCTAAATGGCGTCCGTTGCCACCTGCCTGATGTGTGCGTACTTCGGTGCGTACGTACTTTGTGTGTTGGTCTCTATTGATAACAAATCAATGCTACGACGGACGTTAAACTGTGCGACGACACGGACGTGATGACTTCGTTCGTCTCACGCTAGCCTTAAGCAGTGGTATCAAACTCCTCCTTTGTTACGGCTGGTCGAATTGTCTGACAAAGTAGGAATGGAATGTTTAACTACTTGGTTGCGGTTAACACGCTGTGCGTGTCCTCTGCTTTCCCGCTTGGCTGCAGAGGACGGGCTCAATGCATCATCGCGGCTTGGCGCCGACTACGGTGTTCTCCCAGTGAGGGCTACCATCTTGAATTTCAACCCTGTCTCTGGGACTTCCCCTGCCAACTGACGTCATTGCGCATGGGCCGATGATGTTAAAAAGGGACTTCCTACATTGGCCGTGCAGGGAATCCCCAATGATGGAGAACAGGGGACTTTTGGACCCCTGTATCCCTGGAACCATAACAGAGACATTTCAGGCCTTTCCCGTGTTACGAAGCATGACAAGTTTAAATGTTAAGATAATTAAAAATAACCTTTTTTTTTTCCTCTTAATGCACTATTGTTCACTTTTCAATTATAGCATGAACAATGATGCTGTACTGACTCTCACCTTCTCATTTACCTTGATGGCACAGTGCGTTATTATGCATTGCTTCACCAAAAACCTAAACCGCTGCGCTGGGTGCACTCTGGAACTCTGAGTCTCTGATTTTTACAGTGCCCAAGGTCAAGTGAGATGTCATTGGCAAGGCCAGAGTCTGGTCTTCCCAATGATACCTAATATGACCATATAATGTGGGGGAGAGAGAATTAAATGCAAAATGTTTTTTTTTTTTTTTTTCCCTCTCCTTTTTTAAACCAGTGGTATTATGTGCTTTTATTTGTAAAGCAAACAATCCTGCATCCCTAACTCGCCTTCTCATTTCCCGCGCCGGGACTAAATGTGGAGGTGATGTCGCAAAGCGTTATTACACATTGGCCCTTCTGAAACACAAGCCACTTCACTTCTGCGAAAAAAGTGTGGGTACTTTATTTCCTTTTTTGTTTTGTTCCAAAGCAGCGGCATTGTCCATTTGTCACATAAAATAAGTTATACCGCTGCCGTTACCTTCTCATTCTTCATACCGCGAGCAACTGTTTTGTACAGTTGTATTATTCATAAATCACAATGTGGCAAAATACAAGTGAAATTATTGGGAGGGGGTTTCAGTTTTCATTAAAATTGTGAACCTTTTCAAAAATTACAATAATGGGTTCCAGTTTCAAATTTTATTTTTTAACAAGAATGTCCTATAGAACATGTAACCACAAAGGTTTGGTTGATAAATTGTGTGTGTGAGGGGGAGGGGGGGGGAATTAAGAAAGATAAAAACTTCAAGCTCCAAATGATTGAAATCTGAATGGAAATGTTCTTCTTTCCCCCCCCCCTTTGTTTTTTTTGTTATAGCACTTTAACAGTACAAGACATCTACATATAATAATGGTATATTTTGAAACTGCTGAAAAAAATAAGTATATCGTTTGTCGGGGTCCTACATTAAAACCTGCCTTCAAATCACATTTAAATCTGATGAGCTCAGCACACCGGGGCGAAATGGCTCGGCAGTGAAGGGTTAATACGTTCACTCACTCTCTGCCATAAATCTCAAAGGGCCCCGTTGTAAGCATACACACACTTGAGGGATTATTCACTAAATTTGGAGTAATCCAAATAACTTTTTTTAAATTGATTTTACATTGTTTTTAAATATAAGTTTTACATTTATGCTAATTAAAACTAGAAAGAGCTTGTGTGTCCCATACACCCGCATATTACTGCGAGTGCTTTGTTGTAGAGATCTGGGATACACTCATACACACTGCACATTATTGTGTTATTGCTGTGAAATCTGTAATCTGCTCATACACCAGTACTGTGGAGTTCTGTGATGTACTGATATACACACTACTGTAGTGTTTTTTTATTGCCGTGGAGCTCTGATATGCTCAACGGAGTGTTGTCCTACGTCTGTCACATTTTCTTTATTACCACCTTGCATCGCATGCCCAAATTGTTATCCACCCCCCCCCATCCACCACATGTAACCCACACCTCCGTGTCACATTTAATACATGCAT
Source organism: Leptobrachium leishanense (assembly GCA_009667805.1). Lineage (NCBI taxonomy): Eukaryota > Metazoa > Chordata > Amphibia > Anura > Megophryidae > Leptobrachium > Leptobrachium leishanense. The sequence goes on along the minus strand of CM019069.1, from coordinate 103,786,929 downwards.
ACTCCCTGTCACTTATTGAAGCAGGGAAGGGGAGATTTGGGGAATAGTAAATTAAAACGTTGCCTCTTATTTCTTTTCTTCTTCCTCGTGTATATTCGTTCACCTCTAAGGCCCCTGTCAGCCAAACGCAGTGATCACGTCCATGTTGCCGCACAGTTTAACGTCCGCTGTAGCATAGAATTACGAGCAATTGAGTACTGCGAAATGCACAACGGACGCAAGTTAGACAAGAATGTAAAACCGCTTGAACAGACACGCAGAGTGCGCCACGTCCGCTTCGTGTGTGATGGAACGAAGTCAGACGCAGCGCGTTTGCGACGTCCAGCACCTTGACGCACACACTGGCTTATATCATATCATGTATCAATTTTTATAATTTTTCATATTCATTTTGTTTCCCATAGTTCCTTTTTTTTCTACGTACGTCAAGAAAAACGGATCGTGTGGTGTCTACAGTATCTTCCTTCAGGATGTCTATCCATTCTACACGCATGCAGAGTGCGCTCGTCTGACATTCGCCTAAGGGAGTTTGATTTATTATTTCTTTTTTTTTTTAATTTATTCGTGTGTGTGTCTCCTAATGCTCTCGGCCCTTCAGACCTCAATGTTCCTTCCTGCCACCTCTAGCTAGAGCTGATATGCAGGAGGTTAGGAGCAGACCGTGTGGGGGTGGCGCTCTAGCAGGATGCAGTCCGGAGGATAGAAAGACACGGTTTAGGCTAGTGTCAGACGAGCGTCTGTGAGAGTGGACGCTCCTTCCACTCGACGCCCATCTGGCCACCTCGCTGAGCGCACTCGGTGCTCCATAGGAAGATCGCGCTGTGCAGCCTCGTCAACGTGCGTCCTAGCACATCGACGGGGAGGCTAGGATAACGGATGCTTGTTGCGTGTGCATTTCACGTGCACAAGCGTGTGACCGGCCCCATTGCAGCGTGGCAACGCTGCGACGTACGCCGGTAAGCACATCAGTACGGGTGCACATAGCGCACTTTTCTGAAGTCGGCCTTAGAAGGGGCAGGGCTCTAGTAGGAGGAAGAATTTGAGTTTTGCCAAGCGCTGGACAAAACCGAATTCTACAAAATAGGGCTGGTGCCAGGTCTCAGGAGTTATTCACCAACCTCCTAATTGCACCGAACAGTGAATTTCACCGTTCGGTGCAATTTCAGGCCAATTCCTCTATTCACTAAACTGTCAATGCACCAAATCCTAGGCAAATCGACTGCGAAGTACAGCGCAGTTCGCTGCGTTGGCAGTCTTTGGTGGTAGCGAAATTGTAGAGAAGTAATGCTTTCAGGGTTATTCAAAGAGAATCGAAAAGTCACCGCATGTTCGGTGACTTTTCGTTCTCTTCAATTCCGGCCGATTCGGCAATCCCATTTCGGCGACCCTGCGGTGTATTCAGCAAGCACCGCAAAAGCTGCCGCAAACTCGACGAAAAGTCACCGCAAAAACCTCTGGATTATCCTGCCGAAGATGCCGGGAAAAACCCGAGCAGGAGCCGATCACACGCAGCGAAGCCTCCGGGAAAAGCCGACACCGCAGACGAGTGAAGTGAATAAATTAGGTTTAAAAACCGTTTGCTTGAATGTTTGAAAAGTGAAACGCTGTTTGCAAAGAAACTACTGAGCGAAAATGTCTGAAATTTACATATGAGGTCCAATGAATGATAATAAAAAGGGCTGTTACAGAAAAAATAAGTACACTTTAAAAAAAAAAATCCAGAAAAATGCTTAAAATATCCTAAAAAAATCTATAAATAAAGAGACTCTTTACTGCAGAATATTCTAATGAACGGTTTATTAGATATTGAATTAAAAGGGGAATATTTTTTATGTTGAAGCCTATGGGATTCTCCTGAATAAACCTGTCGCATGAAACCACCGAATGGCAGGGCATTTCGGAAACCTTTCACTGCTGGTTTGTGTTCTCTGAATAGCCGTAGCAGTGCTTTTTTATGGGGATTTCACTGCCCTCGAACAGGCACCGGCTGTGCAGGCAATTCGCCAGGATTTGGCGTATTGCCTGCTCTCTGGATAGCCGAATGGCCAAGAAAGGTAACTGAACGCTGATTTTCAGCGTTCGGTATCCTTTCTCCAGCCATTCGGATCTCTTTGAATAGACAAACAGGGTTATTCAAAGAATACTGAACTGCAACCAAAATGTTGGTGAAATGCCCTGATTTTCGGTGTTTCAGTTCGACAGGTTTAACCCTTTCGCTGCTGAGGCATTTCCCGCCTCTGTGCTGAGGTCATTTTTACCGATTTTGCTCATCATGTTTAAACGTGTTTTGAAGGCTTATTTTAGTATATGACCCAGACATATTATATATCGTTCTTTCCGTCAGACTCGGCAGATTCATAATATGTCATTATTATAAGTATACGTCACGACCTGTCTGTATATTATAACAAAAAATGCAATAAAATATGAATTTTCAATAATTTACAACGTGTAAAGTGTTTTTTTTTCACATTTTAACATGCGAGCAATTGCGGTTATATTTTGTATGGGGTGCGCCTGTTCAAAAAATTAGAGATGGGGTCTCGTTACATTTTTGTTTGGGTAAAATTACGCGATTTTAAACAAACGCACCGCATACAAAAATCGTTAGTGCAGCATTATTGTTCACATTATAATTGAAATGGGAACAATATTGCTGCATTAACGAACCAAAAAAAGGAAAAAAACTTTTTTTTATTTATTTATTTAAAAACTTTTTTCATACTCATGTTTGGTATTGTTGGAACGGCCATGCTCTGGCCGATCCAACAATACCAAACATTAACCCCTAACTGCCACAGATCGGGAGATAGGGGGTTCCAATGAACCCCCTATCTCCACCATTGGTGGCAGTTAGGGGTTAACTCCAGGACTGGCGTCATAGTGCTATGCACGATGACGCCAGTCCTCAGGGGGCATTCCCGGAAGCTTGGCCGACATCCAAGATGTCGGCCAGCTCCGGGAAAGGATCACGAACCGGCGCTTTTCGGCGCCGATTCGTGATCCGGCCCCCATGGGGTTAATACCAGGTACCATTTGGAAGGGCAGGCTGTGCCCTTCCAAACGGTGCCTGGGTTAACCCCCTGCACGCCGCCGATCGGGAGGGAGAGAGGTCCGAAGGACCCCCCCCCCCTTTCAGGCGCCTCCTCTGCACATGCGGGGGGGGGGGCGCCTGAATTAGGTGTCATCGCGCCGCCGCAATGACACCTAATTACTCCGGCGGTTCTGGGTGCTGGGCTGACATCGAGGATGTCAGCCCGCACCGGGGGGGCCAGCGATCGGCCGGAACCCGGCCGAACGCTGGCCCCAAAGGGAGGACGCGCTCAGCGCGTCCTTCGCAAGGAACGATACTGCGGGTGGACGCGCTGAGCGCGTCCTCCGCAGTGAAGTGGTTAAACAGGCGAATCCCATAGGATTCAATGTAAAGTCATACAATTTTTAAAGTTTCTTTTCATTTTCAGCAAAAAGCTGAAACTTTTTTTTTTTGGAATTTATTTTGACAATTTTTGTTTCCCAATTTTTTCTAGAACATCCCTTTTTTATTATTTTTTTAGAGGAACTTTTTATTATTTAAACACACTTTAATGCATTTTTATTTTGTTATTCCCCATAAGGACCATTGACGTGCATAGTAAGTCCTAGGAGAAACTTCGGTTAAGGACCAAGGACGTACTATGTACATCAGTGGTTGTTTGCCCCTCCCTATACTCACCTCTTTGGACAGGGTCCCAACCATCGCACTGGCATCATCACATTTGGCGTGCTATGCCGCGCTGTGGTGGTGAGTTCCATCCCCTGCGGGGATGGCATTGTACGCCCCGTAGCATAAAAGGGTTTAGCAAATACAAGACTAATGTATGCTATATAATGTTAATTAATTTTATGGAACAATTTAAGTAGTTCTCCAAACATGAAAGATTAACCCGTTTAACTAAAATCAGTTCTGATAGAGCTGTTTTACTAATCTGACAGATTATTTCTCGATCTGAAGTCTTCATCTGCTTCCAAATATTAACCCTTTCCATGCAGAGGACGCGCTGAGCGCGTCCTCCCGCAGGTGCGCTGAGCGCGTCCTCCCTTTGCAGCGGCGATCGGCCGGGATTCTGGCCGATTGCGGTGGCCCCCCTGTGCAGACTAACCTCAATGTCAGCCCAGCCTCTGGGACCCAGGCGGGCACAATAGACGTCAGCGACGCGATGACGTCTATTACAGGCACCCCCGCCAGTGCTTGGAAGGTGCCTGAAGGGGGGTCCTTTTGGACCTCTCTCCCTCCCCATCCGCGCATGCCACAATCTAAAGGCAGGCACCGTTTGGAAGGGGACAGCCTGCCCTTCCAAGCACCGGCTTTCTTTAACCCCTAGGGGGCTGGATCGCGCTATGGCACCATATCGCAGTCTCCTCCCGGAGCTGGCCGACATCTTGGATGTCGGCCAAGCTTCCGGGATATCCCCCTGACGACTGGCGTCATCGATAACGTCAGTTCTGGAATTAATCCTTAGCTGCCACCTATGGTGGAGATGGGGGGTTTCCAATGAACCCCCCCCCCCATCTCCCGATCCGTGGCGGCTAGGGGTTAATATTTGGTATCATTGGAACGGCCAGAGCAAGGCCTTTCAAATGATACCAAACCTGACCATGTAAAATGTAAAACAAAAAAATTAAAAATTAAATTAAAAAAAATAGAAAGTTTAAAAAAAACCTTTTTTTTTTTTTTATTAATGCAGCAATATTGCTCTCCTTTCAATTATGTGAACAATGATGCTGCACTAATGATTTTTCCTATAGGTGTTTGCTAAAAAACATGTAATTTCCCCCCAAAAAAATGGAACGAGTCCCCATTTCTAATTTTATTAACAAGCGCACCCCATAGAAAATATAACCGCAAAGGCTCGCATGATAAAATGTGAAAAAACCCACTTTACGCAATGTAGAGGATTGAAAATTCAATTTTTATTGCATTTTTTATTAAAATATTCAGGCAGGACATGACTTATACATATAATAATGATATAGTATGAATCTGCCGGAAAGAACGATACATATGTCTGGGTTGTATAATAAAATGTGACTTGAAATCGCGTTTAAACATGATGAGCGAAACCAGTAAAAATGAGCTCAGCACAGAGGTGTGAAATGGCTCAGCACTGAAGGGTTAATGCAGGGCTTGACAAAGCCAGGAGCCTGGTAGCCACTGGCTCCTAGAATTTTACTCCTGGCTCCTAAATTTCCAGTTTATTTTACACCAATCTAAAAGCAGTCTTTGGCATCTAAAAACATCTAGTTGGCTGTTTTCTTCCCGTCTCCTACATTTTAATGTAAATATATCCAACCCTGGTGTATGTATTTATATATGAGGTCTGTTGTTTGTGTGTGGGTCTGTCTGCAGTGTGTAAATAGGGCGTCCAATGACAACAGAGCAATGTACAGATGTTAACACCACAAATTGTATATATACGGCCAAACTGATATTAGAAGCAACGGTCTACACTTTTAGGCTCAAAAAAGGTAGCCAAAAGACCTCATGCACCAAAAATACCTAACCGCAAAAAGCACCAGGTACCAAAGTGACAAATTAATAGAAGCCGCTAAAATCATAGTTTGGGTCAGTACAAATCAACTCCCAGATGCAGAGGCAAGGTTCCCAACGTGTCGGCGAGGATTCGCCTTTATCAAGGTACCTTGATAAAGGTGAATCCTCGCCGAAAGGTTGGCTCCTAACATTTGTAGCTGGCTCCTAGACTCCAAGCAAATTTGTCAAGCCCTGGGTTAATGATTACAATGAGGAGTCTTTACAGTTAAAAATCATGACTTAAATAGTCTTGCCGAAGGTGATTTTTTTTTTTTTTTTTTCTTTGCTGTATGTGTGCTCACAGACCTCAAACAGACGCCTAGGCAGCTGTCCGACTGCATTAAAAGCAGTCAGCCAGCGTTTCCCTCTGGCTGGCCGCGATCCACAGAGCTCCCACGAGATCACGGCTGGAGGTCGCATCACAGCCCGGCGGCTGCTCGGTAACGCTGCCATCCGGAGGGGGAACGCTGGCCCAATGCTTTTAATGCATTCGGACAGCTGCTCCGGCCACTCGGATACCGGCAAGCTAGCCCAGAGCTGGCTTCTGGGTGTCGGGGCATCTGCACGAGTACGAAGTACTAGTGACCTTTGGCTATCCGGAAAAGCTAAATTCAACAATTTATGCACAGAACGGCACCACCGTTATTCTAAAATGAGTAAACAATGGCTGTTCTCCATTTAACTTTGTTTGCAACAACCGTGAATGAACTTCACTTGGTGATTAACCTCTTTTATAACTATTATGATCAGCAATCAGAAACCGTTTTGTTACTCTGTTGCATATATTTTTTTTGTTTGTTAACCTCCCTCATGGTTTTCCCGAGTGTCGCTCGGGGTTAACTTTTTGTACCAAAAGCGGTATCCCCGAGTCACACTTGGGCTGGATACTTACATGTCCTGCGCTCCCTCGTTGATCCCGCAGTCTCCTCCAGCCGCTCGCAACGTCACACTGCCTGGTTCTCTTCTCGCGAGGAGTGAACCAGGAAGTGTTACATCGCGATCGGCTGCAGTGTGACTGCGGGGACAGCGAGGGAGCGCAGCGCAGGACATGTATCAGCCCGAGTGTGGCTCGGGATACCGCTTTCAGTATTGAAAGTTAACCCCCGAGCCACGCTGATACCGCTAGGGGGCCAAAATAAATAGGACCGATTCTGACATATAAAATGTCAGAATCGGACCGCCAGGGAGATTAGTGAATATCCACTAAGCGAGTAGTGGTAACATAACACCAATATAGAATGAAGATGGGGAAAAATTTATGGTCACCAGGAATTAAGGGTTAAACCCTTTTTATATAACGGCAAACAGCTGATCGATCTATTTATTTTATTTATAAAGGATTTTACCAGGAAGGATACATTGAGATTTCTCTCTTTTCAAGTATGTCCTGGGTACGAGTCAGTTAGATCACAGGTTCGAGTGGTGACTAGTAAGATTAGGGCTGCAACGAACGATTGTTTTCATAATCGATTAGTTGGCCAATATTTTTTATTTTTTTTCGATTCATCGGATAAAAGAAAACCCTCACTTGGAGTACTGTGTGCAGTACTGGAGACCGTATCTCCAGAAGGATATAGACATCTTAGAGAGAGTTCAGAGAAGGGCTACTAAAATGGTGTACGGCTTGAAGGAGAAAAGTTACCAGGAAAGGCTTAATGATCTTAACATGTACAGCTTGGAAAAAAGACGAGACAGAGGAGATATGGTAGAAACATTTAAATACGTAAAGGGAATCCACAAGGTAGAGGAAGGGAGTATATTTAAAAGGAAACAAAATAGCAAAACAAGAGGACATAGTCTTAGATTAGAGGGGCAAAGGTTTAAAAGTAACATCAGGAAGCATTATTTTACTGAGAGGGTGGTGGATACATGGAACAGTCTTCCAGTAGAAGTGGTAGAGGCCAAAACAGTAATTGAATTTAAGCAAGCATGGGATAGGCATAAGGCTATCCTAAAGAAAAGATAAATCCAGGTAAAGTATCCATGTAATTGGGCAGACTAGATGGGCCGAAAGGTTCTTATCTGCCGACATTTTTCTATGTTTCTATGCAAATTGCATACTTTTCTCACACAAGGTACACAAGCACCTGGTCACAGTGAAGGATTGATGCTTTGTGGGCAGCTTAAGCACATGTCTGCTTTCTCTCCAAACGAACGCTGCTACAATCGCTAAGATAGACCTGATGTCAGCACAACATCAGGATGAGAGGGGGGGGGCACTACACACAGCCTGACCATTTTAACTTATTAGAGTGTTTCTTTACAATAATTTCATGAACAAACTGAGCGGGAGGACGGTCCGGAGGTGGAAGGGAGCCAGTTTGGGCATGGGACTTGACTCGTGTGTGTGTTTGGGCAAGGGACTTGACTCGTGTGTGTGTGTTTGGCCATACCCCCAGACCGGGTGAGAGAAATGGTGGCGGGGTCGGAATCCTGCTCTCTCCCACCTGCACCTACCAGCATCTCCCTCCACCCCCATCCCTCTCCTTCTCCTCCTTCGAGACACACTGCATCCGCCTGTTCTCTCCTCTGGCTCTCAGGGTGGCAGTCATCTACCGCCCACCGGGACCAACCTCCCAGTTCTTTGACCACTTTGCTACCTGGCTTTCTCACCTCCTGTCTTCTAATCTTCCATGCCTAATTCTTGGGGACTTCAACATTCCCATTGATGATCCTTCCGGCCTTGCTGCCTCCAAACTTCTTTCACTCACGTCCTCCCTTGGACTCACACAATCCTCCCTCCTCCCTACCCACCGCGATGGTCATGCTATTGACCTTGTCTTTTCCAACCTCTGCTCCATTTCTGAGTTCAACTGTCGCCCTTTCCCCATCTCTGACCACCACCTTCTCTCTTTCAACCTATCTGGACTTCCTAAACACCCTGCTCCCCCACCCCGCACACACAGTCGCAGAAATCTACATGCTGTGGACCCCCATCAATTCTCCAACCTACTTCACCACCTCTCTCATACCTCATCCTTCACCTGCCCTGATGCTGCCACTAATCACTACAACACTACGCTTATCTCTGCTCTAGACACTCTTGCTCCTCTTCGACTCTGTAAGGCCCCACGCCGCCGGCTTCAGCCCTGGCACACCCTCCAGACTCGCTACCTGCAAAGATGCTCCTGCACTGCAGAGTGTACCTGGAGGAAATCCCGCTCTGAAGCTGATTTTGTTCACTTCAAGTTTATTCTCCGGTCATACACCTCTGCCCTCCACTTGGCCAAACAATCCTTCTTCTCATCTCTTATATCTTCGCTGTCCTCCAACCCTAAACGGCTCTGGTCCGCCTTTAACACCCTCCTCTACCCACCTGCACCTCCCCCCCCACAGCTGCCCTCAGCGCTCAAGACCTGGCAGACTACTTCCTCAGTAAAACTCTAACTATCAGAAGCAACATCCCAACACAAGATAGTTATCTGCCACCTCCACTCCCACAGGTCCCCTCTGCCGCTTCCTCCCAGCCTCTGAGGAGGAAGTCAATTCCTTATTGTCCTCCTCACATCTCACCACGTGCCCGCTCGACCCCATTCCCTCACATCTAATTCCTCCCCTCTCCTCCTCCCTCACCCCTGCTCTCACACACATCTTCAACCTATCTCTCTCCACTGGCTCCTTTCCATCCACCTTCAAACACGCGCTAGTTACCCCTTTACTAAAGAAACCATCCCTAGATCCCAACTCTCCATCCAACTACCGCCCTGTATCCCTGCTTCCCTTCACATCAAATCTCTTAGAAAAACTAGTCTGCAACCGCCTCTCCCTCTTCCTGTCCTCCAATTCCCTACTTGACCCCCTGCAATCTGGCTTCCGTCCCCTACACTCAACTGAAACTGCCCTCAAAGTCACCAACGACCTCCTAACTGCTAAAAAACACGGCCACTATTCTATTCTCATCCTGCTTGACCTCTCGGCTGCTTTTGACACTGTTGACCACCCCCTCCTTCTACAGACCCTCAACTCTCTGGGTCTCGGTGACACTGCACTTGCTTGGGTTGACTCCTATTTATCCAACAGGTCCTTCTGTGTGTCCTTTGCTGGTAACTCCTCCTCCTCATTGCCTCTATCTGTTGGTGTACCTCAAGGCTCTGTCCATGGTCCTCTGCTCTTTTCCATCTACACCTCCTCCCTGGGCAAAATCATCAACAACTTTGGCTTTAATTACCACCTCTACGCTGATGACACTCAGATCTACCTCTCTACCCCGATCTCTCTCCCCCTGTCCTTTCAAAAGTCAGTGACTGTTTATCTGGCATCTCCTCCTGGATGGCCTCCCACCACCTAAAGATCAACATGTCAAAGACTGAACTCCTACTTATTCCTCCCTCCAATGCCTCCCCACCTCCTGACTTCTCTATCACGGTGGAGGGTATCACCATCTCCCCATCAAACCAAGTTCGCTGTCTTGGAGTTACACTTGACTCTGCTCTTTCCTTCATCCCCCACATCAAGTCTCTTTCCTCCTCCTGCCGATACCAACTGCGTAATATTTCCAGAATTTGGCCATTTCTTACCGCTGTCACCACAAAACCACTCATACACGCCCTGGTAATTTCCCGACTTGACTATTGCAAAAATAATCTCTTATCTGGCCTCCCTCTGTCCCGCCTCTCCCCCTACAATCCATCCTGAACGCCTCCGCCAGGCTAATTCACCTCACCCGCCGCTCTGTCTCTGCCGCTCCCCTCTGCGAGTCCCTTCACTGGCTCCCCATCCACTGCAGAATTAAGTTCAAAATCCTTATCCTTACCTACAAAACCCTCACTAACTCAGCTCCCCACTACCTGTCCTCACTAATCACCAAATACACCCCAGTCCGCTCCCTAAGGTCAAACAGTGACCTGCGCCTAGCTTCTCCCCGCATCCCCTCTTCCCATGATAGACTGCAGGATTTCTCACGCGCAGCCCCCACTCTCTGGAACACTCTCCCTTGTACTGTCAGACTTTCCCCTAACTTCTCTTCCTTCAAACGCTCCCTTAAAACATTCCTTTTTAGGGAAGCCTACCACCCAACTCACTGACACAACCATCAATCACTCTCCCCTTACAGTCCTCTCCTCCTGTCCCCTCCTACATTCTAGTCCAACGTAGATTGTGAGTTCCTACGGGAATAGGGCCCTCATCTCCTCCTGTACTGTTTGTCAAATGTTGTTCAATGTATTGTAACCCTGTCTATACTGTGCTTATTGTACAGCGCTGCGGAATATGCTGGCGCTTTATAAATAAAGAATAATAATAAAGGGACTTGACTCGTGAGAGGGAGTGTGTTTGGGCAAGGGACTTGACTTGTGTGAGAGGGAGTGTGTTTGGGCAAAAGACTGAACCGGAGTTTGTGAGAAGGGACCGAAAGGGCGAGAATGGCAGCTCCAGACCAAACAGTGGGTGACGGACAGGATGAGGTGGTGGCATAGGACGAAGGAGAATCTGCGGTTATAACGTTTAACTCAGTCTGACTCTAAACAGTGTGCGCTGTATCGATTTTAATCAATAATGAAACTAGTTGACAACTATTCTCCTTATCGATTAGTAAGGAAGATAAAATATAACTTTTATTGAAACTCAAGATTATGTAGGGTTAAAAACTGATCAAGATGAACACACACATCAAGACAACACATGGGTTAAAATTTAAAAATAAACCTTCTACCTTTTTATAGCACCTCAGGTAGATTTGTGCATAAGTTCATTAGTATTGCTTAGAATATAGAGGTTGTGCATCCATGCACTATATTCTAGTTGACAAATCGAGGCAAAAAGGTGGTAGTAGTAGAAAAGCAGCAGAGAAAGAGAACAGAACGAATGTGTTTTATATATCTCTCAAGCCCAGTACAACCAGAGTATGAAAATACCTTTTCACTCATAATGTCATAACCAGAACCTGGCAAAACCAACGCCACGTGGCCAAGAACCACACAATTGAAAAATTATTTATACGGAGTAATCGGTGGCTAGTCAGTCTCAGTGATTTTTTTTTTTTAGGCAACATTCCATGCACCCATTTCTGTTGTGGTTTTTTTTTTATGTCCCCCTTGCCACACGGTGATGAATTAAAGGGACACTTGGGTAATGATCTCTTTTTTTAAAGGGACACTACCACTAAAGCTGGTGTCAGACAAGCGTACTGATGTGCCACCCCCCGAAATCCGTCGCTGCGTTGTGACGCTGCTTGGGGCCCGCCACCCGCTGTAGTGCGCGCTAGGGATCGACCGATTATCGGTGCTACCGATATTTTGGGCCGATTTTGGGGTTTTTAAAGTATATCGGTATCGGAGTTCAGGCCCCCGATATTACCGATTTATTTATTTTTCCCCTGCTTGCCGCCGCTCCCCAGCGCGCTCGGTCACTGCGGCGCATGCGATGTGTTCTTGTTCCTTTGCAGGGGAAGCCGACCAATGAGGAGCTTACGCCGCCCACCACATGGTCATCACGTCAGCAGCATATCCGGAAACCCTGCATGCAGATCTCGGAGAGAGCAGGGTAAGACCCGGTCACCGCCCTGAAATTTTTTTACTGTATGTCTGTATCGCTTTTTAAATTATTACAACTCAGGGTGTGCTGCTGCTGAGTGCTCCGCTCCCTTTCACTAGCCCCACGCAGTCACTGTCTGTCACCCACTAACGAACCCCACTAGCTGAAGCAGCTCCCCCTCCTTCCTCGGCTCCATCCATCTTTAAAGCCCCTTTGCAACCCAGAGCTCAGCCTGACCTGAAGCCCCCTTAAACACAGCCCTGCCTGAAGTTCAACCTGCAGCAGGTGAATAAAACATTGGCCCACAGCTGTGTGTGTGTGCACTCTCAGTCTGCACACACACAGCTGTGGGCCATTTTTTATTCACCTGCTGCAGGTTCAACTCCAGGGCTGTGTTTAAGGGGGCTTCAGGTCAGGCTGAGCTCTGGGTTGCAGTGCTGTGTCCCGGGTCGTAACTGCTCATTATGGATGGAGTCAGTGGACGGAGCAACAGGGCTTTAAAGATGGATGGAGCTGAGGAAGGAGGGGGAGCTGCTGCAGCTAGTGGGGTTGGTTAGTGCCTGACTGTGTGGGGCTAGTGAAGGGAGCAGAGCACTCAGCATGCGTGACTGCGTGGGGCTAGTGAAGGGAGCAGAGCACTCGGCGCACACCCTGGTTGTAATTACTTAAAGGAACAGACAGCCAGCTAGCGATCTACAGTTAAACATACAGTAAACCTTTTTTTTCAGGCCGGTGACCGGGTCTTACCCTGCTCTCTCCGAGATCTGCATGCACCCCCTAATTTAATGTTTAAAATATGAATAAACATGTTCAGTTTATACCAGATTTGTATGAAATTGTGTTATTTTTCAAAAATTTAAGCTCACAGAATATCGGCCCCTGATATCGGTTATCGGCCAGAGAGACGGCCGATAATCGGTATCGGCCTGGAAAAAACCATATCGGTCTATCCCTAGTGCGCGCACGAATTGCGTGTGCTACAGCAGGTGTTCTGCGTCCATTTAGAAAGCCTCCCCGTCGAAGCGCTACGACACACGTTCAACAGGGCTGCAAAGCCCAATCCTCCATAGGATTGCGCCTTGCAGCGCTGAGCGCACGAACTGCGCTTTAGTGAGGTGGCCAGACGAGCATCAGAGTGGAAGGAACTTCCACTCTCATGGACGTTCCTTCTCGTAAAAACGCTTGTCTGGCGCCAGCCTTATGTATGCTTTAACTAGATTACTTGCGAATTTAAAAAAACACATTGTAAAACACACGCTACTGTTTTTTTTTTTTTTTCTGTTTATATTCCATTCAATGTTGGGTTTTTATCTCCTTTTTTCCATTTTGTGGATTTTTCCCATGATGCGACATCTATCAAAATCTTAAGGCAAGTCTCGCTTTACAGCTGTGGTATGGGATAAAACCCATGAAGAGGCAATGAGTGGTAGAGGGAGTGTTTAGACAAGGTTGCAGTGATTTTATTATGTTGTCTATGCCACCTGAGATGAGAGATGACTGCTGAAAGAGATCTTTATAATGTGCTAACACTCAATGGCACACCTCGTGATGTCATTTACATATATTCCACACCATGCAAGTCAACAGATCAGTCTTACAGACTTCTTACCCATAATCCATTCTATGGCCATTCCCACACCATGAGGAAGTGCTATAAAGATATGGGGGGGGGGGCTGCAGTTTACAATACAAAATGGGTGCACACAATGACACAGCAAAATATTCTCCAAACTAAACAAACATGAGAAAAATCATGTACTCGTAAGATATCAACAACATAAAATAAGAAACCTTCCCGTAGTGTCCCTTTTAACAATGGCATGGTTTTCTTTATAAGCAAAAGCACATAATACCAATGCCTTAGGACAGAGAACAACATTTTTGCAATTCTATTTATTTTGTTCTTACATTTTACATGGTCATGTCTGGGAAAGGCCAGATGCTGACCTTTCCAATGACACCTCACTTGATGTAGTGGGGATCCAAAGGAGCCTTGGTTCTCCTTGTAGCAGTATGTTGGCTTACATTTTTTTTATGAAACCATGTGTAAAAACGCATTGTGTCATCGGCTCCATACTTGCTGTGACATTGTTCAGTTTATAAATGAAAAGTGGACAATTGGAGCTGTTGGGGGGGGGGGTGACATTTTTATTCTAAATTTACACTATAGGGGTTATTCAGAGTGCCGAATGTATTGTACGGTGCACTTTCGTGGCAATTTGGCTGTTCAGAAAGCTGTTTATTTGCCAAATATTGGCAGCGAAATACGAGGCAATTCGGCGGCAGTGAAGTTCCCCACAGAAAAGTAATGGTCAATCTATTCAGAGAATGCCGAAATTTTTTCAAAATGCCCAGTTTATCGGCGCTTCGGTTTGACCGGTTTAAAAAGGCAAATCCCATAGGTTCCAATGTAAACCCCCCCCCTTTTTTTTTTTTTTCAACTGTTTATTTTTTTATTCATTTGTAGCAAAAAGTCTTTAATTTCTAGAAATTTATTTAGGCAGGTCTTTTTTTTATTTTTTTGCGGCATTTTTGATTCAAATTTGGTTTTATTCTGTAGCAGACCTTATTACTCATAGGACCTTATTTTCATGTTTTTTTTATGCTTTTTTAAAAAATTGCGGGGATTCCCTTCCCCCGGTTTGGTGGCCGATCAGCTCTTTTCAGCGGCGTACTGTTCGGCAAGTCGTGGACTGCGTTCGGTGGTATGCTGATGCGTTTGACGGATTGGTGGCGTTCAGTTCACTTTGTTGACCCTGTGGTGAATACTGAATTCACTTCAGGGTCATCGAACTTGAGTCGCACGAAAGGGCACCGAAATTCCGGTGCTCTTTGAATAACCCCTTATATGGTTCTGACCTTTCTGGGCCTAATAATACTTCAGGGAGTGGTGAGGAAACCCCTGCAGAAGTGGTGTTGGACAACCAATCAATTACTTGTCACTCTATTCTTTGGCACGGTCATGTCAGACTTTCCCTGCTATTGAAATTTCTTCACTTCGAAAACAACGAAAAATTTGAAACTACTCATCCTTCACCAAAACTGAAGAAAATTTGGGAAGTATACGATATGATTCTAAAGAATTTCCAATGGAACTATGTGCCAGAAATAGATGCCAGCATAGATGAAAGTCTAATGGCCTACAAGGGAAGGCTCAGCTGGGTGCAATACATTGCATCAAAGGGCAAAAGGGACAAAATTCAGTCCAAAATACAGCAACTATGGAATGGCAACATCTTCCGTTCTGTCACTCATTGAGCCATTGCTAAATCAGGGCTATTACGTAACGACTGACAACTTTTGCATGTCTTCTGCAAAACAAGACAGATGCCTATGGAACTGTTGGGGCTAACCGGCGGGCGTCATGCCGCCAAAGACTGGAGAAATGGTTGCCTGCCAGAAAGGGAAAATTATGGCACTGCGATGAAGTGACAAGGAAGATGTGTGCCTAATGAGTACAGTTCATAACACCTTGACTATTATGGTACGCACAAAAGGTGGGGAAGAAATCATGAAGCCACAAATAGTGATAGACTACAATAACACCATGGGAGGTGTCGACAGAGCCAACCAAGCGATGATATGCTATCTAACAATGAGGAAACCGCAGGAGCAGTTTTAAAAGATCTTCAGGCATCTTCTTGAGCAATGCTTGTGGAATGCTTACATTCTGCTAAAAAAGGGTGAAAAGCCTGTGATTCTTTTGGATTTCATTTGCAAAGTTGCCGAAATGTATCTTTGTGAACCACTAAACCCCATCAATGGCTGATATCAATATTAGTAATATTGCACCTTTGGACAAATTTCAGTGTTTTTGGTTTGATTTTAAATTATTACATAATAAATTCAGTTTTTTTATTTCAAACTGGTATTTAAGGCCGGTGCACACGGGACGTTTTCTTTTAACGCACATTACGTTCGTTAAAGAAAACCGGCGTCGCATTCAACACCCCCCCCCCCCAGCACTGCAAAGCGCGATCCTCCCCCGTCAACGCGAATTCTAGCGCATCATCACTGTCAACGCACATCGACGGGGCTTTGCAGCGCTGACGGGGGGGGTGGGCGGGCGTCGAGTGCAACGCCGGTTTTCTTTAACGCACGTAATGTGCGTTAAAGAAAACGTCCCGTGTGCACCCGGCCTTAGGCCTTCATGTAGCCCAGATCAGCGAGCTGTCATGTTCTCACATTCCCACAGTGCTCCCAGCGTTCTGAATATAATATATTGATTGTGTATAGACCTTTTGTCTTTAGATAACAACCACTCTGAATCAATCATTCTTGTGTTTTTTGACCCCTGGCTGTGGCAACCGATTACTCTTATGTTTACACCACCGAAAATATATATATATATATATATATATATATGTATATATATGTATATATGTGTTTAATATTGCAGAAGCCACCTGCACATCACAGCAATTCGATGAATTGCATCCCAGAGCTCCTGTGCCACATTCCCCATATGCAGCAAGGAACTCTGGGTAGGATATGCAAATGACCTCTGTCTCACTTTTATGCATCCTGGATCTGATAAGGTTTATGTGTGTAATATATATATATATATCGCAGTCTGTTCTCTATTTAGTCACTATAACTGACCACTACAAGGTTCGGAATGTTAGGGCAACCTTGCGTACAGGGTTCATATACCTATCTCCATAGGAAATCCGTGACAATATTTCAGTCTATTCCTATATTCATCTGGTGTTTGGAAGAGGTGCAAAATGTTATTTGTGTTCACGTTCCAGAAGTGTAGCGATATCCCCAAACAAAGTCGGATGTAGTGTGCTATTCTTTTACTCCCTTGCTGGCCCTCTGTTTCAGGTCTAGTGACAGATTTGTTCAGGCAGGTGTGCTATGTAGATAAGGGGATGGATGGGAGGGCCATCTATATCTTCTGCATGATTCTGTGCTTCCCCCGGAGTGTTTAAGTAGTCATGAGGCCGCTTCTACTTCTCCAGGCCTTGTTTATAATATAGTGTACATAAAATAGGGATGCACCGACCTTTCGGCCACCGCTGGAGCTCCGGGCCGAAGTAGGAGGATGTAGCGGAGTTTATTGCCTACACATACTCCCCTACATTGGCCCCGAGTCGTCCTCCGGTGGCAGTCCTCCTGAATCCTGTGTCCTCTCTCCCTTGGTCGTCGGTTAGACGTCACGGAAGCCTTTGACCTTGGGTCAAAGGCTTTTGTGACATCATACCGGTGACCGACATCGAGAGCGGGCACTGGATGCATGAGGACTGCTACCGGTGGAGGACTCGGGCCGATTGTAGGTGAGCATGTGTAAGCAACATACTCACCTACATCCTCCTACTTCGGCCCTGAGCTCCAGCGGTGACAGTCCTCCGGCTGTCGCAGGCTGTTAGGCTGGCCTCCGGAAGGCCCAGCCGAGCCAGGGGCTTGCCTGAGCCTGGAGGACGGCCGAGCAGCCTGCGACAGCCGGAGGACTGTCACCGATGGAGCTCAGGGCCGAAGTAGGAGGATGTAGGTGAGAATGTAGGTGCAACGAATCAGCCATGCGAACCTGGGCCTGGAGGCCCGGCCGAGCAAGCTGCTCGGAGGTCCTCCAGGCTCAGGCGAGCCCCCGGCTCGGCTGGGCCTTGATCCTTTGGGATCAGACAAGTCCCCGGCTCGGCCCGGCCTCCAGGTTCTCATGTCTGATTTTCGGCCGAACGAATCCCGAATTTTCGGTATCGGACGGAAATTTCCGTTTCGGTGCATCCCTAACCTAAAAAATGTAAATGCTTGCATTAAAACTTCAGTTTTAATGTTATTTCACTCTGTGCTTTCCTTCTGCTATGCAATCTGTTGTGTCATTCATGATATGCAGTGGCTATGTCATCAATGAAAAACGTTTGGTTGGACTGGTGGATTCATTTTGCAGTTTTATTTTTCCTTTTCAAATTTAAAATATCTGCTTGTAATGTATGGGGGGGGGCTTTTCTCTTTTAATTTTTTTTCTCACTTGTCTGAACTAAAATTTATGTCTGCTATATTTAAAAACAAAATAACATATGTTGCTGCCTTTCAGGAAATGGTTATAATAAAAAATAACTTTAATATACTATTAGAGTACAAAAAAAGAAGTATACTTTGTCACACGCACACCAAAAGGTATGAGGGCAGTAAAGGATCATCCAAAAAAGTCTCCAATCTTCCTGACGTGACATGCTGCCAGTTTCCTGCAAACCAGAGCAGGTGACAAGACAAGGCCATGAAGGGGGCTGGAAGCTCCAGATCATTCCGTACAAAGTCACAGTGTAACCGGAATCAGACGGGTTCACTCAGGACGAGGCCGGACCGGACACGAGCAAGGATTGTCTGAACACGAGTCTTTTCAGGAAAGGCAAACTTTATTGTGATATCACAACAGATGCTCAAACAGGATTCAATCGCAAAGAATGAGCCCCGAGTCCCTCGTGACATCCAATCTTCTATCCCAAATACACAATTAGGTACATCCCAATCAGCCCACCTCCCGATGACACTCTCCCACCCCACGTGGGTTAATACCTCCCCATACCTAATTCAAAGACATTCCATTACTTTGGCTGTAAATTGGCAAACTTTGTTAGTAACAATAAATCATGATTAGTTACTCCTACTGTTCCGAGCTGTGCCTGGTTCCTTTAGCACCTTCAATTATTTGTTACAAATGGCACCTGGTCTGATCTCTATACTCCTTTGTATTTCTGCGGGCCCCAACGACCTTGATGTATCTTTCTCTGTGCCTGGAACAGCAGAGATCTTTCTCAGCGCCTTAATTGCTTTTTCTGCTAGTTTCAGCTACAAACTTGCCTAGTTATTTTCAAGCAAACCAATATTCTGAACAAGATGGTCGCCTGGCTTATAATGGCGGCCATCTTCCAGCCTATTTCCACTACAACAGCACAGGCTCTACCATAATCCGATGCAAAGTTGTGAAATTTTTCTTACAAAAAAGGTGTGTGTGTGTGTGTGTGTTATACATATACACATTGATATATATATATATATATGTATATGTGTTACGGGTAAAGCCCGAAGTGCGGTCAATCCTAGGATTACCCAGTTAATCCTGACATTACCCAAAACCGCTGGGTAAAGCTGCAAAAAAATGAAAATTCCGGACTTTACACGGGTGATTTTAGGATTACCCAACTGCCCTTGGGTAACAGTCTGGAAGAGCTGAAAAATCCGCACTTCACCCGGATAATGTGCAAGTCTGAAGCTTCACCCGGGTAATCTGAGGACTATCCACAGCTGCGCCTGGGTAATCTGCAGAGCATCCAACCCCGCTTGGGTAACGGTCAATTTTTTGCTATTATCTATGGATATTCTCAACGAAATGTATTGAGGATAGAATGAATATACAGGGCGACGGTATATGTTTCTCATGTGAAATGTGAAAAAGTTACGTGATCTCTATTATGTGTCATGTGTGCCAATATATCGTTTATAATACATAACAACCGTCAAATTACTCTTCATATAACACCTTTTGTATTCGTAAATCGAGTTTTCCTCGGGATCCAGTCACCTGTAACCTGCTGAGAACCTGAGAAAGGTGGAGTACCCAGAGGCGTTTGGATACTTTGCAGATTACCCGGATGAAGTCTGGATGTTTCGTCGCACATCAGTTTATCCAGCAACGCTTGGGTAATGTGCGAATTACCCGGTTGAAACGGTGCGGGAAACCGGGGTATCCAGAGGCCTCTGGATACTTTGCAGATTACCCGGGTAAAGTCCGGAATTTAATTTCACTTCGGACTTTTCCTAAGAGGCCTGGGTAATGCTAGGATTAACTGGGTAATCCTAGGACTAACCGCACTCCGGGCTTTACCCGTTATGATATGATATATATATATATATATATTTGTTTTCATGTTTGCAACCCTGCTGTATTCCTATGAGCCAATGAGGGCTAAAATTTTAGATGTGCAAGGTACCTCTCTACCATCCTACCAAATTTAATGAAAATCTGACATGGATGGATTGAGAAGTGCACTTTTTTTGTGATGATTTGGCATGGAATGGTCTGGAGGTGAACCCACTTTGTTTTCTACTTCCTTGTTCCGACACCTGAATCTCAGGTCAACACTCGCTGATATGAGCTTTTCGGAGGAGCTAAACCCTGCTTTCAGAGTGCTGAATCAGCCCACAGAGCACATCTCCGGTGGGTGAACACACAAACGTAATTTTGTAACATTGTAAACTTCATTTGGGTAATCCATACCTCCTAGTGTGTTTTTTTTTTTTTTGCAAGGGTGTCGCTTTAACAAGTTGGAATGGCATGGTGAGTGAACAACAATTGCACTGGCAATATATATCCATGCCTGAGCTGGGGGCAATATGCTGGCGCTTTATAAATAAAGAATAATAATAATAATATATCCATGCCTGAGCCGGGGGGGCAATATATATCCATGCCTGAGCTGGGGGGCAATATGCTTGCGCTTTATAAATAAAGAATAATACATAATAATATATAATATGATCCATATGCCTGAGCCGGGGGGCAATATATATCCATGCCTGGAGGCGGGGGGGGCAATATTATATCCATGCCTGAGCCGGGGGGGCAATATATATCCATGCCTGAGCCGGAGGGCAATATATATCCATGCCTGAGCCGGGGGGGGCAATATATATCCATGCCTGAGCGGGTGGTGGGAGGCAATATATATCCATGCCTGAGCCGGGGGGCAATATATATCCATGCCTGAGCCGGGGGGGCAATATATATCCATGCCTGGCCGGCGGGGGCAATATATATCCATGCCTGAGCCGGGGGGCAATATATATCCATGCCTGAGCCGGAGGGGGGCAATATATATCCATGCCTGAGCCGGGGGGGGCAATATATATCCATGCCTGAGCCGGCTGAGCGGGGGGCAATATATATCCATGCTGAGCCGGAGGGGGCAATATATATCCATGCATGAGCCGCCTGGCGGGGGCAATATATATCCAATGCCTGCAGCCGGGGGGGCAATATATATTCCTTATGGCTGAGCTGGGGGCAATATATATCCATGCCTGAGCCGGCCGGGGGGCGCAATATATATCCATGCCTGAGCCTGGCCGGGGGGGGGCAATATATATCCATGCCTGAGCCGGGGGGGGCAATATATATCCATGCCTGAGCCGGGGGGGGCAATATATATCCATGCCTGAGCCGGGGGGGGCAATATATATCCATGCCTGAGCCGGGGGGGGGCAATATATATCCATGCCTGAGCCGGGGGGGGGCAATATATATCCATGCCTGAGCCGGGGGGGGCAATATATATCCATGCCTGAGCCGGGGGGGCAATATATATCCATGCCTGACCGGGGGGGCAATATATATCCATGGGGGCCTGCCGGGGGGGCCAATATATATCCATGCCTGAGCCGGGGGGGCCAATATATATCCATGCTGAGCCGGGGGGGCCAATATATATCCATGCCTGAGCGGGGGGGCCAATATATATCCATGCCTGAGCCGGGGGGGCCAATATATATCCATGCCTGAGCCGGGGGGGCCAATATATATCCATGCCTGAGCCGGGGGGGGCAATATATATCCATGCCTGAGCCGGGGGGCGCAATATATATCCATGCCTGAGCCGGGGGGCGCAATATATATCCATGCCTGAGCCGGGGGGGCAATATAATAACTTACGGCAGTGCTACAGTTTGAATTTAAGACGTATTTGTGTGAACTGTGAAGTAAAGTCATGGATTGTTGAAACTAACCAGTGTCGTGTTTATTGTATACTAGGTGGAAAGCCTGCCCAGAGGGCAGTCTATTGTTGTTGTCGCCAGCTCAGAATTCATATCCACATATTTTTTTTTCAATGTCCTATCCAAGAGTATCTCTCTATATAAATGCGTTTGTAACGCGTCAATTGCCATCCCATCCGCAACAGGAGGGCCAACTGAGCAGCTGTGATGGGTGCGCACGCAACTGACAACGCATTACAAAGGCATTTATATATTAGAGCAGGTTCCTCTTCCCTCTTAGATTGTAAGCTCACGGGAGCAGAACCCTCAGATTGTAAACTCACAGGAACAGGACCCCTTAGATTGTAAACTTGTGGGACCCCTTAGATTGTAAACTTATGGGACCCCTTAGATTGTGTTGGGCTTGGGCGGGCATTTTTTTTTTTTTGTAGCGTATATTTACTTTATGCGTATATATAATGGCACATGGTATGCATGGCATGTCAGGCTGGTATTTAGGCACACTGTTCTTATGACACTGGTATTATGGCTGGCAGACTGGTAATATGGCTGGCAGACTGGTAATGTGCATGGCAGACTGGTAATAAGGCTGGCAGACTGGTATTATGGCTGGCAGACTGGTATTATGGCTGGCAGACTGGTAATGTGCATTGCAGACTGGTAATAAGGCTGGTAGACTGGTATTATGGCTGGTAGACTGGTATTGTGCATGGCAGACTGGTATTGTGCATGGCAGACTTGTAATAAGGCTGGCAGACTTGTAATAAGGCTGGCAGACTTGTAATAAGGCTGGCAGACTTGTAATAAGGCTGGCAGACTTGTAATAAGGCTGGCAGACTTGTAATAAGGCTGGCAGACTTGTAATAAGGCTGGCAGACTTGTAATAAGGCTGGCAGACTGGTATTGTGCATGGCTGGCTGGTAATATGGCTGGCAGACTGGTATTGTGCATTGCAGACTGGTAATATGGCTGGCAGACTGGTATGCATTGCAGACTGGTAATATGGCTGGCAGACTGGTATTGTGCATGGCAGGCTGGTATTGTGCATGGCAGGCTGGTATTGTGCATGGCAGGCTGGTAATATGGCTGGCAGACTGATATTGTGCATTGCAGACTGGTAATATGGCTGGCAGACTGGAATTGCATATAGTTTTTATTGTAAAGGCTGGCAGGCCCCTCCCTCTCTGGATTTCTCAGGCAGGTGCCCCCCATCCTCCTGCAGCGAATACACTCCACAGAGCCAGCCTGGGGCGCGGGCACATGTAATCAGGGTATCGGCAGCGCGCACAGTGCTGTGTGAGGTGTCGGCAGTGCGCATGCAGGTCTCTGCCCTAATGTGGAGCTAGAGGAGAGAGAGAGCGCCCTGGTAGACTGGCATTACAGGCACCCATACTCAAAGCACCCCTCACAGCCCACATCATCCTGCCAGGCCGGGTGATCTGCCAGCGTCTGTGCCGCCCATCCTCTGCATCCTTTCTGGCATCCCTGTGTCATCCCAGCAGCATCCCATCCCATCATGCTCAGAGATCGCCTTACAGCCGATGTGCATTCCATGGACATGTAAACCTAGGCGGAGCGAGGGCCGTAGCGACGGGGGCACTTATTGAAATGTAAGTATGGGGACATGTGCCTCAGGGGGAGACTCTGGGCAGGGGGGGGATCCGTGAGGGACACAAAAAATCCGATCCATTGGAGAGTGCGCCTCTCCAATGGATCGGATTTTTTTTGTCCCTCGCGCACGCTGGTTGTGCGCTTGCCGCGGCGGTTGGATGCGCGTGCAGCCAATCGCCGCTGTTTGTGCACGCATGCGCAGTAGAGGCTTGGCGACGGACACGCCGGGCCTTACTGCATTATGTTATAGATAGTGTATACCACTGACTAATGCAGAGTTGCAATGCAGGCAGATCAGCTAAAAGTAGTTGGATCTGTGTGCGTTATAATAAATCTATTTAATCAAACACAAAAATTGTAATCATTACCAGCCCTATATATAATATATATATTTCACATTCAAAGACTTCAACAGCAGCTTAGGCTAGTGTCAGACGAGCATCTTTGGAGAGCGGAAGGAACATCCGTGAGAGTGGGATGTTCCTTCCACTTGACGCCTGTCTGGCCACCACGCTGAGTGCGCTCAGCGCTGCAAAGCACGATCCTCCCATTGAGAATCGCGCTTTGCAGCTCCGTCAACGCGCATCCTAGCGCTTTGACGGAGATGCTTGGATAACGGATGCTTGTTGCGCGCACATTTTGTGCGCGCGCACAGTGTGTGACCAGCCCCATTGCAGCGTCACAATGCTGCGACGGACTCTGGTAAGCATGTCAGTACAGGCGCACATAGCGCGCTCGTCTGATGCCAGCCTTACACATTTAAAGATTTTACCCCTTCAAAGCTTCCAACAACTCTTACCTAGGGATGCACCGATACCGATACTAGTATCGGTATCGGGGCCGATATTGCCGTTTGCACGAGTACTTGTTACTCGTGCAAACGGCCCGATACATCCCGCCGATACCGGTAGCCGGCGCTGGGCCGGCTTGCCGGTATCCGCGGGGCTGGGGAAGCTGGCCGCGTGCATGTAAAGCACGCGGCCAGCGTTCCCCTCCGGCGCGCCAAATACTCACCCTTCCTGAAGTTCCGGTCTCTGGGCAGTGATGCGGTCACGTGGCCGCCGGGCGCTCCTGTGACGCGGCCTCTCGGCTGGAGGCAGCGTCACAGATGCGCCCGGCGGCCACGTGACCGCATCACTGCCCAGAGACCGGAACTTCAGGAAGGGTGAGTATTTGGCGCGCCGGAGGGGAACGCTGGCCGCGTGCTTTACATGCACGCGGCCAGCTTCCCCAGCGTTCGAGCGGGGGGGCAAATCCATGAGACCTGGGGGCCAATCCATGAGACCTGGGGGCCAATCCATGAGACCTGGGGGCCAATCCATGAGACCTGGGGGCCAATCCATGAGACCTGGGGGCCAATCCATGAGACCTGGGGGCCAATCCATGAGACCTGGGGAAATCCATGAGACCTGGGGGCAAATCCATGAGACCTGGGGGCAAATCCATGAGACCTGGGGGCCAATCCATGAGACCTGGGGGCCAATCCATGAGACCTGGGGGCCAAATCCATGTGAGCTGGGGCCAAATCCATGTGAGCTGGGGCCAAATCCATGTGAGCTGGGGCCAAATCCATGAGAGCTGGGGGCAAACCCATGTGAGCTGGGGGCAAACCCATGTGAGCTGAGGGCAAATCCATGTGAGCTGGGGGCAAATCCATGTGAGCTGGGGGCAAATCCATGTGAGCTGGGGGCAAACCCATGTGAGCTGAGGGCAAATCCATGTGAGCTGGGGGCAAATCCATGTGAGCTGGGGGCAAATCCATGTGAGCTGGGGGCAAATCCATGTGAGCTGGGGGCAAATCCATGAGACCTGGGGGCAAATCCATGAGACCTGGGGCAAATCCATGTGAGCTGCGGTCAATCTCATATAAATTTTTATATGAGGTCTGTTCCTATTGGAAAGCGTCACATGATATTAAATAAAAGTATCGGTACTCGGTATCGGTGAGTACTTTTAAAAAGTATCGGTACTCGTACTCGGTCTTAAAAAAGTGGTATCGGTGCATCCCTACTCTTACCTCATAAAATTAGGAATCCTTTACCCATTCAAGACTCTTTACAAGGTTTTTAACCCTAAACTCTGTTGAAAATGGAAATTTAGTTCACAATATATGGCCATAAATTGCTTAAGCCTGCCAACCGTGCAAATGTATTCCACTTTTTGGCAGGTCCTATCCTCATCTAATGACTGCCATTATGGGATCAACTCCCTTACCCAGGACCGAGTCCTTTCTGGTAGGGATGCACCAATACCATTTTTTTAAAACCAAGTACCGATAATTTTATTTAAAGTCATGTGATGCTTTCCAATAAATAATTAAAGATGTTGCTGAAAGCCTGTCCTGTTTTATGTTAAAATGAAAAGTATGGCCAGACACCCCCTGCACACACACACTCTGTGGTCTGGTGTCTGTTGGGTACACATGTATCTGCCTGTGGGGTACATTATTTATATATAATATATCCCACAGGCATCAGATACATGTATACCCAGCAGACACCAGACCACACTGTGGAGAATATATATATTATATTTTCAGACCAGACCTGTGTGTGTATATACATATGTACACACACTTTCAGACGTGTGTGTGTGTATATACGTATATACATACACACTTTCAGACCTCAGACCAGACATGGGGCGGCTGTCCGAATGCTCTAACGGCATTCGGACAGGCCCCTGCAGCTGAACGCGTTTCTTCTACCTTCCAACGAGCACTGCCTACACAGTCTTCGAGCGGCCGCTCGTTGTGTAGCCTCCAGGCACGATCTTGTGAGATTGCTCCCAGCTTGATCTCGCAAACTCCAAGGTCGCGCCTGGGGTCGTCCCAACGAGTGCCTGCTGGAAGACTGTGCAGGCGGCGCTCGTTGGAAGGTTGAAGAAACGCGGTAAGCTGCAGGGGCCTGTCCGAATGCCGTTAGAGCATTCGGACAGCCGCCCCAGCCCCTCGGATGCCGGCAAACCAGCTCAATGCTGGCTTCCGGTATTGGGCGAGGTATCGGGGGCATCTGCACGAGTACTAAGTACTCGTGCAGAATCCGGTATCGTCACCGATACTAGTATCCCTACTTTCTGGGGCTACCTGCAGTTCACTGTTAAAACCTGTGGGTGGAAAACCTGTGAGAGGGAGGGGTGCTTATGGGATGTACCTTGTGCAGATTCCCCCGATATCGGAAGCCAGAGCTGAGCTGACTTGCTGGCCTCTGAGGGGCTGGGGCGGCTGGCTGAATGTGGCAGTCTACCATGCCATGCGGCCGCAAAGGTTTAGAGCGGCAGCTCGGTGGTATCCACCCCCAGCGAGATCTCAAACTGCGCAGAATCTCGTGAAATTGCAATTGGGGGGGTTACCACTGAGCGGCCGCTCTAAACCTTTGCAGCTGCTCGATGGAACTCGGAGGTGGTAGCATGCCTCTGGAGCATTCAGCCTGCCACCCCAGTGTCTGCATCTGAAGTGTGTGTATCTGTATATATATATTCGAGGACTTCTCTAAAATCCAAAATTTATTGGTGTTACATTAAAAACCGTCGATTCGGCCCCTAAAGGCCTTTATCAAGGGGCCGAAACGTCAGTTTTTAAGGTAACCAAGTCCTCGAGTGCCTCCCTCGACCATTCTTTCTTTATTTACATGTTCAGCATGGGGGCAACCACGGATTTCGCCACCCAACAGGATGAGTGCCCGGCCCCCTACCATTTATTTATATACTAGTAGTTAAGCCTGCCCGGAGGGCAGTCTATTGTTGTTGTTGCCAGCTCAGAATCCGCATCCACACATTTGCTTTTCAATGTCCTATCCAAGAGTATCTCTCTATATAAATGCATTTGTAGCGCATCCGTCGCTGTCCCATCCGTAACGGGAGGGCAGAGTAAGCAGCTGTGAGCATCCGCTGACCCTGCTCCGTCAGTTTACGTGGCCTACCACTTCATGGCTGAGTTGCTGTCGTTCCCAAACACTTCCACGTTCTTATAATACAGTTGACTGTGGAATATTTAGGAGCAAGGAAATTTCACGACTGGATTTGTCGCCAGGTGGCATCCTTTACAGTTCCACGCTGGAATTCACGGAGCTCCTGAGAGCGACCCATTCTTTCACAAATGTTTGTAAAAACAGTCTGCATGCCTAGGTGCTTTTATATACCTGTGGCCATGGAAGTGATTGGAACACCTGATTCTGATTATTTGGATGGGTGAGCGAATACTTTTGGCAATATAATGTATTGCCAAATTGTATCAAATTTGCCCCTTGGCACCAATAGCAAAAGGAAGTAACTGCATTATTTGTGCCTGTAGGATATGGATACATCAATATTTAAGCTCATTGTTGAGGTTTAAGTTTTGAGCAGTGCTTTAAAAAATAGAGAAAAGGAAATAAAAGACACAACATATACAAGACATGCAATTTAATCTCCTTTTCTGATCTATCATTTTCTGTTTCTTCCTCTCCATAATTGTAATTTTTCTCATTGACTTCTAAAAATGTAAGGTTTGCACAGACTGAAACAAGCGTTTCTCCCCTTTCAACGGGTCTCTTTGTTTCTTGATTTGGTATGAATATTAGCAAACCTAGAGCAGATTCTCACATTCATCAGAAGATGCAGGAATCTGCAGGGAGCGAGATGCAAGAGGTGTCAGAGGTCGTGTTGTGCAGAGACCTTGTAACCATGTTGCAGGAGGGATATGATTTGCAGAATCCCAGATTGTACTCAGGGCCGGTGGTAGACTATTTTGCGCCCTAGGCAAGACCAGCTACTTGCACCCCCCCCCAAAAAAAAAAAAGCTCACATGGTGAATATATTGCCTCCAGCTCACACATGGCATGGGTATCTGCCCCCGGGCTCACACATGGGTATCTGCCCCCGGGCTCACACATGGGTATCTGCCCCCGGGCTCACACATGGGTATCTGCCCCCGGGCTCACACATGGGTATCTGCCCCCGGCTCACACATGGGTATCTGCCCCCGGGCTCACACATGGGTATCTGCCCCCGGGCTCACACATGGGTATCTGCCCCCGGGCTCACACATGGGTATCTGCCCCCGGGCTCACACTTGGGTACTTGTCCCCAGGCTCACACATGGATATTTGCCCCCCCCCAGGCTCACACATGGTATTTGCCCCCCCCCCAGGCTCACACATGGTATTTGCCCCCCCCCAGGCTCACACATGGTATTTGCCCCCCCCCAGGCTCACACATGGTATTTGCCCCCCCCCAGGCTCACACATGGTATTTGCCCCCCCCCCCAGGCTCACACATGGTATTTGCCCCCCAGGCTCACACATGGTATTTGCCCCCCCAGGCTCACACATGGTATTTGCCCCCCCCCAGGCTCACACATGGTATTTGCCCCCCCAGGCTCACACATGGGTATTTGCCCCCCAGGCTCACACATGGTATTTGCCCCCCCAGGCTCACACATGGTATTTGCCCCCCAGGCTCACACTATGGTATTTGCCCCCCCAGGCTCACACTTGGGTACTTGCCCCCCCCAGGCTCACACATGGTATTTGCCCCCCAGGCTCACACATGGGTACTTGTCCCCCCAGGCTCACACTGGGTACTTGTCCCCCCAGGCTCACACATGGGTATTGTCCCCCCAGGCTCACACATGGGTACTTGTCCCCCCAGGCTCACACTTGGGTACTTGTCCCCCCAGGCTCACACTTGGGTACTTGTCCCCCCAGGCTCACACTTGGGTACTTGTCCCCCCAGGCTCACACTTGGGTACTTGTCCCCCCAGGCTCACACTTGGGTACTTGTCCCCCCAGGCTCACACATGGTATTTGTCCCCCCAGGCTCACACTTGGGTACTTGTCCCCCCAGGCTCACACTTGGGTACTTGTCCCCCCAGGCTCACACTTGGGTACTTGTCCCCCCAGGCTCACACTTGGGTACTTACCCAGCAGCTCACACATGGGTATTTGCCTCTTGCGCTGTCTTCCTGTAGCCAGTCTCATGCGTGCTGGCGTCGCCGCTGGCGTCGCTGCTGGCGTCAAGGAGATGGAGGCGTGGACTTGGTCCAGGAAGCTGGAAGCACCAAGTCCACGCCTCCGTCTCCTTGACGCCGGCGGTGACGCCGGCTCGTATTGGGGCTGGCTGCAGCACGCGGCCGCCCCAGGGTGCCCCACGGGCATTTTTATTTACAATTTTTAAAAAAAAAAAAATTTCAATTGGTCTGGCCGGCTGCCGCTGCGCCCTAGGCGGGTGCTGCGCTCTAGGCGCCCGCCTAGTTGGCCTAGCGGCAGCGCCGGCCGTGATTGTACTGGAGAGAACATTAACGGGGATCAAATAGCGACAAATTTAACCTCGTACCTGTCAATTAAGGCCTGAAAAGACAGCAACTATCATGAACGGTATCCCAACAACCACTGGAGGAGGTACAAGATGGAGCTCACAATCCTGCTTAATTGAAGCCTTTTCCCTGTAGCGCCCCCTAGAGGCTGAAATGCATATTTTTTTGTTGTATTCGTATTGATTTGAGACTTGTTACTTGAATTGTATTCCAGGATTTGCTCGTCTTCAGCCGAGAGAACTTGTAATGATTTAAAACTTTAAAGCCTCAAGTCTTTCATTAAGGTCCTAATGTTATGATATGCCTAATATAGATTTAATACTATATTTATATCATTGTAAAAGAACACATCAAACACTAGGTTTTTTTAAAAATTTCCAGGAAAAAACAAAAAAAAATGGCTTTGGGGAAAAACTCCTTTTCCTAATTTTTCTGTTTTTTTTTCTTCCCCTGGCCTTCCCATCTCTAAGGGAGGCCAATACTTGCCTTGTTCCAGCGCCGTGCTCACGTCCCCAGTTCTTCGCCGTACTGGTTCTGGCATGCGGCGCTCAGAGCCTCCCCTGCACCAGTCGCCGGGCAGGGGTGTGAGGGTCGCGGGAGAGGCGCTTTGGGTGAGGGGAAAAAAAGGTTGATCCATTGGAGAGGCACTGTGTGCGTTCCTCTCCAACGGATTTTTTTTGTCCCTCACGCATGCCTGCTGTTTCTCTCCCTGACGCGCAAGTAAGCATGCGCATTGCATCCGCCGCCTGTGGTCACGGACGCAAACGTTTTTATATAGAGATATATTACCTCTGATGTCTGGTCAGGGCATGTGCAGTAGGTAAATGGGTTGTCTAGCCATACATTTCAGCATTAACAAAAATTGTACAGGATTTCAGCAAAATCCTAAATTATTTATTGGAAAGTTTTCACATGACATCAAAGTATTGGTACTCAGTCTTAAAAAATTGTTATCAGTGCTTCCCTAAAATCTATATATATCAATGGGTCTAACCTCTTCACCCTGCATCCATTAAATGAGGCAGGTTGCACTACATCTGTGTCACGATTCCCCCTTGGGTCTATGATGTGGGTTGCTATACACAGTATTCTATCTACCCTTCCTATCCTTAGATTTATAAGGAATCTAATATTCAGGGAACAGAATGCCATGTACGCACGTTAATGATTACCAAGATACTTAGCCAGGATAGCAGGGCTCTTGGTACAAGGAAAGGTAGTCAGCCTTATGCCAATATCAATACACAGAGCAGTTTTGCCAGGAATAGCCAGGTTGTTCCACGGAGCGGGTTCGTCAGGAATAGCCAAAGTCTAATACATAGAATACCCAGAATACATGAAAGCACTGAGGGATGTGAAACCACGTGAGGGCAATGAGTCTGCCTTCGCAGAATGGCTTTAAACTTGGCGGTGCCGCGCCCCCCCCCCCCGGCCACCTACATAACCGATGCGGGCGTGCATATCACTCTGCGCGAGGATGGCGCTGCTGGGTTGGATCTTCGACGTGGGACGTGACGATCTGGTTTGGCTTGGTGCCACCACTTCCAGCACCTCCATTCCAGCTGTATGACCAGAACTTTCTGCTGCGGTCTTTCTGCCACGCAAGCGCCCTCTTGGGTCTGCAGCATATGCATGGTGGAGTTGCGCAGGAATTTTGGCCCTCCGCAGCTCCGCCAAGCAGGAAACCCGGGTACTGTAGGCCCCAATACTCATCAGCTGGGCCACTGTCAGATGTAAGTCGCTCCATCAAGGGACGAGTGCCCTCCGTCCTCCTCAACGTTGTAATATTTACATATGTAAGTATACCCTAACCAAATTGTCTGACCTTTGCACTGTCTGAGTCAGTTGGTAGTTATGTGTGTATTTTCCTGCCCCTGAATATAAATATAAAATGGAATATGTATGGAGGGAAATAAAAAGGCAAACCCTATAAATTTTTCAGAAAGTGCTGCTAAAATGTTTGCACAAAAAGCATCAACATACCAAATAAGAAACCCAAGTTGTGATTTGTTTTTAATTTTTTATTTTTATTTATTCTTTAAAGGAACCGGAAATTTGAGTTTCCTAGCCGCTGGTTACTACTTGGTAACTAGTGATGTTGGCACTCAGGGAGCGTGCCAACATCCCTATCACTGAGACCAATCGCATTAGCGATCGATCTCAGAGAGGCCAAGTTGCCTGGAGCTTCATTCCATTATTCTACGTGGGCGCTATGGGACTTGCATACGGAAAGTTTGCAAGTACCATTGCGATGCGTAATTTGCATTTCCTATGCTATGCAGGAAGCACAAATTGTGCAGAAAATACTCCGGGACTTCCAGGTTCGGGAGTCCCGAAACAGAAAAGGAGGAGCAGCGAGGGACGAAAGGTAACTAAAATGGGGCAAAAATTTTAAAAAAATAAAATAACTGGGCCTCTGCGCCTTTTTTGTCCTTTTAATTGGGCAAAGTGTTCCTTTTTTAATAGATGAATAGATCAATGGGGCTTATTTAACCCCTGCACTACAAGCATTTCTATAGCAATATTCTGGTTTTAAACACAATTTTGTGGTTTTTAGATCAAAAGAAAACACGAAGTGATGCGTTCACAAAAGTACAATTTCCCCATTTTCTTGGCTTGGCCTAAGAAAGTTATAAAAAATAAAATGCAAAATACTTAAAAATTAGAGAAATCTCAATGTATCCTTCCTGGTAAGGCTAGAGTCAGACGAACGCATTTTTCGCGTTGTTCGTGAAAAAGTGCGTTCGAACGAATGGATGTATTTTTTTAGGGATGCACAGATACCACTTTTTTAAGTACGAGTACCAATACTTTTGTTCAAGTACTCACCGATACTGAGTACCGATACTTTTATGTCATGTGACCACTTTACAATAAGAACAGACCTCATATACTGCCCCAGCACATGGATATACTGCCCCCCAGCACATGGATATACTGCCCTCCAGCACATGGATATACTGCCCTCCAGCACATGGATATACTGCCCCCCAGCACATGGATATACTGCCCCCCAGCACATGGATATACTGCCCCCCAGCACATGGATATACTGCCCCCCAGCACATGGATATACTGCCCCCCAGCACATGGATACTGCCCCCCCCGCTCATGGATACTGCCCCCCCCGCTCATGGATAGCGACTGGGGGCCTTCCAAGGAGCGCACGCGCGAGAAGACTTTCCCGGCATCGCCCAGGAAGGTAAGTATGAGCGGAGAGCAGCTGCAGGGCCTGTCCGAATGCCGATTGAGCATTCGGACAGCCGCCCCAGCCCCTCGGATGCCGGCAAGCCGGCTCGATGCCGGCTTCCGGTATCGGAAAAAAAATTCGGGGGTACTGCACGAGTACCAAGTACTCCTGCATTACCCGGTATTGGCACCTATACTAGTATCGGTGCAACCCTAGTATTTTTTCACAGAATACGCGATAGCGGTCATACAATGCGCATTCTCGTCCGTGATTTTGTACGGATCATCAATAAAACCCTTTTTTTTTGTTTCTGGACGTTATGTAGGCCGGACATTAGCAGCGTCTGACGTCTCCTAATCACGTACACACGCCGCTAGCGGACGCAGCGCACTCTGTAAATTAGTACTAGCGGTTTCACGTTCTCGAAAAAATGCGTTTGTTTGCCGCTTGCGTTGCCCAGCCGAACTTTCGTGCGGCCGTGCTTCGTATATTGCCCGTCATTGTACGTCATTTGCTACTAGTACGGCCGTGATAAAGTGCGGCTGCACGCACGTTCACACTGTGTTCGTCTGACCCCAGCTTTAAATACTTTTATAAATTTATAAATAAATACCATGTCTGCCAAGCACTTGCTGGACTGCAAATTCGACTCAGAACACTACTGCTTGCAGGGCACAGGATTTCAATGGCAGCACCTCCTTCAGCAGCACCATGCTCATTAATGCTTGATCTGGCACACCATTCAGAGAGGGAGTGTTCTGAGGGATGAGTGGCAAAGCATAGGTCCGAGCTGCAAGACAAGTAACCAATACATATTACAACACAGCATATCGGCCACTACATGTTTGACACCGGGTCCATCTCCTGAAGCTGCTGCTTGCTCTCACTTAGGCTGCATACTCGGGGCAAACTATGGACAGCATTAAAGAAGCCTGACACATAGCAGCCACACACGATGATGTAGTGAGGACATGGTTAAGGGAGCAGAAACGGGATGCAGATTTCTCAGAACCTGCAAACCCAGCTGTGTGGGACATCAGATTCCCTAACAATGTGCTTTATGGACGGTTTATCGTGATGTCAGCCCAGCACTCCGGGACCCTGGCGGGGACAATAGATGTCATCGAGCTAACGTGATGACATCTATTGCAGGCACACCCCCCCCCCCGCGAGTGGGGGGAAGGTGCCTGAAAGGGAGGGGGGAGGTCCTTTGGACATCTCTCCCTCCCGATCGGCTGGGGGCAGCAGTGAAAGTCAGGCACCGTTTGGTAGGACACAGCCTGCCCTTCCAAACAGTGGCTGGCTTTAACCCCTTGGGGGCCGGATCACGATTTGGCGCTGAAAAGCGCCAGATCGTGATCCTCTCCCGGAGCTGGCCGACATCTTGGATGTCGGACAAGCTTCCGGGAACTTCCCTTGACGGCTGGCGTCATTATGCATAGCGCGATGACGTCAGTTTTGGAGTTAACCCCTAGCTGCCACCAATGGCGATCCGTGGCAGCTAGGGGTTAATGTTTGATATCGTTGGATCGGCCAGGGCATGACCATAGTAAACGTTATGGGGAAAAAATAAAAGATTATTTAATATTTTTTATTTTTTTTCGTTTGTTTTGGTTTTGTTAATGCAGCAATATTATTCCCATTTTTATTTATAATGTGAACAATGATGCTGCACTTACGATTTTTGTATGGGGTGCGTTTGTTAAAAATAGCGTAATTTCCCCCCCCTTCACAAAAAATATAACACGTCCCCATTTCTAATTTTTTTAACAAGCGCAACTCATAAAAAATATAACTGCAAATGGCTCGCATGTTAAAATGTGAAAAAAAACACTTTACACGTTGTAAATTATTGAAAATTCAAATTTTATTGCATTTTTTGTTATAGTATTCAGTAGGGCTGAAACAAGTAATCGATGATTAAATTAGTTGTCAACTAATTTCCATTATCGATTTAATCTGTGTCGATTTAATCGTCCTGTGTACAGCACACACTGTTTAGAGTCAGACTGAGTTAAACATATATAACCTCAGCTTCGGAGTTGATTGGAGAAGACGCGCCGCTGCTTGACTAGGCATGATTTAGTTCTAGGGTTATGTCAGACACAACCAGTTTGTTTTTATTCCGTTTACAACAGTAGCAGAACTATAACACAAACAATAGGATACTGCCACTGGGTGAAGGAGCTGTACGCCTGTATTTTATCCTTACTTGAAGCTGGAGTCCTGTGCCACCACCCCACCCTCCCTGGTCTGCTCCCATTCCCCAAACTCACTCCCACACTCAGATGCAGTCTTTTGTCCATACCCACTACCTCTCACACTCAGGTAAAGTCACTTGAGCAAAGTCACTCCCTTTCACCTTCAGTCCCTCCTCCCACTCAGTTTGTTCACGAAATTATTAAAAAGGGACACTCTTTGCACTTTAGCTTAGTAACCCCGATTTCATGCTGACCTCATCTATGACCAAGTTCTTGTAGCGCGTTCATTCGGGGAGAAAGCAAACATGGGCTTAAGCTGAGCATGCAGCATTAACCCATTCCTCTGACCAAGCAGTCGAATACCTTGTGTGGAAAGTACGCAAGATGGGCAATTTGTGTATGTACGTACGAAAGTTGCAAATTGCTTATGATAAAGGGGGGAGGGGGTTGGTTTTTTTACCTAAAATTCCTTTTAAGTACACAAATTATTATTTTTTTTATCCGATGAATCGATTAATCAAAATAATAATCGGCTAACTAATCAATTATGAGTAGGGATGCACCGATACCACTTTTTTAAGACCGAGTACCGATACTTTTATTTAATGTCATGTGACGCTTTCCAATAGGAACAGACCTCATAAAAATTTATATGAGATTGACCGCAGCTCACATGGATTTGCCCCCAGGTCTCATGGATTTGCCCCCAGCTCACATGGGTTTGCCCCCAGCTCACATGGGTTTGCCCCAGCTCTCATGGATTTGCCCCCAGCTCTCATGGATTTGCCCCCAGGTCTCATGGATTTGCCCCCAGGTCTCATGGATTTGCCCCCAGGTCTCATGGATTGGCCCCCAGGTCTCATGGATTTGCCCCCAGGTCTCATGCATTTGCCCCCAGGTCTCATGGATTGGCCCCCAGGTCTCATGGATTGGCCCCCAGGTCTCATGGATTGGCCCCCATGTCTCATGGATTGGCCCCCATGTCTCATGGATTGGCCCCCATGTCTCATGGATTGCCCCCATGTCTCATGGATTGGCCCCCAGGTCTCATGGATTGGCCCCCAGGTCTCATGGATTGGCCCCCAGGTCTCATGGATTGGCCCCCAGGTCTCATGGATTTACCCCCAGCTCGAACGCTGGCCGTGTGCATGTAAAGCACGCGGCCAGCGTTCCACTCCGGCGCACCAAATACTCACCCTTCCTGAAGTTCCGGTCGCTGGGCAGTGATGCGGTCATGTGGCCGCCGGGCGCATCTGTGACGCGGCCTCCAGCCGAGAGGCAGCGTCACAGGAGCGCCCAGTGGCCGCGGGAACGCATCACTGCCCAGCGACCGGAACTTCAGGAAGGGTGAGTATTTGGCGCGCCGGAGTGGAACGCTGGCCGCGTGCTTTACATGCACGCGGCCAGCTTCCCCAGCCCCGCGGATACCGGCAAGCCAGCCCAGCGCCGGCTTCCGGTATCGGCGGGATGTATCGGGCCGTTTGCACGAGTAACAAGTACTCGTGCAAACGGCAATATCGGCCCCGATACCGATACTAGTATCGGTATCGGTGCATCCCTAATTATGAGACTAATCGTTAGTTGCAGCCCTAATATTCAGATAGGTCTTGACCTATAATAATATATTATGAATCTGCCGAGTCTGCCAGAAAGAACGATATATAATATGTCTGGGTCATATAATAAAATTTGGCTTGAAAACGCGTTTAAACATAAGCGAAACGGGTAAAAATTAGCTCCGCACACAGGTGTGAAATGGCTCAGGAGCGAAAGGGTTAAATGCAATTTGAAGTCATGTTTTATTGTACGACCCAGACAAATTTATATATCCTTATTTTCGACAGATTCATAATATATCATTTTTATATGTATACAGTTGCAAGAAAAAGTATGTGAACCCCTTTGGGATTACGTGGAGTTTTGCATGAATTGGTCATAAAATGTGCTCTGATCTTCATCTAAGTCACAACAATTTGAAAAACACAGTCTGCTTAAAATAATACAACACAAACATTATATGTTGTCATGTGTTTTTTGAACATAACATGTAAACATTCACAGTGCAGGGTGGAAAAAGTATGTGAACCCCTAGCCTAATGACTTCTCCAAGAGCTAATTGGAGCCAGGAGTGAGCCAATCAGTGTGATATTATTGGATGTGTTGCTGAAAGCTGCCCTGCCCTTTAAAAACACACACCAGTTTTGGGTTTACTGGTTTCAAGAAGCACTGCCTTATGTGAACCATGCCTCGCTGAAAAGCGCTCTCAGAAGACCTACGATCAAGAATTGTTGACTTGCATGAAGCTGGAAAGGGTTACAAAAGTATCTCCAAAAGCCTGGATGTTCATGTGTCCACGGTAAGACAGACTGTCTACAAATGGAGAAAGTTCAGCACTGTTGCTACTCTCCCTAGGCATGGTCGTCCTGTAAAGATGACTGCAAGAGCACAGCGCAGAATGCTTAATGAGGTAAAGAAGAATCCTAGAGTGTCCGCTAACGACTTACAGAAATTTCTGGCACATGCTAACATTTTTGTTGACACATCTACAATAAGGAAAACCTTAAACAAGAATGGAGTACATGGGAGGACACCACAGAGGAAGCCATTGCTGTCCAAAAAGAATATTGCAGTACGTTTGAAGTTTGCAAAAGAGCACCCGGATGTTCCACAGCACTACTGGCAAAATATTCTGTGGACAGATGAAACCAAAATTGAGTTGTTAGGAAAAAACACACAACACTGTGTGGAGAAAAAAAAGGCACAGCACACCATCAAAACCTCATCCCCACTGTAAAACATGGCGGAGGGAGCATCATGGTTTGGAGCTGCTTTGCTGCCTCAGGGCCTGGATGGATTGTTGTCATTGATGGAAAAATGAATTCCAGAGTTTATCAAGACATTTTGCAGGAAAACGTAAGACCATCTGTCCGCCAACTGAAGCTCCGCAGAGGTTGGGTGATGCAAGTAATTCAACAAAAGAATAGCTTCAACAAAACAAAATACGCCTTCTGGAGTGGCCCAGTCAGAGTCCTGACCTCAACCCGCTTGAAATGCTGTGGCATGACCTTAAGAGAGCGATTCACACCAGACATCCCAAGAATATTGCTACATTGAAACCGTTTTGTGAAGAGGAGTGGTCCAAAATTATTCCAGATTGTTGTGCAGGTCTGATCTGCAACTACAGGAAACGTTTGGTTGAGGTTATTGCTGCCAAAGGAGGGTCAACCAGTTATTAAGTCCAAAGGTTCACATACTTTTTCCACCCTGCACTGTGAATGTTTACATGTTCTGTTCAATAAAAACCTGAAAACCTATAATGTTTGTGTTGTATTATTTTAAGCAGACTGTGTTTTTCAAATTGTTCTATGACCAATTCATGCAAAACTCCACATAATCCCATAGGGTTCACATACTTTTTCTTGCAACTGTAGGTCATATCCTGCCAGAATGCTATTACAAAATTTTTAAAAAATGTTTATTTCCATTCAAATTTCAATCCTAGTAGTAATTTTTTTTCCCTTCACATTTTATCATCTGAGCCTTTTTGGTTATATCTTTTACGGGGTACTCTTGTAAAAATAGAAATGGGAACCTCTTAATGTATTTTTCTGATAAACTACATGGTTTTAACTGAAACATTTTTCTTTGTGGGAAATGAGGAGTCCGTGCAGCATTATTACATTACATTACAATACAAAAACACAACACATTTATTTTTTACATGTAACCTGGATATGTTTGGTATCATTGGAAAGGCTCTGGCCTTACCAATGACACAAACAAGATTGTAACAGCAACTGTGGTTTTTAGATCAAACGAAAACACGTGAAGTGATGCTTCACAAGTGGACAATTTCCCCATTTTCTTGGCTTGGCCCAAGAAAGTCAAGCTGGTCTCCAGCTTGTGGAACAGACCCGAACCTGTTACAGCGTTCATCTCTTCTCTCCAGTCATACTGATCCGCAGCAGCTTTCCTTCTCTCAAGACCCTTAGCCAGAACTTGAGGGAGTGCTGTATAATTCTCAAGTATCTCTCCCCTAACACCAGAGACTGCTTAGTGCAGAGAAGTATAATATTCTTTAATGGGGACCAGTTGTATGGGAAAAGGGGAGGGGAGGTAACATGACATAATCAACACAGTACATTGTCTACATGAGGGGCGGGAGTAGTTGTGAATTCCTTCAGGAGACACAGAACCCTGATCAGTACTGTCACGTCCCACTTTGTACACCTAATCCAGTGCCCGGCAGCGCGCTACTAGCTGGCCAGGTGTCGACTGATAATGGAATCCCCTGTGGTTGCGGGGCGCGGCGTTATGACGCCGTGACATTACGTCAGGGCCAATGGATCCCACAGACTTATCTACTCCGTTGCCTACGATTATGTCAAGATTGGAGGAACAAGATCACCGCATGGAGCTCACGCTCTGCATGATCTCTTGTCTCAGGCAGGCCGAGTGTCCTCATTCTCATCCCCTGAGAGACCACTTGTAAGCATGAAAGCACTGTTACATTTTGATGGAACCCCCAAGTGCATGTAGGGGGGGTTCCTGATAGGGATAGACCGATATATATCGGTTTTGCCAATTATCGTCTGCCGATATTCAGAAACTTACTGATAATGGTATCGGCATTTTATTTGCCGTTAATTGGACAAGTTGGCTCACTGCAGCTGCGACACGCTGTGAATCCCGGGCTTCTCCCACATCAGGCTGTAAGCCCTCACTGCAGAACGACCCCTGCTCACTGACCGTATTGCACACGAGTGTGATGACAACAGAAATGGGGCTTCTCTCCCATCAGGTAGCGAATTCCCTATACAGCAGATGCAGGGGTCAGCAACCTGGGCCCTCCAGATGTTTTGTAACTGCTTTTCCCATGAGGCTCTAAGAACCTAATGAGAAGCTGAGCATCATGGCAGATGTAATTCCAAAACCTGTGGGGCAATATTACAAAGTCAGTGCTAACTTAACCAGAGCTATTGTAAACTTACCAGAGCCATTAAAATCTATGGGGTTAAGTTTACAACAGCTCTGGTTAAGTTAGCACTGACTTTGTAATATAACCCTTGAAGGGCCAAGGTTGCTGAACCCCTTACATACAGGGTGATATGAGGGATCTTTCAAAAAGCCGAAGACGCCATCTGATTGCTTGTAAAAATAAAAGCTTAAATAAACCTTATTAAATTGAATAAATGAAGTGGACGTGGTGCAATGTTTAAATGTTCATGGCATAATGTCAGATTTGTGCTGTTTTTCTCAACTTTAAATTTACGGAATATCGGCACCAAATATCGGCTATCGGGCAGAAAAGCTGCCCATAATCGGTATCGGCCCTGGAAAAAATATCGGTCTATCCCTAGTCTGGAATTTACATATAAGATCCAATGAATGCTAATAAAAAGGGCTGTTACAGATAAAAGAAAACGATTTAAAAAAGAAAAAACGGGGAGAAAAGAATTTGCAGAAAAATCCTAAAAGATCCTAAAAAAATCTAAAAATAAACTTTTACTGCAGAATATTCTAATCAATGGTTTATTAGATATTGGATTAAAACGGGAATATTTTTAACATTGAAGCCTATGGGATTCTCCTGAATAAACCTGTCGAATTAAACCACCGAATGGCAGGACATTTTGGCAACTTTTCACTGCTGGTTTTTGTTCTCTGAATAGACGAAGCATTGCTTCTCTATGGGGAATTCACTGCCCTCGAACAGGCACCGTATGTGCAGGCAATTCGCCAACATTTGGCGAGCTGCCTGCTCTCTGGATAGCCGAATGGCCAGGAAAGGTAACCGTACGCTGAATTTCAGCGTTCGGTTACCTTTCGGTCACAATTCGGAGCTCTTTGAATAACCCTGTTGGTGTTTTTGCTTATAGTGAGGAATGTTCAGTATGTTGGAGCTCAGATGAGCCAGGGTGTTTTTTTTCCCCCAATTCTTGAATCTGCAATCACCCTATAGAGACTGAAGACCTAGTGGAGCGTGCTATGGCACTGTGCTGGAACACACTTCCTATACAAAATAAAAATATCGATCTTCATTTACAGTAAGCAAGTGCAGGGAAGCGCTATAATTGAGGCAGAAGCTGGGCTTGCTCAAAGAGTGGAATAACGACTCCTGATAAAATACTTTTATAAATAAATAAATCTAAAGAAATTATTTTACCGGAAAGGATACATTGAGATTTCTCTCGTTTTCAAGTATGTCCTAGGTTCAATTTCTTTAGATGTTATGGATAATGTTTTGAAGTTGGCTTATCACCAACCTTGTTCTAGGGTCCTATATATTTTATAATTATGATTTAAAGGGTATATTCAACATTGGGGGCAAATGACGATTATAACACCAGCCGGAATGATTTTATAAGTACCTGGCCTGTATGTCTTTTATGAATAACAATGGAGCCTGTTCTAGCTGAGCCAGTAATTGGGAGCTGCTAAAGTCATTTATCACTTGGTTTCAAGAGCCAGTAATTTTTCCCCCAAAACCAACTCTAGATGAGAATGAGTGACTATGGCTGCTCACATTCAAAGTATAGGAAATTTTAATTTAGAGTAGACCGTGGCAACAGCCGAACCACTAGAGAAGTTTGGAATTGATTTAGTGAGAGGAGCCTTTCTGTTTGACCCCATTTTTAACGAGTGGTCTGTTAATTCATGTATTGGCACATTGCATGATAGGAAAGGTTTCCGATTTCAATCGCTCTCATTTTGCTTGTACCCTTTTTTTTTAAATTTTATAATTCAGGTTGTTCAAAAAAGAATTGAGTTCAAAAATGTTCTAATTGCCTCTATCCAGGATATTAACATTACATCTGTCCTACAGGTGCACCATCAGATTTCCCAGTACAGTCATTAAGATGCAGTTCACGGCCCTCTATCAGGAAGAGGCGAAACCTGCCCCACCACCTGCTTTATTCCCTCACATTTCTCCATTAAAAATTCATATCCCAGAACCTGATATGCGCCACCTTGTCAGTCCTCTTCCATCTCCTACCGGAACACTGAGGTGAGTGTTCTAGATCTGATTTTTAAATGGTATGTAAATATTTGTGTGTGAATTTACTCTTGTAATACATTGCATTATATGTTCGTATCACACTTAAAAGCACACTGTCCACGGCTCTTATTTGTATATAGTGGCAAGAAAATGTATGTGAACCCTTTTGGGGTTAGTTGGTAATC
Organism: Leptobrachium leishanense; assembly: GCA_009667805.1. Taxonomy (NCBI): domain Eukaryota; kingdom Metazoa; phylum Chordata; class Amphibia; order Anura; family Megophryidae; genus Leptobrachium; species Leptobrachium leishanense. Next base: position 103,744,696 of record CM019069.1, on the reverse strand, counting down.
TGCATGAAATGGAGCTAAAATGTAATCTCTTCAAAGTCCCAAGTATAGACAATAAACAATGTGCTTAGACTAAACACAATTCAAATTTTTCATATCTTTATTGAACACATTTGATTAAACATACACAGTTCTGAGGAAAAACTAAATTAATATTTGAATGTAATAGCTAGTTGATCCTCCTTTGGCCACAATGACCTCAACCAGTAGCTGCGGAATAGATCCGGACATCGTTCAAAAGGAATTTTGCACCAGTCTTCCTTATAGAACTGATCCAGCTCAGCCATATTTTATAGGATGTCTGGTGTAAACGGCTCTCTTGGGGTCATTCCTCAGCACCTCTGTGGTTAAGGCCTGGCTGGCTCTGACTGGGTCACTCCCAAGAGGTGGCATCTTTTTTTTTTCTGCCATTCTATAGATTTATTGCTCTGCTGCACCACCCAGCTTCTACTGAACTTTAGCTGGTGCAGGTCTTATGGGTCACGTTAGCAGATACATTTTGAGTTTGCTATTAAAATGTATACGTGCCTTTTTAAGCCTAACGCTCACCTCCAATCTCCTTTTTAATTCAACAGATTTGCCAATTTCCAACCTCCAACTTTTATTGAGGTCAGCGGGCTAGGGTTTGCCATGTATTTTCCAACCTAGACTATGAATGTATGTTCCATGATACATTCAATATGTTCTGAACTGTACAATAATTTGTGTGTAATTAGTTATAGCTGATCGTAGTTTATTACAGAAACTTAGCTGATCAAGATTTTAAGACCAATTTATCCATAAATCCATTTATAAGGGGTTCACATACTTTTCCTGCTACTGTATGTGTATGTTAGTGTGCACTTTTGTATGAGCTGCAGACTCTTTGTGGTTTATATGTTTCTATGGGTGTGCTGTGGCGCAAACCATGGCTATTGGAAAATAACCTTGAAATGAGCTTTAGATTTTATTTGCGTTTTCAGAAGTTAAAGGGGCACTACCTCTAATATAAATTGTAATTGGATTACTTGTGCATTACAAAAACACTTTATAAAACATTTTACTAAAATCTGTTCAAAAGTTTTACTTTATAGCTGTGGTTTAGTTTTTACAGTATTTAACAGTCAATGAAGTAGTGGAGTGACTGTATAGATATGGCTGCAGTAGGTGTATTGTGATGTCCATGCTACCTGAGATAAGAGATTGCACCCAAAATGAGATAAGCAAGGGATCTTAAAAGACTTCTGATCTTCCCCCTGGTGATGTCATTTGAATACATCCCACACAATACAGTGATGTGAGTCAGCTGCCTGACTAGACTTCATTCCATACTCGGTGCCACACAATGAGGAGCAAGTACTGTAAAGATACTGAAGGGGGACAGTTTACAACTGGCACAGTGTAAAATATTTTTCTTAACTAAACAAACATGAAAAAAACAAAGCACATGTAAGATATCAGCAACATAAAACTAAACAAAATAATTTCATTGTTTTGGTGGTAGTGTCCCTTTTTTAAAAGGACAATGCCACTTTCCTAAGCTGTAACTACTTTACTTTTACTTTACAAATAAAACCGCATGGGGCAGTATTACAGACTGTCCGCTGGAACGGGGTTGTTAAGGAGGAAATCCTGCGCCTGCAGTTTTCTCCTTTTAGGCCCCCGGCACACGAGCGTATTTATGGCTCAAATGCGCCCGCACTTCCCTGCGTCCGTGGGTTTTTGACGGGGAAGGCCATCCACCGGACGTGAAAAAGCCCTCCCCGTCAAAAAGCTAAACGGACGCTAATAGGATACAAAGCGCGATTCTCCGTAGGAGGATCGCACTTTGTACGCAGAGAGTGGAAGGAACGTCCATTTTTACGGACGTTCCTTCCTCTGCTCGTGTGCCGCCAGCCTTAGGGTCCCCGTTTTAGCGCCTGCCCCGTAATATGGAGCCAAATCAGTTGCCTGCGTGACGCAGCGAGCATCCCCCTCCATGGAGTCTATGGGACCCCATTGATACTTCGACTGCATGATCTTGCCTCTCGCGAGATCCTGCAGGTCTGCGGCGTGATCAGCAGATCGTTCCGCCGTTCTCACTGCGGGATAAGAGTATGTGATTTTTGGGAGGGATTTGAAGCTGGTGATAACGGATACCGCTTCTGCAGAATACATTAACCACAGCTTGGAGCTGGTGCTAACTTTTGAGTAAACTGCAGCAGGGCGTTATTAGCATTATGAATTTGTAATCCTAATGCTAATTAACTCTTTGCGCTCCCTATGCTTATCATGGGGAGCACAAAGTACAGTAAGCTCGCGCCAAAAAGCTTAAACAGATTTTTTTAACACGTTGGCGTTCAGAATGTAATATGGTCAGCCCGGGTCTAGGGCCACTTAACGTTGGCACTCAGCTGTGTGAGCGTTTAATGTTAGGATAAGTATGTAATAAGGCCCACACTGTTTTGTTTTTGTGGGTTTTGTAATTAAATGTAAAAATATATATATATATATATATCTTTTTTAAAAAAAATTTAAATCAGGTTTTCATTTTGTGAATATTTTCCACAATTCAACTTCTACCAAAATCAGTGCAAATGGTTTATTTCATTGCTGTTGTTTAACTGTTAAATACTGTATATTAAATAATGAGGTCTAGAAGGGAATGTTTAGATAAGGCTGCAGAAGGTGTATTATGTTCTCCAGGCCACTTGAAATAAAAGCTGGCAGCTGAATGTGATTATAAGACTTCTAATCTACATGCTGGAGATGTCCTTTGAATACATCCCACACAATACAATGATTTGAGTTGGTGATAAACTCATTCACTCAATTCTATATGGCCATTGCCACACGGTGAGGAGCAAGTGTTGTACACTGCGTCCCACAGTGGGCCATATTAGGTATCGAGCTAACGGGGAAAACCTGTGCCTGCAGGTTTCCCCTTGGTGTCCTCATTTTAGTACAATATTAATGGGCAGGTGCTAATTCAGCAGCCTGCGCTACCCTTCTTCTTGATACTCTGTTGTGCTTCGGCGACGCTGCTAGTATCCCCTCCTGCAGTCCATAGGACTCCATGGAGAGTTGTGCTGCAGGGCCTCAGAGAGAGGCTGGGGACAAATAGGCCAGAAGCAGCAGATCGGGTCGCCGTTCTCGCTGCGGAATGAGAGGGGAGTATCAGATCTATTGGGGGGGGGGTTTCAGCTGGTGCTAACTGATTCTGCAGAAGGGGGATCCGTTAGTGTCAGCTTCTAGCTGTGGGTAACTTTTTCGTTATAACCTCAATGGGGTAATTAACGTTAGGACTGTTAGTACCTTCAATCTTTCACTATTAATTACTGCCCTTAAACTCTGAATATTTTTGGGAAGGAAAAGCAATCCATGATCCTTGCTCTCTTGAATTTCACAAAGTTCATGTATGATTCTACTGACTCTGCAGAATAAAGGTGTACGTCTATTTTTGTTACATCTTTTTAATTGCACAAAACAGATCTTCAGAGGAGACGGGGAGAAGGAAATAGATTTGGGATACAACAATAAATCCCACCCAGCAATAATGTGGCTTAATCCATTTAGCAATTCGTTACAACCAAAGTCATAAAGGACTCTGTACAGGATGAGAAAAACAATGAAAATTTTATTGAAAGATAAAAAAAAAAATATAACCAAATGTGCTCCAAGAAACTCAACCCGAACAATACCAAACAATTACGGTAACACAAATCAAAATAAAAAAATGCCAGTTAAAATGCTGACTAGGTTTATATACCTGTATGACAAACAGCAAGGATGTATGCAATGCCATAATAGGTGAGCATAAGATCAGTGATAGTATTTGAGTCCCCAAAATTATCCAATCACTGATCTTATGCTGACCTGTCATGGCATTACTTCTATCCTTGCTGTTTGTCATACAGGTATATGAACCTAGTCAGCATTCGAACTGCCAATTTTTTATTTTCATTTGTGGTAATTGTTTGGTATCGTTCGTGTTGAGTTTCTTGGAGCACATTTTGTTAGATAGAGATATATCTATATATATCTCTATCATCAGTTGATATAGTTCTTTATTGTGGTCAACGTTTCAGTCAAAAACAAGACTTTACTCAGGACAATATAAACACCTCCCGAAGAGGCAACCCTTCTATACAAAAAAAAATAATAAAATACAAGTGTTGCCTCTTTGGGAGGTGTTTTTATTGTCCTGAGGAAAGTCTTGTTTTTGACTGAAACGTTGACCACAATAAAGAACTATATCAACTGATATTAAGTCTCCGAGTGGCGGATTATCGAGTACTTTATACGTGAGTGTGCCAATTTCAGGCACCGGAGCGATTACTTCATGTACAGGGAGTGCGGGGATCGAGGTATATACAGTTGTGTTCAAAATTATTCAACCCCCAATGCTGTAAAGGGTTTTAGGGAATTTAGTGTACATTTGTAATTGTATTCAGAATGAAATCCTACAAGGACTTTTTAAAGAACCATATGCAACTAAAATGACATCAATTGGTTTTGTAATAGAAACATAGAAAACATAGAAAAATGTCGGCAAATAAGAACCTTTCGGCCCATCTAGTCTGCCCAATTACATGGATACTTTACCTGGATTTATCTTTTGTTTAGGATAGCCTTATGCCTATCCCATGCTTGCTTAAATTCAATTACTGTTTTGGCCTCTACCACTTCTACTGGAAGGCTGTTCCATGTATCCACCACCCTCTCAGTAAAATAATGCTTCCTGATGTTACTTTTAAACCTTTACCCCTCTAATCTAAGACTATGTCCTCTTGTTTTGCTATTTTGTTTCCAGTAGTTTCCAGTAGTACAGTAGTAAATGTTTCTTTTGTGAATTCTTCATTGACACAATTATTCAACCCCTTAAAGACTACCACTCTGAAGAACAGAGGTTCATTCAAGTGTTTTCAATCAGGTATTGAAAACACCTGTGGATGTCACGGAGCAGCAATAAAGCATAATAAGCACCAATTAGGCAGCTTTAAAATGACTGTGATACTCAGCTCCTTCTAGACATTTACTGGTGTGGTTACAAACATGGTGAAGTCAAGAGAATGGTCCAGGAAGACGAGAAGAGGTGATTACTCTTCACAGGAAGGGCAATGGCTATAAGAAGATTGCAAAGATGTTAAACATACCAAGAGAGACCATAGGAAGCATCATTCGCAAATTCAAGGCAAAGGGCACTGTTGAAACGCTGCCTGGTCGTGGCAGAAAGAAGATGCTGACTTCGACTGCTGTGCGCTACCTGAAGCGTAGAGTGGAGAAAAGTCCCCGTGTGACTGCTGAGGAACTGAGAAAAGATTGGTCAGATATGGGTACTGAAGTTTCAGCTCAGACAATACGGCGCACACTGCGTAATGAAGGCCTCCATGCCAGAACTCCCAGGTGCACCCCCTTGCTGTCTCCAAAGAATAAGAAGAGTCGACTGCAGTATGCCAAAAGTCCTATGGACAAACCACAGAACTGTTTGGGCCCATGGATCAACGCTATGTTTGGAGGAGGAAGAACAAGGCCTATGAAGGAAAGCACACCTTGCCTACTGTGAAGCATGGCGGGGGGGTCAATCATGCTTTGGGGCTGTTTTGCTTCTGCAGGTACAGGGAAGCTTCAGCGTGTGCAAGGTACCATGAATTCTCTTCAGTACCAGGAGATATTGGATGACAATGTGATGCAGTCCGTCACAAACCTGAGGCTTGGGAGACGTTGGACCTTTCAACAGGACCATGATCCCAAGCATACCTCCAAGTCCACTAGAGCATGGTTGCAGATTAAAGGCTGGAACATTTTGGAGTGGCCATCGCAGTCACCTGACTTAAATCCGATTGAGAACCTCTGGTGGGACTTAAAGAAAGCAGTTGCAGTGCGCAAGCCTAAGAATGTGACTGAACTGGAGGCTTTTGCCCATGACGAATGGGCGAATATACCCGTAGATCTCTGCAAGACACTTGTGTCAAGCTATGCTTCACGTTTAAAAGCTGTTAGTACAACATCCTTTTACAGTTATAAGTACTAAGATTGAATGTCACTTGGGGGTTGAATAAAACTGATAATGATGTGAGCACAGAAAAGACATTTGTGGTTATGTTATATTTGTCTGACCTACACGTGCCTCTTTGATTTAATTGTAAGCAAGATGACTGAATGATCAAAATCCATGTCAAACTGGCCAAAACACTCAATTTCAGTGGGGGTTGAATAATTTTGAACACAACTGTGTGTGTATATATATATATATATATATATATCAATAAAATTTCATTGTTTTTCTGAAATTTCTCATCCTGCATAGGGTCCTTAATCTTTTAATTGCAAGTGGTAAGGACTTTTGTGTTCACCTTTCAAGCTGCTGCCGGTTTACGTAAACTCTATCCAGTGCAGTTTTACGTTTGACTCTGAGGGCATTGCATATTCAATTGATGTTGGATTGTGAGTGTTCATACTTGCCTAAAGGATCTTTTAATATTTTGCTTTTCAAAGCCTGGATACAGTTGACAGATGTACAGCTATATTCTATTCTAAATGGACGTTGCACTGTTACGTATGACAGCTAATTTTAGTTTTAGTAATATATTTTTAGTCATCTTGGCTGTTTTTATTCTAAATATCCCAAGATTTTAGTCAAGGTAATCTACAGTTGATTTAATAAACTAAAATGTATTGGGTTTAAAGTGTGTAATACATTATTTAAGCCAGGGATCTCAAACTCTGCCCCCCTTCCCACCCATGTGTTTCTGAACTACAATTCCCATCATTCTCTGGCCATTTGTTTGAATTGTAGGCAAACAACATCTGGGGCTAGAGTTTGAGATCCCTGATTTAAGCCTTTCTCTAGAAATTCCAAAATCTCTGAATACTCCTGGAGTAGACCTCTATTAACCTGGTATTAATGTTTGAATATGCAATAGAGACGGTTTTATCTATTGTGATATGTAACATGTCTATCAAAAGAAACCAGAATATATAACCTTGCTTTTTCACAATGGCTCTGTAATTAGATTTGCATTCCTTATAACAACTTGCACATGAAATTGTTCATTCTTTCAAGCAGAAGTACAACCTTAAAATCTTAACCCATACTGGATGTAATGCCTTTGCAGATGTTATTTGAATATAGAAAATTCATTATTTCTCTTGATGCCTGTCTTCATTTTTAACTGAAATCACTTCTATAGCTAGTACACCCCTCCCATCACACAAGAGATTCGTTCTGATTGTATCTCTTCCCAAATAGTCCTTCACTAACCTTTTCATCTAGTTTTATCATTTGATTAAAATGTCAATACATTTTCGTCATAACTTGGTTTTAGTTTGGCAATTTTTGTTTTTGTCACTGGAAAAATGTAATCGACAAGGTCTTCGTCCTTTATTAGTTGATTGTTACGTTTGAGTACAGTGTGGGTAACTACTTAATGTGCGCCTCTTGCAATGTGACAGATTGTACTGGTGTTTTTTTGTTATTTTTTTTTTATTTTATTTTTTTGTATGCCATATCCCCTCTATTACAGTTGATTTCTCCTTTCCCAGTGTTCCCAACTCTTGTCCTGCAAGCCCCCGGGGTGGTGGGTCTTCCGGGTACCGTTTCAACAGCATTGCTTCTGAGCTCCAGCTGGCAGCAGAATACGCTGCTAAAGCGGTAAAAGAGCAGCAGCATACAGATTCATCCCGAGAAGACAGTCCAAAGGTATCCAGACAATAATACTTCTAAGCAAACCAGTACTTTTTCCACAATCCAACCGGTGATTGTGATGTGTTGCGTTTTTTTTCTTCTCATTTCTTTGTTTAATGAATATTCTGTATTTCAGATTCTGCTGGTGTTTTGCAGTCTGAATATTATTTAATGAAAGTTGCTTACAAACTATGAAGACTGTTTCAAACATCTATAAATTATTGTGGTGTTTCTTCAAATAATGTTCCTTTCCTCTCAGGATGAGTCAAAGCCCCCATATTCTTATGCACAGCTCATTGTGCAGGCAATCTCCTCTGCTCAAGATCGTCAGCTAACTTTAAGTGGAATATATGCCCACATCACAAAGCATTACCCCTATTACCGGTCTGCTGATAAAGGTTGGCAGGTAAGAACATAATAAATTCTATTTTGTGTGGTGGGGTATTTTTGTGCATCTGTAAAACGGTATTTTTCCTTAAATAACTGTTATAACTCCCGTATAAGTAAAGGAACACTCTACTCCTCATCCTGGCCACTTATTTTTTAAATGGTATGGGGGGGGGCTTTGCCTAAAAAGCGTCACCAGCAGCCAAGAAATTTGAATTTCCTCCCTGCCTGTTACTACTCAGCTACTGGTGAGTAAGTACTCGATTACTCAGGCCGCGATAGATCGGAGCTCTGCATGCGTAGGAGCTACGGGACTTGCGTATGTAAAGTTTGCACGTACTGTTGCAGTGCACAATTTGCGTTTCCTACGCTATGCAAAAAGTGCAAATTGCTCAGAAAAGCCTCAGACTTCTGGGTTTGGGAGTACCTGAGCCGAAGAGGAGCATTGCGTGGCAAAGTAAAAAAATAATTGGGCAGCCTCTGGCCAAATATTTAAGGGCAAAAAAAGGGACATCTACTTTTCTGTGGAATGTTCCTTCAAAACAACATTCAATCAGGGACGTTCAGTCAGGTGAGGCAGGGCCTCGCCTGCCATAATTCCATTAAGTGGGGACTGTAAATTTTTAAAATAAACCTATTTAAAAAAAAAAGTTCACATACTCACCTGCTCCTTGTTTCCCTGCCGTCTGTCTCTGCTCCTTTGTTTGTTTTTCCGTTCGCCGGCTGCTGTGTGATGTGAAACCTCACACAGCAGCAGCCTACTCTGAGCCTACGCAATTTGCGTAGCTCAAGCTGGCTAAGGCTAGGGTCAGACGAACGCAGTGCAAACGTGCATTTAGCTTCACTTTATTACGGCCTTGGTAGCAGCAAATGACGTTCCATGCAGGCCCACACACGAAGTACGGCTGCACGAAAGTTTGGCCGCGCAACGCAAGCGGCAAACTAACATTTTTGCAAGAACGTCGAACCGCTAGTACTGATGTACAGAGTGCGCTGCGTCCGCATAGCGGCGTGTGTGCGTGATTAGGAGACGTTAGACGCTGCTCATGTCCGGCCAACATAACGTCCAGACACCCAAAGTTTCCTGGTTTGGATCCGTAAAAAAAATCTTTGACGAAATTGCGCATCGTATGACCGCTATCGCGTCTACCGTGAAAAAATGCGTTCGGACGCATCAACGCATTTTTTGACGGTAGACGTGAAAAATGCGTTCGTCTGACCCTAGCCTAATAGATTAATTGAAGTCTGCAGCACACGTCTGGCGCCACCTACTTCCTGAATCTACGCTCTTCAGTGCCTCAGAGGCTCTGAAAGCAATGGAATTGCTTAGACCAATGGGAGAGCACCATTGATCTCAAGCAATTCAAAAAACACCTCCATGGGAGGCATGCCTCCCATGCTTTGACACAGGATATGTGACTGTCCTCGGCAGTCATGGGGACGGGACTGTGTGCCTGAAGGCACATCCTGGAGAGCAGCAAAAAGTTTCTAGGGAGCCCTGCGAGCGGCAGCCTGGCCCGGGGCACACTGAACCTACGTAACCAGTGTATATCTGGCTCTGATACTAGTCAGTGCCTCACTAGCCACTGACCTCACCGCACGTCACTGCATTCAAAGCAATGTTTTTGTAAAGAACAATACAATTAACAGTGTCAATATATATATATGCAGGATTTGTACTTATATATCACATACAGGGTAATTCAAAGAGCTTCGAAAAGTCACCGCACGTTCGGTGACTTTTCGTTCTCTTCAATTCAGTTCCTTTTGCCGATCCCATTTCGGTGACCCTGCGGTGTATTCAGCAAGCGCCACAGGGTCCCCGAATTGCAGGGAAAAGCTGCCGCAAACCTGACGAAAACTAACAGCAAAACCCTCTGGATTAACCCACCGAACACCACGGAAAAACCCGAGCAGGAGCCGATCGCAGCCTCCGGAAAAAGCAGAGACCAGAGAGGCAGTGAATAAATTCGCAAAACAGTTTGCATGAATGATTGAAAAGTGAAACGCTGTTTGCAAAGAAACTACTGAGCGAAAATGTCTAAAATTTGCATATGAGGTCCAATGAATGATAATAAAAAGGGCTGTTATAGAAAAAATAAGTAAACTTAAAAAAAAAAATACAGAAAAATGCTTAAAAGATCCTAAAATATCTATAAATAGACTTTTTACTGCAGAATTTTATAATGAACGGTTTATTAGATATTGAGTTAAAACGGGAATATTTTTAACATTGAAGCCTATGGGATTCTCCTGAATAAACCTGCCGAATTAAACCACCGAATGACGGGGCATTTCGGGAACCTTTCACTGCTGGTTTGTGTTCTCTGAATAGCCGAAGCAGTGCTTTTTCATGGGGTTTTCACTGCCCCTGAACAGGCACGTATGTTCAGGCAATTCGCCAGGATTTGGCGAATTGCCTGCTCTCTGGATAGCCGAATGGCCAAGAAAGGTAATCGAACGCTGAATTTTAGCGTTCGGTTACCTTTCTCAAGCAATTCGGATCTCTTCGAATAACCCTGATAGACTTAAGTGTCCACAACCTTGAGCCTCAAAGGACAGGGGTGGGCAATTACAGCCCTCCAGATGTTTTGAAACTACATTTCCCTTGAGGCTCTACAAACCTAATGAGCAGCCGAGCATCACGGGAAATGTAGTTTGAAAACATCTGGAAGTCCGTAATTGCCAACCCCTGTCATAGGAGATTAAGTTCCTAAACATCTGGAGTGCCAAGGTTGCTGACCACTCTTAGACTAAAGTATGTGACATTCTGCTGTAAGACTTTAAATTTAGCTCTGTTGCTTCCCATCTCTCTGGAACATCTTTGTTATTCTACACTTTGGAGCAAATTCCATTAAATGGGCATGGTTTGGAAAAGCAACACCAGCATACGTCAGACACAGGATTGTGCTGAGGCACAGATCTTGGGAATGTTACAAAATACTGGATGTGATGAATGTACCAAAGAGCAAAGAGGCATCCATAAAGTTTAAATAGAAGTTTAACACAACCAGGACTCCTCCTAGAGTTGTTAAACTCTGCAGTTGAGGAAGTAGGGCCTTTTTAAAGAGCGGTAACCAAAAAACCGGTGGTCAATCTGGATGAGCTCCAGAGATCATATGTGGAGATGGTTGTTTGTCATGCGGCAGGTTTCTCCCATCACTTCAAAACTCCAACAGAGGTCTCTCTTCCCTGCGAGACACATGGATGTATGCTTGGAATTGGGGGGGGGACGTAAACGAATCTTAGACTCTGAAATGAGATTCTCTGGTCTAATGAAGCAAAGCTTTTAACTACTCGAATTCAAAGCCTCACATGTCTGGAAACACTTGTCACCTACACAATATGATCTCAGCAGTGAATCATGGTGGTGGTAGCATCATGCTTTGGGTTGTTGGTTTGCCACCACCCCCTCCCGCAGCCCACAATGGGAGATGGGTCCAGGTTGAAGGAAAGTAGTATACAGCACAATCCTAGAGATTTCCCTAATGAAAACCCGTTTCAGAGGACTGAGGCCTTCAGAATGGACTAAAACCTCACCTTCCAGTAGCTTGTTGCATCATGCACATAAAAGACTTGAGGATATTCCCTGCCAAAGGTGATTCAGCTATGTATCTATGATAAATCAGTATTTACTTATTTTTTTCCCTGTAAATACATTAGCAATATTGCCAAAAAAGTCTATGGCCCTATTCCCACTGATAGATCTTGGAGTATACAATTTTAGTATCAATCACCAAATGTTCCGCACATTAGTGTACAGCTATTAGTCTCCCAAATATTAGTAGTCAAAAAGGAATGCCGGTCACACTGTAGGATACTCGAGGCTGCTTTAATCAGAGCAAGGAGAGACTCTCCTCGACTCTCCTTGCTGATTAAAACTGCTTTATCATAACCTACATTTTTGCCGTCTTTTGGATCAACAGCAGAAGGTGATGTGTGAGAGGCTGAACCCGATGGACGCATGTCTTTTTTTCAGCATATGTAGCTATGTACAGTAACTACATTGTGACTGGCATTTCTTTTTCCTTGACTTTTACCACAGAGTTGTTAATAGCGGCTCACAAATGGAAAAATCAAGTGCAGTTTGCAGCCCACTATTACCTGGGTGGTTACCTGCTCTCATAAACATCCTGTATTTTCATGTAAACAAAAATGCATGCATGCCAATTCCGATGCCCCTAAATTAACACATACACTTGCCCTTTGCACACCTATATCCTTGAATTTGTAAGATTCTTTATCCTTTATGCACACAAACTTTTCATGACTTTTTTTTTTACTTTGAATTGAATTATTCTCGTTTACTGAAACCTAATTTGCATTTGTCCTATTTTTACAGAATTCCATTCGTCACAACCTCTCTCTTAACAGATACTTTGTAAAAGTGCCGCGTTCCCAGGAGGAGCCTGGGAAAGGTTCTTTCTGGAGAATAGACCCTACATCAGAAGTAAAATTAGCTGAACAGGCATTTAGAAAAAGAAGACAGAGGGGGTCTTCAGGCTTTCGTACTCCCTTTGGCCCTCTTTCCTCCAGGTTTGAAATCTTTTATTTTTCTAGCTTGTGTACATATAGATGATTTGGGAGAACATACTCCACAAAAAATCATTTTAATTGATGTCAAAACATTTCACAATGCTGTATCTTCATTTTCTTCTTTGCAGCACAGTCTTTTGCTCATGGTTAAGTTCACAAAAGGGACATCTGTGGAAATGGTGACATGTCAATCAATTTTTCTGTGTCCTTCATTTTATATTGCTGTTAAATGCTTAATGCCAAAGCAAAACATCTGAAGAAGATGGTAAAGTTTCTTCTTGAAAGGTCGCCACCTAATGACTGAACTTAACAGAAAATTAAAACGTTCGCCTGAATAAAAATGTAGACTATTTCACGTAGAGAATGGCTTCAAGCAATGGTAATGCCATTGTTTGAGATGACGTTAACCAATGGTTATTCAGACAACCGTACTACCATGGTTTAAAGCTAGTCCCAGTGATTGAACATTTGCTATTCTTCAATGGAGACCTGTACATCTTGAAATTTAGATTTTTCAAATCCTAGAGAAGCTTCAGGATCCTTAACTTAAAAACACATTTTGCTCTTTGTGGATGTGAACTAAAATAGACCAAATGTACAAATGTAACTTTTTTTTTTTTTTGCCCCTTCCAGGAGTGCACCTGCTTCCCCCACACATCTTGGTCTGATGTCCCCTCACTCCAGTGGTGTACAAACACCTGAAAGCCTCTCAAGAGAGGGTTCCCCCATGCCACACGATTTTGGCTCAAAATTATCTTCTGTACCAGAGTATCGGTATTCACAAAGCGCACCAGGTAACCTACTGTCGGTCTGCTCGTGTTAACTCTAATGGGTTCCAAGGGCACTTCGGAGTATGTTTGAAATTGGACTCACTATTTTTGTGTTTTTTTTGTCTCAGGCTCACCAGTAAGTTCCCAGCCTGTTATTATGGCATTACCCCAACGTCAACCAAGTTTTGTGGCAAAACCAATGACTTACATGCCAACATCCATCATGACTTCGCAATCAACGGGCCCTACGATACATGTAATGCAACAGGCACCCACCGTCACCATGGTTCGAGTGTTGACTGCATCCAATAATTCCGCTAATGGATACATAATAGCTAATTCAGGTGCAACATGTACTACACAGGAAATACATGGAACCATATTGGATGTAAACTCTGAGGGAAGAGGTAAACATTGTTTTATTGTTTTTATAATTTAAACTGCATTTGGAAGAGGGAGCCCATTAAATCTAGCTAAAACGTGTCCATTCATTTTCAAAAACTGATAACCTACAAAAATAACGTAGGGAGAAATAATGACAAAAACCCAGGTTAGTTGTCCCTTTTAAACATCGCTCAGTTTAATTTACCAGTTCTAAATATCTTTAAAGGGGCATACCACCAAAATATGAAATATACATAGGTGCGAAACAACCATTTTTTCTACATCTATTCCATACCAGGGGGCTGTGTAGACCAGAAGTATCCAGCCCACTTCATGTATAAAACATAACCAGAAAATAGGTTGTCATTTGCACTTGCCACTATCAGAGGTTGTTTTACCTGAATGGCCATTAAAGTGTAAGCCCAGCTGCCACATCACAACACCTCTGGTCAGGTGGGTCCTAACCTAATGAATCCAAAAGCTGTCTAAGGAACAACATATCCTTTTGTTGCTTCTCAGCCAAGGGAGAGACTGGTGGGTTTATATTTATACCCTCACCAGGATCCATTCCACTTTGGGATTATTTTATGTTGCTGATGTCTTACATGTGCTTTGTTTTTCATTTGTATGTTTAGTTAAAATATTTTACTCTACCTCAAAAGATCACAAAATGGATGCACCCAGTGACACCTATAAACTGCCCACACAGTAGCTTTTCATTTCTTGCTCCTCACTGGGTGGCTTTGGCCATAAAATAGTCTCTATGGGTTGATCACTGACTCACATCATTGTATTGTGTGGGATATATTCAAAAGTACGTCACCAGTGGTTAGATTGGAAGCCCTTTTTTCCGCTCCATCGTTTCTCATTCAATGGTCATCTCTTAACTTGAGTAGCCCTTGACTGCACAATACACCCCTTGCTACCTTATCTAAACATTCCTTTCTCCACCTCATTAACTGTAAAATACTGTATAGGATACAGCACAGCCACAAAGAAAACGTTTGCACATCATTTTGGTAAATGTTGCATATTGGGAAATATATCCACAAAATGGAAATGGGTGATAAACCTTAATTTATTTTTCCTTTTTACATGCAATTTCTTAAACCACAGCATGTGGTTTTTTTCAGCTGGTTTTGTTTGTAATGCACACGTAATCTAGTTACAGATTACATGTGCGGCTGCTTTACTCTGTGATTTTTAGCTCTGTTATGTCAGATATAACCAGTTTGTTTTTATTTAGTTTACAACTGTAGCGCAGACCCTGAGGTACTTCCACTGGGTGTTTTATCCTTACTTGGAGCTGGAGTCCTGTGCAAGCACCCTATCCTCCCTGCCTCCCGCTCTCTGGTCTGGAACTGCCATCCTTTCCTTTGGTCTGGGCGCCCCCCCCCCCTTTCTTTCAATTCCCTCTCACTCATAAGGTTTGGTCCCTTGCCTAAACTCTCCCACCTCTGTTCCCTCTCAGGTTGTTCATGAAATTATTTTAAAGTGTCCCTCTATACACTTTGACCATTTCAGCTTAAATTAAAGTGGTCGGGCTGCGTGAAAATAATTGTTAGTTGCAGCCCTAAACCCCAGCATCTAAGAAAATGTAAAAGAAAAAAACCTTACACCCCATTACAAAAATGGTATAAGCCCCACGTGATATGTGCCTAATTAAAGGTGCAGTTTTCCCATGAGCGGTTTGTGCAGCTAGTTAAAAGCTGTTTCATTATCAAATATTTTCTGAACCAAATTTCATATCTATATCGGTTTGGATTATTTCATTTCATTCCAAAATTAATTTGGAAATTATATACAGTGTTAAACTATTCGTATGTCCTAGGGTAAAGGGTCAAAAGTGTGTTGAGGGGTTATTAGTGTACACTAATTGTACACTAACAGTGTATATATAGATCTCTCTCCCTCCCCCCACAAGGTGCCAGCATTTGCACAAGAAATACAAAGTAGGCTTATTGCAGGTGGTACGGGCATGTAGTAGCAGCCACTTTTTATGAGACCTATTTTTATAATTCAGTCCTCTTTATAATTTCAAAATTTCAACTCTTTTACAAATGATCCAGCTAACTTGACCTTTTATTGTGCTTTTATTGATTGGAGTATGTAGATGTTGTACTGTAGATCCCCCCCCCCAACTTCTGTAAAACCACTTTAATGATTTGATAAGGCTTGCTGCCAGCAACTGTCCCTCCTGTACAGAACATGTCAAAGCGATTTATTGGCATGAAATATTGGCATGTGTTGCATATTTTCAAGCATTTCAGACTGGGTTTTTTGTAGGGTTGCAACGATACCGATACTAGTATCGATATCGGTGCCGATACCGGGTACTGCAGGAGTACTTTGTACTCCTGCAGTACCCCCGATATATTTTCCCCCGATACCGGAAGCCGGCATTGAGCCGGCTTGCCGGCATCCGCGGGTCTGGGGCGGCTGTTCGAATGCTCTATCGGCATTCGGACAGCCGCCCCTGGAGCTCCACGGCATACTTACCTTCTCCGAGCGACACCAGCAAAGTCTTTGCGCGTGCGCTCGTTGAAGTACCCCAGCCGCGATCACGTGGGACTCCCACGTGATCGCGGCTGGGGTCCTTCAACGTGCGGAAGCGCGGAAACTTTGCTGGTGTCGCTCGGAGAAGGTAAGTATGCCGTGGAGCTCCAGGGGCGGCTGTCCGAATGCCGATAGAGCATTCGAACAGCCGCCCCATGTCTGGTCTGGGGTCTGAGCTGGGGGGCATTATCCATGAGCTGGGGGGCATTATCCATGAGCTGGGGGGCATATATCCATGAGAGCTTGGGGGGCATATATCCATGAGAGCTTGGGGGACAATATGAGCTGGGGCATAATCCATGAGAGCTTGGGGGCATTATCCATGAGAGCTGGGGGCATTCTGTGTAGATATATATATATATCTCGGGGGGATATATACATGTGAGCTGGGGGCATTTTTATATGAGGTCTGTTCTTACTGGAAAGTGGTCACATGACATAAAATAAAAGCATCGGTACTCGGTCTTAAAAAAAGTGGTATCGGTGCATCCCCTAGTTTTTTGCCTTCTTTTGGATAAACAGCAGTAGGTGATGTGTGAGAGGCTGAACCCGATGGATGCATGTCTTTTTTCAGCCTATGTAACTATATGTAATACAACCTGCATAAATTACACGTTTCAAAATTCTACAGGTTGGCAAAACGATTTTGTTTCTGACTGAGCATAAGGCACTGAGATTTTCATATCCTGTTAGAGTTGGACTACAGAGGTCATAGGAGCCATTGGTCTTTAGTGAACAACGTGAACGCAGTTTGACCTAGCACTGAAAAGCAAAGCGCCATAGCTAGGCCATTATGATTTTGTGATTCGTACTTCAAACTTGCACTTCTTTTAACCGCATAGATTGACTTTTATTTTCTGTATAAAGCATATATCCTGAAAGAACCGTAAAAACCTATTCTAAATCTGTTATCGAGATAATGTTATCATTTTTCAGGAGGCCAAGATGAGAAAAAAACTATTACATTTGCTACAATTCCTACTCTACCCACCACCAGTAGGGTTATTCAGACTGTAGCAAGCCAGATGTCCCAAGGTGTTCCTCAGCAAACCGTTACTTTCCTGAAGCAAGCTGCCCCTGTGACTCTGAGTCAGCATCCGATATCCGTGCGGACAATTTCAGCAAATGGAAAGGATCCCTTGACCACTAACAGCACATCTGGAAATGCTTATGGTAACAGCCTTTCCCTCTTTGTTAGTTGCAATATGCATAGAATAGGATCTTAATTTTTTTTTTATTGGTTTTGACAAAAATATACATCAAATTAAATAACACATAACAAAAAAAAAAAATCACAGTAATCTTTCCTTACTGTGTTTTTTCTTTACTCCATAAAAATATTTTCCTTATGTGCATTCCGTACACAGGTTTGCATTCTGAGTACGAACATGAAGATTAACGTAGGGAAAGGAAGTCGCTTAAACAGTCTTGTCCTCACATTCTCTAGAACTTGCTACCTGTGTTCAACAGGGGCCCAGTGTGTCCATAATGATGGGTTGAAGAAACCAGGGACCCTATTCCAAGGTTGGTGTTCACGCCAACCTTTTAATAGGGCCCCATTTGGTTTTTTTGGGCACTGCTGTTTTTATTTTGTGTTTTGTCCCCCCCCCCTTTCTACTAGTGCTTGTCTATAATATATGTGGACTGTATTCAGGCCTAGGAAGCTTGTTTATCCTATGCAGCAGTAACAAAAAAAGCCACTCTCGTTCCAAGAGAACGATCAAACATTGGATAAAACCAAGTATTCCTGTTGCCCAGCACCTCTTCAGATCCATCTCTTCTGTTCAAGATCAGGTTCTTCCACATCATGGGTAGCTATGGCTTTCCCAGAACAGATCTACTAAATGGAAATCTGTTCTTTCATACCTTTTTTAAAAGCTGCTGTACATACTGGTCTTTGAAGATGTGAGGGTCCAACAAAAAATTATTCAGGCTGTCATGGATTGCCAATTTCCACCTCTCAATGGATCTTGGTACATCTCACATCCCATATTGTTTATCAGTGCAGCTGCAGTACTACAAACCCCTATATCCACTTTTTTTGAGAAAGGATTTTACCAAGAAGGACACCTTGAGATTTCTCTCGTTTTCAAGTATGTCCTGGGTGGTGAGTATGTACCATTAGGTGTCTTGCCCAAGGACACTTCCTGAAGAGGTGCTCTTGCCGGGATCGAACCTGTGTCTCCACAGGCTCTCTCCACGGTTATAGAGCAGTGATGTTACCTCTACTCCACCCAGCCGGTACTTTTTTCTTCTTTGTGTGTATGTAGTACTTGATCACAGCTTTGTAATGAACATTTCAACTTTTGCAGAGATGTCAGTGAAATTGAAACATCCTGATAAAATGCACGTGTCTGCTGTAAGGTTTAACATTTTGTAGTTGTGACTCCTAAGCATTAAAATATCATCTATAATTTTGTATATTAAATCTGGTTAACATATGTGTAAGATTATCAATAACTGCTCTTTACAAGACTGCTGACCTTGCCTGATCCATCTGCATATATCCCTTATGTGCATTTTCATCCCTATGCCAAACACTTTATTGTTGTAGTTTTAGAAATATATTTTGTTAAAGTGGAATTTATTGATCTCTGTTGGAAACCGTAAAATGTTAATGTATGCATGCTGTTTGTAATCCTAACGGGACTTGTAACTGTTACATACTCTAAAACATAAACTGAAATGAATGCAACTTGAATAATTTGAGAACTCTGCACAGATATGTCGGTCACCATGCAAACGGTAAATGTACAAGTATATACTCTTTAGGTTCACTAGACTGTACTCAAATGGCAACAAACATAACTTTCTGTTAAACTTCTTTATTGCTCTTGTCTGTTTCAGCTCTTACTAGCCCTCTGCATCTACTGGCAACTCAAGCAAGCTCCTCTCCTCCTGTTTCTGTCACCAGCAGTAAAGATAGGGAATCACCTTCAAGTGCCCAAGGAGAGCCTGCTCCTAAAAAGGCATGTCTTGAGGAGGACGGTATGGTGCAATCAGGTGTGATCACTTCAAATCCAACACAAGTTGATGGGAGCAGAGAATAACCAGAGACTGACAAATATTGATTAGTTAAATCTTTGGGTCATGTTACTTACAGTTCAGAACCAATTAAAGATAGAATCCCACAATGCAGATTGGATGAACTTAGTGTTGGCTCTGTGTGGCTGAATTCCAAAGGATTTCCCCTAATGTCTGCAGTCTATGAATGCAGTGTCTATTGTTTTCTGCTGGAATATCGCTATGTGAACCTCCTGTACTGAGATATTAAGACCCACAAGTGATGGTTTTTGAAGAAACAGAAAATGTGCATAAGAGCCATCCTTACAAGATTGCAAAACTGTTGAGCAATGAACGACTGTTATGATAGGATGTAGCACTCATATTCCTACAGAAGAACTGTTGTGTAAGTAAAGAGGTATTCCATACATGAGCCTGCAGCAAGCCCTTAAGGGCAAGAGCAGAATGGTTGGTTGTAGTATATATACATATATATATTTTTTTCTGTAGCATTAATAACAGTACTCGAAAGAGGTAGCACTTCCTTCCAAAGAATGTCCTCATAAACGCACTCATGAGTGTCTTGGTCCTTTTTTTAAATGGATTGTGTTCTGAAATTTCTTTGCAATCTAGGACTTTAAGATTTAAAGAAGAAGCTGTTGATGCTTAATTATTTTTATTTCCTTTGACAGAGCTGTAACCTTAAAGATTTGCATTGATATGTAAATTTTACCTCATGAGTGACTGACCTTTTTGTGTGATTAAGTTGCAAAGGAAAGCTAGGAATCACTTATTGGAAAGCTCACATGATTAGTCGGATATTAATAATAAAATCTGTCCATATCTCAAAATGTGCAGTAAAATTAGTAGTGACATCAACTCAGGGCTTTCACCACTTCCTAGTGAATGTACCAAAGCTATAGTAATACATATCAGAACCCTTTGTGTCACCTTGCATTTATTGGCGATTAACTCTTTTCAAACTGTCTAATTTTGTCCAGTTAATGTACCTCAAAGAGGTGTTTTGGTTTTCTTTTTTTTCTTTTAAGCATTCTCTTGCCTATCACACATTTTTACACCTAGTGTAAATTGAAATGCTGCTAAAAAAAAAAAAGCAATATTTCAAACTTAAAAATGAATCTGTTGGCTTTTTGCTCATTCCAGGTTGCGTCAATTTACTATGAATCGTTTAGCAAATTTTAAACTTTATTCCTTTCTAACTTTGGGCTGCCCCCATTACACTCAATTGAAATAGCCATTATGCAATCCAATCAATTTCTATGCTTTCGTTACTTTGTTGTACTTCGAGCTTTCATTACATAAGTTTTGAAAAAACTTTTATACCTTTATTATAGAAATTGCAACTGTATTTAATTTGTGGTTGTCCCTTTCAACGTTTTTATATATTGTTGTACATGCTTTGCATAAAATACTTTCTATAATGACTTTAACACCAGCATTAATTCAAAGAAAGTTAACCTTCCTCAAGGAAGTTCCGATAAAATTACAGGGCCATATTTACTAGCGTATATTTCAAATCCTTTTTGTCAAGGAGCTAAGTTTTGAGAAAATGTCATGTTTCAGTATGTAACACAATGTTCTAAAAACATTTTGTGATTATGAACCACATTTGCACCTTGAGGAATCATTTCAAATTGACTATATTAATAACTCTTCCCAAGTCGTCGTGTTTTTTTTGTTTTGTTTAGCACTGGGCATAATGTTACTACTTGTACACACCTCGCCCACATTACTCATAATGTGTGCATTTGACTCCGGTAACTGGTGACCATGTTAACTCTGTAATAAAACCGCTTCAGAAGTAAATAAAACTAATGATGGAATTCCAAGAAGAATGTATCAAAACATCTAATCAGGAGCATATAAAAGTAGCGCTTGATCTGAAATGCGAACGTTTAGGCATCTGTGGTGTACATGCATACCAGAGGAAGAACACTATTTTAATAAAGTTTAAAACTGTCTGACATTTTTAGCAAATGAGATAATTGTGAAATCAGATTTTAGGTGTCAAATAAGTTTGCTTCATGACCCTTGAACTCCTGGGTCTGAAAACTGTGTTTCTAAAAATGTTGCTTTGTATTTTGCAAAGTGATTGCCTTGCATGCAGGTTGTGTGTGTTTTGCAGCATTGGCTGTTCAGATTAGTAATTTCTATCTGTTATCGCTGTTCATAGGGTATTACCATTCACAAATTGACTCTGCAATATTTTATTTTCAACACTAATGTATATGGTTAAATGTAAGGAGATTCACAGTAGGCTGTTGAACAATGCGTGTATAACGGGGGCCTGCTAAGTTTTAATGTTTCACATCTACTAGGACACATTGGGCCCTATTCCATTCTTAATACTATCATGGAAACGGTAAGCAGATCTCCATGTTGGCTCCTTCCCCAGAATACGTTCTCTGAGCACCTTGGGCCGGAACGCATCGCTAATCTCTTTGATAATCGCAGTGATGCGGCAGCGCTTATGCAGTTATCAGTTCCTGAAGTCCATAGGACTCCATGGAGGCTTGCGCTTGTGGGTCGCAACTTCCGTCTCACAAGATTGCGCAGCATTGTGGAGGCAAGACTAGGAACTATTTGTTCCCAGTCCACGCTGCACTAGGGCCAGCCTTTTCAACGCGGAATTAGAGGGGAGTATGGGATTTTTAGGGGTGGGAGGTTACAGCGTGTTAAATGATTTTGCATTTGCAGAATCCTTTTAGCACCAGTTTATAGGTGTTCAGACTTTGGCTCGCACTTCCCCACTGTAAATTGCACCAGCATTTTGTAATCCCTCACTTGTCGAGATGCTAAAAATAGATTGCGCTCCCCATGTTACAGATAGGAGAGGCTTAAGTACGATAAACTCCCCCCAAACTGCGAGGAGCAAAACCTTTTCACCCGACTGGAGCGTCAAGATTGGAATATCGATGTGAGGGTTAGTAAGTTTAACGCTTGCATGTCGAGATGCTACATTAGCGGCAATTAAGTTTTGTGAAGATATGAAAATGCAATTAAAAAGAGAACCTTTTTGATGTAGTTTTCTTTTTCCCTTCTATGTCGCATGGTAGCCTTACTATGCTTGGCTCTTCCCATGACTGTTATAGAAGAGAGAAAAAGCCAGTGCTAGATGAAAATATATGTTGCAACATCCTATTACAATGAATGATTTAGTAAAATGATTCAGTAGACACCACTATTGCCATACAGTTGTGTTCAAAATTATTCAACCCCCAATGCTGTAAAGGGTTTTAGGGAATTTAGTGTACATTTGTAATTGTATTCAGAATGAAATCCTACAAGGACTTTTTAAAGAACCATATGCAACTAAAATGACATCAATTGGTTTTGTAATACAGTAGTAAATGTTTCTTTTGTGAATTCTTCATTGACACAATTATTCAACCCCTTAAAGACTACCACTCTGAAGAACAGAGGTTCATTCAAGTGTTTTCAATCAGGTATTGAAAACACCTGTGGATGTCACGGAGCAGCAATAAAGCATAATAAGCACCAATTAGGCAGCTTTAAAATGACTGTGATACTCAGCTCCTTCTAGACATTTACTGGTGTGGTTACAAACATGGTGAAGTCAAGAGAATGGTCCAGGAAGACAAGAGATGAGGTGATTACTCTTCACAGGAAGGGCAATGGCTATAAGAAGATTGCAAAGATGTTAAACATACCAAGAGAGACCATAGGAAGCATCATTCGCAAATTCAAGGCAAAGGGCACTGTTGAAACGCTACCTGGTCGTGGCAGAAAGAAGATGCTGACTTCAACTGCTGTGCGCTACCTGAAGCGTAGAGTGGAGAAAAGTCCCCGTGTGACTGCTGAGGAACTGAGAAAAGATTTGTCAGATGTGGGTACTGAAGTTTCAGCTCAGACAATACGGCGCACACTGCGTAATGAAGGCCTCCATGCCAGAACTCCCAGGTGCACCCCCTTGCTGTCTCCAAAGAATAAGAAGAGTCGACTGCAGTATGCCAAAAGTCATGTGTACAAACCACAGAAGTTTTGGGATAGTGTTCTGTGGACTGATGAAACAAAATTAGAACTGTTTGGGCCCATGGATCAACGCTATGTTTGGAGGAGGAAGAACAAGGCCTATGAAGAAAAGAACACCTTGCCTACTGTGAAGCATGGCGGAGGGTCAATCATGCTTTGGGGCTGTTTTGCTTCTGCAGGTACAGGGAAGCTTCAGCGTGTGCAAGGTACAATGAATTCTCTTCAGTACCAGGAGATATTGGATGACAATGTGATGCAGTCCGTCACAAACCTGAGGCTTGGGAGACGTTGGACCTTTCAACAGGACAATGATCCCAAGCATACCTCCAAGTCCACTAGAGCATGGTTGCAGATTAAAGGCTGGAACATTTTGGAGTGGCCATCGCAGTCACCTGACTTAAATCCCATTGAGAACCTCTGGTGGGACTTAAAGAAAGCAGTTGCAGTGCGCAAGCCTAAGAATGTGACTGAACTGGAGGCTTTTGCCCATGACGAATGGGCGAAGATACCCGTAGATCGCTGCAAGACACTTGTGTCAAGCTATGCTTCACGTTTAAAAGCTGTTATAACTGTAAAAGGATGTTGTACGAAGTACTAAGATTGAATGTCACTTGGGGGGTTGAATAAAACTGATAATGATGTGAGCACAGAAAAGACATTTGTGGTTATTTCATTATAAATGTTATTAGGGATGCACCGATACTAGTATCGGTATCGGGGCCGATATTGCCGTTTGCACGAGTACTTGTTACTCGTGCAAACGGCCCGATACATCCCGCCGATACCGGAAGCCGGCGCTGGGCCGGCTTGCCGGTATCCGCGGGGCTGGGGAAGCTGGCCGCGTGCATGTAAAGCACGCGGCCAGCGTTCCCCTCCGGCGCGCCAAATACCCTTCCTGAAGTTCCGGTCGCTGGGCGGTGATGCGTTCCTGCGGCCACTGGGCGCTCCTGTGACGCTGCCTCTCGGCTGGAGGCAGCGTCACAGATGCGCCCGGCGGCCACGTGACCGCATCACTGCCCAGAGACCGGAACTTCAGGAAGGGTGAGTATTTGGCGCGCCGGAGGGGAACGCTGGCCACGTGCTTTACATGGGCGTGGCCAGCGTTCGAGCTGGGGGCCAATCCATGAGACCTGGGGGCCAATCCATGAGACCTGGGGGCAAATCCATGAGACCTGGGGGCAAATCCATGTGAGCTGGGTGCAAAACCATGTGAGCTGGGGGCAAATCCATGAGACCTGGGGGCCAATCCATGAGACCTGGGGGCCAATCCATGAGACCTGGGGGACATATCCATGTGAGCTGGGGGCAAATCCATGTGAGCTGGGGCAAACCCATGTGAGCTGGGGGCAAATCCATGAGACCTGGGGGCAAATCCATGTGAGCTGCGGTCAATCTCATATAAATTTTTATGAGGTCTGTTCCTATTGGAAAGCGTCACATGACATTAAATAAAAGTATCGGTACTCGGTATCGGTGAGTACTTTTAAAAAGTATCGGTACTCGTACTCGGTCTTATAAAAGTGGTATCGGTGCATCCCTAAATGTTATGTTATATTTGTCTGACCTACACGTTCTTCTTTGATTTAATTGTAAGCAAGATGACTGAATGATCAAAATCAATGTCAAACTGGCCAAAACACTCAATTTCAGTGGGGGTTGAATAATTTTGAACACAACTGTATGTTGCATCTGACAAGGCAGCCAAATCCAACTGATTAATGCTTCATTAATGACTCAAAAGACCATGTGAAGGTCCTACAGATTTCTTAAAGTGTAACTTATGTTGCAGCTGCCAAGAGGAATAAAGCACTAGGGTATAATACACCTGTATTCTAGTGGTCCAATTTTTAAAAGCTGGGTTTGCTTATTCTTTTTCTTAAATAGGTTTGCCGCGTATATTGTGCAATTCTGAAGGTTTTTACTATAATGTTGATATTGATCACGCGCTACTATTTTGTGATGATTCTCCTAATGCTATATTCAGCTTTTAATCTTGCCGATTTATTTCTTGCCTAATAGACCTTAAGGATGGCTAAAACTGTGTTGCCGTTTGGTACACCTTGTTATGGCTTCATTAGGCTCCACAAACTGGCTTTGGTAAGTGTGACTGTGACAGACTGTTGAACTATGAAGGCTCATAGTTCAGAAACCCTTTAGCCTGGTGTTCTAACACAACTGTTATCTTCCACAGTCTCTCTGGGGCTTTTTAGGCTTAGTAAACAAAGCAGTTATTAAGGAGTAGAAGAGAACCTACTTCTTATCCCTATCTTTAAAGCAGCTGTAAGGATTCTAATTTAAGCAAATTTTATTAACCGTTACTTATTGGATCATCAATTTTGTCTCTTCAGATGTTTCAAAACAACTTTTTCCCATAAACTAAAGAGTGGCTGATCATCCTGGGAGGTTTAGTTCCAAAACTCTTTTAGATCCATGGTTACTTACCCCTGCGTTACTTGATTGATGTCCAAATCGTTCCAAGTGGAAGAAGAAAGCTGTGATGCATCTTTTTATTTTTGAAGCCCTTGAGTAGACCGATATACAATACATAATCGCATAGATATTCACATGCCTCATGTAAATACACTCCAGCTACAATAATATTTTAGGTGGTCATGGTTAGTTAACTATGGTCCCCTTTTTCTTTGGGTAGTATGGCATACTGTGACAGCCTTCCAAAAAGGAAAGATTCCCTCCACCCTGGGACAGCCTTCAGCTTTTTTCCTCATCACTTCATAGGATTTCGCTTCTTCAGTAGGTGTAGAGTCCGTTAGGGAACAGAAACATATTTATAGTCTTTACCATGTTAAAAGTGAAAGTGTCCTCAGTCTCGTTTGGCGCCAATCCTCATTCACATCACACATGCGCATCGAGGATTGGCGCCAAACGAGACTGAGGACACTTTCACTTTTAACATGGTAAAGACTATAAATATGTTTCTGTTCCCTAACGGACTCTACACCTACTGAAGAAGCGATTTAATTCGCGAAACGCGTTTGGGTGTGTTGCCCGTTCGTTTTTATTAATTTTAGCTTACCGCATCCTCACTATTATGCGCTACGGACAGTATCCTGATGGCTGCATGGGAGATCCGGTGCTCCCGCTAATATCACTGGTTGCTGATAAGTGTAGTGTCTGATTCCGACACTTGAGAATGTGAGTAATATTACTCTTGCACCATTTATTTTTTGCACTCTGCTTGTTGCACTATGGTCTCTCTCTGGGGTTGATTGGTACCTCAAAACAAACAGCTGAAGGAAGCGCTGACTCTGCCATTTTTTTCTTGTCTTTAATTATACAGTTAACCCCACAAAAGGTTAGGAAGCCAACCTGCAATAAGTTAAAACATAAATTTTAATCAAACCAAGGTTAAAAAACAAGAATATATGACCTACTACACATAAAGATAAAAACAAAATAAAGCTCTCCCTGTCACAGTTCACACCGCCGGCTCAGGAGGACTGCCAAATCCAGCGCTGCCATAGCCAGCAGCCCCCTTCCTGGAATGCCTTGCCTTTGTTTAGCTTTCCTGCAGGCTTAGCAGGTGTTCTTCCTTATTAGCCATGATTGACTATTTAAACTGGTCACACCCATCTCCCAATGCTTCTGTATTGTATTTGTATTTTGCCTGTCCAGAAGCTAACAGCTTGCTCCATTGACTCCTGTGTAAAAGACCTGCTTTCCTTAGACCTGCCTGCTCTCCTCCAGCCCTTGACCCATGCATGCCGTAGACCACGTTATTTGATACTCCTCTGGATATCTCTGCTGGGCCAAATCTCCTGCTGTGCCATAGACTTACACAAGACACCAGACAGTTGGGACAGGAAGGTAAGTGTTCCTTCCAGTATTTCCCCTATGTTTCTATCCTCTGTTCAGTCTCACTCTCAAGTATCCAGTCCACAGTATCCAGCCTGCTCTGTTCCTGCATCGCCCCTCGTTATTTCCTGTGTGTGTATATTTGCAATAAACCCCTGTTTATGCACCATAACTTGCCTTCCTTGTATGTACTATTGCATTCTGGGCTCATATCCCCCCCCCCTCCTGTCGACACTCGCCACAACTCCTCAAATAATTAGGGGCTGTATTCTACCCCTGGTAAACCTAACCAGATCCATTACCGTCTATGTCAGCAATGGCGAACCTACGGCACGCGAGCCACCGATGGCACACAGCACCCTCTGTACTAGCACAAGAGTCTTAAGCTCACCTCGCGGCCATGCACTGCCTTAGGCCCGCTGGCAGGTGAAGAATCTACGATGGCAGGCTGCCTTTCTGATGTCAGAGAGGGTGCACCAGATGTATGGCGCCCATGCCATGTCCTGGTGGATCACAGGAGGAGCTGCACCCTGTAGCCACCCCCAACTTTTCCCTGAGGTCTGTGTCTGGGTATACATGTACCTAGGGTCTAATGTCTGTTTTTAGCAGTTCCACATTCAAATGCCCAGGTCTGAGCATCTTGTTTGTCACCATAGGAATGACTATTACACACAGACGTGTAAAATGTCTTGTATTTTTCTTCTAAGACTTAAGCACTTAGTTCAGAGAGTTCCATATTCTAAAATAAATCCTAAGTATTCAGGTTTAATTTACTTGGCTTGTAAGCTCTTGGTCGGTAACTCTTTTCCCACAGGTTTATTTTCTTCTGCCCATTGAAACCCATCAAAACAAATAAAAAATGCCCCCAGGCATTTGAAGGAATTGGATGGGAGTATTCCTAATACATACATCACTCTGTCAGCGACGGTAAAAGAAACTGACTTACAACTCTTTATGGAAGAATACTTGGAGAGACTTGAACAAGAAGTGATGAGGAACAAAAGAAGGAAGTTTGAGATTGATAGGAAAGATGAGTTAGGAAGAATATGGATGTGGGAACAGGAAAGGAAAAATGAAGTGCAATACGAGAATGAAATAGAACACAATATAGGAGAAATCCTCCACCCGACAGGCGAATTAATAAGTGGGTTTCACGAAATAGAGAGAACTCCTTTGAAGAGATCTTTGTCCCACAGAGGGAAAATCTAACAATATAATTCATCCTATAGAAGAAAAGAATATGGGGGTAACCATATTAGACCTCATTACCGATTCATACATTCTGGGGAACTGAATGACCAAGATTCGTATAGGCAAGGGCGACCTTCAGATTCTATTAGCAGGAGAAGACCACCATTCCCATACGAGAGAAAATTTGACAGATATCCTCAAAATGAACATACTTTCAAAATGAGGAAGAGAAGTGATCGTTATTCCAACCACACCTCTAAAATAAGGAAAAGGAGTTCTGGCTACAAGGATCCGGAACAATGGCAAGCAGTTAATTCTAGAAAACAAAGGCGGCCTTCATGAGGATTACCTACCTGATATAGAACGTCTAGATATCCCTCCAAACCTTATGAATTCGGGGGAACACCGAAAGATACTTACAAAACCGTTTCACCAGACTTGACCATCGGGACGGGGAGGTTTTTCAGGAAGACCGGAGGGGCCTGGAGGACGGATTAGAAGGAAATTGGATAGGAGAATGGAAAACTCCATGAAAACACAGAAGAGGATGAAAAGCTAGTATATGGAGAGAAAAGAGAACGGAAAATACGCAACGAGGAGGGAATCTATAACCTCACCACCAAGCCACTAACAGATATAGAAATTTCAGTCCTAGAGAAAGGACTGAAATTCGCTCCAACAAGAAACATCGACCACTTCAGCACCTTTATAGACCTCCAAAAATTTAAGAGGAATATTTGTATAAAATAATTTATTTTTTTTAAAAAAAAAAAAACCCTAGAAAGAGGAAAATTTTCCAGTCTATAGACCTACAGTTGAAAGAAAAATCAACTTTCTTTCCGAAGTCAATGATTTCTAATGAAACTCAGAGAAGAATAAACTTAAAATTTCGAACAAAGGTGGAAATATGACGAAACAAGAGAAAAAAGAAGTAGAGAACTTGAGGAATGATCCTGAAAGGATACTCATCCATGCTTAATGTAAAGAAAAAAAATATATGTTTGGTATCATTGGAAAGGCCATGCTCTGGCCTTTCTAATGATATCAAGCATGACCCTGCTAGCTGCCAACAGTCGGGAGTTATTGGGGTTCAAATGAACCCCCTATCTTTCCTTAGGAGTCAATGAGGACGTTCCCCACACGTCCTCAGCAGTGAAAGGGTTAAGAGAGCGATTCACACCAGACATCCCAAGAATATTGCTACACTGAAACAGTTTTGTGAAGAGGAGTGGTCCAAAATTACTCCAGATCGTTGTGCAGGTCTGATCTGCAACTACAGGAAACGTTTGGTTGAGGTTATTGCTGCCAAAGGAGGGTCAACCAGTTAAGTCCAAAGGTTCACATACTTTTTCCACCCTGCACTGTGAATGTTTACATGTTCTGTTCAACGAAAACATATAATGTTTGTGTTGTATTATTTTAAGCAGACTGTGTTTTTCAAATTGTTGTGATTTAGATGAAGATCAGAGCACATTTTATGACCAATTCATGCAAAACTCCACGTACTCCCAAAGGGTTCACATACTTTTTCTTGCAACTGTAACTTCAATGCTATGGATGCTTGTAGGCATTTTATGTATAGCCATTTTGTGTATATTAGTTTTAATCCATATTCTTTCATCTAACACATTTTTTTTCTTGAATTACTTTTCAAGACTGACGTCATAATGAGTTTAAACGATTTAGAGAAAGGAATAAAAGTTATGTGTCTTAAATTAATATAATCGTGTAGACATAAAGACGCTATAGAGGCTGTTCCGTTTGATTATATGTGGTAGATAAGTGCTAGACATGGCAAGGGTAAATTGTTTATCTAAAAAGTCCTTGAATAAAATATATTTTACTAAGGTTTCTAAAATTATATCTATTTTACAAAAATTGATATTATGTATCCAATATATATTTAGTAGCTCCAATATTTTTGTAGTGCATAACTGTTATATATGTATTCTGCTTCCCTAAGCAAAGCTGTGAGGCGGGGTACTTTAGACTAGCTGAAGTCTGTATTTGACCAGTACTCCCACAATGAAGTTCAGCAGATAGCTTCAACTCAGCAAAACTGACATGTAGAAAGATAAATCCAGTTGAAGCGTTTAATGATCAGACTGTTAATCTTGTAATATGTACAGCTATGCAGGTAAAAAGACTTTAGTTTGTCCAGCAGTGATCACAGAATGTCTGCTATGTGACCAGGAAGTAACTAACAACAAGACACTGAGCAGAGGGGTGAACTAGCTGAATACAGAAAAGCTAGGGAAACCCAGAAGGGACAAAATAGCTATGAAATCCATAGCATGTAAGCAGCAAAGGCAGATTCAACACAAAAACAGAAAAATATACAATAAATCTTAAATCATGGTGCATGACAATAAGTAAATGACTTAAGTATTTTTTAGTTTAAAATTAGAAGAATTTACATTTTAACTGATAAGATTAAATTCTGAAATAAGGGAGTAGAGTAGAAGTCTGCTTATACTAAATTTAAAAGTGATATGTACAGACATGATGTCTGAGAAAATGAAACGATCTCAGCAGGGCCTCCAAGATGTCAGGAATGTTTATTCAAATAAGAAATTTATACGAGATATAAACCACAATAAAGCGATCTCGCATATATTTCTCAGAAACCGATCCAGAGTTTGTCTTTAATTGTATGTTTGTTTCAAAATATCACCGCAACCAAACTAGGTAAAAATCTATATATTTATTACGTATACAAAATGATTTATTATCAACAAAAATCAAGGATTTATAAAAACAACAACCATCCGCACATAGATTCTAGCTTGCAAATTAGAATGTTAGTAATATCATAAATGATTAGTACAACTTAACCCTTTCAATGCGGTGGACGTGCTCAGCGCATCCACCCGCATTGCTACTTCGCTGCGGAGGACGCGCTGAGCGCATCATCCCTTTGCAGCCGCGATCAGCCGGTATTCCGGCTGATTGCGCGGCCCCCCGGTGCGGCCTGACATCATCGATGTCAGCCCAGCCTCTGGGACCCCGGCGGGCACGATAGGCGTCATCGCGCATGCGCGATGACGTCTATTTCAGGCACCCCCGCCATTGCAGGGAAGGTGCCTGAAGGGGAGGGGGGGAGGTCCTTCGGACCTCTCCCCTTCCCTGCGGGCCAGCGATTAAAGACAGCCGCCGCTTGGAAGGGCAGGCGGTGCCTGTCTTTAACCACTAGGGGGCTGGATTGCGATATGGCGCTAACATGCGCCGTATCGCGGTCCCCTCCCGGAGCTGGCCGACATCTTGGATGTCAGCCAAGCTTCTGGGATATCCCCCTAATGACTGGCGTCATCGCGCAGAGCGTGATGGCGCCAGTTTTGAAATTAACCCCTTGCTGCCACCTATAGTGGAGATAGGGGGTTCATTGGAACCGCTATCTCCCGATCCGTGACAGCTAAGGGTTAATGTTTGCTGTTATTGGAACGGCCAGAGCGTGGCCTTTCCAATGATACCAAACATGACCATGTAAAACGTAAAAAACAAAAAAAATAAAATTTAAAAAAAAGGTATTTTTTTCGTTTTTAGTGCAACAATATTGTTCCCATTTCAATTATAATGTGAACAATGATGCTGCACTAACGATTTTTTCTATGGGGGGCGTTTGCTAAAAAACACGTAATTTTCCCCAAAAAAAGTAACGATTCCTCATTTCTAATTTTTTTAACAAGCGCACCCATAGAAAATATAACCGCAAACGATCGCATGTTAAAATGTGAAAAAAAACACTTTACACATTGTAAATTATTGAAAACTCAAATTTTATTGCATTTTTTGTTATAATATACAGACCTGACATAACGTATACATATAATAATGACATATTATGAATCTGCACACTCTGCCGGAAAGAACTATATATTATATGTCTGGGTCATACATTAAAATAAGGCTTCAAAACGTGGTTAAACATGATGAGCGAAACCGGTAAAAATTAGCTCAGCACAGAGGCGTGAAAAGGCTCAGCAGCGAAAGGGTTAAGAAAACCTGTAATTCCCAGATAACAAATATTCAAAACAAATCTAGTATCCTGTGTGTGTATACATGTCTCTGTGCTACCTGGATCAACAAAAAGATGAAGCTATCACTTATTCTATTTAACAAGGATAATAAGTAAGAAAAACTTATTTAGTGAATCCTCCCCTAATAACAAGAGTTAAGCTTCTAATCTTATGCTTTTTTAAATTGTAGATGATAAAATCCCTGCTTAATAATTCAATCACAATAGTTCTTGCATTTTCAATATACACTGCTCAAAAAAATAAAAGGAACACTTAAACAACACAATGTAACTCCAAGTCAATCACACGTCTGTGAAATCAAACTGTCCACTTAGGTAGCAACACTGATTGACCATCAAGTCCACATGCTGTTGTGAAAATGGAATAGACAACAGGTGGGAAGCATACGCAGGTAGCCAGACATCCCCAATAAAGGCGTAGTTCTGCAGGTGGTGACCACAGACCACTTCTCAGTTCCTATGCTTTCTGGCTGATTTGGTCACTTTTGAATGCTGGCGGTGCTGTCACTCTAGTGGTAGCATGATATGGGGTCTACAACCCACACAAGTGGCTCAGGTAGTGCAGCTCATCCAGGATGGCACATCAATGTGAGCTGTGGCACAAAGGTTTGCTGTGTCTGTCAGAGTAGTGTCCAGAGCATGGGAGGCGCTACCAGGAGACGTGGAGTAGGCCATAGGAGGGCAAAAACCCAGCAGCAGGACTGCTACCTCTGCCTTTGTGCAAGGAGGGACAGGAGGAGCACTGCCAGAGCGCTGCTAAATGACCTCCAGTGGGCCACAAATGTGCATGTGGCTTCTCAAACCGTCCTGTGCTCTTCACGGATGAAAGCAGGTTTACACTGAGCACATGTGACATGGTGTGGAGAGGCCGTGGAGAACATTCTGCTGCCTGCAACATCCTCCAGCATGACCGGTTTATCAGTGGGTCAGTAATGGTGTGGGTGGCATTTCTTTAGGGGGCCGCACAGCCCTCCATGTGCTTGCCAGAGGTAGCCTGACTGCCATTAGGTACCGAGATCCTCAGACCCCTTGTGAGACCATATGCTGGTGCGGTTGGCCCTGGGTTCCTCCTAATGCTAGACCTCATGTGGCTGGAGTGTGTCAGCAGTTCCTGCAAGATGAAGGCATTGATGCTATGGACTGACCCGCCCGTCTGGGACATCATGTCTCGCTCCATCCACCAACTGTCCAAGAGTTGGGGGATGCTTTAGTCCAGGTGTGGGAGAAGAACCCTCAGGAGACCATCCACCACCTCATCAGGCGCATGCCCAGGTTGTAGGGAGGTCATACAGGCACGTGGAGGCCACACACACACTACTGAGCCTCATTTTGACTTGTTTGAAGGACATTACATCAAAGTTGGATCAGCCTGTAGTGTTGTTTTCCACTTTAATTTTGAGTGTAACTCAAAATCCAGACCTCCATGGGTTGCTCAATTTGATTTCCATTGATAATGTTTGTGTGATTTTGTTGTCCGCACATTCAACTATGTAATGACCACAGTATTTAATAAGAATATTTCATTCATTCAGATCTAGGATGTCTTAGTTTTGTGTTCCCTTTATTTTTTTGGGCAATGTATATATGTATACATTGCAACAAATAATTAGGATAAATCAATATCCTTTATATCAGACACTTATCATATTTCTATACTGCAGATTAGGGTTATGTCAGGTATTTCCATAGGAAAACAAAATGGATGCTTGTAGCCATTTTGTGTATAACCATTTTGTGTATATTCGTTCTAATCCATATTCTTCTAACACTTTTTTTCTTGCATTACCTTTCAAGACTGGAGTCCTAAAGAGTTTAAACTCCTTAGAGAAAGGAATAAAAGAGTTACGTGTGTCTTAAATTTTAATATAATCGTGTAGACAATAACGACGCTATAGAGGCTGTTCCATTTGATATATGTGATAGATAAGTGCTAGACATGGCAAGGGTAAATTGTTTAGCTAAAAAGTCCTTGAATAAAATATATTTTACTAAGGTTTCTAAAATTATATCTATTCTACAAAATATATATTTATATAGATATTATGTATCCAATATATATTTAGTAGCTCCAATATTTTTGTAGTGTGTAACTATGTTATATATAAGTAAAAGACTTAGAAGTAATTTTTAGTTTAAAAGTAGAAGAATTTACATTTTAACTGATAAGATTAAATTCTGAAATAAGGGAGTAGAGTAGAAGTCTGCTTATACTAAATTTAAAAGTGATATGTACAGACATGATGTTTGAGAAAAATTAAACGTTCTTTGTGTGAATACAAGATTCAGATAATGGAAGATTGACTTATGACCTATGTCAAATAAATAAAGAATAAATAGAGGAAAATAGTTTTAATTAAATTTTGAAAATCAACACTGCCCTCTAGTGTTATATTATGAGTTGACAGGTACCATTGAATATCATTGAACATATAGAAACATAGAAAAATGTCGGCAGATAAGAACCTTTCGGCCCATCTAGTAACCTAGATATGTTAATTAGAAGGCACGTGATGAGTGATGTCAAGCACCCTATATTTGTCTAACCACAGAGAGCATTCATTTAATTCACTTCTTTCAGTCAAGGCATTCATTCATGTCATTTCTTCCTCTCATGCATTCTCTTCCTTTCGCTCACTGACTCAGAAATGAGTCATGCTCACAGAGAGACACAAAAAGAGAGAGACAAAGAAACTAAGAGGAACATAGTTTCTATAATTGGTTATGAATATTTCTATAATCTCACAAATTCTCACACACTCTTCATTTAACTCATTACATTCACTGATACCACCTCAATCGCAGAAAGGATTGAATCCAGTTGGAACAGGTAAAGTATGAGAGCAATTTAAATTGGATTAATGTAGATATGGAATCCAGGATTGGATAAAGGACAGGTGAAGGGGAGCACAGAGGAATGGATAATAATAATAGTGTGTACATAATTATATGTATAAGAGAGTGCACATAATTCCTCTGTGCTCCCCTTCACCTGTCCTTCCTCCATGATCTAAGGTTATTACTCGGATCCTATTTGTAAGGACCCTTTTATGTTTTTAATTTGCAAGCATGGGCTTCTTATCCACGCTGCTTTGGTCGGTTGCCAGGGCAACGTGGCAACATGGCCGCTCATTAATGATGCAGGACCCAGTGACGCCGGGGCCTTCGGCACCTCGGGGCGTTGGCCCGCAATCAATTACTGGCATGTACCAGACCAGGGTGGGTAAGTGTTATTCCTTTTTCTAACAGTATATAAATATCTGTTTTTTATTCATTTGGTATACCTTGAAAAAGGCCCTTGGTGGGCCAAAACTTTGGTTTTTAAATGTGATCAATAAAGATTTATTATTTTTTAAGCCCTCGTGTGCCTCCACCATTTTAATTCTATATTTTTTTGGGAGTTAAGCACCGAGGCAATCCTCAAAACGACTGCAGGAACCTTCGGCCCTGAGCACACTCCTTCAGGATATGAGTGCCCGGCTCACTTGTTGTTTTGTGTGTGTGTATATATATAATGTGGCACAGGAGCTCTGGGATGCAATTCTTTGAATTGCTATGATGTGCGGGTGGCTTCTGTAACATTAAACACACTTTTGATAGTGTGGAGGCTTTTTGTCTCACTTTTAGTCCTTCACCACAACCCTTATAGACACTTACTTACCTATGGTCCAAACATCCACTGCAACTGGTCATGCCTGTCTCCTAGCTGATGAGGGTTTAACAAACCTGAAACAGCGCTGTCCTAGGAGTGGCTTTGACCAGTTGCATAACCTTATCTTTGCTACAAAGCCACAGTGTGGCATAGCATTGATTTTAGGGTTCTGTGTAATAACAGATCCAGGATGTGTAAAAGTGAGACAGAGGTCATTTGCATATCTTACCCAGGATTCCTTGCTGCATATGGGGAATGTGGCACAGGAGCTCTGGGATGCAATTCTTTGAATTGCTATGATGTGCGGGTGGCTTCTGTAACATTAAACACACTTTATATATATATATATATATATATATATATATAATGATACTAGCTTTGTTTTGAATATTCGTTTGCTGGGAAATACATGTATTCTTAAGTTGTACTAATCATTTATGATATTACTAACATTCTAATTTGCAAGCTAGAATCTATGTGCTGATGGGTGTTGTTTTTATAAATCCTTGATTTTTGTTGTGAGAATAAATCCTTTTGTATACGTAATAAATATACTGTAAATATTTTTACCTAGTTTGGTTGCGGTGGTATTTTGAACAAACCTACAATTGAGAACAAACTCCGGATTGGTTTCTGAGAAATATTGGCTAGATAGTTTTATTGTGGTTTATATCTCGTATAAATTTCTTATTTGAATAAACATTCCTGAGAATGCCCAAAATAATAAGTTAAGAGGGATTATTAGAAAATTCTGGCCCATTCTCCGGAAAGACCCTGCTCTAAAATAAATTTTACCAGAGAAACCTAGATTTATCTGCCGAGGGGCAAATAACCTAAAATCCCAACTGGTTAGTAGTAATTTTAGAGCCCCAAGAAAGAGGCCAACATTTGACCTCAATGAAGGATTCTATTGCTGCGGCAATTGCCTTTTAATTGTAAAAACGCCAAGAATAAAAAAAACATACTATTAAAAGCATACCAAAGCAGAATAGAACTCTCAAATTTCGAGGTATAATCACTTGCTTTACCCGGAATGTTATTTATCTTCTCGTTTGCCCTTGTGGTCTTAAATATGTTGGACGTACCACACGACCCTTGAATAAGAGAATTCAGGAGCATGTAAGAA
Source organism: Leptobrachium leishanense (assembly GCA_009667805.1). NCBI lineage: Eukaryota > Metazoa > Chordata > Amphibia > Anura > Megophryidae > Leptobrachium > Leptobrachium leishanense. The sequence continues at coordinate 103,707,589 of CM019069.1, read as the reverse complement.
ATATCCGTAATGGAGTGGAAAATCAGTGTTCCACTACACTTTAAGAAATGTCACAACAAAAATCCGGAAGGCCTCCTCTTTATGGGTATCAAAATAGTACATGGGGACAGGCGGAGATTTTGAGAAAAAAAAAATCGGTAAAGAGGAGATGAAGATGATAGATCGACTAAATACCCTTGCTCCCCACGGTCTCAACCACGATTTTGAGTTAATAAATTATTCTTTAAGAATAATGTTCTAATTTAACATTCCCTTCCCTATCCTCCTTCCTTTTTTTCTCAATTAAATTAACATGCTTATAATATCTCAATATTTCTTCACTAATATTTAATATTTGACTTTCCCCTTTTAAAATTTATTCTCCTACTCCCCCCTTCTTAAGGTAAATTTCCTTCCCTTATCTGCTTCTTTCCTTTACACTAAATGAATACCAAGAGAATTACGATGTTTTCCTTTTAGAAAAAGAGCGAAAAAAAAAGTATTTTGGAAGACATGCGTTCACGGAGGAAATAATTTGAAAAGACTTACAGGGTTATTCAGAGAGCGTGAAAAGCTGGAGAATGACAAATTCTAGGTCAAAATAGCCAAACCAGAAAAATTCTCCCTTTCATCTCACTTTCCAAATTGGCTATTTTGACCTAGAATTTTTCATTCTCCTGTCATTCTCCTGTTTACACGCTCTCTGAATAACCCTGTATAATTAAGATAACATCTATATCCACTATACCTACATGTATTTATATAGATGCACGTTTAAAGAGGAGAAAATTTGTTTGCATACACAACATGCACTGTAACTTTAAAGAAAAGAATATATGCCCTATTTTTTTGTATTTCTAATATCTCCTCTCCTTGGTAGCACCTGCATTCATTATAGTTTTTATGTGAATTAAATTCACAATTGTTAAAATAGGAGAAATCCTGAATATCTAATAAATGTGATACACATGATAAACTTAGACCCACATTATATGTGAATATACTGCAATACGTTTGAGATCAAACATATAAAGGAGTAAAAATTCTCTACGGTTATTAGAACGTCTAGATTTAGGCATTCAACAATGTCAATATGAAGAACCATATAACTTCTATTGTCTCTGTGACCATTGTGACATATTCTACCACATATACGTGAAGCCGTCTAACAGTGGGAGGGAGCGTGTAGCAGCCATGAAACCATTGCGCGGTGTTTGATTGCTAGGAACCCTAATATGTCATCATACATAACACTAATAAGGACTTCATAATCCCCAATGTCCTTGTGATCACTGTGTTGTATTGTATCAAATATACGTGAAGCTGTCTGCAAAAGTGGGAGGGAATATGTAACAGCCGAGTACCCATTGGGTGGAGTTTAACTGCTAGGAATTCCGATACGTCATCATACTGCGATTGCCACAACTGCAACCCGTGGAACGCACGCCGGGTCCAGCAATGAATGGGAGGAACCGGAATTGAAAGGGGCACGGTTTTAAAAGGGAATCAAGAATTTTCGTGCTTTTACTTACTACTGAAGCCAGGTTACCTGGCAAAACGCGTCTCAGGACATTTTAAATATTTAGATAGGATTTTAATTAATGTTTAACCGCTGTATATCATAATAATGATATTTTATAAGTGCCCGGTCCAGGGTCTTTTTCGATTCCCTTTTCACCATTTCCACTGGGAACTACAGGCGGCTGAAAGGGGTTAGAGGCCACCTTGAGGACCTCAAGAGCGATCCATCCTCAGAGCCGAGTGAAGAGGCTCTGAGTTTTGTAAGTAGCCCATAGGGGATTGGCAGGGGCAAGTATCGCCGAGTCCTTGTCACGTTCCCATGTTCCAGCCCTGTCCCCCTGCCCGCTGTATTCCTTATGTATGGTTTCTATGTGTTTCCCTATGCTGCTTTCCATGGGATGCAGCTCAGGGGTTAAGTTTGGTTTCTATTTAGTTTGCTTGTTAGATCTCCTGTTGTGGATTTGGGCTGATCACTCCTATATCCTCTCGTATGTGGCCTCGCCAAACGGCCAGACACCCAAATGGTGGTCCAGGGCATCGTATAGTTACTGGCTGTATTACCTGTGGTGCTATCTGCCTCTCTGCATCACCCACCGCACTCCTAGTGCCAGGTGGCAAGGCCGCAATCATGGGGTCTGGCGGCAAAGCCGCAATCATGTCTAGCGGTGAAGCCGCAATTCTGTCCAGCGGTGAAGCTGCAATCAAGGAGTTTGGCGGCGGGGAAACCGCAATCATGGAGTCTGGCGGCAGAGCCGCAATCATGTCTAGCGGTGAAGCCGCAATGTTTATGTCTAATGGTGAAATCATGTTGCCTTTATCTGACTGAAGCTCTCACATCTGTTGCTGGCTATGTGCCACCCATGTCGGGTCCTGACGCGGTGCCAGCGATGCTGCCTGATCCTGGCACGATGCCAGCGATGCTACCTGATTCTGGCATGGTGCCAGCGATGCTGCCTGATCCTGGCGCGGTGCCAGTGATGCTGCCTAAATCTGGTGCGGTGCCAGTCGTGATGCCTAAATGTGGCGCAGTGCCAGTCGTGATGCCTGAAACTGGCGTGGTGCCAGTCGTGTTGCCTAATTCCGGCGCGGTGCCAGTCATGTTGCCTAAAACTGGCGCGGTGCCAGCTGTGATGCCTAATCCTGTTGAGGTGCCGACACTCCCAAGCTGTGTATCAACGGTTACAGAGCCTCCTTGCACTCCCACTGCACCCATGTCCCACAGTGGTTCCACCAGTGTCATGATTTGTGATACGGTCACCCCTGTTAAGTCTCGCTCTAAGAGGAGACGTATAAAGGGGGCCAGCTCTAGTCTCGTTGGGTCTGAGGATGCCACTCTCCGTCCAGGGTAGGCTTGTGCATGTTTTTTTTTTTTTTTTTTCCTGTTCGGTTCGTTCGTATTTTGTAAATTTTCGTTTCGGCCGATTTTCAGTTCGGTTCGTTTCGTTTTTCGTATCGACTTTTTTTCGTGATTTCGGAAATTTTCGTGGTTTTCGGAACGTCTGTTCTCCTTGTTTCAAAGTGTGATTTACGCTACACCCCACGTCAGATTTCAGTCACTCTAACATTGGCATGGTGTGACATATGCCAGTGCACCGTCTGACCCTAAATGAGAAAGCAGAGCAGATTGATTGTTGCCTCAGTAACTAAAACTAGGCCCACCGAAATCCTCAGCACCTGGTCCATGATACCCTTAATCCGGCCCTGCTTGGAGTGTCTCTTAAATTATTTTTATTTTTTGTATTAACATTTTTTATTTGGAATAAAAAAAGGCAGCAGAAAACAAACAAGACAAGGAGGCCTCGCAGGGCCATCAACGTTATAGGCAGCTAATACAGCAGAGGGGGGACAACGAAAAATGGGGGTAAAATCTAATCCCCAGCCGGAGAACATAAGCAAAAGAATCATCCGGGTCCTTTTAGAGGGGGGGGGGGCACATCAAAAATAGAAAATCCCAACGTAGTGGGGGAAAGGGAAGTGAGACACAGAAAGTCGCAGAAAAAGCACGGCAAGGGAGGGTCACTGAAAAAAGAGGAAAGAGCATGCCGGAGGCCAATGACCGAGTGGGACATTCCGCTTCAGCCAGTGTCCAACGAATAGGAAGGGTGGGCTGTCTGGCCGGGCGTTTTAAGTGTAGATTAATTATCACCCAGGCTCTTCATGTCTTTAAAAAGTACCTTCCATAACTGTCAAAATACATACATTAGGCCGTACAGACTTATTTTTCTGACCTATTCCTTTAGAGGTGGCAAAAAATATATATTCGTTTCTTGAGAAGAAGGCAACCTTATGTGCAAAATGCAGTAGTGTCTACACAAACACACACACACAGCTGGGGGTTAGGATACTTCCAACAATGTGTCTGTAGTGTGGTCTCCACCATCTGTTGGATGTTTCATATGGCTCGGTCTGTGCAGGTGAATGCTCTGTTTCATGGTGAGCAAATTAACCAAAATTTAGTGGAACCTGGAGTCTGGGAATTAAGATGAAAACTAGCAGGGTTATTCAGAGAGAGGTGAATGACTGGAGAAGTGAAAATTCTAGATCAAAATAGCCAAACCAGAAAAATTCTCCCATTTATCTCACTTTACAAATCAGCTATTTGGTCTAGATTGTTCTCTTCTCCTGGTTTTCACCTCTCTGGATAGCCCTGTAAGTATCAACACGAAACAATGTAAGGTTCTGCATTTAGAAAGAAAGAAGTCATTGGCCTTTACCTTGGCCCTGTGTTGGAAATACAAGCTTATGTCAGTAATACTCGTTACATGTAGATTTTCCTTGTAGAAGATAATTAAAACCCTTTCATAGAAACATAGAACCTTTCGGCCCATCTAGTCTGCCCAATTACATGGATACTTAACCTGGATTTATCTTTTGTTTAGGATAGCCGTATGCCTATCCCATGCCTGCTTAAATTCAATTACTGTTTTGGCCTCTACCACTTCTTCAACTGGAAGACTGTTCCATGTATCCACCACCCTCTCAGTAAAATAATGCTTTCTGATGTTACTTTTAAACCTTTGCCCCTCTAATCTAAGACTATGTCCTCTTGTTTTGCTACTTTGTTTCCTTTTAAATATACTCCCTTCCTCTACCTTGTGGATTCCCTTTACGTATTTAAATGTTTCTATCATATCTCCTCTGTCTCGTCTTTTTTCCAAGCTGTACATGTTAAGATCATTAAGCCTTTCCTGGTAACTTTTCTCCTTCAAGCCGTACACCATTTTAGTAGCCCTTCTCTGAACTCTCTCTAAGATGTCTATATCCTTCTGGAGATACGGTCTCCAGTACTGCACACAGTACTCCAAGTGAGGTCTCACCAGTGCTCTGTACAGTGGCATGAGCACTTCCCTTTTCCTACTGCTAATACCTCTCCCTACACAACCAAGCATTCTGCTAGCATTTCCTGCTGCTCTATTACATTGACTACTTACCTTTAGATCCTCTGCAATAATAACCCCTAAATCCCTTTCCTCAGATGTTGAGGTTAGGACTGTATCAAATATTCTATATTCAGCCCTTGGGTTTTTACGTCCCAGGTGCATTATCTTGCACTTATCCACGTTAAAACTCAATTGCCACAGTTCCGACCATTTTTTTAGTTTACCTAAATCATTTGTCATTTGGCTGATCCCTCCAGGAACGTCAACCCTGTTGCAAATCTTTGTGTCATCAGCAAAAAGACATACTTTTCCATTAATACCTTCTGCAATATCACTAATAAAAATATTAAATAGAATGGGTCCAAGTACTGACCCCTGAGGTACCCCACTGGTAACAAGACCTTGCGCCGAATAAACTCCATTTACCACAACCCTCTGTTGCCTGTCACTCAGCCACTGCCTAATCCATTCAACAATATTGGAATCCAAGTTCAAAGATTGCAATTTATTGATAAGCCTTCTATGCGGAACAGTATCAAAAGCCTTACTGAAATCTAAATAAGCAATGTCTACTGCACCACCTGTGTCTATTATTTTTGTTACCCAATCAAAAAAATCAATAAGATTAGTTTGGCATGATCTCCCTGAGGTAAACCCATGTTGTTTCTGATCCTGTAATCTATGTGTTTTTAGATGGTCAACAATCCTTTCCTTTAACATGGTTTCCATTAATTTCCCCACTACTGACGTAAGACTAACTGGCCTATAGTTCCCAGATTCCTCCCTACTACCCTTTTTATTATTATTATTATTATTATTAATTTATAAAGCGCCAGCATATTCCGCAGCGCTGTACAATAAGCACAGTACAGACAGGGTTACAATACATTGAACAACATTTGACAAACAGTACAGGAGGAGATGAGGGCCCTATTCCCGTAGGAACTCACAATCTAGGAGGGTTGGGGTTGGAAACAGGAGGAGAGGACTGTAAGGTGAGAGTGATTGATGGTTGCGTCCGTGAGTTGGGTGGTAGGCTTCCCTAAATAGCAATGTTTTCAGGGAGCGTTTGAAGGAAGAGAAGTTAGGGGAAAGTCTGACAGCACGAGGGAGAGCGTTCCAGAGAGTGGGGGCTGCGCGTGAGAAATCCTGCAGTCTATCATGGGAAGAGGTGATGCGGGGAGAAGCTAGGCGCAGGTCACTGTTTGACCTTAGGGAGCGGGCTGGGGTGTATTTGGTGATTAGTGAGGACAGGTAGTGGGGCGCTGAGTTAGTGAGGGTTTTGTAGGTAAGGATAAGGATTTTGAACTTAATTCTGCAGTGGATGGGGAGCCAGTGAAGGGACTCGCAGAGGGGAGCGGCAGAGACAGAGCGGCGGGTGAGGTGAATTAGCCTGGCGGAGGCGTTCAGGATGGATTGTAGGGGGGAGAGGCGGGACAGAGGGAGGCCAGATAAGAGATTATTGCAATAGTCGAGTCGGGAGATTACCAGGGCGTGTATGAGTTGTTTTGTGGTGACAGTGGTAAGAAATGGCCGAATTCTGGAAATATTACGCAGTTGGTATCGGCAGGAGGAGGAAAGAGACTTGATGTGGGGGATGAAGGAAAGAGCAGAGTCCAGTGTAACTCCAAGACAGCGAACTTGGTTTGATGGGGAGATGGTGATACCCTCCACCATGATAGAGAAGTCAGGAGGTGGGGAGGCATTAGAGGGAGGAATAAGTAGGAGCTCAGTCTTTGACATGTTGATCTTTAGGTGGTGGGAGGCCATCCAGGAGGAGATGCCAGATAAACAGTCACTGACTTTTGAAAGGACAGGGGGAGAGAGATCAGGGGTAGAGAGGTAGATCTGAGTGTCATCAGCGTAGAGGTGGTAATTAAAGCCAAAGCTGTTGATGATTTTGCCCAGGGAGGAGGTGTAGATGGAAAAGAGCAGAGGACCAAGGACAGAGCCTTGAGGTACACCAACAGATAGAGGCAATGAAGAGGAGGAGTTACCAGCAAAGGACACACAGAAGGACCTGTTGGATAAATAGGAGTCAACCCAAGCAAGTGCAGTGTCACCGAGACCCAGAGAGTTGAGGGTCTGTAGAAGGAGGGGGTGGTCAACAGTGTCAAAAGCAGCCGAGAGGTCAAGCAGGATGAGAATAGAATAGTGGCCGTGTTTTTTAGCAGTTAGGAGGTCGTTGGTGACTTTGGTGAGGGCAGTTTCAGTTGAGTGTAGCGGACGGAAGCCAGATTGCAGGGGGTCAAGTAGGGAATTGGAGGACAGGAAGAGGGAGAGGCGGTTGAAGACTAGTTTTTCTAAGAGCTTTGATGTGAAGGGAAGCAGGGATACAGGGCGGTAGTTGGATGGAGAGTTGGTGTCTAGGGATGGTTTCTTTAGTAAAGGGGTAACTAGCGCGTGTTTGAAGGCGGATGGAAAGGAGCCAGTGGAGAGAGATAGGTTGAAGATGTGTGTGAGAGCAGGGGTGAGGGAGGAGGAGAGGGGAGGAATTAGATGTGAGGGAATGGGGTCGAGCGGGCACGTGGTGAGATGTGAGGAGGACAATAAGGAATTGACTTCCTCCTCAGTGGTTGGGAGGAAGCGGCAGAGGGTGGCAGAGGGGACCTGTGGGAGTGGAGGTGGCAGATAACTATCTTGTGTAGGGATGTTGCTTCTGATAGTTAGAGTTTTACTGAGGAAGTAGTCTGCCAGGTCTTGAGCGCTGAAGGCAGCTGAGGGGGGAGGTGCAGGTGGGTGGAGGAGGGTGTTGAAGGTGGACCAGAGCCGTTTAGGGTTGGAGGACAGCGTAGATATAAGAGATGAGAAGAAGGATTGTTTGGCCAAGTGGAGGGCAGAGGTGTATGACCGGAGAATAAACTTGAAGTGAACAAAATCAGCTTCAGAGCGGGATTTCCTCCAGGCACGCTCTGCAGTGCGGGAGCATCTTTGCAGGTAGCGAGTTTGGAGGGTGTGCCAGGGCTGAAGCTGGCGGCGTGGGGCCTTGCAGAGTCGAAGAGGAGCAAGAGTGTCTAGAGCAGAGATAAGCGTAGTGTTGTAGTGATTAGTGGCAGCATCAGGGCAGGTGAAGGATGAGGTATGAGGGAGGTGGTGAAGTAGGTTGGAGAATTGATGGGGGTCCACAGCATGTAGATTTCTGCGAGTGTGTGTGCGGGGTGGGGGAGCAGGGTGTTTAGGAAGTCCAGATAGGTTGAAAGAGAGAAGGTGGTGGTCAGAGATGGGGAAAGGGCGACATTTGAACTCAGAAATGGAGCAGAGGTTGGAAAATACCAGGTCAATAACGTGACCATCGCGGTGGGTAGGGAGGAGGGAGGATTGTGTGAGTCCAAGGGAGGACGTGAGTGAAAGAAGTTTGGAGGCAGCAGGAGCGGAAGGATCGTCAATGGGAATGTTGAAGTCCCCGAGAATTAGGCATGGAAGATTAGAAGACAGGAAGTGAGAAAGCCAGGTAGCAAAGTGGTCAAAGAACTGGGAGGTTGGTCCCGGTGGGCGGTAGATGACTGCCACCCTGAGAGCCAGAGGAGAGAACAGGCGGATGCAGTGTGTCTCGAAGGAGGAGAAGGAGAGGGATGGGGGTGGAGGGAGATGCTGGTAGGTGCAGGTGGGAGAGAGCAGGAGCCCGACCCCGCCACCATTTCTCTCACCCGGTCTGGGGGTATGGCTCAAGTGTAGACCGCCATGTGAGAGAGCAGCAACGGAGGCCGTGTCAGAGGGAGTTAGCCAGGTTTCAGTTAAAGCTAGGAGGTTGAAGGAGTTTGAAAGGAAGAGGTCATGGACGGCTGTGAATGGGCACAACATTTGCTAATTTCCAGTCTTCTGGGACGACTCCCGTTAGCAAGGATTGGTTAAATAAATCTGTTAACGGTTTTGCTATTACATCACTGAGCTCTTTTAATAATTTAGGGTGGATCCCATCAGGCCCCATTGACTTATTTGTCTTTACTTTAGACAGCTGCTGTAGAACCTCCTCCTCTGTAAACTGATATGTAATTGTCTCGTTAGTGTTTCTTCCTAACTGAGGCCCCTTTCCTTCCTTTTCTTCTGCAAAGACTGAACAAAAATATTCATTGAGGCAGTCAGCGAGACTTTTATCCTCTTCTACATACCTTCCTTCCTTTGTTTTTAATCTAACTAATCCTTGTTTTACTTTTCTTTTCTCGTTTATTTATCTAAAAAATGTTTTGTCCCCCTTTTTTACTGACTGAGCTATTTTCTCTTCTGCGTGTACTTTGGAAGCTCTTATAAATTGCTTTGCCTCTTTCTCCCTAATCTTATAGGTTTGCCTATCTTCTTCACTCTGAGTTGTTTTATAATTATTGAATGCTGTCTTTTTGTTCTTCACTATTTTGGCCACTTCTGCAGAGTACCACAGTGGTTTCTTCCCTTTTTTGTTTTTGCTAACAAGTCGAATGCAATTGCCTGTGGCCTTCAATAATGCTTCCTTTAAATAATCCCATTTCTCCTGGACTCCCTTTAAACTCCTCCAGTCTGATAATGACTCCTTCACACAAAGTCTCATTTTCGCACATCCTATTTTGGCACATCAGCGTTCCCTATGGCATACACAAGTGTTTCCCTCCGCGTGTCAGACCTCAAGCCCTGTTTCCCTCTCCATGGTCAGGCCTCAAGCCCTGTTTTCTCCTGTTTCCCCCACATCTCGGGTTGAGTCTCAAGCCCTGTTTCCCTCCGTGTGGTTGGGCTTCAAGCCCAGTTTACCCCCGCGTCTCGGGTCAGACCTTAATCCTTTCCCCCCCACGTGTTGGGTCAGGGCCTCAAACCCTGATTTCTCCCCCCCTTCCAGGTCAGGCCTCAAGCCCTATTTCCCCCATGTTGTGTTGGGCCTCAAGCCCTGTTTCACTCCGCATGGTTTGGCCTCAAGCCCGGTTTTCCCCTGCATCTCGTGTCAGACCCTAAGCCCTGTTTTCCCTCACATCACCTCCGCCCTGCGTTTCAGATCAGACCTGTAAGGAGCTGGTTCTGGGGTGGTAGGTTTGAGCCCAATGTGCAATGATATTGCTGAGAATGAGGTATATGAACAAAAGGGTTTTATTAGGAGTAAAACATAAGGCAGTAAACAAATCGGAAAGGAGAATACTGTGTAAATAATAACCAGCAATAAGATTATCTAAAAGGCAAGCTAAGAGAATGAAATACAGCAAGAGCAATACTAAGCTATACTAAACTACACTAGATGCATATACGAATAAGGAGCCTATAAATAATAGGAATCCGAGCAGGGTTTGCTGAAAGTAGAAGGTTCATGGAGCAGAGAGTCCTTGGAAGGCTGAAGGGCTTTAGCAATAGAAGGCCTTGAGCGTAGGGGATCCTTGTAACGTAAAAGGGTACTTGGAAGCAGGAACTCTTTGGAAGATTGAGGAGTAGAAGATTATAGGATCAGAGGGTCTCAGGATCAGAGGGTCTGTCAGGAGAATAGACGCCAGCGCCGCAGGAAACCTTGAAGCAAACTGGTTCCCTGTAATGGGACTGGTAATCCTCCTACTAACCCAGGCTGATCCAGCAGCCAGCACCTGGTTGCTGGATCAGCCTGGGTTAGTAGGAGGATTACCAGCCCCATTACAGGGAACCAGCTTGCTTTGAGGTTTCCTGCGGCGCTGGCGTCTATTCTCCTGACAGAGCCCCCCAACAAGGGACACACTCCGGGCGGACCAGATTGTTGTAGGCGCCTCAGAATCTTCACCATCTGTATGGACAGTTATAGTCTCAGGATAATCAGTAAGTATCTTGGCCAGGAACGTTCATAGGGACTCTTAGGAACAGTTCAGGCGCATCTTCCATATCCGAAGTCATAGGGGTAGAAGTCTCGGAAGGGTCTTTAGTATCTGAGGAGAGGGAAGAAGTTACAATTGTACCTAGGAGCAGGGTTTTCCTCAGCTTAATCTTCTTAGTACTGAAGATGGGAGTATCCACCTTAGCCATCCAAGGGTATCTTATGGGGACAACTGGTTCGTTAGTTTCTGTAACTGTTTAGGTAAAGAAGCACATGTATTAAGAAGTGGAGGTAACATCTAGTCACGAGTGCTCTGTAACTGTGCAAAGCTTCTATGAATAACTGTTATCCACTTACAGTCTGAGCCATCTTACGGACTTGTTCGGCAAGTATCGCTATGGAGGATATGACACCAGGTATGGCATCAGTCATAGCATGGGCTGAAGTTTCTTCAGTGGGCCCCACAGCAACAGTTGTGAACTTAGCAATTGGCTTTGTCTCAGTAATACACAACTCAGCTGGTAAGTCCTCGGTAGCAGGTGTATCGTTTGGTGGTTTGACATCAGCTGGTGGTGCCTCCAGAGCAGACGTGAACTGATGATACTTCAGTGACAGGCACGTCGACTGGTGGCACCTCAGCAACTGGTACTCCAGCAGCAGGCACTTCAGCATAACCAGGAACTTCGTCAGCGGGCGGTGTGGCATTGAACACTTCAGCAGGAACTAAAGGGTCGACAATGGGCTCTTTGGCGTGAAACGAAGCTCTGGCAGCGGGCACTGCTAATTTGGTCAGGGTTTCCAGTTGAAATCGTTCTGTAGATGGAACCCCAGGACCTCTTGGCTTAACCTCTGGTATGTACATGGAGGGAACCAGGTCATGGGTACCGGAATATATAGTCTGAGGACTTTGAGAGAGTTGAGTAGTCATAGATGCCAATGCTGTACTATAGATAGATGAGGAAAGTGTACATTTTCTGTCGGTTGACTGGTCAGACAAGGAATGGTCAAAAGGTAGAAAATCCTCTTGGGATCTCTGTGGGGGATAATTGTGGTGTACCCAATGAGGCCACTACGTCGCCCAGGACCATCATTAGGATGTCGTGCGACTTGCAGCGGCATGTCCATGGAGTCTTCAAGAGTCCCAGCTTTCTGAACCACTATTATATGCAGGTTTTATAGATGGAGGTGTTTTTTTACTATGGTGGCTGAGGGTGATGGGATTTGTACTAGCAGCCATAATCCTCTTCTTAGAGGCCAGGAATAAAAATTGTCAGTCTGAGGCTTTTTCAAACATACTTAAGTCTTTCTTACGGACCACAGTCCCATTTGAGGAGATGGCACAGTCTGAGGGTACAGCCTCTGACGATACACTGACCTGATATGGAATGATTGTTGAATTCCAGGGTTGCTGGCTTTGCGTGAAGATGCTGTTACAATATACAGGTTCAGTCTCCATAGGTGAATCACATGTCCTGGGTTCTGAGAGTTCATATTCCATAGGTTCATAGGGTACAGGCGTTGACATCTGTGATCTGGTGGGTCTTGGCAGAGATGCATATGGAGACAGAGGAGATGGCATAGGGATAGGAGGTTCTCTGGAAACAGACTCAAGAAAATTTGCAGGTTTAGGAATTGAGGTGGATTTCTTATGACCGAATCAGAGCAGGGTTTGCTGAAAGTAGAAGGTTCTTGGAGCAGAGAGTCCTTGGAAGGGTGAAGGGCTTTAGCAATAGAAGGCCTTGAGAGTAGGGGATCCTTGTAACGTAAAAAGGGTACTTGGAAGCAGGAACTCTTTGGAAGATAGAAGGTCCTTGTAGTAGGGAGTCTGAGGAGTCGAAGATTTATAGGATCAGAGGGTCTCAGGAGCAGAAGACCTTAGGTAAGTAGACTGTCTCAGGAATAGGTGGTCTCAGGTCAGCAGAAGATCTCAGGAGCAGATGGTCTCAGGTAAGCAGAAGATCTCAGGAACAAATGGTCTCAGGAGCAGGTGGTCTCAGGTAAGCAGAAGGTCTCAGGAGCAGAGGGTCACAGGAGCGGATGATCTTAGGCAAGCAGAGGGTCTTGATGCAGAAACTGTAGATATAGAGGAATCAGGATACAACTGGTTATAAGGGATTAAAGGCAGCTTCCTACTAGTGAGGGTTCACTAGAGCAATGCAGAAGCATTGTGCCTTGGGAGTGTCTCCTTTTTATAAAGGAAGAATCTGGATGCATTAGCCAGCACCTGGTTGCTGGATCAGCCTGGGTTAGGAGGATTACCAGTCCCATGCAGGGAACCAGTTTGCTTTGAGGTTTCCTGCGGCGCTGACGTCTATTCTCCTGACAGGACCTCAAGCCCTGTTTCAGGGGCGTAACTACCAAGGGTACCCGGGCCCTTGAGTCCGGGGGGGCCCACACTCGCCTGCCTGGGCCTTGGGGCTTGCCTATAATATATAATTCTTCTTTTAATTTATTTTGTATTTATTTGTGAGTTATAATTTGGAGCTCTGTGATACACTCATACACACCACATATTACTGTGAGTTTTGTTGCTGTAAACCTGATTTACACGGATATACACAGCACATTACTGTGAGTATTATTGCTGTGGAGCTCTGTGATACACTCGCTCATACACACCGCACATTACTGTGAGTTTTATTGCTGTGGAGCTCTGTGATACGCTCATACACACTGCACATTACTGTGAGGTTTATTGCTGTGGAGCTCTGTGAGATACATAGTGCAAATTACATTAAAAATGGGATGGACTGAAGAGGTCAGAGAACCTGTAAAAAATGTGATACTGTCTGAAGTCAACATTGTGGACCAGGAGGGAACCAAAGCATGTTAACGGGAGGGGGGTATGTTTTTGCCTAGGGTGGGAGCCCCGTCATAGATCCTGCACCGGGGCCCTAAGGTTTCTAGTTACGCCTCTGCCCTGTTTCCCCCGCATCTCGGGTCAGGCCTCAAGCCATTTTCCCACTCGTTTATGGTCGGGCCTCAAGCATGGTTGGGCCTCAATTACATACACATGCATCTGGTGGGCGCAAATTGCTCGTGGGGGTTCGAGCAATTTGCACAAGCAATTTACGCCCACCAGACTATGTGTTTGTAAATGTATATTTGGTTTAGGGGAAACCACTGCAGTTCTGGTGTTTGGCAGAGAGGGTCCTCCGGTGGTGGATTGCGTGTTATGTGGCGCTACACTGAAATTTTTTCTGATGGTTGGGCCCCAAGCCCGGTTTACCCCCGCATCTCGGGTTGGGCCTCAAGCCCGGTTTACCCCCGCATCTCGGGTTGGGCCTCAAGCCCGGTTTACCCCCGCATCTCGGGTTGGGCCTCAAGCCCGGTTTACCCCCGCATCTCAGGTTGGGCCTCAAGCCCGGTTTACCCCCGCATCTCAGGTTGGGCCTCAAGCCCAGTTTACCCCCGCATCTCGGGTTGGGCCTCAAGCCCAGTTTACCCCCGCATCTCGGGTTGGGCCTCAAGCCCAGTTTACCCCCGCATCTCGGGTTGGGCCTCAAGCCCGGTTTACCCCCGCATCTCGGGTTGGGCCTCAAGCCCGGTTTACCCTCACCTCTCGTGTTGGGCCTCAAGCCCGGTTTACCCTCTCCTCTCGTGTTGGATCTTAAGCCCGGTTTTCCCTCACATCTCGGTAGGACCTCAAGCCCTGTGTTCCCCCTGCAAGTTGCATCAGACCTCAAGCCCTGTTGTCATGATTCCCATGTACTAACTTGATGCAGATCCCTTTAGGCAGACTTCTAAACCCTCCGCTCCTTTGGTGGTCGGTATTACTATCCCTGTGTATCTATCTGTTTGAATCCAGAACGTACCACAAGCATACAACACAAGACACAGGCCTAGCACTCTCAGCGTAGGACTGGCATACATGCAGCAAGGGTTAATCTCATGAATGGTTTTAGGACAAGCTGGATCAGTACCAGGTGTGGTTTTCAGGCTAGCCGGGATGCCAACAGGACAGGCACTCAAACAAAGCCAGTTTCAGGATGGGTATACACAAACCTGACCAGAAACAGAGGGGTTAACAATACCATCCAAGTCCGTAACATTCAGGGCATACATACCATCCACGTCAGCATTAAGCAGGGCCCTCATACAATCCGAGCCAGTGTTTAGCAGGGTCCTCATACAATCCGAGTCAGTATTAGCAAGGCAATAGAATCAGTGTATATGCAAACCCTTGTGAGACCTGACCTCAGGATCCTCACCCCCCCCCTTTCACTATAAGTTTACAGTGTCATCCAGACGTGGACCCCTTGCTTGATGTGCCTAGAGGGGTGTCAGCTATACCCTCCTGACGAGGCCTAACAAGGCTGAAATGATCGTCAGGGATTGCTGCACCTCTCGTGCAGGGATGACGTCCTTTGCAATTAGCAGGGCAGGACGCAGGGGAGATCCAGGCAGACTTTGTTGTTGCGGTTTCCAGGGCTGCCGATCTGCACTCTGCCTGCCGGGTCAGAAGAGAGGGGGGGGGGAGAACTGTCCTGTCCTTTTTGTGTCCCTGGGTCTAGGGTTGCCCCCTTTTCTTCAAGCCAAACCTGAACACTCTAGTGTTGGGTTTGGGCGGCAATTTATTTATTTTTTTGCAGTATATACATTAGGCGTATATATTATGGCACGGGGTATGCCTGTGTAGCGATGTGTTAAAGTTTACTGTGGCAGTACCCATTTTTAGCCACAAGATGGAGACAATCACGATTAAAGACTCTGGACACTCGAACTACATGTCCCGGCATGCTTTGCGAAGAAACAGGAAGTGGGTGGGTTTGTGGAGATGCTGTACATCCTGCACCTCGTGGAGAACAGGCAGAGCGCGCCAGGGAGCAGAGGAGAGCGGATACACACACACACAGAGAAGGAGAGCCCAAAAGATAGGCCGGAGCGCAGACCGAGTGGAGCGGCTTTAAGATTGGGTCACCCAGCCTTGCGGGAGACAGACATCACCATTTATATTATCCGAGTGCAGTGCTGAGGAGAGAAGACCCCTCGAGTAAGGAGTACCGCGGTCGATGGAAGCGGGGAGCAGGCGGTAAACTGGCTGAGTCGCGGCTGACAGACAGAAGGCCAGACAACAGATCCGGTGGTCGGCGTCCCCAGTTAAAATCGAGCGGAGAGACGTCCTGGGTCAGCGGAATCTCGAGCTTGCGCTGGATGGGTGAGAGGCCCCCAAGGCCGTATGTGAATAAGAGCGTACGCTGCTGTTTTCTTTCTAAAACCCACAGGGCCCCAACTGACTAGTCGAAGACATCGATAAAGTAAACTCACTGGCCAGTTGAAAAGTACCCGGGTACCCTACACACACAAACACATACACTTCACGTTCTGGGACTTAACCTGTGCAGGACTCAGTTTCCTTTTTCCTATCCATACAAGGGGGCAAAGTTAAAGTTACATTCTGAACAATTTTCCTTTTTTTTGTTCCCGCTGCGCGTTTACCGTGATACGAGAACTGTGTATTTTATTGTGTCCCGCTACGCGGTTTTTCCTCGAATTTCGTATCTTTTAATTTTCTGCTCGGTCAGGGTTTTTTCCGAAAATACGAAGCCCTCGTGTTTTCGTTTCTTTTACCGCTACGCGTTTATCGTGTTACGAAAGTACTGTAAATCTTCCTGCATATACCGTGTCTCAAGAACTGCAAACCTTTTAGTAAACCTTTTAACTTGTAAAACTTACAGCGTGTTGGAGTATATTTTCCCTAGTGCGGGGAGACTGACCCGTGGTTCATTTTCAGCGGCTCCTCCGGGAGTGAGCGCTACACGTGGGGGCTCGTCCGGGATTCAGTCTCTGGAAAAACCGCATCTAAAGGGTTAAATATGGATCCAGACACTGCTGCCGAATGGTGTGGGGAGCACAGTAGTCAGTTAGCATGTTGCATAGTCATGGATATTCCCGCAGACACTTGGGCCGAAGATCAGATTCGCCAGGCCGTGGCCACGCTAGCACCAGATCATCGGGGGTTAATTCTGGACATTAAGAAAAACCCAGATACCTCTCACACGCATGTTCTTCTTGAATGGAGAAAAGGTATTCCAGCATGTTTTCGGGGCGCGAGCGTGGAGCTGGAAGATGAGGTGGAAGTCCAACTAATTCAGCCAAGTGCACCACGTGGTGAAGCCGAAAGTGTTCCCGCGCCCAGTCCGTTGGCCATGATTGGGCCTGAATTTATCGTGGCTATTGGAGACTTGCTGGCCAAATGTCAGAAAACAAGCTCTCCTCACACTAATTTCGGTTATCGACGGTTAAGGAACTTTACAGGAAATGTACCAACTCCGGCGGGAGAAGAAACCTTTGAGGAATGGGTGGAACAGGCGATGCAGGCACTGGATGAGTGGGACGTCCCTGAGGCCCAGAAAAAGCAAAGGATCACCGAGAGTTTAAAGGGACCTGCGTCAGAAGCGGTGAGAAACCTAAAACTGAGTAGAAAAGATTGTACTGCTTTGGATTATCTGAACGTTCTTGAAGAAGTGTTTGGGCGAACAGAAAAGGCAGCGGAACTAGTATATCAGTACGAACACACCTATCAGAAGAGAGGTGAGAGAATGATTGATTACATGAGGCGCTTGGATAAGATTCTGCACCAAATACTCCTCAAGAAAGGGGCCAAACCGGCTGACATAGATAAGATACGAATAAAGCAGATCCTGAGGGGCTCTCACCGTTAGATCCGGTGATGATGCAGCTGAGAAGCAGAGCAGTCAATCAAGAGTTGAAGTACCTGGAACTGATCCGAGTTGTACGAGAGGAGGAGGCTCTGCTGGAAGAGAAATCCTTCAGGCGGGGAGAAAGGGCTTATGCACAACCTGCAAGATATAACGACGGTCTGCAGCCTGAAAACGACTCGTTAGACACCTATGGATCTGACCTGGATGAACAGGAGCAGTTAGTCGGTTTTAAATTCATCGAAAAGGCTGCTAAAGAATCGAACTCTTCCGAACGAAGCGAGTTGTTCAAGACTGTAAAGAAGGTACAGGAAGCTCAAACTGAACTGCAGCAAGCGCACGCTGAACTGTGCAGGGCGTTGATGAAGGTGACCGAGATGCAGGGGGAAATGCAAAAGTTCCTAACAGGTATGCAGACGACTGAAGTTGCCGTGGCGTCTGGTTCAAATCTCTTATTAGAACCTCAACAAGCAACTGTGTCTCCACTTTCGAGGAAGAGATGTTTCGGTTGTGGAGAAATGGGCCATTTCCGTGCGCAATGTAAAGGCCGGAAGCCTGAGAGGGATAAAGCTGAGTGGCTGCTGAAAGCCCTAGAGGGACTGTTATCTACTCCACCAGCGGGAAACGCCAGAGGGCACCAGTAAAGGAGCCACCTAGGTGCCCAGAAGTTGAACCCCGCTCCAAGAACCAATTTAAAACTAAGAGGGCAAGAGGGCCCAAAGTCAAGCCAACTGCTGAGCCTGCCAGAATGGAAAGAGTCACTCCCTTAGCGTCCGGGTCTACGTCATGGGGAAGCAATGCACACCCAAAACCTGCACGGGCCAAGAAAAAGGCCAGGGTCCAGCAAACTGGGTCTAAGCGTCCGGATACCTCCACCAAGTTTCCTGACCAGCTGATAGGTCCTTCTCCGATTGTGCCAATCCAAGTGGAGGGAATCTACACCAAAGCTCTGTTAGATTCAGGGGCTCAAGTGACTTTGATTTATAAAGACTTCTATGAGAAACACTTAAAGCACATTCCTCTGCAAGAATTGAAGGATTTGGAAATATGGGGTATCGGCACTGAGAAACTCCCTTATGACGGGTATCTGCAAGTAAGGTTGGAGATCGGATCTGAAGTCATCGGACAGTCCGGAGGCTGTGACGCCTTGGCCATTGTGTGCCCCCGACCCTCGGGTCGTGCGAACAGAAGCTCTCTGATAGTGGGGACAAATACGGACCTAGTGCGGCGTCTCCTGACCCCCATCGTAGTGGAAGAAGGGTCAACTCAAGGAGTGCACCCCATGTTACGACCGGTCTATCAGAGGATGGTTGAAGAACGGAAAGCACCTGCTGAGGTGGGAAGACTGTGGAGACTGGGTGGGACAGAGAAGGTTCTGCAAGCAGGAGAAGTAGCGAGCTTCCGGGTTTCAGTCAAGTTGAACGGATCGCAACCAGGTCCCTATGTGGTGCTGGGAACCGATGTCAGTCATGGGAGTGAAACGGGAGTCGAAGTAATTCCTGAAATAATCTCCACCAAAGCCCTGAAGAGAACACTTGGAAGAGTCTCGGTCAGTGTGTGTAATGTGACAGATTCTCCAGTAGTCCTTAAAGCACGAATGCCTATCGGGCAAGTAGAGTCTGCTACACCCCTCTCCACCGATTTGGGAGGGGAGTGGATAAAGAGATTCCAGATGAAAGATTCTACCCTATAGACGCCCCCATTTCACCTAAGTGAAGAAACGTCTTCAGTCTCAAGTTCTGAAGTGGAAAGAATTATTCTCGAAAGATGAGTTCGATGTGGGCCTGGCTAAGAGTACGGAACATCGCATTCGGTTGCAAGAAGACAAGCCGTTTCGTGAAAGGTAAAGGCGAGTTCCGCTGGGAGACTTGGATGATCTGCGAGAACAGCTAAATGAGTTGCAGAGAACCAATGTGATTCAAGAGTCCAGGAGCCCATATGCATCTCCAATAGTGCTGGTCAGGAAGAAGAATGGTTCTGTCCGCTTGTGCATAGACTACCGCACCCTGAACCGAAGAACATCCCCGACCAATACGCCACTCCTCGGATTGAAGATGCCTTACAGTGTTTGTCTGGAGCAAAGTGGTTCAGTGTATTAGACCTGCGAAGTGGATATCATCAGATACCGATGCATCCTGAAGACAAAGAGAAAACTGCGTTCATTTGTCCACTGGGGTTCTTTGAGTTCAATAGAATGCCTCAAGGTTTGACGGGAGCTCCAGCCACGTTCCAACGGTTGATGGAGAAGACAGTCGGGGATATGAATCTAATCGAAGTGTTAGTGTACCTGGATGACATAATTGTGTTCGGGAAGACTCTGGAAGAGCATGAGCAACGTTTGGAGAAGGTCTTTGAAGAGGCTCCATGAAGAGGGGTTGAAATTGTCTCTGGAGAAATGCCAGTTCTGTTTACCGTCAGTCACATATCTGGGACACGTGGTCTCGGCAGAAGGTGTTTCGACAGATCCTCGAAAGTTGGAGGCCGTAGCTTCTTGGCCTAGACCTCGAAACGTCACTGAACTTAGATCTTTCTTGGGATTCTGCTCATACTATCGAAGATTTGTGGGAGGATTCGCAAAGATAGCTCAGCCGCTGAACAAACTCCTACAGAAAGAAACCACCGAAGGAGGCTGTAAGGTCTCTGACCGAAACCCCTCCGCTCCGGGACCAAGGAAAGCTAAAGAGTCCATACAAGGTGAATGGACTAGTCAATGTGAAGGTGCGTTTGTGAAGCTGAAAGAGAATCTAACCCGAGCTCCTGTTCTGGCCTACGCGGACCCTCACAAGCCGTATGAATACATGTGGATGCCAGCCGAGAAGGTCTGGGAGGAGTCTTATATCAGGAGTATGATGGATTGCTGAGGCCTGTGGCGTATGTGAGCCGGAGCCTTGCGCCTTCTGAGAAGAACTATCCTACTCACAAACTGGAGTTCTTAGCCTTGAAGTGGGCAGTGGTGGACAAGTTGAAAGACTATCTGTATGGAGCTGAGTTCGTGATCAAGACGGATAATAATCCTCTCACCTATATCCTTACTACTGCCAAACTGGACGCAACGGGACATCGGTGGTTGGCCGCTCTGTCAGGGTTTCGGTTCAGCCTGAAGTATCGCCCTGGGGTAAACAATCGAGATGCTGATGCTTTATCAAGAAGACCCTACACTACAGAATGGACTCAGGTGACTCCGGACGGGGTGCAAGCTTTGTGTCAAGGAACAGAACGCCGGGTCAAGGGAGGAGTTGAAGCGGAGGCCATAGGAGTCATGGCCGCGGCTGTTCCTGAGTTCTACTGTAACCCTTCGCAATTGAGGGATGAAAATCTACCTACCTTTTCCAAGCAGGACCTGAAAGCGGATCAAGCTAGAGACCCTTTGATTGCATTGACCATAAAGGCCCTGATTGCAAACCAGCGAGAGATTCTGTTAACCAATTCCCCGGATGGGGCCAGATTGGTTTACAAAGAGTGGGAGCGGTTGAAGATGTTGGATGGGGTGGTTTTCCCGAAGGGGCCCCTCGACCAATTCCGAAGAGATTCAACAGTTATTTCTCCCCACTAAACACAGGGAGAGTGTGTTGCGATCATTGCATGATGAGCATGGACATTTGGGTGCTGAGAGAACTTTTAAGTTGGTGCGAGATAGGTTTTATTGGCCTTGCATGAGGGCTGAAGTTGAGAGTTATTGCCATTCCTGTCTGAGGTGCATTCAGAGGAAAACTCTACCAACCCGAGCTGCTCCAATGAGCCATCTACAGAGTCAGGGACCCATGGATTTGGTGTGCATTGACTTCCTGTGCTTAGAGCCGGATGCTAGTGGGCAAGGGAACATTCTGATAGTGACTGATCATTTCACCCGTTATGCCCAAGCTTTTTCTACAAAAGACCAACGCGCTCCGACAGTGGCGAAGGTGCTGATGGAAAAGTTCTTTGTTCATTACGGCCTGCCAAGAAGAATACACTCTGATCAGGGAAGAGACTTTGAAAGTAGATTGGTCGGGCAATTGCTGGAGTTGTTGGGAATTCAAAAGACTCGAACTACGCCATACCACCCTCAGGGTGATGCTCAGCCTGAAAGGTTTAATCGCACGCTGCTAAACATGCTGGGGACCTTGTCGAATGTGGAGAAGCAGAGTTGGAGTCGTCACATAGCTACTCTGGTGCATGCATATAACAGTACGGAGAGTGATGCAACAGGAATATTCACCGTACCGTCTTATGTTCGGAAGAGAAGCTCGACTGCCGGTTGATTTGGCATTTGGGTTATCTTTAGACCAGACGTCGGTAGCTTCTCACAGAAACTACGTGGATAGACTTCGGAAGAATCTGGCTTCTGCGTTTGAACAGGCCCGTTTGACTTCAGGAAACAGGGAGCAAAGGAACAAGAAGAACTATGATTTGAAGGTTCGAATACAGGATCTACAACCCGGTGATAGGGTTCTGTTGAAGAATTTTGGGTGCTGCTGCGAGACACAAGCTGGCGGATAGATGGAGTTCTCAGGTTTAACATTGTTTGCAAACAACTGCCAGGTCTGCCCGTGTATCAGATTCGCCCTGATGGAAAGGCTGGTCCCCTTAAGAATTGGCACCGAAATCACTTGTTACCTTTGAGAGAGGCTGTGAGGATACCAGTGGAAAACGAACTTCCTCCGGCGAATCCGCATGCTCCACGTGTCCCTCCTGTTACTCGGTCTCAACAGACTCGGGTTGTTGGAGAGAGCGAAAGAGACAGTGACGAAGAGAGTTTCTGTTTAGATTGGATCCGCTCGCCAGAACCTGAAGAGGTTGTCCCAGTTCCTTGTCAATGGGAAAGTAACTTGAGGGCTGAAGCTCCTGAATTTCAGTGGGAATTCCCGAAAATATGGAACTCCCTGAAACCCTTGAACTTCCGTTAAGGGTCCCGGATACTGTTAGAGACCCTGTAGCTCCTGAAGACGAGCCTTACGACTATAGTTCTATGCCTTCCCTGGAGGGATCGTACTCGGAGGAAGTGTCTGCTCCAGTGGCCGACGTAAGGACTGAGCCTATACCTATAGTACTTCCACCCGAAGAGGAACGGAAGGAGCCTGAACAAAAACGCTCTATTCGACCGCCCCAGCGACTTACCTATGACTCACCAGGACATAGCACTGAAGAGGCCATCACCACTGTGCAGAGATTGCCCGAAGTGTCTGCTATGTTAGCTGAGGTAGCCCAGAACATGAGTCAGCTTGAGAAAGTGTTTCTAACCCACTGCATGTATGCTGCTGAACCTGTATATGCTGTATAAACTGTGTGCATATTGTAAAAGGATAATGTAACTGTTGTACCTCCTTGGAGAGACCCAAGAGTTCTAGGAGGGGGAGAGTGTAGCGATGTGTTAAAGTTTACTGTGGCAGTACCCATTTTTAGCCACAAGATGGAGACAATCACGATTAAAGACTCTGGACACTCGAACTACATGTCCCGGCATGCTTTGCGAAGAAACAGGAAGTGGGTGGGTTTGTGGAGACGCTGTACATCCTGCACCTCGTGGAGAACAGGCAGAGCGCGCCAGGGAGCAGAGGAGAGCGGATACACACACACACAGAGAAGGAGAGACCAAAAGATAGGCCGGAGCGCAGAACGAGTGGAGCGGCTTTAAGATTGGGTCACCCAGCCTTGCGGGAGACAGACATCACCATTTATATTATCCGAGTGCAGTGCTGAGGAGAGAAGACCCCTCGAGTAAGGAGTACCGGTCGATGGAAGCGGGGAGCAGGCGGTAAACTGGCTGAGTCGCGGCTGACAGACAGAAGGCCAGACAACAGATCCGGTGGTCGGCGTCCCCAGTTAAAATCGAGCGGAGAGACGTCCTGGGTCAGCGGAATCTCGAGCTTGCGCTGGATGGATGAGAGGCCCCCAAGGCCGTATGTGAATAAGAGCGTACGCTGCTGTTTTCTTTCTAAAACCCACAGGGCCCCAACTGACTAGTCGAAGACATCGATAAAGTAAACTCACTGGCCAGTTGAAAAGTACCCGGGTACCCTACACACACAAACACATACCACTTCACGTTCTGGGACTTAACCTGTGCAGGACTCAGTTTCCTTTTTCCTATCCATACAAGGGGGCAAAGTTAAAGTTACATTCTGAACAATTTTCCTTTTTTTGTTCCCGCTGCGCGTTTACCGTGATACGAGAACTGTGTATTTTATTGTGTCCCGCTACGCGGTTTTTCCTCGAATTTCGTATCTTTTAATTTTCTGCTCGGTCGGGGTTTTTTCCGAAAATACGAAGCCCTCGTGTTTTCGTTTCTTTTACCGCTACGCGTTTATCGTGTTACGAAAGTACTGTAAATCTTCCTGCATATACCGTGTCTCAAGAACTGCAAACCTTTTAGTAAACCTTTTAACTTGTAAAACTTACAGCGTGTTGGAGTATATTTATTCCCTAGTGCGGGGAGACTGACCCGTGGTTCATTTTCAGCGGCTCCTCCGGGAGTGAGCGCTACACCTGTCAGACTGGTAATTAAAGCACACCGCTGGAATGTCAGAATGGTAATTAAAGCACACCGCTGGTATGTCAGACTGGTAATTAAAGCACACTGCTGGTGAGAGGGGGTTACATTTCATGATCGCGATCAGATTGATTAGTTGTCAGTCACCTTTTTCTCCTGAATGATTCCCTTTGAGCAGGCACAGCACAGCACAGAGCAGCTGCTGCTACCCTCACAGCTGGTCTCAGGAGTCGGGTTGGTCCTGCTCCTGGCTCTCCCAAGTAAGCTCTGCGTGGTCCCCGAACTTCGGCACGTGTGACTGAGCAGTAGCATTCACATGGCTGATGGGAGGAGCCGTACCTAGCTTCCGGAGTGGGAAGGAAGAGACATCACCACACCACTTTCACCCGGCAGTGCAGAGCATTTCTCACTCACACGCAGCTTGCGTGCAAGTGAACATTTGAGGAGTGAGCTGCAAAGGCGGCACAGCCAGGATGGCGCACAGTACAACACGGTCTGCTCTTCAGTCCTCTGCGCGGGGCTGCGAATGATGCGGCTGGGTCAACGCCATTGTCATGGAACTGACGTAACGCTCCCCACGTCAAACCCCAAGACTTTTATTTCCATGGCGAAAACCCCAAAAGACATAGACCATTGCTTTGGGGAAGACCTTATGTTCACTCATATTGTGTGGTTTTAAATGTATTGTCGCTGAACCCCTTGCTCAGAGACTGTGGACTGTATTAACCCCTCGCTCCTCTGCTATTCCTCTCAATTAAGCTATTTGTCTCTTAGTGTTTAAAGTGGTGTTTTGTGACTCTTCTTCCCCCCCCCCCTACCAGCACGTAATCAAAATGCCTGTAAGCCTGTCCCTTAGGGACCCCTAGGCACTGTGTTATCTGACACCAGGGTTAACCTGGGATTGAAAGCCTGAGCTGGGTTTGAAACCCCAGCCAATCACCATCCAAGGAGCTAGAAGGGCCAACCAATCCCATTCCTGGAATACACCTCATTGCCTGTAATGGAGCCATCGGTAGAAGCTTTAAACGTCTGTGCCCCGAAAACTAACTGCTCCAGTGGGGTGATATTTCAAACGTGGGATGATCCTCAGGCGGGCTACCATTGTGGTGATTTTCAGGAGGGAGCTCCATTGGGAACCCACTTTGCTGAGCCTTTCTTGACCCCAGGAGCTTAAGCAGCCCTGACCATGCGGCATCCAAGGGGGATATCTACTATATGCTGCCATTCGTGCCCCTACCCCCAGATCTGGGCGCTTTTTGGACTGTGACACCCTAGGGACCCGAGCTATCAAACGGTACCCCTGGATCACTGCTGCTTCTCTGGAATCCCCCCCAAACAAGGACCTGTGCTCTGTATGACTGCAGGTACAGTTAATTATAAGGCACCACCATGTACCGTAGCGCTGTACAATGGGAAAGACAGGATAACCAATATACATGCAAGTTAAACATATAGAACAGTACCAGAAAAGCCCCTGCTCAAGAGCTTGCAGTCTGAGAGGACCTGATGGGGAACTGCTGAATGACGGTGCCGTAATGTCTGGGGGGCGGGAATGTTAACTGTTGTTATCTGATTGTGAACCAAATAAAAGCAGGCCAAGTGAAATGGCCAGTGTGTATCCTGTGATGAACATACAGCCTGCCTGGTGTCTGTCTCAACTACGCTACAGCTATAATCACTCTCAGAAGGCACTGAGCGGCATTCTCGAAATGCAAAGAGGCTCCAAGGCAGGCGTTCAGAGCAAGCGGGTCCGCAGCTGTGGATCAGGCTGCTCAAGGCACGGAGTTCCGAGCAACTCAGAGGCCGGGCTGATCCTGGTAAGGGGGTGTCTGGAGAGCCAGGACAGACGGGAAGAGACGGTGTCCCGTCACAGCCATGTCTAGGGTTGCCCGAGTCATGTGTCCGGGTGGCAGAGGATCTGAAAACCGGACACATGACTCGAAAACCCGGACTGTCCGGTTCAAAATCGGACGGGCGGCAACCCTACCTGGGTCCCAGACTGTCTCACTCCATCTCTTCCTCAGCAGCCCAACCCCCCCCTTCCCTCCCCGTGCGCACAGTGTGTGTGATGCATGGGGACTGGAAGATGACAGACTAGGGGAGGAGCCGGATGCGGAAGCCTTTGTTTTCTCTCGCCGCATGGCTCCCCAGTACCAGTGGCCCATAAATCAAGCAGTGGATATGGAAAGGTGTGATATCTGTGTGGCACCACTAGATGGCTCTATTGTCAAAGTTGGGGAACAGTAGAACACAAAAAACGGACTGTGTATGTGCAGACTCTAATCAGACTAAATGTTGATTGGAAAATGTGTATACGAATATACACTATACAGTGTGGGCGCTAGCTTATTTAAATGAATTAATTAAAGTGCTAAGTGGATTACTATTAAATAATCAATTGCAGCCAATAGTATGGTAAAAACACATAAAAAACAACCAAAATATGTGTCAAGACTAAGATAAAGGGATAAAAGGACCATACGGCGCATAAAACAGTATATAAAACAGTGAACAGCTGATTAATAGACAACTGGTTAATATTGAATAAAATATGAATAGGATATATGAATGAGGATGTCCTTAAAATGTCAATTATAGAATCGTTAAAAGTGCATAGGAAAAGGGCAAAAAGTGCAAAAAATATAGTCAATAAAGTCTATTTGTGCAAATAGGTGCTCAAAAAGTGCAGCAGTTCAATACTCAGGGAAGTGTTGTTGATTGAAGACAAGTGTATCAATCTTCTCTGTGATGTGGGTATCAGATCTTCTCTTTGAAGATATCCCTCAGAGAGAAGTAAAACATAAAAGGCGATAATAGTGCAGATGGTCGTACTGGAGTGGAACAATTCAGTAAAGCCAATGTATGTACCACTCACATTTGTAGGAGCCTAAGGAAAATCCAGGCTCAAGGAAAATAGCTTGCGGCCAAATATAGAGTGGCACGTCCCTCCTTTCGTCTGTGATGGTTACTGTTAGTGAAGCTAATTTTCCAACTTAAACTTTCTCCATGCTTTCCTATTACTTTGTATCTCAATAAACAGGATAGAGAGCATCATGAACCATTGGGAAAATCTGAAATAGATCTCCGTACCCCGACTGGGTCACATCTGTTCATGCAGTTTTCTTGCTGGACCCCCTTTCTCTCACCAGCAGTCTTTCGTATCTTTCTCCAGCCCTTAGTCAAAGCTTAAGGACAAGTACATGCAAAGAGCCTTTTCCTTGAGCCTGGATTTTCCTTAGGCTCCTACAAATGTGAGTGGTACATACATTGGCTTTACTGAATTGTTCCACTCCAGTACGACCATCTGCACTATTATCGCCTTTTATGTTTTACTTCTCTCTGAGGGATATCTTCAAAGAGAAGATCTGATACCCACATCACAGAGAAGATTGATACACTTGTCTTCAATCAACAACACTTCCCTGAGTATTGAACTGCTGCACTTTTTGAGCACCTATTTGCACAAATAGACTTTATTGACTATATTTTTTGCACTTTTTGTCCTTTTCCTATGCACTTTTAACGATTCTATAATTGACATTTTAAGGACATCCTCATTCATATATCCTATTCATATTTTATTCAATATTAACCAGTTGTCAATTAATCAGCTGTTCACTGTTTTATCTAATCAGACTAAAGACTGGTGTGTTAAAGAGATGCTAAACAAATAGCATCTAAATAAAAGGTAACTAAATAGATGAATTGAAGAATCAGTAAAAAATCTGTACAGACAGGTATTGTCTAAAAGACCTAATGTTGTCAGAAAATTAAATACACGCCTAGGATAAGGCTGTGAGCATAGAGTGAATAGAGCTCTCAATTAACTATGAATAAATTCAGGGTGTGGGTAAAGGTAGTCAATTTACCAATTAAGTACAGGGAATACTAATGAAAGTGCAGAAAATCAACAAAATAAGCTAAAGATTAGCTTTAACGTGTCTAAAATTAGAGTACTATGAAAATGAAACGGAGGCTGAAATCCGTGTGGATGTATAATAGGAGTGGTAAATAGTACAGTGCACTGCTAGTGAAAAATAAATACATAAATAAAAGAACGCAAATATAAGTGCAAAATTAAAGAGCGCAAAATTGTGTGCTAAAAATACTTAAAAACTTAAAAATTAAAAAAATATATGATTGGTAAAAAACAGTCCAGGGAATAAAATTAAAAAATACGGTGTTAATGAAAAACACAAAGTCATAAAGACACTCAAAGTGTCTAAAATTAGTGATCCAACATATACAGAGATGGTGACAGAATGGTCCAAATAAAGTGCAAACTATCTATAACCCAATAAACAGTGAAGCAAAAGTCTTCTTCGTCCAAAAAAGAAGAGGGGGAGAATGGAAATGTCTATTTAGTTCAATACTGGCCAGAGAGAAGATGCAGCAGCCGGACGAATCAGAAACAGCGTCAAATCCCCAAAATCCGCTGAAGTAGAAGATCCAGGATACAGAGCCGGTGTCAGGCGCTCGCAGTTTCTTTCACTTCTTCTCCGGTCAGGGCTGTCCTAGCCCGTTTATGCGTCCTCCAAAAGTCAAGACGATGAAGGGATGGGAAGACAAAAATATATATATAGTGCAGGCCGTATTACTCCAATTGGGAAAAATACAAAGAAGGAGATGTACTCACACTTTGAGGTGCCAATTTAACCAAATAGGCACCAAACCGCAGATTCTCCTTTTTGAGCATCCGGTCGTTCTACAACAAAGACAATTGCCACATCCAAAAAAACCTTTATTGGTAGCTAAAATTATCTTTAGAGGGGCTAAAAGTTTAAAACAGAAATTGGTTAAAAATGGCCCCAGCTCACGTGGATATATTTGACCCCAGCTCGGCGTGGCTTGGCTGCCGATCGCGATGGCCGCTTGATTTGGGAGCTCCGCACTGACCAGCACCATCCAGCCTCACCCCAGCACTCCAGCCGTCATAATGGGGAAAATAAATAAGCCCTCGACCACCAAGAAGCCGCAGGAGAGTGTGCGGTGTAGCGGCGCCTCGAATTTGCGCTCTTTTTTACTTCCGCCGGAGGTACTACCGGAGGCCGCAGTGACGCCGGGGCCTGTGGTGGATCTGCCTGCGGATCCGCATGCGGTCTCCCCCCGCCGCCCCGGGACACATGGAGGACGCAACCCCGCCGAGATCCCCTGCCAGTGCCCAGGCAGAAGACCCAGCCACGTGGGGTGAGTTATTGCGGGCTCTCCCCACACGTGCGGACATACAGGCGCTACAGAACTCCATAATGGCGGAATTGCATCACATAAGGACGGATGTCCAGGGCCTACATGACAGGGTTGCGTCTTTGGAGGCAGATAATGACACGGCAAGGCTTGCCCAGACCGCTACGTCAGACTTGCTAGATCTCCGCTCAGCCCAAATGAGAAGCATGGCGCAGCACCTAATGGATCTGGATAACAGGGGCCGCCGAAACAACCTGCGCCTCAGGGGCCTCCCAGACACCGAAGAATCCCCAGACGAACTTCGACTGGCGCTCACCACTATTTTTAACTCTTTATTGGAACGACCCGCTGACACCAGGATTGATTATGTACGAGCACACAGAGCCCTTCGCCCACGGGGTCCCCCGGGGGGCCCGCCACGAGACGTTGTTTGCTGCCTTGCCAACTTCAGCATTAAAGAGGATTTATTACGCTATTCGCGGAACTCGACACAGTTCTCGTATGAAGGATCACCGCTGCAGCTTTATCCTGACCTCTCACCGGCCACTTTGGCCTACAGAAGGGCCTTGAAACCTCTTACGGGTCAACTGATAGCCCAAAAGATCCGCTACAGGTGGAACGTGCCTATTGGGCTGGTGGTGACGACGCCGGCGGGTCCATATCTGGTGTCCGTGGCAGAAGACATACCTCCATTATTGGCGGACTTACAACTCCCACCCATTCAACTTCATTGGCCGGACCCCCTGGCCCTATACTCCACGCCGCGCGGACGTCCACCCCGGCAGGGTCTCCCTCAGCGTCCCCCGAGGACTGGCTCTCAGACCCCGAGGAGAGCCGGAGCTGTTGGCTGAATCTCTATCCCTTTTAAAGAAGGATAACGGCCCGTGTTGTCTATATTTGACCGTCATGGCTGATGGGTCCCACACTAGCTCGTCTTCTCGCTGGACTTTGCTGCTCGGTGTGTGGGGACCCACACACGTGGTCTTGGACCGGGGGGAGTTTTGGGCGCCCTGATCGCTTAAAGGTTTTTCCCAAGAAGTCCCCCTACACTAGCCGCCCGTGCCTCCCTCACCGGGACTTTGTCTTTTATAGAAGCGCACAGATGACATCCTGGAGCCCTCGATCCGGATTGAGGGGTGTAAGCGGGTTTTAGACTCCGGGACTCACATTAACTGTTTGGTCTATGGACCGTTGCTGGACTGGCTTCACGCAGGCGCCAACCCGCTGACTCGACAGTCCCGATGGGAAGTTGCCAAGAACGGACCTCGCGTCCTCCAGGCACGAGGCGGCGTCAATATCCTTTGCTGGTTTATTTAAAGTGCTGCATATTCTTTGCCTTTTCTTTATGCTACTTGCTGGTTAACATATGTTTTATCATGTTTGATCACTTGGGTCGGTGCGACACCCGCTCCCTGTCGCATTTGGACTCTCGTTTTCGTACGACTGTTTGTCGTGCGA
Organism: Leptobrachium leishanense; assembly: GCA_009667805.1. NCBI lineage: Eukaryota > Metazoa > Chordata > Amphibia > Anura > Megophryidae > Leptobrachium > Leptobrachium leishanense. The sequence goes on along the minus strand of CM019069.1, from coordinate 103,677,205 downwards.
TCCTGATGGTCGTTTGACCGGCTGCCGAGCCGCGTCTCCGCTTTTCCTGAGGTTGAGTGTTTTTCCCCTTCCCTATTCCCCGGGTGGGTGCTACCCTCGTCTGTGGCGGCTGCCTCGGTGAGTGGTGTAGCACCTCCCCTACACCTGTGCCTCTTGCCTGTAAATAGTTGTTGTTGTATTCCCCTGTTGACCCCCCCCTGAAAGGGCACGCACTCTTTCACTTGCACTACTTGTGACTCTTTCCTCCTTGAGCTTCTCCATGGCTTAAACAGGCATCCCTGGTTCTCCTATCCATTAATGCTAGGGGTTTAAATATCCCGGAGAGGCGTTCCACTGCTCTGACTGATTTCCGCAGACACCGGGCCTCAGTGGTGTTCGTGCAGGAAACTCATTTCCGCAGGGGGGATAGACCTCGCTTCGCTGACTCTCATTACCCGACTGGTTTGTTTAGCGACACACCGGGCTCTAAATCAAAAGGTACAGCCATTCTTTTTCACAAATCGGTCCCTTACCGGGAGACGGCCACGCTGACAGATGACAGTGGCAGGTTTGTGTTTACGAAAGGCCAGATTGCAGGACAGATGTTTACATTTGCAAATGTGTATGCTCCCAACAAGGCACAACACCGCTTTCTCACCAAACTTTTAAAAAACTGCAGGCCTTCTCTGAGGGCACGTTGATCCTGGGGGGCGACTTTAACATTCCTCTTCACCCATCGGTCGACACCTCTACGGGGCGCTCCTCCCTCCCGACGAACATTCTCCAGTCTATCTCGCAAACACTGCACTCCTCACGTTTGGTGGACTGTTGGAGGGCTCTTCACCCCACAGACAGGGATTATACCTTTTACGCGCACACCACTACCTCTTACTCCCGTATTGATTATGTTTTCCTTCCTTTCTATCACCTCCCCCTTCTCCTCTCTGCAACAATAGGTAATATAACTTGGTCGGACCATGCCCCTGTTATTGTAACCTTTAAATCCCCGACCTTTCGCCCGTCGACCGCAAACTGGCGCCTGAATGACGCACACTTGGCGGATCCGACGCTTTTGGCTGAAAGCAGAATAGTCATGGAACGCTTTTTTGTAGAAAACACTGATCCAGAGGTGCCCCCGGCCACGGTATGGGAGGCGCATAAGTGTGTGTTGAGAGGTCATTACATTAGCGTGGGTTCGGCACTCAAAAAACGTAGGGAGGCCCATATCTTGGATCTGTATGCCCAGATTGACAGAACGGAGCTTCAACATAAACGGACGGGGGACCCTGCCTTACTCACCTCTTTGACGGCCCTGAGGCGTTCCCTGGCCGATCTCATGCACACTAGGCATCATAGAGCGTTACTCCGCTCGCAGGCGTTCTTTCACGTACATGGCAACAAGAGTGGTCGACTTCTGGCCAGGCAACTGGCTAAGAGACGTGCTGCAACATATATCCCTACCATTAGAGACAAGAAAGGCAATTTGCACCATCTCCCCAACAAATTATGCAATCCATTAAAGACTACTATACATCCCTCTACGCAGTCCCTGGCTCCCCTACGGAGGAGGCACGGGCGCAAATCCGCCTAGACATTGACAATTACCTCACCCGCCACCTTCGACGTAAAGTCTCGGCGGACACAGCTGAGCTCCTGGATAAGCCGATCACGGGGGAGGAATTGAGCCTGGCCATCAAGTCCACGCAATCGGGCAAATGCCCGGGACCGGATGGCTTCCCGATGCGATATTACAAACATTTTTTCGATGTCCTTTCTCCACATTTTTTACGGGCCTTTAACTCCCTGCACGAGACGAAACCCTTACCCACCCAATCCTTAATGGCCAACATAGTCTTGATACCCAAGGAAGGGAAAGATAGGGAACAGTGCTCTAGCTACAGGCCAATATCCCTTCTTAATTGTGACGTGAAGCTGTTTGCCAAAATAATAGCGACCCGCTTGAATCCATATATCCCATCACTGATACACTTAGATCAAGTGGGTTTTGTACCGCACAGGGAGGCCAGAGATAACACGATACGCGCTCTCCACATAATACACGCAGCCCCTTCAATCCAGGGAGGCCTGGCGCTCCTGTCAACGGACGCAGAAAAAGCGTTCGACAGGGTGGGCTGGGACTTCCTTTTCGCCACGCTCCGCCACCTCGGATTGGGACCTCTGCTCCGCTCCTGGATACAGGCGCTGTACACGGGCCCCTCGGCAAGGGTCTGCGTTAATGGTGCATTTACTGACAGCTTCCCTATATGTAACGGTACGCGCCAGGGTTGTCCTCTCTCACCTCTCCTTTTTATTCTTTCTTTAGAACCCTTTTTAGAGGCGGTTCGCCAACACCCGGATATCTCAGGGGTTGCGGGGGGGCGGAACACATAAGGTGGCGGCATACGCAGACGACCTTCTCTTCTTTGTCTCAAACCCATTGATCTCTTTCCCAAACATTTTATCGGTCTTTGAGGAATATCATAAACTGGCTAATCTCAAGATTAATTTTTCGAAGTCCTCTATTTTAAACATATCAGTCCCGTCGCACAGGGTGGTCTCCATGCGCCATAGGCTACCCTTTCGTTGGGCGGGATCCCGGCTACGGTATCTGGGTGTGTGGTTGACTGTGGATTGGTCCCGCTTATACGAAACGAATTTTGCCGAGTTGTTGGCGACTTTCCGCCGCGACCTCGGGGCATGGGACTACCCCACATCTCCTGGCTAGGGAGGGTCTCCGTCCTCAAAATGAATATCCTCCCCCGTCTTCTCTACCTGTTCAAACGTTACCTATTACCATCCCCCACTCCTTCTTTGCTACTCTGCGCTCCCTGGTGATATCCTATATTTGGCGCCGCGCTAGGCCGAGAATCAGTTATGACACCATGACACGTTCTAGACTTCGAGGGGGGCTGGGGGTTCCGGATTTCCCCCGCTATTATGCCTCATGTCACATATTGCGGGCGGCGGAGTGGACCAGGGAGGGGGTGGTGAGGAGGTGGAAGTCGGTGGAGCAAACGATGCTGGAGGTCCCACTGGCGGTTCTTCCGTGGCTGCCTCGCTCACGGGGCATGCGATTGGCGCGCACATCACCGTTCACAAAGGCCACCCTACAGTGCTGGCATAGGGAAGCGACTCGTTCGGGCCTGACTACCTATCCCTCCCCGATGACCCCGATCACATATTACGAGGGATTCCTGTCGCACTTGGGTCCAAGATCGTTGGTGGCTTTGACCACTACCCCCATTCCCAGGGTCCACCACTTCCTCACTAGCGCGGGTGCCATTCCCCTCGGATCTCTGCTGGAGGATAGACCGCCTACCTTCTTACACCACTTTAAATATCGTCAGGTCACTAACTGTCTCCGCCGTGCACTGAGACCTTACATGCTGACCCGTCCCTTTACACACCTTGAACGTACTTGTGCATCTCCCGCTCCCCTATCAAATGGGGTGTCATTCATATATACTCTTCTACGGGACGCATCCTCCACGACCCCCCCAGCATTCATGGGTAAATGGGAAATGATGTTGGAGTGCACGTTCACAGAGGAACAGTGGTCCGACATATGTGAGCTGACACACCGATGTTCCGCGGATAGCAGAACCCAAGAAACTGCTTATAAACTACTCACACTATGGTACTATACTCCTATCCGTTTACACACGTTCTCCCCGGACATCTACCCAGATTGTTGGCGCTGCTTCGGGGCCTTGGGCTCGGTTATCCACCTGTGGTGGGATTGTCCCCTGATACGACCATTTTGGGTAAGCCTCCACTCCATCGCCAGAGATTTGCTAGGTGCCCCACCTCCTTTTACCCCGGCTTCCATGCTGCTTCACCATACCGATATGTCTATAGCGTCTTACAAAAAGACCATACTGCCCCGCATACTGAATTTTTTTTTTTTTTTTGGCAGGCAGGATTTATTAAGGCACCACGGCCGCTTACAAAATGCATATAATGGCACTGGATGAATTGGCAAAAATGTAAAATACCGGCGGTCTCTCTGTTTCGGCTCCAAACTGATCAACCGGGAAAGAAGCATGAAACCAGATATTTTTTAAGCAGTTTCCGTCAGCTTTCCACAAGTCACAGTTTAATGACCCCCCCCCCAAAATGTCAGTAGATGCATCCATGCCCCCCATTGTTTCTCTTACTCTTTAAACTAGCTCCTCTCAGAGTGTAAGCTCTTGAGCAGGCTCCTCTTTTGCCTCTTAGAATAAGCAGGCTCAAGAGCCTACAATCCGAGTTTTGTGAGGTTTGTTCTGACTTACACCGCTGTGGAACTTGTTGGTGCTTTGGAGGACGGGGAAACGCCAGCACATTGCCAGTTTATTATATATACAGTCAGGTCCAGAAACACCGGGACATGGACACAACTGCAACATCCCCGGCTCCACACACCACCACAGCGGAGCCGGAACGAAACAAACACAACGCGCCCCAACCGCAGACCGTCAGCCCCAATCCGAGGGCATGCACATCCAACCCAGGTGAACGGTGCAGGACTGAATGTTGCTAAGAGCCTGATCCCCCTGTACTGGAAACAAATTGCCCCACCTCCTCTGCGGGAATGGTTCCGCCGGATGGAAGACCTTAGGGCGGTGGAAACATTTATATATGTCGGCCACTGACCAACTTCCTCGATACCTCTTAATTTGGTCTCAATGGCACACACTGTCCACTTCATCGGCCTTTATCGCCCGCCTGGCCCGGTTCCGTCAGCCCTGCCCTTCCCACACCTACGCCTGAGTAGAATTTATGCTCTCTTTCCTCCCCTGACCTGGTATTCGCCCTCTCTGTCGTACCCAACCCTAGCCTCCCCACCCTTTGAAGCTGCCGGGGAGCCTGCGTGCCCTGTTATAATATCATATATGTCAGACTTGCATGTCTACCCTCTTTTAGTTACTTATCACTGTGCATCCTTACGATATACTGCTACTGTTTGGACCTGCGTGTCCTATTACCTTTTTCGCTGAAAACTTAATAAAATGATATTTACAAAAAAAAGAAATTGGTTAAAAATAACCCTCCAGAGGTCCCCCCCCCCAACTTTTTAGCTACCAATAAAGGGTTTTTTGGATGTGGCAATTGTCTTTGTTGTACAACGACTGGATGCCCAAAAAGGAGAATTCAGGAGTTCTCAGACATGGAGAATACTAATAAGTATAAAATTCACGATCTACTTACCTGCTTTTCGAAAGACTGATTTATATGATTGTTTGCCCCTGCGGCAAACAATATATTGGTAGGACCACTAGAAGTCTTAACATCCGCATCAGGTAACATCTCAATAACATTAAGAAAGGGATAGAAACACACTCTGTCCCCCTACATTTTAAATTACACCATCAACAGAACCCTTTTGGTACAAAGTTCCTGGCAATTAAGAAGGTCAATAAAGATTGGAGAGGAGGAAACTTTATTAATAAAATTAGTAGAGAAGAAATTAAGTGGATTTATACACTTAACACCCTCCTTCCAAAAGGTCTAAACCAGGACTTTGAGCTTTGTCATTTTCTCTAAGGGTATAAAATTAACTTCTATACACAGACTATGTTTTCATTTTCTTATCCTTAGTTCGCTCAGTATGAGAATTTATTTCTGCCAGACGATCTGTCTGTATTCCCCCCTAGTCCAGTGATTGATTCCACATAATTAGGTTTAATCTTGAGGTTTTAATTTATCCAAGCTAAGACCTCTATATTGCTGTTCTTTGTATTTGAGTGTTTCCTCTTGTTTTAGCTAATTATAATATTTTAATCCATTCCCCACACTGTCTTGCTGATTTCATACCATACCTTTTAGGTAGAGGTAGTGTCTGATGCTCCTTGCACTACTATCATATATCAAACTTCGATTTGCTGTATCCCTGGGACCTTCTAGTTCCATTGTTACACTAGCTTGATTCCCACCTAGTATCCTATTCATCCTTATTCTATTTATTCATCATTCATTCCATTCATATTTATTATTATTATTATTCTTTATTTATAAAGCGCCAGCATATTCCGCAGCGCTGTACAATAAGCACAGTATAGACAGGGTTACAATACATTGAACAACATTTGACAAACAGTACAGGAGGAGATGAGGGCCCTATTCCCGTAGGAACTCACAATCTAGGAGGGTTGGGGTTGGAAACAGGAGGAGAGGACTGTAAGGTGAGAGAGATTGATGGTTGTGTCAGTGAGTTGGGTGGTAGGCTTCCCTAAATAGGAATGTTTTAAGGGAGCGTTTGAAGGAAGAGAAGTTAGGGGAAAGTCTGACAGTACGAGGGAGAGCGTTCCAGAGAGTGGGGGCTGCGCGTGAGAAATCCTGTGCAGTCTATCATGGGAAGAGGTGATGCGGGGAGAAGCTAGGCGCAGGTCACTGTTTGACCTTAGGGAGCGGGCTGGGGTGTATTTGGTGATTAGTGAGGACAGGTAGTGGGGCGCTGAGTTAGTGAGGGTTTTGTAGGTAAGGATAAGGATTTTGAACTTAATTCTGCAGTGGATGGGGAGCCAGTGAAGGGACTCGCAGAAGGGAGCGGCAGAGACAGAGCGGCGGGTTAGGTGAATTAGCCTGGCGGAGGCATTCAGGATGGATTGTAGGGGGGAGAGGCGGGACAAAGGGAGGCCAGATAAGAGATTATTGCAATAGTCGAGTCGGCAGATTACCAGGGCGTGTATGAGTTGTTTTGTGGTGACAGCGGTAAGAAATGGCCGAATTCTGGAAATATTACGCAGTTGGTATCGGCAGGAGGAGGAAAGAGACTGGATGTGGGGGATTCAAGTAGCTGTGCAACATCATTCTGTGTATTATTTTAACTCTGCTGATTTTTTAAATTATTCTATCCACACTCTAGAAATGATTAGCTACAGTATTTGCTGTAGTTATACCACCCTCGGAGTTTGTTCTTATGATACTTTATATCTCCAGACTGATTTGACACTTACCATCATTGCATTCCTCATAGGTCATCTAGCTCCGTGATACTTTGTATTTATTTTTCTATCGCACTGGATAGATTTTCCTTTAGGATACCTTCTTTCCCTCTCTGTGAAGCCTCCCAAACTTATCTTTACCTTGGCTACACGTTCTTATCATTAAGGTCAAGTTTATCCTGTTTTATACTCTGTATTTTATTGCTTTTATTGTATATCTCCGGTAGTTTTCTTTTAGCTTTCTATCTGCTCTCTAACATCCTGAGTTCACATGTATTTTAGCTTTATTTACCGCAACTCCGATCAGGCACCCACTTTTTTATGCCCCCATATTCGGACTTTTAGGTTATTTAGACATCCAGACTATTTAGTCAAATTAATTTCCATTTTCTATCTTTGAGGATGAGTCTGAGACTGTATTCATTGCCTCCCATGGTTTGGGGCTCTCTACCTTATCAGGTTCTATCATTCTATTTCTTCTTGTTCCCACTGTCGCCCACCTTGATATATTGTTTTAGGAAGTAATTCTTATGATGGGGTTAATTTTGCCCTCCTGGTGACGTTCATACTGTCCAGACGCTCCTTCATTGTTATATTCGCGATGGTGCCTTATTCATTTTAGATCATTTATTTTTTCATACTTTCTTTGACAATTTCAGACCGTGATAACTGTCAGACTTTACTAGCATCTATAAGACTTCGGCATTTTGCTCATTATCCCTGTAGGTCCTCTCTTCTTGGAGATTTTACCCCAGCCGCTATATATGAGGAAAGAAACCCTGATACTTCTCGGATATTTTTTTATCTCTTTCACCAATGATTACAGCGGTCTCTCTGTGATTAACATATTTCCCTCCCTTCACTTGAATATATTATCGTTCAATCTGTATCAGCATACCATTTTTTACATTGCTTCTTTTTTATTAAGCTTTATTTCACTATTAAGATGTTTTCTTTTGGATACATGTTGTTTTTTATTGTATTACGCCTTTACTCGTTTTAATTTTGTCAATGCCTAATTATACTAATTATTACCCGGAAGTTTAATTGTGGCAATACAGCTATATATAGTGGTTATAGTTACCACACACATTACACCCACTGATGAAGCTACTCATAGCGAAACGCGTTTGAGGTGTATTTTAACTTGATTTATTAAACCATTTATGGATTATCTCATCTCGACTGACTCTTGGTGATTTAACCCGTCTGGTATCCTGAACGACATCTCCAAGGTTCCTGACTTCTGCTCCTTGGATTGCTGATAGGGGAATCGGTGCCCCTGACTTATAAATCCACCGATCTGTCTGCGGTTTGAGGTGCCAAGTTAACCAAATAGGCACCAAAGTGTGAGTACATCTCCTTCTTTGTATTTTTCCCAATTGGAGTAATACAGCCTGCACTATATATATATTTTTGTCTTCCCATCCCTTCATCGTCTTGACTTTTGGAAGACGCATAAACGGGCTAGGACAGCCCTGACCGGAGAAGAAGTGAAAGAAACTGCGAGCGCCTGACACCGGCTCTGTATCCTGGACCATAAATCAAGCAGCCTGCCGGGATTCCTCCCGATAGGCCAGTCCAGCCCTGCTTTCAGACTAAACTACGAATGATTGTCATGTTTTAAATTTGCATTCAAAGTTTTCTCTTCCAGCACAAGGAAGGATGAAGTGGATTTTTTTACATTTCTAGATTTGTTGAGCATATTTTTTTTTTATTCACATTGAGCATACAGTCGTTCATGATAAGAAATCAGACTCAACCAAAGTAAGTTTATAAAGGCCTGGGCCTGTTTATTTTAGGCACACAGTGAAACGGCAGCATAGAGTGTAAACATAACATGTAAATAACCCTGGTTCCTCTGAAGACTATCTAGATAATGGGTCCAGAAGTACTATAGTTATGTGACCTGTTATTTTATGGAACAAAAAAAATAACAGATTATATGAAAGGAAACACATCATTCTTTCTCAGAAAGCAGCATTTTATCCAACTTCTCTTTGAAAAGTAAAGGAAAATGAAAACTCAGTCTGATTATTCTGATAAGCAGATCTAAGCCTTGTTTTGCTTGCCTATTATGTACTTTGATTTTATGATGCTTTAGACTTGCAAAATAATTTATCAGTCAGAACAAATTGTGTAACTACAGATATCTGTAGTAAGGGTGTTTTAGTCCTGAGAAATTAAGATCACCATGGAGAATGAGATAACAATTGATTAGTCTTTGAGCAGAATTATTGAGCTATTCTTTTAGTAAAATGTCAATATATAGAAGAACGTCATTGTCTGGTAATTTTAAGAAAGGTCCAAGGGTCTAAATCGACCCTGTAAAACTGGCAAAGTATTTGCAGGACCTTTGAGAATTAGACTTCATTAATAGGTCTTGAACTGATTTGGCAGCATCAAGAGGGCCATTGATTTGGCCTAGGCAAACTGTATATCGTATACATGATTTTTGTTTGAACTCAGAAACCGTTTGACCATTAAGCAGACACTTCACATACAGATTTGTATTGGAACAACCAATAAAATTATATTAAAAACAGTTTTGTCTTTTTCCATTGGGTCGACTAAGTTGGCAAATCATGGTTTGGTGATGAGATCTGAAGGCAAATTAATTAAGGCCTGGTTCCTACAGTTAAAGCCTTTCTGGAAGTGGAGTCGAGTATAAGACAAATTAATATTCAGCTTTTTTTTTTTTTACGAATAGGACAAAAAAATGATAACTTGCACTCACTGGAATCTGGCCCACGTTTTGTAGTAACTCATAGTTACTACACCTGTAAGAATTTTCAAAAAAGATTATTTTAGGAGCAGTAATCCACAAGTGAAAGTTTGCTGAATTACTGCTCCCCTGTAAAAGCAGGTTTCTGGAGATATTACAATAGTAGTACAAGCAGGGTTTTATTGAGCCGGTACGGCGTACCGGCACCTCTTGGCAGGGAGATGTTACTGATCCGCAGCCACCGAGCGCTGCCTCTTGAAGGCCTCTCTACTGTGCGCTGCGGCGCTGAAAGGAAGTGATCCTCTACATCACTTCCTCCCAGCGCTCCAACACTGATGGAGATTACACGGCAGTAGCGGCGTGCAGAGGAGGGTGGCGGCCCCAGGCATGCAGTTCAGGGGGGCATCCAAGCGCTCCCCCTGAGAAGATCCTGCCGGCAGCCGCGTGCTTTTCCCTTCTACGTGCGGCCACCAGCATGAGTATGAATATCTGCTGCTCGCCTGGGGTTCTATACACCAGCCAGCCGCGATCCCGCCAGATCGCTGCTGGCTGGTGTATAGAACCCCAGGCGAACGGCAGATATTCATGCTGACGGCCGCACGTAGGAGGGAAAAGCACGCGGCTGCCGGCAGGATCTAATTGGGGGGAGCAGACATGGGTATATTTGCCCCCAGCTCTCACCTCCTATGAGCTGGGGGCAAATTAAACCATGTGTGAGCTGGTCTGGGGCAATATAGTCATGTGTGAGCTGGTCTGGGGCAATATATTCCATGTGTGAGCTGCTGGGGCAATATATTCCATGTGTGAGCTGCTGGGGCAATATATTCCATGTGTGAGCTGGTCTGAGGCAATATATTCCATGTGTGAGCTGGTCTGGGGCAATATATCCATGTGTGTAAATTGACATGGGGGAGAAATTAATTGATATTGGGGGATAAATTGCTATTGGGGAGGAATTAATTGCTATGGGGGAATAAATTGACATTGGGGGGAGAATTGATATTGGGTGATAAATTGATATTGGGGAGGAATTAATTGCTATTGGGGGATAAATTGACATTGGGGAGAAATTAATTGATATGGGGATAAATTGATATTGGGGCAATAAATTGATATTGGGAATTGATATGCTGTGGGAGAAAGTCATTGGTATTCTGGGGGAGAAATTGATTAATTGGTATGCATTGGCGTAGGCGTTGAATAATGATATTGGTACATTACTGTGAGTTGTATTACTGTGGAGCTCTGACACCCTCATACACACTGCACATTACTGTGAGTTTTAGTGCTACATACCCCCGGGGTGATATATGGCTATGTTTATGAATTTATGGCTTAGCTGTAATGCATGTATTTGTCTTTAAACAGGCTGCTGTGCGTAAAAGTCTGCATCTGTGTGATTGTCGCAGTCTGGCGTTGCCCCCTTGCCCTGCACCTAAAAGACTGTTATTGCTCTTAGAATCACCACATTATCTGCTGCCTGCACTTCACAAAGTAGGAATGACTTGTAAAATTGACTCTGTCCTTAAAGGGAGAATACAAGGAGTATTTATTTCGGACACGAAAAATAGTCATAATAATCACCGGTTTTACAAGTCTTTTCAGCCCAAGCACTACTATTACAAGTGGTGACTGTCCATTACACTCTGAAGTCCATAAGACTACATTGAGTTTCCCCACGGGAGCTGAGCGAAGAACTCGTAAATGAGCTCATGTGCCATGCAAGATTTGGCAGAAGGAGACCAAGGAGGTATTTTTTCTCCATCTCTGATTCCATGGTGAGGAGTTTGCGAATTATGACATGAAACCTGCGGTAGTCTGGATATTGAGTAGTGATGTGGGGGCTGTATTTTAAACCGTGTATAAAGTGATTTTGCTATTGCGAAAACATTTTATACCTGGTTTAATGAGATGCAAGTGGAGTGCGTTTCTTGTGCTTGCAACACAAATGACGTGCAATAATTCCAGCGCTAATGGTGGATTGTGGATTGTACAAAGTATAGGATGAGCAAACCAGCAGTATTACTGCACAATGCTGTGTGGTAACACAACCCTGCAAGTGGTCTGGCTCTGTGAAATTCTACTAAACCTATAAAGCAGCTGTTTATTATGAATCTTACACAAATAGAGACTATAATGAAGTGTTTGTATGAACTAAATTTCATTTAAAGACTATCGTGGCAATTACTACAAAATCTGAACATGAACAAACCTACATTGCAAAAGTATGTTTACATATTCATTAACAAAGAGAATAAAGGAATTATTTAATCCCTGCTTGCATTTGGATCATCTTTTGAGTTTAGGTAGTTTGGCTTATTAAAAATAGAGGAAAGGAAAAGTACAATGCATACAACTAGTACATTTTATGCACATAACAAGAACAAGCATTCACTAGTCATGACACATATTCAATGTGTTTGGCTTTTGTTTCACAGTGAGGTGTTTACGTTAACATTAGAAACATTGTCAAAGTAGATAGCCAGTGGATGTTTGTGTAATAGAAAGTGGATGATGAAACATGTAATAACTCTGGAGCAGTACAGAGAATTGTTTTTGTGACTTAATGATGTCCATATGAAGAAAATGTGAAAGAGCGAAAAGATTGAAAATCTGAAAAAAAAACCTTAGAGGAACCATGTTTTGATGAATGACATAGGATTTAACTCTCCAATCAGACAATGAAGGGCATTTTAAAAATTCAACACAATGTGACTCACACTATAGGAGGAAGCACTTAAGAGAAATACAGAGGGCTATGGGGATAAGATGGACCACATTGAAGTACTGTCTGAAAACAAAATTAAAGAGTGAGCTACCTTACCTATAAATACTGGTCTGTGTAAACAGAAAAAAACGATATAGTGCCTATCTTAGGTTCCAAATATGATTTTTTCATAGAAATTATGGTTTATACAAATAGCAGAAGAAAGTTTTCTTGATAATGACAGAGCTTTGTTTTTTGCATTGTGTGAAAGCAGTAGATATCAGTAACAACAAAAGGGTCTTTATGAAGATTTGAAGAAAACCATTCAGGATATCAGAATTTCATTAGCGTCCTCGAACTGTCCTTTGAATTAAATCTTGTGGCACGCATTATTTGGACTCCCAAATTATAATAGATTATCATGTAGTACATCAATATATTACACTTTATGCAGAACAAACAAAAAGAGAATCATTCAGGTAGTTCCATACTGCATCACTGACATTTAGAATTGGAGAAATCTTTAAAGCTTTTTTTCCCTGTAAATTAATAGAAGAATCAGGTTTTAGCCTAAATTTCACTTAAGTAGATGTAGACAAGCAATACTGAATTTCCATCACCAGATAGAATGCTTCACGGACTAGGAGGAAAATCAAGACCTAACCATATAGGAATTAATCAAAGTGATCTGATCACTCATAAAAGTTGAAAGGCTTATGTTGGCGTTTTAGATAGCTTTCACTTGTAACTCTACTTTAAAGAAAATATCAATCTGATTTTGTTTTTATTACATTACATTTGAAGCTAAAATTCGGGGGGTATTGAGCTGTTGTAAATCTCTGTGTGGAAGCAAACGATGTGTGATGTGCTAGCTAGGTTGTAAGCAGAATACGCAACAGCTGAGCCAAGTGTTAGTCCAGTCATATAGGATACAGTCATTGTGTTTCCTGCAAGACAAAAAATTTAAATGTTGAAGAAAAAAAAACCAACTAAATAAAACACATATTAAACAATCTAAATAGCAATTTTACACACAGGGTTATTCAAAGAGATTCGAATGGCTGCCGAAAGGGAACCAAACGCTGAAAATCAGCGTTCGGTTACCTTTCTTGGCCATTCGGCTATCCAGAGAGCAGGCAATTTGCCAAATGTTGGCGAATTGCCTGCACATACGGTGCCTGTTCGGTGCCTGTTCGAGGGCAGTGAAATCCACATAGCTTTGTCTATTCAGAGAACAAAACCCAGCAGTGAAAAGTTGCCGAAATGCCCTGCCATTCGGTTGCTTCCTTCGATAGGTTTATTCAGGCGAATCCCATAGGCTTCAATGTTAAAAATATTCCCGTTTTAATCCAATATCTAATAAACCGTTTATTATAATATTCTGCAGTAAAATGTCTATAGATTTTTTTAGGATGTTTTAAGCATTTTTAGGGATTTTTTGCGAAAAAAGTGTTTCCTTTTTTTAAAGTTTTTTCTTTTTTCTGTAACAGCCCTTTTTATTATCATTCATTGGATCTTATATGTAAATTTCAGACATTTTTGTTCTGTAGTTTCTTTGCAAACAGCATTTCACTTTTCAAACATTCAAGCGTACTGTTTTTCATTTTTTCACTCCATTCGTCTGCGGTGTCTGCTTTTTCCGGCGGCTGCTCTGCGCTGTGATCGGCGGCTGCTCGGGTTTCTCCGGCGTGTTCTGCGGGGTTAATCCAGATGTTTTTGCGGTTTTCGGTGTGCTTTCACCAGGTTTTGTGGTGAGTGTTCGTCGGGTTTGTGGCGGCTTTTCCCTGCATTACGACGGCCCTGTGGTGCTTGCTGAATACACCGCAGGGTCGCCGAAATGGGATCGCCAAATCACACCGAATTGAGAACAAAAAGTCACCAAACGTGCGGTGGCTTTTCGATTCTCTTTGAATAACCCTGTTAGTCTTATAAATAATATAAAATGTATCAAAAGTGACAATATGTGAGACATTTGAAGATATCATAAATTATTTAAGTAATGTGAATCAATTTCAAAATTATTAATTGCCCACATTAGTTTTGATAAATCATTGCACTAAATAACTGTAAACAAGAAGAAATCTTAAATTTCTATTCTGATTCTTTTTATGAATGTTAATCATTAAACACGTGCGTCACATCATAGAGCTCCAATATCATTGCCTCACTCAGACTTCTATTGCTCCAGTTCCGTCATCATACGTCACACAGACAAAACCCTAAGGACAAACTGGATTCTTCCTTCACAATTAGTCAATTGTATGAAGCTTTTGTTGATAAGTTACATATCTGCTTTCAATACACGTGGGTGCAATAACTACATCTATCAGATCAATCAGTGATAAGTGGGAAATATTCAGGAAGGTTAAAGTCAACGTTAGAATTGTGAATAGCAACTGGGCGCTTTCCGATCAGGGAGGCAGGTGGTTGATTTATTGGAAGTCCTTGCCTATCATGATCTTTTATACTATATATCTATTGTATGCTTTTTCATGTTATCAGTCAATGCCTACAGTGTGTTGTACTGCCTGTCTGTTTTGACTCGTCTCAAAACTAGTATAATCCCAACATCTAGTCAGTTAAGTCACCAAACATCAAAGACCTAAACATTCATATATGAGATAACATGAAGGCATGACTAATATTTCTAATTTAGCAAAAAAAAATCCAACTTCATGTGCACGTCTCATACATATCGGAGAGGAAACACCATTACCTCTTTCCCATAGGCCAGCTCTTCTGATCTTATGTACCAGGTCACAATGGCAGCACTGATTGTATCTGAAATTGCTATGCTATTGCTGAGCCAATACTATGACCAAGATGGCAATGCCTTGCATGACGTTACCTAAAGCCATTAAGACAATGTTGGGTTGTAGTTTAGAAAATCCAAAAGGAATAAAAGTAAAGTATACAAGATCTTGATCAGAGGGAGGGAAGAGACTGGAGACTGCTTGATATGTTGAGACTCTACATAGCCTGGAGAATATAAGGTCCAGAGAACTGCCAGCATGATGAGTAGGAGAGATTGACCACTGTGTGTGTGCCCCATTTGAGGATGTGATAGGTAGGAATTTAGGGGAGGGAATTTTTTTTTCGGTGAATCAATAGGAATGTTGACATCACCAAGAATTACAGATGGGATATCAAAAAATAGAAAGTGGGGTGGAGTAGTGATTGAATCTTTTAACTTCATAATCCAGAAGCACTTAGTAAATGTATGAATTTATAATCCCTATACATGCCCTGTACAATGTGAAACAGAAGTTTTAAAATTAAATTTTGTTACATACAAACATCATACCTGCAAGTTCCCGCTGCTCTGGGACAACTTGTCTAACTGCAAGGATCATGGGAACACTGCCAAAGTATCCATTGCTGATTCCCATGAGAAGTGAAAAGATGCAGGGCCAAGCAGGGTGACTGAATGTAGGTTTTCCACTTGGGTACACGCACATTATAAAAAGTGGAATAAACACAACACGTATGCTAGAGCAAATGAAGAGATTGGTGCCACTCCAGTCAAATGGCAATGCTGCCAAGATCTAGAAAACAAGATGACAAATCACAAAATAAGATGTGCCAATACTAGTAAAGTAAATACAACTTATTCATTAGAAAATATAAATATGGACTAGAGAAAATGAAACTGCATGAAGCAATACTGAATTTATCAAACGTTGCATTTATAACTTATTCTGACATTTGTGATTGTATTCTTAGGGCAAAAGCATCCCAACTTAAATTATGTTTTAAGGAGCAGATGGTTTTCTGCCCTATTCAGTACATGACAGGTAGTGGAGTAGGATAAAGCTATAACTAAAGCTATGTATCAGTGATGTAAATTCATTTCAACATGTTGTATGTTTAGGTCTCACCTTCCCCACAAAGTCAGAAAGGTTAAATATGGCCATGATGAGTATAGGTAGCCATTCTCCTAGCGTACAGTTTCGGATTTCAGACTCCAGCCCAGGAAATAAACAGAGAGTGATGAAATAAGTGACAGCAATGGACAGCATATGTGCCCATATCATTCGTAGCACCAAGTAACGATGAAACATCATATCTGTAATACAAAATCACTCTAATGTTATCGGTTAAAGGAAAAAAAGTCAAAGCCTATGTAATATGGATGTCCAATAGCAATATATTTCACTTACGAGATGAGTATTTGATCCAAACAGATATCTAGGTGGTATTATATATTATGTTGACTCTGTAGGATTTACCAACCTTATATTTGATTAAATTGATTTTGTACGCACGCATTGCCCTAGGTTACAGGAGTATCCTCATTTTGCATTTTAAATTGAATATATAAAGCCGAGCTATCAAATTCCAGTGCCTCACATGTTTCTGAGCTAGTCTCCCATGATTTCCTGGCCACCTATTGCATTGAAAGAATTCTTTGAATTAAAGGTATGAACATCTAGGGGGTTCGTAAGTTTGACAACCCTGGTATAAAAGCTCACATGGAGCAGAAAACGTATTGTTAAATATGGTTATCTAATAAAAAGAAATATCTTATGCTTTTCCCACGAGTGCTTCCCTATACTAGGGAGATTAATATATATATATAAATTAATTACATAGGTGAGCGCTATCATTAGCACCAAGTGAGTGAGCATTAACGTTAGCCCTGGTAGCCACTGCATATCACAATCCAAACACTAACGGGTTAAGAAACCAGTTACCATTTGGTACCTTGCACTTTTCGACGCGAGATTACTGTACTTTGCGCCCCCTATACTTAGCATGGGGAGCGCAAAGTGTTAAACAGCTTTAGGTTTACAAAGTCTTAACGTCCATCTGCGGTTACCAAAAAATTAACCACCGCCTGGATTTGGTGCTAACGGATTCCGCTGGTGCAGAATCTGTTAGCACCAGCCAAAAACACCCCCAAAAAATCCAGATATTCACCTCCTATTCCGCGGCGAGGACCGCAGCTCGATCTGCCTCCTTTGTCCGGTGGGAGCAGAGAGAGATTGGGGGGAAAAGTCCCCCCAGTCTCCCCCTGCGGATCACTGCGACAACCTGCCGGATCTCGTGAGGGGAAATCCAGCAGGTCATGTGACCAGCGCTGTCTGCTTCAATGGAGTCCTATGACGCCATCGAGTGGATGCTCGCGGCGGCGCTTAGTGCTGCCGCGCGCATCCCGGGGCTTAGCGCCCGGTAACAATGCAGGCAACTTTTTAAGCGCCTGCATTGTAATATCGTGCTAAAATGGGGGCGGAAAGGAGAAACCTGCAGGCGCAGGTATTTCTCTTTTGCGGCCCGATTTTAGCGCGATTGGTGTAATTTAGCCCGTATAGTTTAAGTTTATTATTGCAGAAGCCATCTGCACATCACAGCAATTCAATGAACTGCATCCCAAAGCCCATGTGCTACATTCCCCATATGCAGCAAGGAACTCTGGGTAGGACATGCAAATTACATCTGTCTCACTTTTTTGCATCCTGGGTCTGTTATTACACAGAACCCTTAAACCAATGCCATGCAATACTAGATGGCTATTTTTTAGCAGAGATAATGTTTATGCAACTGGTCAAAGCCACTCCTAGGACAACGCTGTTTTGGGTTTATTGGACCCTCATCAGCTAGGAGCTAGGCATGACCAGTTGCAGTGGATGCTTGGACCCGTAGGGTAAATCAGTATATATACATTGTCTAGTGTACTGCGTGCGCAAAATAAAGGCCATGAAACCTCCCCCAAAGGTAATAACCACCAGGTCTTTCAAGAAATTTATTCTTGAATCCTTCCTAAGTGATCTCAAACAGCTCCCCTGGTACAGACCAAACCTAATCCCTGACCTAGACTGTGCAATTGAATACTTCCAGTCTGAGCTCCTGCAAGTCTGGAATTCCCATGCCCCGCTGCGTAAAGTGCGAGTAAAAGGGACCCATCTCCCCTGGGTTACAGCTGATCTTACACTAATGTACCAGCTTAGAGATTCACTGTGGTCAAGTTTCAAGAGTACTGGTTCCATGAACGATCACTACGAATACCGAAAATGCCGGAATGAATGCACAAAACAAACAAAAATGGCTAAAGCCCATTACTTCAATGAAAATCTAAACAATAACATATCAAACCCTAGAAACTTTTGGAGAACCATAAGTAACATACAAGCACCCCCAGTCCACTCCCAGCCGGCTGCTGTCAAAGTAAACAACCAAACCCTGCAACACCCTCTAGATGTAGCAAATGCCTTTAATGGTTATTTTGTTGGATGCGCCACCACTTTGATTGCCAAGCTAGGAAATGACATGCAATCAGAAAGGCCTCATGCAGGTCAGGCCCCTCCAACTGTGCAAAGTCCCTGTATCAGACAGGAATTCAGTTTTAGACCAGTGCCTGTCAGTGTCGTTACTAAACTTCTCTAAGCAAAAAATGAAATACCAGTCTGGACTTGATCAAATACCAGCAGTGCTGCTGAAAATCAGTGCACCGGTAATTGCAAATCCTGTCGCAACTCTAATCAATGAATCACTGGCGACTGGATACATACCCAAACTCTGGAAGACTGCGAGAGTGGTACCTATCCATAAAAGCGGTGACAGTACTTTGGTATCCAACTACCGTCCGATATCGTTGCTCCCTGTAATGTCAAAAATTTGGGAAAAATGCGTCTACACACAATTATGTGATTATTATCAATATTGGAACTACTTAACCCCAGATCAATCTGGCTTTCGTCCAAATCACTCAACTACAATCGCCCTTTTAAAAGTCTGCAGTGATATCCAAGCTGGGATGGAACAAGGAAACCTAACTGGAGCCATCTTCCTTGATTTTGTTAAGGCCTTTGACACAGTAGACCATGGCATCTTGTTAGAAAAACTTAAAAATTCTGGCATTGGTGATCGCACGCTAACCTGGTTTCAATCATATGTATCCGACCGATCACAATATGTGTCAATTTCTGGCAGCTCCTCCCTCCCCCTCCCTGTCACTTGCGGTGTACCCCAAGGCTCAATACTAGGCCCCCTGCTATTCACAATATTCATAAATGATCTGCCCAACGTCTGCAAAGCCTCAACTGTACATATGTATGCAGACGACACCGTAATCTATACCAGCAAACCAAATCTCCCGCAGCT
Organism: Leptobrachium leishanense; assembly: GCA_009667805.1. Lineage (NCBI taxonomy): Eukaryota > Metazoa > Chordata > Amphibia > Anura > Megophryidae > Leptobrachium > Leptobrachium leishanense. The sequence continues at coordinate 103,657,767 of CM019069.1, read as the reverse complement.
GGAGGCCGTGCTGCAAGAACAATTCACAGAGGTAGAAAAGTGGATCAAACACAACAAACTTTTTTTAAATAATGACAAAACTGTAACGATGCTCTTTGGAACAAAACCTAAACTACACAAATTGCAAAATCCCCACTTATGTGTTGGGACAAAATCAAATGGCACGCTGACCACAGTCACTTCTCTCAAATATCTAGGTATGTGGTTGGACCCTAATCTATCCTTTGGCCCTCACATCGAAAAACTGTCATCTAAACTTTGCCCTGTACAGAAACAAATCCTGCCTGAGCCCCGCGGTAAGAAAGCAGATTGCACAACAAATGCTTATGCCGGCTATTGAATACAGAGATGTAGTGTATGCAGCCGCCCCGCAAACACACCTTCAGAAACTTACTACATTGTATAACTCATTCTGCCGCTTTGCATTACAATGCAACTACATGACCCACCATTGTGACATGTTAAAAGAGCTAAACTGGCCATCGCTGGAGTCTAAACGCACCCTTCATCTTTCCAGCCTGGTGTTTAAGAGCTTTTCTGGGAAGCTGCCACCCTATCTGAATAGACTGCTTCCCCCAGCAGCTCCCTCATCCTATAACCTCCGATCCAGGACCAGCACCTTACTTGCAATACCACAATACAAAAAGACAGTGGCTCGGTCCTCATTTTCCTACAGAGCACCGCAGTTATGGAATAACCTCCCAGACACCATCAAATCTTCCCCCAGTCTTAAGTCACTCGAGCTCTTTACTAACATACCTCAATACAGAATGCACCTGTAAACATGTAACATAATGACTATTTCCTACATATTTATTTTCTGTTAATCTGTATATTTGTGTTTTTAATATCTTGCATTGTATTACTTTGTATTTCTGTAACACTTCAATGTTCTTGAACCCAGGACATACTTGAAAACGAGAGAAATCTCAATGTATCCTTCCTGGTAAAATCCTTTATAAATAAATAAATATATCCCACAAAAAGATGGTCAGCGCCCAAATTTGTACCAACACCAGTATCCCAAATGCCAAAACCAGATCTGTAGAGGTTTCCCCCAAAACCAATGTGACGACAAGTATAGATATACGTATCTGGTGGCGCGATGTCATCGCGCCACCAGATACGTATATCTATAAATAAATATATCCCCCTGGATTATTCTAATATCTGTTGTAACAGTAGTTCCTGCATAGTAACAAGCAGATGGCGACCTTCCATTCTATTCTGGAGATTCAAGACTGAGTGGTTCTCCTATGGTTTTTATTGAGGGCAGGTCTGCAGTGGAGGAAGGAAGGAGGGTGCTGGGTCAAGGTGGTGGCTGTGGATTGTGGCTGCTGCCTGTATCCCGTGCTGGAGCATGCTGTAAAAAGGCATCCAGCAGACCTCTGTATCCAAATCAAAGCACAGAACTGTGCCTGGCAAAGTGTCAGGTTTCCAGCCCTGCTCCCTGGTGGAGAGAACGATCTGGGCCAGCTCTTACATTGTCTGGGCTAATCCATTCCACCCTCTCAGTTCCTGGATTCCCCTGTAGCTGGTCTGGCCTGAGGTCACATGCTCTGGCCTGTTCCCTATAAATATCCAGCACTTCAGTTGCTCAGGGCTCATGCATGGGTCATTTTGAGTGTCTGTTGATATATGCTTTGCTCTGTGATTCCCTGTGAATGATTCTGGCCTGGTTCTGACTATTCTGATATGTGATCCCTGTACGCTGTATATTGCTATTCTGTGTACCAATCTATAGCTTGTCTGACTTCCCTCTTTGGTTGCTGATTCCTGGCTTGTATGACTACGCGCTCTGGTTAATGACTTTGGCTTTGTAGTTTGACTACTTCTCTGGATCTATCCCTTGTGTCCAGGATCTATCCCTTGTGCAGTGGAATTTGCCAAGCCCACTTCGCATATCTTCAGTACTTTTTATTGCCCTTCGGCAGCATTCTCCAACTTTTTTATGGGGCTTCAGTGACTCCATCTTCCGCACACTACAGGGACCATTTGCTAAATAGTCCTTAATGTGGTAAAAATGAATATGTGTCAGAACATCCCTGGGGATCACAGCATCCAGATTGCGTGATTTTGGAACACGGTGCGCCCTATCCAGGAGCAGAGCCAAGTTATCCGCATCAGGTAGTAGGAGATGAAACGCGTCGAGCAGATACCCAGACAGGCCTTTAGATTTAACTGATTCAGGAATGCCACGAATTCGAATATTGTTCCTGTGGGAGCGATCTTCTAAATCGGTGACTTTAAGCAGAAGAGCATCAGGTTACGTTTTTAAATCTTGATAAGCATACTAATTCGTTATGTGCCAAGCATAAATTGCCAGATTTGTGCTCTTAAAGATCAGTATGTTCACCTATGTCCCGGATTTCCTGATGCAGGGATGCTGTAATCATGCGAAAATCGTCCTGTATTGTGGAGCGGAAATCATAGAGCATGGCCTGGATTTGCTGGCTTGTAGCAGGAGATGAGGCTGGGAGTTGCAGATGCTGTGGATCAGAATCCATTACCTCCACGGTGAGATTAGGAGAGCATGGGGATTGGGGGCCTGTGGCGCTGCCATCTTGCGGCCTATCCCGCAGCTTCCCGGATTGCGCTAGTTACGCCGGTTTCGGGGTCTTGGCGGGTGCTATCGGGAGCCTGGAGGACTGCTGAGGTGAGTGAGATAGGCAGTGCCGGATTTATAATTAGGCAGAGTAGGCATGTACCTACAGGCACCTGCCACAAGGGGGCGCCTTGCTTTGTGTGTGTAAAATTTGTTGTTTTTTTTTACAATTTGCAATAATTTCAACCATTGTATCTCTGGAGCCCTAAAAGCTTGAAGGACATATGAGGTATCATTGGAACGGCCTGCTTATAACCTTTTCAGTGATACCAAACAAAACCAGGTTAGATTTAAATGAAATTGAAATATCTAATTAAAATATTTTTTTTTTCTTTTTTTTTTCCTAGCACAGCACTATTATTCAGTTTACAATTATGAAGTGTACAGTGATGCTGCACTAACTCACCTTCTCATTCTCCACACTACCAGCAAGTGTGTATCTGGTGATGCAATGCATTGTTTCATTCACAACCTAGGCCGTGGCACTGCAATGAGCAGAGACACAAGGTTAAGTGAAATGTCATTGTAAAGGTCAAAGTCTGGTCTTTACAATGATACAAACATGACCATGTAAACCGTAAAAATAAAAAATTTAATAAAGTAAATGCAAAAGAATTTTTTGCTGTTCTACAGCAGAGGCAATATATGCTTTACATATAAAACAAACAATGCAACAGCATTCACTGCCCTCCACCTTTAACCATTCTACCCCACTGACTCCCTCACTCCCTGCCCCCTCCTCTACTATGTCTTCATTTTCTCTGGTCTCAGTGGGGGATGTCTCTGCAGTTCTCATTTCCTCCTGCCCAACCACCTGTCCACTTGATCTCATCACCTCACGCCTTATTCGGTCTGTCCTACCAGTAATTGACCCTGCATTGACTCATATTTTTAACCTCTCCCTCTCCTCTGGTATCTTCCCCTCTGTATTCAAACATGCTCTGATCACCCTCATTCTAAAGAAGCCATCTCTTGACCCCACCTCCCTCTCATACTACCATCCCATCTCTCTGCTCCCCTTTGCCTCCAAAATCCTAGAACGCCTGATCTATAACCAGCTCACAGGTTAACTGTCTACTCGATCCACACCAGGCTGGCTTTTGCTCCCAACAATCTACTGAGACTGATCTGACCAAGGTGACTAATGATTTAGCTGCCGCAAAAGTCAAAGGTCACTTCTCCAGCCTTATTCTTCTTGCCCTTTCCGCTGCATTTGACACTGTTGATCACCCTCTCCTGCTCCTCACGCTCAAATTGGCCTCAGTGACACTGTTCTCCTGGTTCTCTTCCTATATCTCGCTTCACTCTTTCATTGTATCCTTTGCTGGTGCCTCTTTTCCACCAGTTCCTCTTTCAGTTGGGGTACCTCAAGGCTCTGTTCTCGGTCCCCTACTCTTCTCGATCTATACCACCTCTCTTGGCTACCTCATCTCTTCCTATGGACTCCAATATCATCTCTCTGCTGACGACTAGGGATGAGCCGAACACCCCCCCCCCGAGTTCGGTTCGGATCTGAACCCGAACTTTCCAAATGTTCGAATCCGAACCCGAACTCGAACTCAATACAAGTCAATGGGGCTGAAAATTCGGTTTTTAGAGTGCCCTCCAAGAGGGCATAAATGCTAGATATTTGCCATAAAAGGTGTATGGGGGTCCGGATAGTGCCCTGGGGGACAGGAAACAAGGCAAAAAGTTTTTAAAGGGACAGTGAGTTTTCCATGAAATAAGGGTTAAAAATAAAAATGAAAAATTCCTTCAAATATCGTGCCTAGGAGGTCCCCATAACCTGCCCGTGAAATGGCGGATTTCTAGGATGTATAGAAATATGTAAAAACCAAAAAATGACATTTCAAATTACGGTAAATGCTTTTCTTTTAATCTATCCATAAACAACTGCTTGGGGCGGCAGTCTGTATGAAAAGAGGAGACGTTTTAGGAGTCGGACACGCAGAACAGGTTTAGTGATTTTTTTGGCTAAATTATTGTGACACTTATGCAGGCTTTGGATGAAAGTAACAATAGGTGCTTTAAGGCTAGGGTCAGACTAGCACACTTTTAACGTGTGTTTAGGCACACTTAATCACAGCTGCACTAGCAGCAAATGACACGCAATGACGGCCAATATACGAAGTACGGCCGCACGAAAGTCCGGCCGCGCAACGCAAGTGGAAAATAAACGCATTTTTTCGAGAACGCTGAACCGCTAGTACTGACGTACAGAGTGCGCATCGCGGCGTGTGTACGTGATTAGGAGACGTCAGACGCTGCTCATGTCCGGCCAACATAACGTCCAGACACCCAAAGTTTCCTGGCTTGGATCTGTAAAAAATCACGCACAAAAATGCGCATCGTATGACCGTTTAAGCGCTTTCCATGAAAAAACACCTCAATGCGTTCGGACGCACTTTTTGACGTTCGCTGCGAAAAATGCGTTCGTTTGACCCTAGCCTAAAATTGGGCCTTTAGCGTCGGCAACAGTGCCGTCACACAGTCTCACCCCTCTGAGGATATGAATCTGATACAGGCGTCAGTGGCAGTGCAGCCAAATATTGTGCCTTTGGTGCAAGGCCAGCAAGTGCCATCATACAGTAACCCCTCTGTGGTATTGTGGAAGAGTGCAGGGGTGGACCATGCGGTCAGGGCCGGTGCTAGACTATTTTGCGCCCTAGGCAAGACCAGCTACTTGCACCCCCCCCAAAAAAAAACAACACAACATGAAACTGCTAAATTTCTTTTTACTTAAGAATAAAGTTTGAAAGGCACCAATAGTAAAGGTAAAATAAATATAAATAAACTGTATTAAACCATTTTAAATTAACTGTATTGAACAAACTTAAATTAACGAAAAAAATAAATAAAAGTTGTCACGTAAGTTTCAATTTCAGACACATCAAAATTTCACTTTGCGTGCCTTATCCTCTGCAAATTTTCATCATGCGTTTATATATATATTGCCCAGGCCAGCTCACATCATGCGTATATATATTGCCCAGGCCAATCCCCTGGTGGAGATAGGGGGTTCATTTGAACCCCGATATCTCCGGGCATCTAGTGGGTCATGGAGGGTGTCAATCGAAAGGCCTGAGCATGGCCTTTTGAATGATACCCAACATGACCAGGTATAAAGTAAAAAAAAGAAAATAAAAACATGTATTTTTTTTTGTGTGATTTTTATTAATACAGCAATATTGTTCACATTGCAATTATAATGTGAACGATGATGCACTAATGATTTTTTTCTATGGGGTGCGTTTGCTATAAATCACGTAATTCCCCCCCACAAAATTTAACAAGTCCCCATTTCTAATTTTTGTACAAGCGCACCCCATAGAAAACATAACCGCAAATGCTCATGTGCTAAAATGTGAAAAAAACAACACTTTACACACTGCAGATGATTAAAAATTCTATTTTTATTGCATTTTTTTCATAATATACAGCCAGGGCAGGACGTATACATATAAAAATGATATATTATGAATCTGCGGAGTCTGCCGGAAAGGACGATATCTAACATGTCGGTCATTTAACAAAATGTGGCGTCAAAATCGCGTTTAAACATGAGCGAAAGCGGTAAAAATGAGCTGAGCACACAGCAGTGAAATAGAGCATATTAGAAGTTTTAGGAGGGAAATTAACACTTCTCAAATCTCAATCAGAAGCAGACACCACCTCACCCCCTCAGTATAGTCTACAATGTATCAAATTGATTAGACCAGACTAAAAACACCTGTTATGACGTTTGAAAAACACAGGTCATTCAGAGTTGAGAATCTTTGCACGTACACATTAGTTTTGAATTTAATATCTAATAAACCGTTGCTTATAATATTCTGCAGTAAAGAGTCTCTATTTCTAGATTTTTTAGTATTTTTTTAAGCATTTTCTATACTTTTTTCAAAATTTCTTTTTTTTGCGAACTCGAACCGAACACACCCAAAAAGTTCGAAGTTCGCGAACTGTCGAACAACCAAAGTTCGGTTCGAACTCCGAACCGTCCGATCCAAACAGCTCATCCCTACTGACGACACCCAAATCTACCTTTCTTTATCTGATCTCTCTCCTCCTATCAGCTGCCTCCGACTGGATGACTTCCTGTTTCCTAAAACTGAACCTCTCCTCTTCCCTCCCTCTAAAACCTCCATTCCTGCACCCATTTCCCTTCAGGTGAATGGTGCCACCATTACTTCTACCTCTCAGGCTCGTTGCCTAGGGGTACTCATGGACTCTGATCTATCCTTTACTCTTCACATTCAGTCGCTAACCAAATCTTCCTACTTCCACCTAAAAAATATTGCATGCATCCTGTCTTAAGACTTTGCTAAAATGCTCACCCAAGTTCTTATCTCCAGCCTTGACTACTGTAACCTCCTTCTGTCTGGACTTAAGAGGTCCCAGATTCTGCCTCTGCAGTCTGTAATGAACGCCTATGCCAGGTTCACACACCTCACCTCCCGCACCTCTCACAACTCTCCCCTTTGTCAATCTCTACACTGGCTTCTGTTACCTTTAGATTACATTTCATTATATTGGTGCTCACTTACAAGCTCTCTATAACCGTGCAGCTACCTACATCTCCTCCCTTATTAGCAAGTACATCCTGTCCCACCCACTTCGCTCGGCCAATGATCTGATGCTATGAGTTCCTCATACTCACATCCCCCAACTCTCACCTTCAGGACTTCTCTCGAGCTGCCTCCATTCTACGGAACTCCCTCCCTCGCAACATTAGACTCTCCCCAATTCTTCAGTCCTTCAAGAAGACTCTGAAAACGCATTACTCTAGAGAAGCCTATCGGCTCACTCCATGAGCCCCATTGTTCATTTCTTTCTCCATCCTCCCACACACCTAATGTGTCACCCCTCTCTTAGATTGTGAACTCTCGAGCAGGGTCTCTCCTTCTGTTCTGTGTGTGTAACGTGTAGGTATATTTGTTATTCTGTTTCTCCCATTGTACAGCTCTACAGAATCTGTTGGCGGTTATAAATACTTGAAACTGTAACTAACTCAACTAAGGCAACAGATTCTGCCTCGTCTTTTGATCTGCGCGTAGAGAAAAACAGTTTTTCAGTTTTTGAAAATGTATTTTTTGGGGTTTTTTTGCCTCAAAATGAACATTTAAATAGTCATTTTGGCATGTTTCTTTATTTTGTTTGGGGGGGTAGGGGCGCTCCACATTTCTGTGCCTACAGGCTCCTGAGGTGCAATTCCGGCCCTGGAGATAGGTGCTGTGAAAATACGCTGCCGTTGTGAGCCGCGGTGGCCGAGAATACCGACTGCGGGAGCTCCTGCTAAACGTGGCCGTCCACGATGGCTGCTGGACACGCCCCCTTAAATGCCTTTTTTATTTTTCATTTCCTGGGTTACCTGCCTACGGAGACACATTGGTTTTAATCGGTTTCTTTTATATGTATTATCCAGTGGAATTTACTGAGACGTGTACTTTTCTAGTGTTTGAAGATATTCCACTTATCCTCTGTTTTTCCCATGAAAGAGTTTTTGCCAGTGACTGAGATGCAGGTGAGGCATTCTATTGAAATTATTGGTCTAGTGTCGATTTGAGTTCATTTTGGCTAACAAAATCAGTCAAGGATTTGTTCAGCTACCATTGTGGGTGTGCCCGATCAGATCAAGTGTTTGGGCCTATCCAACACTTTTATATCAACCAAGTCAAAATGTCTATGCAGCATGAAAAAAGGTGGTAAAGAAACATTAACTAGCTTGACCAATGTTTGACCTATCCTACCCTTCACCATCACATAGCGACATTGTGGGTCAGTAAAAACCCCAGACTCCTGTCAAGGAGCAAGGCAAGCAAAGAGAATGGCCCTCCCCCTCGCTTTAGTCTTCCCAAAGATACTGCAATACCCCTGTGGATATTTGTGATTGTGGATTTATGAGGCAGAACTCTTTAAAATGAGTTTCCTGAATATACACAACATCCCCTTTCAACCTCTGAAATCCTAAAAGGGCTTTTTGCACGTTTATTCGGGGAATTGAGACCATGGACATTGTAAGGGATTAACGACTTAAGTTACAGTTATAAGTATTTATAAAGTGCCAATAAATTCCTTAGCGTTGTACAATGGAAGAGAAAGAATAACAAATATACATACATGTTACACGCACGGAACAGAAGGAGGGAGGACCCTGCTTGAGAGCTTACAATCTGAGAAGAGAGGGGTGACACATTAGGTGAGGCTGAATAGGGTATGTGAAGTGGCGGTTTGCAGGAGAGCTGAATGGGAAGAGGAGCAGGAAATGACAGTGGGGGGGGACCATGGTGTGAGCCTATAGGCTTCTCTAAAGTTAGTGGACTATTTTGGCCTAGGCCGACAATTCAGTCAGATTTCTCCTTGGATCAAGAAGTTTACCCACATATTAAATATTATAAGCCTTCATATTCTGTGTCTGCAGGAAGTCATCCAGTCGTTTTTTTAAAAGTCTGTACAGACTCTGACCCAACCACCTCAACGGCAGAGATTATTTATGAGTGTTATTTGACTTTGGCTATTTCTGAGAACCTCATGTGAACTGACTTGGCTATTTATGAGAACCACCCTTTGTGTACTGACTCGGCTATTTGAGAACCACCCTTTGTGTACTGACTGCAAATTTATGAGAACCACCCTTTGTGTACCGATCCGGCTATTCTTGACCATCCTGTTCTGAGAACGTTTCCTGACGTCAAGGCCTGAGCTAACAGGGCATGCTGTAGTGCTCTATTCTGTAGCCTCCTAACCCTTGCTGGCTGTTGTTCCCGCAGGTAGTTAGCTTTACCGACCATTTACGGATCGGATGGGCAGATAGGGTTCTGTATCCAGGGACCAGCTTTGTAGTTCTAGGGGGGGATCCGTGACACCGCGTTAGTGTGAACATCTCTTATTAGCAGGCATGTCCCATCCATTTCATTCTGCCAATGATCTGATGTTATCACCTCCTCGTTTCCTGCACCCCCAACTCTCGCCTTCAGGATTTCTCCTGAGTTGCCCCCTTTTTATGGCACTCCCTCCCCCACAACATTAGACTCTCCCTGTCTCTCCAGTACTTCAAAAAGTCTCTGAAAACACATTACTTTAGAGAAGCCTATCTGCTCACTCCATCATTCCCCCACTGTACATTTCTTGCTTCATCTTTGCACACAGCCCACATGCACCAGGCTACTTCACATATTCTGCTATTTACCCCACCTAGCGTGTCACCTTTTTCCTCTTAGATGTTAAGCTCTTGAGCAGGGTCCTCTCTCCTAATGTTCTGTGTGTTTAACGTGTATGTATATTTGTTATTCTGTCTCACCCATTGTACAAGGCTACGGAACTTATTAGCGATTTATAAATATGTGTAACTGTAAATGGAAGGTCGAAGTTGAGCACCCCTGCCCTAAGGGATTAAACAAATCAGAGGTTAAAAAAATAGTGGAGAACCATATTTCTTCGTTCAGAGGGTCGGTCCACATGATCGTGTCTATGAACCGTGTTTGTAAAGACCAACAGTACTGGGGATATTTCGCCTTCTTCATCCACGATGCAGCGGCAAACACGGCACTGAATTTTGGTACGAAAGCAATGCAAGGCAGTGATCGATCTGTTTATGCCGGCAAAGCACACAGTAGTAAAAGATGAAAAGTTCAAGGTTGGCTATACAAGCCCATTCGACAAAGTAGAATATGTATCATGAGGGCAAAAACAGCTGTAGCAAATAAACTGTATGGGCCACATTACATTCTCCACGCTAAAAGTTTCTGCCTGGGTTAGTGATCAGGCTAGACATGTACATCCAGAGTTCCAATGTTCAGACAAGTTAGCAAACTGGGAAAACCAGCGAATCCGCATCACTTCCTGTGACACGGATCAGTTGTTTACTGAATCGCTGGACACTCCGCAAGCATGCCAACCGTCACGGAATTCCAAAGTGCATATGTCACTGTATGCCAATCAAGGCCAGAAAATGTAGCAAATCACGAGAAACGCGCATACACACAATTCTCAACTGTGGCAGCGCCCCACCATCTTGCAGTATGTGCTGCAAGACGGTGCACTATTCTGTTGAACTACTGCAGTGTTTCACAACACAATGAAGTGGAATCAGGCTGAAAGATGGTCGCTACTATGAGCCAGGCGGCCATCTTGTGCAGAATATTGGTTCACTAGTAAATAGAATAGATTTTATTTAGATGTGAAAACGAAGCTTACATAGAATCTTAGGAATGTGTGGTAGATTAGGGAACTAGCAATAAAACCAGGCAGAATCCGGCCAGATCTTGGCACGGAGAGACAGGAAGATGAATGAATGGGGCAAGGTCATGGAGACTTGCAGAGAAACAAAGAGATCGTAGAAAGCAGACTGTGCCCCAATCTATCTCAAATAAACACAGCCGGTAGGGAGGAGGGCACGGCCCAGAAAAAGCACAGCAGCAAATCACGAACTGTCAGACTAACATGAAGTGTATCAATTTAATTGTTAATGTGTGGAATTTCTTTGTACTAACGATGGGAGGTATTAACCCACGTGGGGTGGATTAAAGTGTCATCGGGAGGTGGGTTAATTGGGATGTACCTAATTACGTATTTTTGGGTATAAGACCCCTTGTAAGGGGGGGGAGACGAGGCTCACTCTTTGCGATTCAATCCTGTGTGAGCACTTGTGTGACGACACAATAAAGTTTGCCTTTCCTGAAGAGACTCGTGTTCAGACAATCCTTGCTTGTGTCCGGTCCGGCGCCGTATTGAAAGTGAACCTGATTGACTTCGGTAACATTTTTGGGGGCTCATCCGGGATTCGGGCCATTGCCGGGCACACAGTAACGGCTGCTGAACACACTGTAGCGGTTGACTGCAGGTGCAAGTATCCCGCCGGTTGGGCGTCCGTTGAAGGTGAGCTGACATTTGCAGGCGCCAAGCAGGATTTCCTGTTCAGTGGACCTCGTCTCGTCCCAAACGGACTCCCGGCCCCCGGGAACCTGGAACACCATCGAGTCTGAGGAAACAGCGAGCAGCGCCGGCGATAGGTAAAGTGTCTTCTATGTTTGTATGTCTAAAGGAGATACCGGTATCTAAGGAAATGTCTGACTGAGATAGACGGATAAGGAGACCCGATGGCCACCGGTCTCGTTGGTATACCTAGCCTGCCGCTGATAGCACGGACAATGCAAAAGAGCCAGAGTGGCTAGCGCGTGTCTGGATTCGGGGGAATTGGATGCCAACCAAAGGGTAGTTCTGTAAGAGAAGGAGAGAGTAGCCACGTGGAGTTGCATAGTCATAGTCAGTGTTTGTAAACAAAGCTTCGCCACGTGGATAAAAGGAAAGGAGGAGGGATTTCTGTGACTGGGCTTAGAGCCCTGAGTCAGTGCTAGTGTGTACGTCGTGTAGTGAAGAGGGCTTATTGAAGCCAGTGGTAGCTGCAGAGATAGTGGTGCCGGGTGAGTAGATTATCCATAGGCAAATTGGAATTGCAGACGGAAGTATAGTTATAGAACGGGGTGCACATAGACACAAGCAGGCAAGAGTTAGAGTTCAATTTACGGGGTATAAGGAGCCACAGAGGAGGGACGGCGTGCCCTCGGCTAGTAGAAAGAGTTGAAGTGTTTATGTTTTGTTATGTGCTGAAAGTATCTGGTACAGTATGTGCTGTGAATGAATTGATTCGAGTGCTGTGAGTGAACGTGCGCCTACTCGCTCCGCGAGGAAGCAAATACGAGAGTTGACTCCCGACGTACGTTTCCGGCTCAGGCGACTGCAGTCGGCTACTGACGGAGGAAGCGTCCCAGACACGAACGAATTGTTGGCTGAAGTATCAGACTGTAGATTCTAATTGTTATTGTTAAAAGTAATATCTGTGTCGTAAGAAGGTTACTGTTTCAAGAGTAACAATGGGTAACGGGTCATCCAAGCCCAAGAAGGTGAAAGAGGGTGAGACGCCCCTGGAATATATGGTGCGGAATTTTGTGGCGTTATATACAACGCATGATTATGGTGTAGAATTGACAAAAGAGAAGCTGAGATTAATGTGTACAATTGTATGGCCGATGTTAGTCCCAGAATGGCCAGAGCAGGGGTCAATGGACCCGGAGCTAGTGCAGAAAGTGCATTCCCAAGTCACCGAGCAATACGGACATCCTGAACAGTACCCGTATATAGATATATGGAGATATTGTATAAGAGATAAGAGCCATTTTATAATGGTAGCGGGGAAAAATAAGAAGCAAGTACCCCCAAATTGTGAAGAGAGAGGGAGACCGGTGTTGGTGGAACAACCGGAAGAGAGTGATGTTTTGCCCCCACCTTATCCATCGTGTTATGGGGCAGCTAGAGAAGCTTTGAGTGCCGCGATTGCGCGGGCGGAGAGGGGGAGCGGGCAGCTGCTGTGCCTCGGTCAGCTCCCTCAGCTCCGTCCCGCGGGACTGCGGAAGAGGAGCAGGGTGCAGCGGGTGGAGGGAACGGAGAGGCCCCACCAGAGAAGATTGAAATGCCCGATGGGAGCATATATAAACTAGTATCCCATGGGGATGGTGATAGTGAAAAGGAAGATGAGAGACAGGGAGTTACCACCCGCGCAGCGAATAATATACATAGACCCCGGGATCTATACCAACACAATCCCTACAAGAGTGCTATGCAGATGCCTTTGCGGGAGGTGCCAGGCTCTCCACTGGCCGATGGAGCACCGGGGCCAATGCAATACACATACGTCCCATTCACGACAACAGATCTTTTTAACTGGAAAACACACACACCACTGTATTCCACAAATCCCGCAGCAGTGGCCAGTATGATAGAGTCAGTTATGCTCACACATAACCCCACATGGGCAGATTGTCAGCAATTAATGTTGACAATGTTTACCACGGAAGAAAGAGCCCGGATAAATAGTAGCGCGCAAAAGATTTTACTTGCCCAAGCCGTAGCAGATGCTAAGCCCCAGCCAGAAGCATGGGCAGAGGAACACTACCCCAAAACAGATCCTAAATGGCCATACAACACACCTGCGGGTATTGCCCATCTGCAGACATATAGAACAGCAGTAATAATGGGTGTTAAAGCGGGAGGGAAGAAGCCCACAAACATGGGAAAAATAGCGGATGTGATACAAGAAGTTAAGGAATCCCCAAGTGCGTTTCTAGAGAGATTGCTGGATGCGTACAGAATGTATAGTCCTATTGATCCTGAGGCAGCGGAGAACCAGAGGTTAATTAACTCTTCATTTGTGGGACAGTCACAGAGGGATATACGGAACAAAATACAGAGACTGGATGGGTTTTTGGGGAAAGGTATTAGCGAATTAGTTGAGATCGCTAATAAGGTGTATCATAACCGGGATCTAGAGGAGATAAAGAAACAAAAGGGACATACCGGGGTGGTCGGATACATGGGGAATGGTGGAGGACGAGGTGGCCCAGATAGAGGGAGGGCAAGGGGTAGGGGGGCTAGAGGAAGAGGTAGGGGAGCCCCTAGGGAACCCCTGGGACCCAACCAGTGCGCCTGGTGCCGGGGTGAAGGTCACTGGAAAAATGATTGCCCTGCCTTTTTGGCTAAATTTGGGGGGCAAGGGGAGTCTGGGGAAGCGGGAGGTCAAGCCTCTAACGGCCAGGTAACGAACGGCAGGTATGAGAGAAATGAGGATGCCGGGCAGGGTTTGTGGGCTGGCGGGAACATCATTTGAAGGGCAGGATGCATATTGACAAGGACCTGGGCCCATCCCGCTCGGTAACCACGAGCCCTTAACGGTCACTATGAGAGTGGGAAATAAAGATGAAATTTTTATGGTTGATACCGGTGCCGAATATTCTGTTGTAACAAAGCAAATTGCACCCCCAATGGGAAATGAAGTTGATATTATGGGAGCAATGGGAGTGTCTGCTAAATATCCTTTTCTTGCTTCTAGAAAATGTAGTGTGGGTGGGCATAATGTTGAACATGAATTTTTGTATATGCCCGAATGTCCCATCCAACTCCTAGGGCGGGATATTCTTTGCAAATTGCAAGCCCAAATTACGTTCCTTCCCGGGGGTCACGCTCAATTAGACCTGCCTGAGAGTGGCGGCTCTGTTCGGCAGCATAACCCAGCCAGCCAGCGCCCTAACCCTCAGTCTGTAAAAATCGCAGTTATTATGCCAAGGGAGGAAGAATGGCGCACGGCACCTACTCCGCCTGCCGCGCCGGACCCGCATGCACTACTCCTTGAAATTCCTGGGGTATGGGCGGAGGAAAACCCGCCCGGACTTGCCATAAACATACCCCCGGTATACGTGGAATTAAAGCCCGGTGCAACACCTGTGGCCCTAAGACAATATCATATCCCACAGAAAGCCAAGCAGAATATACAGATACATTTACAGAGACTTAAAGATCACGGCATATTGAAATTCTGCGTGTCACCATGGAACACACCCCTACTGCCAGTACTGAAAGAAGGCACACAAGAGTACCGCCCCGTCCAAGATTTACGGGCTGTCAACGAGGCCACAGTAACTCTACACCCTGTGGTTCCTAATCCATATAATTTGCTGGCATTAATTCCCGGAGATACAAAATATTACACAGTGCTTGATTTAAAAGACGCTTTCTTTTGCATCCGTCTGGCTCCAGCAAGCCAGCCCCTTTTTGCATTTCAATGGGAGGAGTCCACCACGGGGGCGCGCCATCAAATGACGTGGACACGCCTCCCTCAAGGTTTCAAAAACTCGCCCACGATTTTCGGTTGCGCGCTCAGCCAAGATCTCCTCGCCTTCAACGCTCAGCCAAAGTTGTGTTACTCCAATATGTTGATGATTTATTACTGGCTTCCCCTACAGAAAAAGACTGTTTATCTGCCACAAAAGCCCTGCTGTATCTGCTGTGCCAAGCAGGTTACAGAGTTTCTAAAAAGAAAGCACAAATATGCAAGGAAAGTGTAAAGTACCTGGGTTTCCAGTTAACAGGTACCAAACGTGCATTGGGGGCTGAAAGAAAAGAAGCAGTATGCCGAATACCCCAACCAAAGACCAGAAGACAAGTCCGTGAGTTTCTGGGAGCTGCAGGCTTCTGCCGCCTGTGGATCCCCAACTTCGCAGACATTGCCAAGCCCCTTCATCAAGCCACCAAGGGGGGAGAGCAAGACCCCTTCCACTGGGAAGAAGAGCAAGCAGCAGCTTTCCTGAAATTAAAAACTCTGCTAATGGAGGCTCCTGCGCTGGGCCTGCCAGATCATAGCAAGCCCTTCCAGCTGTTCGTGCATGAACATAATCAAACAGCAACAGGAGTGTTGGTCCAGAGCTTCGGCTCCTGGCTGAGGCCTGTGGCCTATCTCTCCAAGCAACTTGACCCTGTGGCTTGCGGCCTACCCCCATGTCTGAAAGCAGTGGCAGCCACCGCAATGCTGATAGCAGAAGCAGACAAACTGACCCTTGGACAAGTTCTTCATGTCAAGGTGCCTCATGCTGTCAAGGCCCTGCTGGATGTGAAAGGAAGCTACTGGTTTAGCAACAGCCGGATGACGAAGTACCAAGCCATGATGTGTGAAAATCCACGGGTTCATCTGGACCTCATCGCTACCTTGAACCCTGCTACTTTACTGCCTGACTGTGAAGAGGATCCAAATCATGAATGCCTCCAAGTCATGGAAGAAGTGTTCAGTAGCAGGCCAGATCTGAAAGACGTACCCCTCGACAAATACGATCTACAGCTATTCACCGATGGTAGCAGCTACATGGATGATGGGAAGAAAGTCTCCGGCTATGCAGTAGTCTCAGCAGAAGAAGTTATTGAAGCAAGGCCACTGCCAGGCCATACATCTGCACAATTGGCTGAAATAACAGCTCTAACCAGAGCCCTAGAAATATCTGAAGGCAAGAGAGTAAATATCTACACAGATTCCAAATACGCCTTTATGACAGTCCACGCACATGGTGCACTCTACAAAGAGAGAGGCCTACTCACGTCTTCAGGACAACAAATCAAGTATGCAGCTGAAATCGCGGCCCTCCTGGAAGCTGTATGGAAACCAAGTGCTGTCAGCATCATGCACTGTCGTGGCCACCAAAAGGGCCATGATGAAATTCCAAAAGGCAACAGACGCGCAGACCAGGCCGCAAAAGCAGCTGCAAAACCACCGCCAACAATTGAGCAAGCCAAAGTCTTACTCTGCAAGCAAGAGCTTCAACGTCCCATGCTAAACTATGAGTTCTATATGAATTGGAGACAATTTGAACCTAGAGGCGAGTTTATTGAAGTAATATTGCATAAATGGCAAGATGATTACGAACTGTTAGAACTCAATCATGATTATATCCAATGGCTTTTCCCAACTCAGACACAAGGCTGAAATTTTTACTCTACTCCTCTGAATCCGCAAGAGACACGCCTGATGATTGACACCTCAGAAGTTCAGCAAAGACTACGCAGAGCTTACAAAATGATGCTGAAATTCTTCGGCGTAAAAATAATGGGGGAGGAGGAAGGAGACACAGAAATAACTGAAGTTGAACGAGCAGAAAATTTTGCTTCACGTTTTGAAAATTTGACAATCAATCCTCACAATAATCTACGAATCACACGAATACTGCACAGTCTGGGAGAGTTGGGAGCAGAAGAATACCAAGCCCTGTTGGTGAGGTTCTTCCTCAAGGAGATCCTTATCAAGAACAGACTGCCAAGAATGAAGAAAAGTGCAATGAACTTTTTTATACCAGCAGTAAGAGATTCACAGGACAGACAAGATCTACTGTTTTTCGCATGGCGATACTATTTCCCAAAAGAAGAATTCGTCTGGGGAAGTCATGAAGAATTGGCACAATACAAGGCAAAACCAGTGGTGGCTGCACTCCTACCGGCGCCACTGAGTGAATGGACACCTGTGTACTCAGAAAAAGAAAAGAAATGGCTGACAGAAGAACCAGGAGGATATGGAGAAGATGGATGGTTCCAGTTGAAAAATGGACAAATAGTCCTACCAGCAACTTTGGCTCCTGAAATCGTAAGAGCACTACACGCAAGTACCCATGGAGGAAGAGAAATGATGGAGCAGCAGTTGGAGCCACATTTCTATGTACCAGGATTGTCAGTAATCTGCAAAGCAATAGCCCAGCAGTGCGTAACATGTGCCAAAAACAACCCAAGAACAGGCCCATCTCAACCTCCAGGGAAACAGCCAATCGGGCTATCCCCAATGGCATCATTACAAATAGACTTCACAGTGTTGCCGCCCTGCAAAGGATACAAATATTTACTGGTGATGGTGTGCACTTTGACAGGATGGGTGGAAGCCTTCCCAACGAGAACTGAAAAGACCACAGAGGTGGTAAAGAGCCTGATGAAAGAAATAATACCACGTTATGGACTTCCTCTCGAAATAGGGTCGGACAATGGCCCTGCATTTATACAGAACTGTCTACAGCAACTTGCCCGGCTACTGGGTATTACCTGGAAGCTACATACTGCCTACAGGCCCCAAAGCTCGGGAAAAGTCGAGAGAATGAACCGCACCCTAAAGACTTTGATGTCCAAACTGTGCCAAGAGACGTCACTGGGCTGGTTGGACGTGCTGCCGATAGTCCTCTTGCACATTAGGTGCAGACCAACCCCCCAATTAAAGCTAAGTCCGTACGAACTTATGTTTGGACGGCCAACCCCTTTGATTAATGGACTAAGGGGGGACCTTCGGGCATTGGGAGAAACTAAGTTAACTAATCAGGTTGTAATGCTGGGTAAATCAATGCAGAAATTGAATACCTGGGTGGGGGATAATATACCTCACTTTTTATATCCTCCACTGCATAAGTATTGTCCGGGTGACTCAGTATGGGTAAAAGAGTGGAAAAATGATCCACTGGGTCCAAAATGGAGATGTCCTTATGTTGTTCTGTTATCAACCCCTACAGCAGTAAAGGTTGCCGAAGTGGTCCCGTGGATACATCACTCCAGAGTAAAAACAGCTGCAGCCAGTCCTGAACCAGCATGGAAGGTCGTCACCAACGAGACCAACCCGCTGAGGCTGAAGCTGACAAAGACCACAGCCATGAGCACCTAAATGATCCAAACCCAGATAACCCAGAGGATCAACAAGTGGGTGTTTTGATGGGCACAGGTCCTGACCACCCACCAACGGGGGATACCCACAGGGTGCTTTTTAGGGGCCCAGCCCCCACCCTTGATCATCCAGAAATGTTCTTTACTTTTGAAATTCTGGTGGGGAGGGATTGGGTTTATGTGACTGTGAAAAGAATTGCCCAAGGAATTCTGACATTCGGGGCAGTTGTGGTGCTGATTTTGTATCTTGCTAATTTGATTCATGGACTCTCGCGTGGAGCATGCCCCAATTGTACAAGCATCGCTGGGAAAGTGGATATTTCCCATATCTGGAATGGTACACACCCAGTGATGGAGAACCGTACCATGTGGAGACAAAAACGAGAAGTGACATCTGAGATTTTGCCAAGAGGACATTTACTTGTGCAATTTAAATATGACTATGCTAGGAAGTCTGGACAAAAGACATGTTGGGTGTGCAGCAGAATGCACCCAGAGACAATCCATATCCCATTTGCTTCTGTTCCAATGAATCTGAGTGTGTTTGCATCAGGGAATATCACAATACACCCTTTTAGGCCACCCATGCAACGACCAGAAGGGTATGAGTCCGGATATCCTATAATAGGGTACATATATCCCCCAGAGTGGTGTTTCCAAATAGGACCAGATAGGGACACACATAAAAGGGAAGGGTGTTATTCAAGTAAATTTAACTGGACATCATACATATATACAATTGACACAAAGGAACAGTCAAATTTTCTATACATACAGTGCAGAAAACTCACAGATGAACAAGAAGGAGTGATTGCGAGAGAGTCTGATGGGAGTGTACTAGAAACAACGAGACGAATGAGGCGAATGATGGTAGAATTAGCAAAGGGAACATTACACCTATCACCATTTATGCTAGAGGAGGGATACCAGGTGTGTTGTGGGAGAGTGTGTTACACATGGGTTCCACCAACAATAACAGGAATGTGTTACTTGGCCAAGTTGGTCCCAATCCAGAGACTAAGGGGAGAAGACACAAACACAGACACAGAACTTCACCCTAGGTACCCACTGGTGTTTGAAAGAACGAAAAGAGAGATGTTTGCAAAGATAGATCGAATATGGTCATGGTTGCCAGCATGGACAGGATGGGGACGAGAGATGATGAAGAGATTGAATAGCTATGTCAACTTGATGGATGAAATTCTGAATAGAACTAGTATGGATATCCAGCTGCTGAATCTGGAAGTGCGTGAGCTACGAAAGGTACAGATGATACATGACATGGCGCTTGAGCAGATCAGTGCGGCTCTGAATGGATTGTGTGAAATGACAATGCACTATGAATGTTGCACTTTCATTAGAAACACTTCACATGAAGTCCCGGACTATTACCAGGTAATTCAAGATCACCAAGAGAAAGTAGCACAGTTGCAAGGCGTAGCAAGGAGAATTGCTGCCGAAGGCTGGAATCCACTCCGTGGGTTTGGAGCAATCAGAGAATGGTTTGGATCCATCTTGAGATTTATTTCACAGATTGGATCCATGATACTCATGATAGTGGTGATCTTGATTGTAGGAATACTGATATACCGCATAGAGCTATGCTTATGGCCACCGTGCAAGAGAGCACTGACACCCACA
The DNA here is from genome assembly GCA_009667805.1 of Leptobrachium leishanense. NCBI lineage: Eukaryota > Metazoa > Chordata > Amphibia > Anura > Megophryidae > Leptobrachium > Leptobrachium leishanense. The sequence goes on along the minus strand of CM019069.1, from coordinate 103,637,519 downwards.
CAAACTCAAAAGATACCACTGATAATTCCACAGGGTATGTTTCCGACGAAAAAGGGTCCCCTAAGGTATGAGGGGTTTCAGAATAGCGGAGTGTGATGGCTACAAGCATCAGGAAGAGATCCTGAGGCTTGAGCCAAGGGGGGAATGAAGTGGAATCAGGCTGAAAGATGGTCGCTACTATGAGCCAGGCGGCCATCTTGTTCAGAATATTGGTTCACTAGTAAATAGAATAGATTTTATTTAGATGTGAAAACGAAGCTTACATAGAATCTTAGGAATGTGTGGTAGATTAGGAAACTAGCAATAAAACCAGGCAGAATCCGGCCAGATCTTGGCACAGAGAGACAGGAAGATGAATGAATGGGGCAAGGTCATGGAGACTTGCAGAGAAACAAAGAGATCGTAGAAAGCAGACTGTGCCCCAATCTATCTCAAATAAACACAGCCGGTAGGGAGGAGGGCACGGCCCAGAAAAAGCACAGCAGCAAATCACGGACTGTCAGACTAACATGAAGTGTATCAATTTATTGTTAATGTGTGGAATTTCTTTGTACTAACGATGGGAGGTATTAACCCACGTGGGGTGGAATAAAGTGTCATCGGGAGGTGGGTTAATTGGGATGTACCTAATTATGTATTTTTGGGTATAAGACCCCTTGTAAGGGGGGGAGACGGGGCTCACTCTTTGCGATTCAATCCTGTGTGAGCACTTGTGTGACGACACAATAAAGTTTGCCTTTCCTGAAGAGACTCGTGTTCAGACAATCCTTGCTTGTGTCCGGTCCGGCGCCGTATTGAAAGTGAACCTGATTGACTCCGGTAACAACACCACTACACTACATATCAGCATATATCATAAGCATTTGCCCCAAAATCACCCAAACTGAATACCCCCAATTTTCCAAAATAACACACACCCAAATCAGACCCCCCCAATCAAAATTAACTTAGCCCTCAACCCTAAACCCTAACTATTAACCCTAGTCATATGGGGGGTGTAATTCAGTTTGGGTGATTTTGGGGCATTTACAGATGTATTTATTTATGCTGATATGTAGTGTAGTGGTGTGCTGTGAGACACTGCAATGGCACACTGTCTTGCAGCATATACTGCGAGACGGAAAGGTTCTGCCACAGTTATGAATCGCACGCATGTGCTTTTCTCGTGGTTTGCTAATTTTCTGGCCTTGATTTGCATACAGTGACTTATGCAATTAGGAATTTCATGACAAATGACACGCATGCGCAGTGTCCAGTGATTCGGGGACACAGCTCATCTGTATCACAGAAAGTGACGCGGGTACGCTGATTTTCCCAGTTCACTAACTTTTTTGAAGACTGGCTTTAGGCGCTGGGTTAAAAGTCTGCTGTAGTTTCGGAGGCTGCAGGCAGGGGACTCTATATCGGGGCTCTGCGGCTCTGCCAGCCAAAGATCAGAATTGTTCCACGGGTGCCCTGAGGGCTCAGAGGAGCAGCCAAACACTAGCACCCTGGAGCAGAAGAAAAGCTCATACACACTGCATGTTACTGTGAGTTTTACTGCTATGGAGCTCTGTGATACGCTCATACACACTGCACATTACTGTGAGTTTTATTGCTGTGGAGCACTCTGTGATACGCTGCTAATACACAGTGTATATGCTGTGAGTTTTATCGCTGTAATAATATGAGGGGTACGTTTTATGGCAATGGACTTCCACAGTTGAATAACTATATTGGCCTATAACAAACACATTGCACTGTATGATTGACTTCCAACTCTTTGTTTATTATATTGATATGTATTTTGATTTCACTCAATAAAACATAGCTTTGGTAAATTTTATAATCTTTTTTGTCCTGCAGTCATTAACTCTACTTTCAAATGTTTTCAACAATGTATGGTAGAAACTAAGCAAATGATTAGGAATGTACCTGTGGCCAGAAAACAATAAGACGTGTATTGAGCACAATGGCTTATACTGTATATAAAAACACAATACTAACACTGATCACCAATTGGCGACTGAGCATTAAAGAATTCCTCAGGCATTAAAAATGGTAAAAACCATAAGAAGTAGAGAAAAAAAATGTTGTTTACCTACCTTTAAAGTTTGGCAATCTTTTTTTCACTTTGGGTGAAGGAACATCAAACCTCACATAGGTTCCACCGGTGTCTAAATCTTGTTGAAGTTCCAAGCTGTTGGGGCAATCATGTTCTTCGTTCTCCTTTTATGAAACATACAATATATTAAATACAGGTAGAGGGTGTAAACGAGAAAATGTTCGATTAAATTGAAATAAAACTACTCTTATGTCTCAGGTATTGCTTAGTCCTGTTACTTATTTGCTGTTCAAAACAGCTTTGTTTAATTGTCACAAATTTTACAATTGTATATTTGTTGGATGTTGTGCTAATGTATTAATAACATTATATGTAAAAATGTATCACCTAACCGGTTTTGTACATCAATACAATGTTGCAAATGCGATATAGTTTAGATCAGTGTTTCCCAACGGGGCGGTACTGCCCCCCCATGGGCGCTGAAGCCTTCCATGGGGGGGCGGTAGCGGGTCCAGAGGCAAATGGGGGGCGTTAAGGTGGTCAAGGGGGGCGGCAGCGTATTGAAGAATTTAATAATATTTATTAATTTCTATGCTTGAAATTTTTCATCTTATTGTCCTCGCATGAAGAAGCATTTAAAAATTAATTTTAGCATTATTCGTTTTAGCCTTATCCGCGACAAGTCTTTGCAGGTTGGTAATGAAAGACAAATAGTACGCGATTCGCGCAATCAAGCGTATTTCGACAAGAACATGGGAGCTCGTAATTACTTGTTTACAGTGCGAGTGCACCGGCGGCATCGCAAACAAGCAAAGTCATACAAGTTGATACGTGCATGATTTTAAATCTATAAAAAGCAGGGATCTAGGAATAAGTCCCATTATTTTTTGTGTGCTTTGCCAATAATCCTTATTTGTGAGTGATAAGTGACAGAAGTAGGGCTGCAACTAATGATTATTTTCATAATCAATTAGTTGGCCGATTATTTTCAATTAATGGGACAAAATATACACTTCAGACTAAAATTTTACACTAACACAACAGTTTGTGGGTTTGAAATAAAAAAAAATTGGACAAACTGTTGGAAAAGAGGTAGAGAATATCGTTGTTCATAATATTCTGTTATTCACTCTTTAAGAAATATTGTAATATTTTGCCAATTCTGGACCCAATACTGCAAACTAATGCTTTGGCAAATGTTGTACTTAGAGTCTAGGTAACATACAACAGTGTGCACTCGCAGTCACATCAGTGACAGCGGCAAATTTTGTACGTAACCAGTCTTCAGGGAGTTAATAAAAAAAGGAACCCCTTAGGGTGTAAAACAAATTTATAAGTGCTTAAAGGGGTTACTTTTTATAGTTATAAAAGTGGAAATATATATTTTTATTTACCTACTCTGACACTTGTAATTCTCTCTCTGCCAGTTATTTCTGACAAGGAGAGAAAGGGAATTGGCAAGCCAATGTATTTTAATATTGGCTTGCCATTCATAGCACAAGATGGGCACAGGTTGGGGGGAATACAGGGAAGAGAGATGGGCACAGGCTGGGGGAATAGGGAAGAGAGATGGGCACAGGCTGGGGGGAAGAAAGATGGGCACAGGCTGGGGGGAATACAGGGAAGAAAGATGGGCACAGGCTGGGGGAATACAGGGAAGAGAGATGGGCACAGGCTGGGGGAATACAGGGAAGAGAGATGGGCACAGGCTGGGGGAATACAGGGAAGAGAGATGGGCACAGGCTGGGGGAATACAGGGAAGAGAGATGGGCACAGGCTGGGGGAATACAGGGAAGAGAGATGGGCACAGGCTGGGGGGAAGAAAGATGGGCACAGGCTGGGGGGAATACAGGGAAGAAAGATGGGCACAGGCTGGGGGGAATACAGGGAGAGAGATGGGCACAGGCTGGGGGATACAGGGAAGAGAGATGGGCACAGGCTGGGGGAATACAGGGAAGAGAGATGGGCACAGGCTGGGGGAATACAGGGAAGAGAGATGGGCACAGGCTGGGGGAATACTGGGAAGAGTTGGGCACAAGCTGGGAGGATAGAGGGTTTTTTTTTCTTTAGGGGGGGTTGAATATTTTAAACAGGATACCTATATCTTAAAAACAGAAGATGTTACGGATGTGAAAATCGGTATTTAGATTCATCTTGACAAATAAAAATACACGTATTTTACCATTTTCTGAAAATTCCTTGGGGGGGGCAAAAGGGGGGGTTGAATATTAAAATACATTGGCTTGCCATTCATAGCACTGAAATCCCAACATATACAGTACTTTTACTGATAGGAGTTTGATTGCTGACAGCAATCAAAAACTCCTATCACTTTCAGGCAGCCTGCACATGCTCATATCACTGAGAATGTGACTGACAGTGGTTGACATTTACTGCGTTTCCAGCATATACAGTGCTGTTACTAATAGGAGTGATTGCTGTTAACAATCACACTCCTATCACTCTCGGTCAACCAATACATACTGGTATCACTGAGACACACAATGACTGAAAAACAGTGCTTGGCATTCATTGGAACTGGCTGGAAAAATGAGAGACAGAGACAGGCATAGTTTGGGAGGGAGGATGCAAGGAGAAGATATGGGCACAAACTAGGGGATGTGCAGGGCGGAGAGATGGGCACAGGCTGGGGGGAATACAGGGAAGAGAGATGGGCATAGGCTGGGGGGAATACAGGGAAGAGAGATGGGCATAGGCTGGGGGAATACAGGGAAGAGAGATGGGCATAGGCTGGGAGAATACCGGGAAAAAAGATGGGCACAGGCTGGGGGGAATACAGGGAAGAGAGATGGGCACAGGCTGGGGGAATACAGGGAAGAGAGATGGGCACAGGCTGGGGGAATACAGGGAAGAGAGATGGGCACAGGCTGGGGGGGAAGAAAGATGGGCACAGGCTGGGGGATACAGGGAAGAGAGATGGGCACAGGCTGGGGGAATACAGGGAAGAGAGATGGGCACAGGCTGGGGGAATACAGGGAAGAGAGATGGGCACAGGCTGGGGGAGAATACAGGGAAGAGAGATGGGCACAGGCTGGGGGATACGGGGAAGAGAGATGGGCACAGGCTGGGGGAATACTGGGAAGAAATGGACACAGGCTGGGGGATACTGGGAAGAGATGGGCACAGGCTGGGGGATACTGGGAAGAGTTGGGCACAAGCTGGGAGGATAGAGGGTTTTTTCTTTAGGGGGGGTTGAATATTTTAAACAGGATACCTATATCTTAAAAACAGAAGATGTTACGGATGTGAAAATCGGTATTTAGATTCATCTTGACAAATAAAAATACATGTATTTTACCATTTTCTGAAAATTCCTTGGGGGGGCAAAAGGGGGGGTTGAATACTTTTATCATAAACGCGAAAGTCCTGACTGACTGACTGATCAAAGCCCAGCTGAAACCGTTTAACCTAGGAACGTGAAATTTTGAAGGTGCACTGTTTTTATGATGTGGGCACCCACTAAGGAAGGATTTTTGGAAACTCCGCCCCTAAGGGGGTGAAAAAGGGGGTTGAATATTTTAAACAGGATACCTATAGCTCAAAAACAGAAGACGTTACAGACGTGAAAATCGGTATTTAGATTCGTCTTGAAAAATAAAAAAACACGTATTTTACCATGTTCTGAAAATTCCTTGGGGGGCAAAAGGGGGGGGGTTGAATACTTTTATCAGTATACCTATACCTCAAAAGCCGAAGATGTTATGGGTGTGAAATTTGGTATTTACAATCTTCTTGAAAAAAAACCAAACATGTTTTTTTGCCATTTTCCTCAAATCCAATTGGGGGGGGGGGTCGGGGGAAAGGGGTCTGAATATTTTTATCATTACACCTATATTTCAAAAACCAAAGATGTTACAGACGTTAAATTTGGTATTTACAATCTTGATGAAAAATAAAAACAGGTGTTTTACCATTTTCCAAAAATCCCAAGTGGGGGGTGAAAAAAAGAGGGGGACTGAATACTTTTAAACAGGATACCTATATCTCAAAAACAGAAGATGTCACATACGTGAAAATTGGTATTTAGATTCGTCTTGAGAAACAAAAAAACACATTTTCCACAAATCCAAATAAGGGGTGGGGGTCGAGGGAAAGGGGTTTGAATACTTTTATCAGTATATCTATAGTTCAAAAACCAAGATGTTACAGGTGTGATGTTTGGTCATTACAATCTTTTGAAAATAATGAAACGCGTGCTTTACCATTTTCCAAAAAGCCAAGGGGGGGGGTAAAAAAAAGGGGGTGAATACTTTTAAACAGGATACCTACATCTCAAAAACAGAAGATGTTACAGACTTGAAAATTTGTATTTAGATTTGTCTTGAGAAGTAAAAAAAACACCTATTTTTCCATTTTCCAAAAATCCATTGGGAGGGGGAAAAAAGGGGGGTTGAATACTTTTATCAGTATACCTATATTTCCAAAAACCAAAGATGTTACAGGTGTGAAATCTGGCACTTACAATCTTCTTGAAAAATAAAAAAACACATGTTTTACCATTTTCCAAGAAACCCATGTGGTGGGTGAAAAAAGGGGGTGAATACTTTTCAACAGGATACCTATATCTCAAAAACAGAAGATGTTACAGACGTGAAAATTGGTATTTAGATTCGTCTTGAAAATAAAACAACACGTATTTTACCATTTTCCAAGAATCCAGTGGGGGCAAAAGGGGGATAAATACCTTTATTACTATACCTATATTTCAAAAAATAATGATGTTACAGGTATGAAATTCGATATTTACAATCTTAGTACAAAAAAAAAACATGTTTTACCATTTTCCGAAAATCCAGTTAAGGGGGGTGGGGGAAAGGGATGTGAATACTTTTATCAGTATACTTATATTTCAAAAACCAAAGATGTAACAGGTGTGAAATTTGGCTCTTACATTCTTCTTGAAAAATAAAAAAACACGTGTTTTACAATTTTCCAAAAATCCCAAGTGGGGGGGGGGGGAAAGGGGGGTTCTACCAAAAAAATCCTCAAGTTTCTTTTAAAAAACAATTTTAACAAATCCTAAAATCCACGCGAGCGAAGCCACGGGCAAAAGCTAGTATATGTATAGTACTGGTTGGATGGAGTAGAGGTAACATCACTGCTCTACAACTGGAGCCCCAGATTTGAATCCGGCCAGAGCACCTCTCCAGCAAGTGTCCTTGGGCAAGACACCTAACGGTATATACTTGCCTACCACACAATATCGGCTGTGGAGTCCAGTGGCAACGTTTCTACCCTTCGGCTATGGAGAAGCAAGTCAAAATCCTGTTCAGCACATCCCTCCAATACAACTGTGCAGACGTCTTGACTTTACAAGAATTGTTTCAACCTATCCACCGGGTTGTTGATCTACAATCATGAAAACCTGACTCGATTCCACTCAGAAGACGCCACCAGCAAGTGTCCATGGGCAAGATACCTAACGATATGTATGCGCCTACCTCACAAAATACTTGTGCATCTCATAGATTGTAAATTCCCTTGTGAACAGGCTCCCCCTGAATCATATCAACCATGTGTGGTGTTATGTATCAACCCTTTGTACACTGATCTTGTAAAGTACTGCAGAATTTGTGGTGCTATATAAATAAAAGGATAATAATATATATTTATATCTCCATGAAGGGTTGTGCTGCCAGGCCGTGTGACCTGCACAATCTTGCTCTTGCAAGATCGTGCGGGCCGTGGAGGGAGACTGGGGACTTTTTGCCCCAGTCTCCCCCTGCTCCTGGTGACCAGAAGCGGCGGATTGGGCAACCATACGCACCGTGGGATCTGATTTTTTTTTGGTGAGAGGTTCAGCTGGTGCCGATTCCACTGAAGTGGATTCAATTAACCACAGCTTGAAGCTGGTGCTATCTTTTTAACCACAGCGATACGAATTTGTGCTCCCCATGTTAAATATAGGAAGGGCAAAGTACAGTAAGTACGCTGAAGGGAGCACAATGACCGATGTGCTAATGTTTTTTTTAACCCGTTAGCGTTCTGAATGTAAGATGTGGGGCATATTTTAAATGCACTTAACCTAGCATTAATGCTCAACCTTGCTCAACATTAATGCTAAAATTTTTAGCAATGAAGAAAGTGGATAAACTAGATCACAAGGCAGATATGACTAGGAAATTAGGGAAAGCAGAAATTAAAAATATATTTGAATTGGGGACTATGGCACCCGGTGGATTAAATAATGACTTTGAGCTTATTCACTTCCTGTAAAGTTCCTCCACGGTTTTGAAGCCAAGTCCTCCCTTTTTTTTTAAGAATTTATAAAATATATTTTTTTTAAATATTCTTTTGTAATTAATATATTTGATCATTTATTATACACTATAGTGCCAAATGTATTCGTTCACCCATCCATATGCGAGTCAAGGCAGGTGAGTGAATACGTTTGGCAATATAATGTATATAGACTTTTTTTATGTATTATATTTATAATCATATGATTTTGGCATGGTATAAAATGATTATATAGAAGAAAGTTCTGCAATCTGTGCTTCACGCACAGACTGCAGAGCACTTCCCATGCAGGACTTGAGCGCCGGATATCTCTGATGACCTGACAGCTGACTACCGATGCTTCAGCGCTGCGGAATATGCTGGCGCTTTATAAATAAAGAATAATAATAATAATAATACTGACTGTGTCAGTGAGTCTTTGACCCAGTCAGTGAGCATCGACAGTCAGCTGACAGGTCAGAGATCGCCGGCGCTCGAGCTCTGCAGTCTGTGCACGAGGCACAGATCGCATTGCAGACCCACAACCACCCGGACCACCAGAGATTTATTGGGCCTGGACTGCAGATGAAGTGGCCCAGACCGGAAACTACCTCCTCTGCCACTGGACCACCAGAAATACGTGTTCAACCCCCTCCCTGCAAAAGGAAAAAAGTAAGCAGTAGAGGGGGCAATGTTTATGCATTTTAATACTTTTTAATAATTTAAAACAAGGATAAAAAACAATAAAACAATATAAAAACAGACATTAATAACAAGTATCAAACGCATTTTGCCTGAGCATGTACACTCTTCGACTTCCTCAGCGGCAACGATTATCCTTGTTGTCAAATGGTAACATGTGAGTTGCGCCCATCGAGGAAAGATGACATCACATCCCGGAATTCTGGCCACTAATGAAGACAGAAATTTTCTTCCCTACGCGGGGATTCAAGACACGATGATTGGGAGACCAATCAGGAAGGACAGGATTTAAGGAGGCCAAACGGCCGGCTCAATCATTGCCGCTGAGGAAGTCGAAGGGTGTACATGCCCAGGCGAAACGCGTTCGTTACTTCGTTTTTATATTGTTTTATCGTTTTTTATCCTTGTTCATCATTGGAATAAATTTTCCTTCATCTACATGCCTGGCCTAAGGCTTTTTCAGGAGTTGTGCTTTGGGTAAACCACCCCCTTGTGATTACGAGAGTCTATTACGCTCAGGAAAATGTGAATGGGCTAATTTTCTTTCACAGCAAGTGATGCTTGTTTCTTATTCTGCACCATGATGTTTTCCATTATATTCTGAGGTCTACCCAGAAGTGTACCTATTGTTGAAGAGGGCCAGTGGGGGGGCATAAAAGTTCCACCCACGGACGAACATACCAGAGCCGGATTTAGGCTCTGTAAAGTGTGAGTGTTTTTCCACTGCTTTTAAAACATTTGGGGCCCTATTACACTCTTCACGCAAACGTTAACGCTCACTTGCGTGAGCATTAAAGTTTGCTGCGGTGTTTACCGCATATTACAATCCAAACGCAAACGGGTTAAAAAACCTATTTGCGTTTGGTACCTTGCGCTTTTCAGCGCGAGGTTACTGTACTTTGTGCTCCCTATGCTTAACATGGGGAGCGCAAATTGTTAATCAGTGCTTGATTACAAAGTCCCAGCGCTGATTAACGCTTGGCTCTGGTTAGCAAAAAGTTAACCGGAGCCAGGACTTGGTGTTAACGGATTCCGCTTCTGCAGAATCCGTTAACACCAGCCAATTTTTTTTTAAAAAAGCATCTAATACTCACCCTCTGTCCCGCGGCGAGGACAGCGGCTCCAATCACCTCCTCCAGCCAGCAGGAGCAGGGAAAGACTGGGGGAAAAAGTCCCCCCAGTCTCTCCCTGCGTATCACTACGCCGACCGGGGCGAGGCGAGATCCGGCTGGTCATGTGACTGGCAGGGGGGAACTCAATGGAGTCCTATGGACTCCAGCGAGTGGATGCTCACGGCTGCGCTTAGCGCTGCCGCGAGCATCCCGGCTTTTAACGGGCGATAACAATGCAGGCAGCATTTTTTGCGCCTGCATTGTAATCCAGCGTTAAAAAGCGGGCGCAAGGGAAAAAACTGCGGGCGCGGTTTTTCCTCCCTTGCGCCCGCGTTTTAACGCTAGGATTGTAATAGAGCCCCTGGTATTGTGTAAACACTATCACACTATGTGGTTTATTATTTTAATCTGCAGCAAAAAGTCTAAAAAATTTTGAGGATTTTCTTTAGGCAAAAATTTTTCAAATTATATTTAACCCCTTCGCTGCTGAGCCATTTCACGTCTGTGTGCTGAGCTCATTTTTACCGCTTTTGCTCATCGTGTTTAAACGCAATTTGAAGCCTTGTTTCATTATATGACCCAGACATCTTCTATATCGTTCTTTCCGGCAGACTGGGTAGATTCATAATATATCATTATTATATGTATACGTCATGTCCTGCCTGTATATTCTAACAAAAAATGCAATAAAATTGAATTTTTAATCATCTACCGTGTGTAAAGTGTTTTTTTTCACATTTTATCATCCGAGTCTTTGCGTTTATATTTTCTATGGGGTGCGCTTGTTAAAAGAAATTAGATTTTAAATTTTTTTGGGGGGAATTATGTGATTTTTAGCAAACGTACCCCATATCAAAAAATCATTAGTGCAGCATCATGGTTCACATCATAATTGAAATGGGAACAATATTGCTGCATTAATAAAAATAACACACAGAAAAAACACATTTTTTTTATATTATTATTTTAATTATTTTTATTTCTATTAATTATCTATTACTTTTTACATGGTCATGTTTGGTATCATTTGAAAGGCCATGCTCTGGCCTTCCAAATGACATCATGCATGACCTTCTAGATGCCACTCTTCTTTAGATATTTGGGTTCAAAGGAACCACCTATCTCCACCAGGGGATTTCTTTGGGATTGATAGGCAGCTGGGGGTTCCCCAGCTAACTGACGTCATCACGCCATGCGCGATGATGTCAGGTGCCGAAGAGGGACCCGGAGGTGGAGCCGCCATTTTATTATTATAAATAGAACCTTATATATTAATTCCAGTCATTTTCATTGAGTAGTTTTTTGCAAACAGCTTTAAAAAGTTGCGATATTTTTTTTTAACCCCGCTCGTTGGCTTATCGACTTTTTCCGGCGGCTGGTCAGCGTTCTGTTCGGCGGATCGTTGGCATTTATCGGATGCGCTCGGCGGGTTTGCGGTGAATTGCTGGGTGCGTTCGACGTTTTAACTGATCGCTCCAATTTTTATTGGGCAGTTTTTCAGTTTGAATTGGTGGTTTTGTGGCAGGTTTTCAGATGCGGTCAGAGGCTTTTCTCTGCACTTCGGGGGACCCTGCGATGAATGCCGAATTCACCGCAGGGTCGGAGAATTTGACTCCCCAAAGTGCGGGGAACGGAAGAGCACCGGAATATTAACTGCGCATCCTATGTTACGTGTTAGGCTGCTGTCAGACGAGCGTAGTGTTCACGTCCGTGATTGCGCCTAAAAGTACGTCCGTGATAGCATGAAAGAAAGTCCATTGGAGCCCGACACATGAAGTACGTCCGCACTGAACTGCGGACGCATGACGGATGCTGCAAACGGACGCAGGTTAGGCAAGAACGTAATACTGCTAGAACGGACGTGCGGAGTGCGCCACGTCCATAACGTCTGCATAGCTTTGTGTGTGAGTGATGGAGCGTGGTCAGATGGACTGCATTTATACGTCCAGCATTTTTGACGGACAGAATGTTTTTTCATTGTAATTTATTTTTCCCTCCTACATCCGTCAAAAATAACTTCAGTGAAAAAACGGACTGTGTGACCACTACTGCGTCATCCGTACTGACGATGTCCGTACTGCACGGACGTACAGCCCGTAGAAATCACGCTCGTCTGACCCTAGCCTGAATGTTCTGATAATAGTAATTTTTTTTGTCATTAAAGGTTCCAGCAAATGTAAAACTGTACAACATAAGAAAAGGTGGTCTGCAGATAATTCAAGCAAATGCTGCTTGGGTCTGAGATTAAATTACCTTCTTATAGGTATTTTGAAGTACATTATAATGGAAGCATTTTTCCATGAAACTTATACTTACTATTTTTGCCTCTTCAGCCAGAGAATTGAGATGGACTCTGTATCTGAAGCTCTTCTCTGATGACTCCTTAGCCCATGCCACTTTCTCTTTTGTTACTGTTGTATGGTATTTTACAAAATCAGTTTGCTTTACTAGAAGGTGCAGTACAAAGCACATAAATTCCAAGGAGATTGAGATTATGAAAAAAATTATAGTACTCTCCTTTTCTACAGGAAGCAGCATCTTGGTAAAAATTCTGCTCAATGAGATTACCACTCCAGCGGTGCCTGGAAAATTCAGCGAAGATTGTTTCAGCAAACAGAAAGCAATAATGATACAGGTATAGCATTTAGAGCAGTGTTTCCCAAACCTGTCCTTGGGACTGTCTAATAGGCCAGATTTTAGAGATCACCATGGGGAAATGAAGACTGAATACTGCAAATCACTGAGAAGCAAATCATATCACCTGTGCTGTGCTTCAGATATATTGCAAACCTGGCCTGTCAGCGGGTCCAAAGGGCAGGTTTGGGAAACACTGATTTAGAGTATACGGAGATTGACATTTTGACATTAGGCATCAGACTTTAACCAACATTTGCAATATATCCAAACATGTTTAAGAGTGAATGGGATGAATTTGGACAGGATGTCCCGAATAAACATGTGAGGGGAAAAACACATTTTTACAATATTTTCAAATGAAATATTTTTAGATAAATTACAGATTTCAGGGGTTCATCTCACAAATCAAAATGAAATGTAAGAGACTTTGAGACATATGGGGCCCTATTACAATCTTCACGCAAACGTTTGCACGCGCGCAAAAACGCATTAACGCTAGGGGCAAAACCCTTTGCGCTGAACGTGGTATTACAATGTCAGCTTAACAAACGCACGTAATCGTCTACCGCGGGTGAACCTGTGCGAGCGTACTGTACTGCGCGCGTCCTATACTTAACATTGTGAGCGCAAATGCATTTGTGCGCTGGTACGCGGATGGTATTACAATCTATGCGCAAAATTTAACGCACAGCATTTGTGCGCATAATTTTAACGACTCCTAAGGCTAGGGTCAAGTGAACGCATTATTTGCAGCGACTGTCAAAAAGTGCGTCGGAACGCATTAACGTATTTTTTCACAGAATGCGCGAAAACGGTCATACGATGCGCATTTTCGTGCGTGATTTGTTACGGATCCAAACCAGGAAACTTTGGGTGTCTGGACGTTATGTTGGCCGGACATGAGCAGCGTCTGACGTCCCCTAATCACGCATACACGCCGCTATGCCGCCGCAGCGCACTCTGTACGTCAGTACTAGCGGTTTTGCGTTCTGGAAAAAATGCGTTCATTTTCCACTTGCGTTGCGCGGCCGGACTTTCGTGCGGCCGTACTTCGTATATTGGCCGTCATTGCGCGTATTTGCTGCTACTGCGGCCGTGATTAAGTGCGCCTAAACGCACGTTAAAAATGTGCTAGTCTGACCCCAGCCTAAAAGCTGGTGGTAACGGCAAATCTGAACGTCCTGGCCGAACCCAAATACACCAGCCCGAAAAAAAAATACAGCAAAGTATAGTTACATATTCTACGCATACCCAAACATGCTGTGCGTGTTTTTATTATTGCTGCAGCATATATGCTCAGATTGACTTTGACAGGCGCAAAAACTTAACGTGAGATAATTGTGGTTCTTAATTCTGATTGGCTGAATCGCGTGAAAAAAACAGTCCGCACACTGATTTCTGCTCTATAACATGTTAATGTGTGCGCGTTTTTGCGTGTCTTTTTTACGCGCGTTATTTTTTGGCGGATGAAATAATGCGCAAGGATTGTAATACCAGAGTTAATTTACGTGCGTTAACGTTTAATGCTTCGCGCAAAAATTCACGTGTTTACCGTGCATTTTTGAGTGAAGAATGTAATAGGGCCCGTGTTATTTGATAAACAAAAAAACCTTTGTCCAACTGCAAACTGAAGAGAAAAATTCAGCAAAAATAGATAAAAATGTAGATCTCCAACATAGGTATTATGGACTGTACATATGCACAAATACCTTTGTTTAGGAGCAATGGGGTGCGGGGGGTGTGGGGGGTGCGGCCCGCACCAGGTGACACCACCCCCTAGGGTGACACCCTAAAAAAAATAATTTTTTTATTACACAAAAATATTTTACCAGGAAGGATACATTGAGAATTCTTTCATTTTCAAGTATGTCCTGGGTAGGCAAGGCCTAGGCTGGCACTTTCCAGGGGGTGGTAAAAAAAACACCACAAAAAGGGATATTCACAGAGCACCGAAATGACGCAGACATTTCAGTGTTCTGTTGTTCCCCGCACTTTGGGGAATCATATTTCCCCAGTGAATTCACCACAGGGTCCCTGAAGTGCAGGGAATCAGCCACCGAATGCTGCCGCAAACCTGTCGCCTGCTGGTTTAAAAAGAACTACTGAATGAAAATATCTGGAATTAACAGGTGAAACTTTAAGAAATTTGAATATCCTGCAAAAGTTCATTCATTTCAGTAATGTAACTTAAAAGGTGAAACGAATATATGTCGTAGACTCATTACATGCAAAGCAAGATAGTTCAAGCCGTGATTTGTCATACAGTTGTGTTCAAAATTATTCAACCCCCAATGCTGTAAAGGGTTTTAGGGAATTTAGTGTACATTTGTAATTGTATTCAGAATGAAATCCTACAAGGACTTTTTAAAGAACCATATGCAACTAAAATGACATCAATTGGTTTTGTAATACAGTAGTAAATGTTTCTTTTGTGAATTCTTCATTGACACAATTATTCAACCCCTTAAAGACTACCACTCTGAAGAACAGAGGTTCATTCAAGTGTTTTCAATCAGGTATTGAAAACACCTGTGGATGTCACGGAGCAGCAATAAAGCATAATAAGCACCAATTAGGCAGCTTTAAAATGACTGTGATACTCAGCTCCATCTAGACATTAACTGGTGTGGTTACAAACATGGTGAAGTCAAGAGAATGGTCCAGGAAGACAAGAGAAGAGGTGATTACTCTTCACAGGAAGGGCAATGGCTATAAGAAGATTGCAAAGATGTTAAACATACCAAGAGAGACCATAGGAAGCATCATTCGCAAATTCAAGGCAAAGGGCACTGTTGAAATGCTACCTGGTCGTGGCAGAAAAAAGATGCTGACTTCGACTGCTGTGCGCTACCTGAAGCGTAGAGTGGAGAAAAGTCCCCGTGTGACTGCTGAGGAACTGAGAAAAGATTTGTCAGATGTAGGTACTGAAGTTTCAGCTCAGACAATACGGCGCACACTGCATAATGAAGGCCTCCATGCCAGAACTCCCAGGCGCACCCCCTTGCTGTCTCCAAAGAATAAGAAGAGTCGACTGCAGTATGCCAAAAGTCATGTGGACAAACCACAGAAGTTTTGGGATAGTGTTCTGTGGCCTGATGAAACAAAATTAGAACTGTTTGGGCCCATGGATCAACGCTATGTTTGGAGAAGGAATAACAAGGCCTATGAAGAAAAGAACACCTTGCCTACTGTGAAGCATGGCGGGGGGTCAATCACGCTTTGTGGCTGTTTTGCTTCTGCAGGTACAGGGAAGCTTCAGCGTGTGCAAGGTACCATGAATTCTCTTCAGTACCAGGAGATATTGGATGACAATGTGATGCAGTCCGTCACAAACCTGAGGCTTGGGAGACGTTGGACCTTTCAACAGGACAATGATCCCAAGCATACCTCCAAGTCCACTAGAGCATGGTTGCAGATTAAAGGCTGGAACATTTTGGAGTGGCCATCGCAGTCACCTGACTTAAATCCGATTGAGAACCTCTTGTGGGACTTAAAGAAAGCAGTTGCAGTGCGCAAGCCTAAGAATGTGACTGAACTGGAGGCTTTTGCCCATGACGAATGGGCGAAGATACCCGTAGATCGTTGCAAGACACTTGTGTCAAGCTATGCTTCACGTTTAAAAGCTGTTATAACTGTAAAAGGATGTTGTACTAAGTACTAAGATTGAATGTCACTTGGGGGTTGAATAAAACTGATAATGATGTGAGCACAGAAAAGACATTTGTGGTTATTTCATTATAAATGTTATGTTCTATTTGTCTGACCTACACGTGCCTCTTTGATTTAATTGTAAGCAAGATGACCGAATGATCAAAATCAATGTCAAACTGGCCAAAACACTCAATTTCAGTGGGGGTTGAATAATTTTGAACACAACTGTAATTGTGAGGATTATGGTTACAGCTCATGAAAACCCCAAATCCACAATCTTAGAAAATTTGAATATTGTGAAAAGGTGCAATATATTCTAGGCTCAAAGTGTCCCACTCTAATCAGCTAATTCAGCCGTAGCACCCCTGCAAAGGGTTCCTGAGCCTTTAAATGGTCTCTCAGTCTGGTTCAGTAGGAATCACAATCATGGGAAAGACTGCTGACCTAACTGTTGTGCAGAAAACCATCATTGACCCCCTCCATAAGGAGGGAAAGCCTCAAAAGCTAATTGCAAAAGAAGTTGGATGTTCCCAAAGTGCTGTATCAAAGCACATTAATAGAAAGTTATGTGGAAGAAAAAGGTGCACAAGCAGCAGGGATGACTGCAGCCTGGAGAGGATTGTCAGGAAAAAGCCATTCAAAAGTGTTGGGGACTTTCACAAGGAGAGGACTGAGGCTGGAGTCAGTGCATCAAGAGCCACCACACACAGACGGATCCTGGACATGGGATTCAAATGTCGTATTCCTCTTGTCAAGCCGCTCCTGAACAACAAACAACATCAGAAGCGTCTTACCTAGGCTAAAGAAAAACACACCTGGTCTGTTGCTCAGTGGCTCCAAAGTCCTCTTTTCTGATGAGAGCAACATTTGCATTTCATTTGGAAACCAAGGAGCCAGAGTATAGAGGAAGAGTGGAGAGGCACACACTGCAAGATGCTTGAAGTCCAGTGTGAAGTTTCCACAGTCTGTGTTGATTTGGGGAGCCATGTCATCTGCTGATGGTCCACTGTGCTTCATTAAGTCCAGGGTCAACGCAGCCGTCTACCAGGAGATTTTGGGGCACTTCATGCTTCCTTCCGCAGACCAGCTATATGGGGATGCTGACTTCATTTTCCAGCAGGACTTGGCACCTGCCCACACTGCCAAAAGCACCAAAACCTGGTTCAATGACCGTGGGATTATTGTGCTTGATTGGCCAGCAAACACGCCTGACCTGAACCCCATAGAGAATCTATGGAACATTGCCAAGAGAAAGATGAGAGACAGGAGACCGAACAATGCAGAAGAGCTGAAGGCCGCTATTGAAGCATCCTGGTCTTCCATAACACCTCAGCAGTGCCACAGGCTGATAGCTTCCATGCCACGCCACATTGAGGCAGTAATTGCTGCAAAAGGGGCCCAAACCAAGTACTGAGTACATATGCAGCTTATACTTTATAGAGGTCCGATATTGTTCTATGTACAATCCTTGTTTTATTGATTGCATGTAATATTCTCATTTACTGAGATTGTGGATTTGGGCTTTTCATGAGCTGTAACCATAATCATCACAATTATGACAAATCACAGCTTGAACTATCTTGCTTTGCATCTAATGAGTCTCATATATTACTTTCACCTTTTAAGTTGCATTACTGAAATAAATCAACTTTTGCACCATATTCAAATTTTTCGAGTTTCACCTGTAAGTTCTGATGAATGATAATAAAAAGGTCTGTTACAGAAAAAAGAGAAAAATTGCTATTAGAAAAAAAAAATTGTTTTTTTTTTTTAAAAATGCCTAAAAGATACAAAAAAAATAAAATCAATAAATAAAGAGATTTTTTTCTATGGATTAAAGGAATAAACGGTTTATTAGATAAAAACAGGAATATTTTAAACATTGAAACCTATGGTGTTCGTTTGCCCTGAATAAACCTGCCAAATGAAAACACCGGACATCAGGACATTTCTTTGCTGTTCAGTGTCTCAGATTAACCATTACTTCTCTATGGGGACTTTCACTGCCTTCGAACAGGCACCGTACTTGCTGTCAGTTTGCCAAAATTTGTGTGTGAGTATTAGGGATGAGCTGTTCGGGTTCGGACGGTTCGGAGTTCGACCCGAACTTTGGCAGTTCGAAAGTTCGCGAATTTCGAACTTTTTGGGCGTGTTCGGTTCGGGTTCGAAAAAAAAAAGAAATTTTGAAAAAAGTATAGAAAATGCTTAAAAAAATACTAAAAAATCTAGAAATAAAGAGACTCTTTACTGCAGAATATTCTAAGCAACGGTTTATTAGATATTGAATTAAAAACTAATGTGTACGTGGAAAGATTATCAACTCTAAATGACCTCTGTTCACAAACGGGCATAACACCAGGTGTTTTTAGTCTGGTAATCAATTTGATACATTGTACAATATACTGAGGGTGGGGTGGTGTCTGCTTCTGATTGAGATTTGAGAATTAATTTCCCTAAAACATCCTAATATGCTGCATTTAACTGGTGTTTGAAAAAAATCTAAAGCAATGTTATTTTTCACCTCGGGATTAAACATTCACAGGGTTATTCAGAGAGCGGTGAAAAGCAGGAGAATAACTGGAGAAGTGAAAATTCTAGGTCAAAATAGCCAAACCAGAAAAATTCTCCCATTTATCTCCCTTTCCAAATCGGCTGTTTGATCTAGATTGTTCTCTTCTCTTGCCAGTTCTCCTGGCTTTCACCTCTCTCTCAGGGTTGTTCAGAGAAAGGTGAAAACCAGGAGAATGGCAGGAAAAGAGAACAATCTGGACCAAATAGCCGATTTGGAAAGTGAGATAAGGCTAGGGTCAGACTAACGCATTTTTCACAGCGACCGTCAAAAAGGGCGTCCGAACGCATTGCCGTATTTTTTCACGGATTGCGTGAAAACGGTCATACGATGCGCATTTTTGTGCGTGATTTTTTACGGATCCAAACCAGGAAACTTTGGGTGTTTGGACGTTATGTTGGCCGGACATGAGCAGGGTCTGATGTCTCCAAATCACGCACACACACCGCTAGTGGACGCAGCGCACTCTGTACGTCCGTACTAGCGGTTCTGCGTTCTCGAAAAAATGCGTTCATTTTCCACTTGCGTTGCGCAGCCGGACTTTCGTGCGACCGTACTTCGTATATTGGCCGTTATTGCCCGTCATTTGCTGCTAGTGTGGCCGTGATTAAGTGCGCCTAAACGCACGTTAAAAATTCGCTAGTCTGACCCTAGCCTAAATGGGAGAATTTTTCTGGTTTGGCTATTTTGACCTAGAATTTTCCATTCTCCAGTCATTCTCCTGCTTTTCACCGCCAAAAAATCAGTAAACTTTTTCTGCGTGTCCGAAAATGTCTCCTCTTTTCATACAGACTGCCGCCCCAAGCAGTTGTTTATGGATAGATTAAAGGAAAAGCATTTACCGTCATTTGAAATGTCATTTTTTGGATTTTACATATTTCTATACATCCTAGAAATCCGCCACTTCATGGGCAGGTTATGGGGACCTCCTAGGCACGATATTTGAAGGAATTTTTCATTTTTATTTTTAACCCTTATTTCATGGAAAACTCACTGTCCCTTTAAAAATGTTTTTTTAAAAAAACTTTTTGTCCTTGTTTCCTGTCCCCCAGGACACTACCCGGACCCCCATACACCTTTTATGGCAAATATCTAGCATATATGCCCTCTTGGAGGGCACTCTAAAAAACCGAATTTTCAGCCCCATTGACTTGCATGGGGGTTCGGGTTCGGGTTCGGGTTTGGACCCGAACAAATGGGAAGTTCAGGTTCGGGCTCGAACCGAACTCGGGTATGTTCAGCTCATCCCTAGTGAGCATATCACAGAGCTCCACAGCAATAAACCTTACAGTAATGTGCACCGGCTATTATGAGCATTCAGTGTCGGGGGGGTGACACCATAAGTTACCGCACCGGGTGACACCAACCCTAGTGACGCCACTGTTTAGGAGAAACATTATTATTTTAAGTGACAGTCATGCTGGTATAACGCAAACCCTTTGGGGGTTATTCAGAAACACCGAAATGTCGCCGACATTTTGGTGCTCTCGCTTTCCCCGCACTTTCCAGCACATCAGGGAATCAAATTTCTCCACCCTGCAGTGAATTCAGCATTCACCGCAGGGTCCTAGGAGTGCAGGGAAAACCCGACGATCACCCAACGAAAACCCGCCGGAACCGCTGCAAAAAAACGCTGAACACGTCGGAACGATTTGCCGAACACAGCGCAGAACAGCCTCTGGAAAAAGCCAACAAGCTGGCGAACGGGGTAAAAAAACAAAAAAAACAATACGATTGAAAGTGTCAAAATTGAAACTCTGTTTGCAAAAAGACTACCGAACAAAATTGTCTGAAATTAACATATCAGAGCCTATGAATGATAATAAAAAGTATTTTACAAAAAAAAGAAAAAAACGCTCTAAAAAAAAAAAAAAAAAAAAAAATGGAAAAAAAATTTGCCAAATAAATCCTGAAAAATGTGTAAAAGATCCTTTAAAAAATCAATAAATTATTTGGCTTTTTACTGCAGATTAAAATAATAAACGGTTTATCAGGGCAGCAGGGCACTTTGGCAACTTTTCACTGATGTTCAACCATTGCGTCTCTATGGGGGATTTCACTGCCTTCGAACAGGCACCGTACTTGCTGGCAGTTTGGCAAAATTTGGTGAACTGCCTGCTCTCTGAGTAGCCCCGAAATGTCACCTTACGGGGAAATTCACTGTTTGGTGACATTTCGGGGCCAGATCGGCTCTCTCTGAATAACCCCTTTAATGTTGGGCTTTGACTTTGACTTCAGAAGAATAACCTGTACTGGGGGCATGCATAGAAAAAAATAACATGTACTAAAGCTGAGGGACATGCATAGAAAAAACACTCTCAGTCATCCCAAGTTATAAAATAAATCAAAATAATATGAAAATAAATCATGATGGTTATCTGGTTTAATGAAAAACACTACTTACTTTCTCCGGTCATTACTCCTTGAGTGTATCTTTTAGGCAACATTCCTGTGTAGCCATAGAAACTTGATTGCTGCACTTATAGTATTGAAAAAAAAAGACATATTACTAGAGGTTCGTGCCATCCAGTAGAATTCTTTCCCAACATATCTTTGGCCTAATGATTCTCCTAGTAAGCTCATACCATACCACAGCTGTATCATATCTAATCAGGAGGGAAAAACTCCTGACACTATAACTACTTAAATAGGCTTAATTATTATTGTTATTATTATTATCATCATCATTTATATAGCGTCAACAGTTTCCTCAGCGGTTTACAATATCCAAAAGAGAACAAGATACAAATAAATGGACATAGGATGGAAAAACTAGTGGGTGTAGAGGGCCCTGCTCATATGAATTTACAGTCTAGAGGGATTGGGGTTGAGGAAAACAAGGGGAGGTTTTTTTAAATTATTATAAGAAATTTATTCAGTTTCCAATAAGTACAAAACGGTGCCAAGCACTTATAAAAAAAACATATCAATATAATCATTGGTTATAGCTATAACATGTTAACGCATGTCGCAGTAGTCAGTGGTTGAAGAGTACTATAGCAACCGAGTCACAAAAATCAAAAACAAAAAAAAAAAAAAGGTTGAAGATTCTCCTACGTTCGGCATAAAAATTACCAAAATTACCATAAGTCAGAGCGCCACATCGAGCAAACATAAAATATGTCAGTTACCGGAATATACATCCCAAATATACCAGTGATCTCGGGTTGTGGATGGTACTCCGGCCACAGAGGCAGCTAACGCATCCAATGACCTAACTTCTCCCACTCTGTGTTTGATCTCTGGTATAGTGGGAAGGGATGAGGAGCGCCAGTGAGATGCAATCTGGCAGGGACGTGCAGTGAGGTCAATGGGTGCTTTCCCATTGGTCCAAGCTTTTCCACTGCTCTATCAGTGCCTCTCTGCGGCATTAATGAGCAGTGACCAAGAAGTAGGCAGCGCTTGTCTCTATGACGCACGCTGCACACTTCTTGAGCATCTTACGAGATTATCGCAGGGGGAAAACATCCTGCTAGGCAAATTGTGTAGGCTGAGAAAACTAATGCCTGCAGAGGCAGAGGACGAAGTTGACAGCCGGGGAGCCTGGAGCAGGTGAGTTTGTTTTTAGTTTATTAACGTATCAATGGCAGGTGCGGCTCTGCCTCCACTGACTGCATGTCCCTGCAATCAGGGTATAAGCAGAAGTAAGAATGTGAGCTAATAATTTACATTGTTTCGCCGCCCTCTCTTTGGGAATACTTGGAGCAGAAGAATTATCGGGTCTGGGTGGAGAGTAGTACCTAATATCCTATTCACAAATGTCACTATATCTTGCCATAGCAACTGTAGTGGAGGACAGTGCCACCACATATGTATAAAAGAGCCATGTGTCGCTGAACATCGCCAACAAGCTGAGGATCCTAATGTCGAAAAGCGCCGGAGCCTATCCAGAGTCAAATACCAGCGCTATAACAGTTGTTTCCTGGCTTCATGCATCGAAGCACTCCTGAATTTTCCCCTGTCTCCCTTAAAAGAATCTGCCCACTGCTCAGGAGATATAGTGACATGTAAGTCTCTTTCCCACGTCACCTGGAATTTACGTTTCTGTGAAGGAATCGGGGCTGACATCATACTACAAGAGAGAGAGCAATTTAGCGGGTACATACGGGGAGATGCAATAGGTTTCAAAGGAGGACAGGGCTGGCATTGACAGTCTCTCCGATCCAGTCATGTCATATGTTGCTAGTAACGTTCTAAACATGAGAATTGAAGGGGGCGAGTGATGTTGTATCGGGCAGTTAATGTGCTGTAAGACCAGTGGCGTACCGTGGGTTGTCAGCGCCCGGGTCAAGGCAAGATTTGCACCCCCCAAACCTGTGGACACTTTGGCACGCCCTGATTCCCTTCCACCCACCAGTAAAGTGTATGTATGTGAGGTGGTGTGCACTGACTGCAGGGTTATTCTCATATTTCTATGTATTTGTGCATGCCCCAGGCTTTACCCTGGGCAGTCTGCTTAAACATCACAGCAATAAAAGTCACAGTAATGTGCGGTGCATATAAGCACATCACAGAGCTCCACAGCAATAAGATGCCCGGTAATATGCAGTGTATATGAGCGTATCACAAAGCTGCGTAGAAATAAAACTCAGCAATATGCTGTGTGCCTGAGCGTATCACAAAGCTGCGTAGAAATAAAACTCATAGCAATATGCTGTGTGTATGAGCGTATCACAGAGCTGCATAGAAATAAAACTCATAGCAATATGCTGTGTGTATGAGCGTATCACAGAGCTGGTTGGGAATAAAACTAATAAAATAATAATAAATTTATATAAAATATATTTAAAATTAAAATATTTAAGTAATTACACAACAAATTGAAATTGATTGATTATTTATTATAATAAATTATATATATTAAAATTATAGAATCCAGATCTCCACACTCCGTCTCTGCTGTATCTATTGCTCCAGTGCTGGGAACTGGCTGCTCACATAGAAATATTCCCGATATCATTCGGGATACCAGTCTCCGTGTGGCGGGATATCGGGAATATTTATATATTAAAATTATATATTAATATTATATAAATATAGTACATTATATTTAAATATTAAAATAAATTTTAAATTATATTAAAAAGTATTCAATTACAGATTATTAAAATAAATTAATTATATCTTAATATATTAATATAATTATACAAAATTTCAAAACAAAATATATATATTTCTAATTATTACTAGTAATACGCCCCTGAGCATGCTGTGAGCGCCAGGTGGGGACAGGGTGACAGGAGAGTGTGAGGAAGCGCTGGGTAAGGAAGCAGCTTGTGCTCATGCTGCACAGTGCTGTCTGCGTTCAGTCCAATGCTTGGTACCTCAATTTTTGATTGGGACCCCCACTGCCAGAACCTGAGCCCACTGCCAGATCCTGAGCCCACTGCCAGAACCTGAGCCCACTGCCAGACCCTGTGCCCACTGCCAGACCCTGAGCCCAGTGCCAGAACCTGAGCCCACTGCCAGACCCTGAGCCCAGTGCCAGCTCCTTCATCTCCACTGTCTGGAGCAAATAGCCAGTCCCTGTGTCTCCTGTCCCCCAATCATCCAATGTTTCAAAAAAGCAAGCCTGATTTCAATTGAGGCAGTTCATGTCCCCCCCCCCATTTTACTCACTGTCTTGGCTGTCATGATGGGGCTCGTGCTGTGTCTGCAGCCTGTGACAGTCTCCTCCTTCACACTGTCTGTGTGCAGAGGCTGTGTAGTCAAACCGGGAAGAGGATGGAAGTGGGGTAGGAGCCATACATGTGAGCTGCCTGCAATAACAGCTTGTGTGACCTCATGACCAGGAGGCTGCAGGTAGCTCCTCCTCCTCTTAGTCTCCTCCAATCCCTTAGAACTCTGGAGCAGCACACGGAGGGAGCCGAGCGACACCCCCTCCCTCTTTCTGTCTCTCTGTCGCGGCGCTGGAGTCTGAGTGCAGGCGCTCGCCCGACATAAAGGAAAAAACAAATTGGGAAAAAAACGTCTGGACTTCAAGCCTGCGGTACCTGGACATTATTAGGGGTGCAAATTTCTTTAGAAATTTTGCGACCCTAAGTAAATTGCGCCCGGGGCCACGGCCCCCCTGCCCCCCCACGCTACGCCACTGTGTAAGACGTAAATTCCCTAGGGGGAAAGAAGTCAACTAGTCTTTTGAGTCCTAGAGCCGCCCAAGGGCGGGCATCAAAATTAGGAATCTTGTGAGTCAATGCTGTGAGCGGTGTTGCTAAGTGTAGAGGATGGTAATGACATAATCAGCCCCGTGTTGCATCCCAAACTTGTAAAAGGAGAGTAGCTAAGGGCAATAGAGTGGATCTGTGGGGGCGGATGTGCTTCGGGAGCCAGATTATGTCTGGCAAACAAAATGGAGAAAACAGAGGGAAGATGCAGTGGCGGAAGTACCAGGGTCGCAGCGGTCGCAGTTGCGACCGGGCCCTGGCATTCCGCCACTGGAGGGGGGCCCGGCGCCACCGCCAGATTCCGGCAAAAAGCACCAGAATCTGGGAGCCACGCGCTGGCCGTCCCTCTCCCTACGCGAGCGGCCGCTGACATGCAGCTTGGCCGCTCACGTGGGAGAGAAACCACCTGACCAGCGCACGAGACCTCGCGCTGATCAGGTGGTTTCCGGCGAGCGGCCAAGCTGGATGTTTCCAGCGGCCGCTCGCCAAGGAGGACAAGATGCCGGTGGAGCCTGCCCTGGGCCTGGGGCCCCCCAGAGCAGGTAAGAGCTAGGCTGGGCAGTATATCCATGAGCTGGGGGGGCAGAGCTGGGGCAGTATATCCATGAGCTGGGGCATATCCATGAGCTGGGGGGCAGAGCTGGGGCAATATATCCATGAGCTGGGGGGCAGAGCTGGGGCAATATATCCATGAGCTGGGGGGCAGAGCTGGGGCAGTATATCCATGAGCTGGGGGGCAGAGCTGGGGCAATATATCCATGAGCTGGGGGGCAGAGCTGGGGCGGTATATCCATGTGCTGGGGCAGTATATCCATGTGTTGGGGCAGTATTTCCATGAGCTGGGGGCAAAAATATCCATGTGTGAGCTGGGGCAATATATCCATCTGTGGCCTGGGGGCAATATATCCATGTGTGGTCTTGGGGCAATATATGTCCATGTGAGCTGGGGGCAATATATGTCCATGTGAGCTGGGGGCAATATATGTCCATGTGAGCTGGGGGCAATACTATCTTTTTTATATTGCAGAAAAAAAAAGGTAAAAATATGGATCTTTTTTGGGGGGGGGGGGGTTGGGGGGGCCCTTCATGGATTCTTGCACCGGGGCCCTCAGGTTTCTAGTTACGCCACTGGGAAGATGGTCAGAGTCCACTGTGGGGCAGACGACGGTGACAAAACCGAGCCCAGTAAAGCCATAAGAGCTGCTTTATGGTATAGTGAGATATTAGGGAAGCCCAGGCCCCCTTGCATGACTGAAGTAGAGAGGACTTGGAAGCTGACCCGAGGTTTCCTCCTCTTCCAAATAAACTGATTAACTATCGCTTGTAACGTCTTAAAAAAGGACGGACGTGGGGGTAACGGCAAAGCTCTGAATGCATAGAGTATTTTAGGGAGAATGGTCATTTTAGCGACCGCTATCCTACCTAGCCAGGAGAATTCAAACCGGGACATTTCCAACACAGCTCTCGAATCGTCGATAACATAGAATTATAATTTAATCGGAACAAAGTGGGGCGTGAGAAGGAAATTTTTATCCCTAAATAGGTTAAGTAAGTTGTTTGCCAATCATAGCTGTAATTAGTTTTCAGATGGAGGAGATCGTTGGGTGGAAGGTGAACGCTTAGGGCTTGTGTTTTTGCAAAGTTTATTTTATGGTGTGATATGTTCCCATATAGTGTGAGTGTGTTGTGGAGAGGGGGCAGAGAAGTAATGGGATCAGCAAGAGTAAGGAGTACATCATCCACAAAGAGAATGATTTTACTCTCCATAGGGCCAATGTGCACTCCTGTGATCTGTGATTCCACTCGAATATCCTGAGCTAACAGAGAGAAGACAACGGACACCCTTGACGGGTTCCATTCTTAATATCAATGGTTTCAGAGAGAAATCCGTCATTTAACACTTGTGCAGATGGGGAGGAATACAGCGTAAAAATGGCCGTTATAAAAGGTAAAGGAAAATTCAACTTTAAAAGGACATGACGCAGGAAAAGCCAGTTAAGTCTGTCAAATGCCTTCTCCGCATCTAAAGATAGGAGAAGGCAAGGTGCAGAGTCCCGGCCAACACTGTCCATGACACTAAGTAGTCGAACAGTGTTGTCTGTGCCCTGTCGACCCTGATTAAATCCCATAATATTTAATAAGGAAATAGGGTGGAAATTAGAGCAAGTAGTGGGGTCCTTTCCTGGCTTCGGTAGGGTGACAATCGTGGCTCTAAGGAGGTCAGGGGGGGCCGTGCCAGATTCAAAAAGAAAATTAAAAAGAGACAGCATATGTGGGGTGAGTTGATCTGCAAATGTCGTGTAATATTTAGTAGAAAAACCGTCGGGTCCCGGAGATTTACGAGGGGGCAGGGAGGAGAATACCTTTGTCAATTCTTCGGCGGAGATTGGTGTAGTCAGAGTGTCGTGACATGTAGGAGAAAGTTGTGGGAGAGTAACAGAAGTCAAGTACGAGAACACTTCAGGTAGGGAAGGATGATGTGTGTTCTCATCTAGGTGGAGATTATATAGTTGGGTGTAGTATTCAGCAAAGTGATTAGCAATTTGTTGTGGTTGTGCTTCAAAGCCATTGGATGCTGTTTTGAGTTTTACAATTTTGGTTCGTGTTAAATGGCCCTTCAGTTTATTAGCTAGGAGTCGAACCGTCTTGTTATCATATACAGTAGATAAAACTTTGCATTGAGGCGGCGCGCCCTCCACACATATTCTTTTTTATGCATGTCGCTGAGTTCGATCATCAATGAGCTAAGCTGTTCTGCTAAAAGCGGGGTAGGGGAGACTTTATGTTGAGAGGAGAGTCTGTCTATATCTTTTAATAAGTCAAATTTTTGAGTCTGACCGGCTTTTTTCAATCTCAAGCCCCATTTAATGAGGATACCTCTGATGACTACCTTGTGGGCTTGCCACAGAGTCACATGTGGTGTCAGGCATTGCATTCTCTTTAAAGTAGTTTACAATGGCTTCGTTCAACCTCTAGGGAGATTTACTGTAAATGGCATAGCTATCTGACAGTGTTAATATCATAGGGGCGTGGTTGACCATGTGATACTACCAATCTTACAGTCACTAACGGTAAAGTCGAGTTATGGACAAAAACATAGTCAATCCTAGAGTAGGAATGGTGAGTTAGTGAGTAGTAGGAGTAATCGATTTCATTTGGATGAAATAAGTGTCATGTGTCATGTAAATGGTGATCTGATAGTAAGTTTAAGGAGGACTGATTTGGTTGTCTGGGGGAACCCGATATTCCTGCGTCAAAAGAGAGATTAAAATCCCCACAAATAACAACCTGGCTCATCTGAATCTGCGTGATTTTATTTAAAACATGTTTCAGGAAAGGGCGTTGGCCGGTGTTAGGACAATATAAATTCACAAAGGTGTATAAAACATGGTTAACAGAACAGATTAATATTAAATATCTTCCCTTAACATCTTTAAGAATTCTATGCAACTCGAACGTCATCCTGTTATGGATTAAAATGGACACCCCTCTCGACTTAGTCGGAGAAGTAGCAAGATATTGCGCATTATAATTGGGAAGGTACAAAGTAGGAAGAGCGAGTCAGCGGAAATGTGTCTCCTGGAGACAAACGATATCAGGATGTTGTCTCTGCAACTCATCATATAATGCATGCCTCTTATAGGGCATATTCAACCCTTTAACGTTGTGAGAGTAAATTTATTTATTTATTTATTTATAAAGGATTTTACCAGGAAGGATACATTGAGATTTCTCTCGTTTTCAAGCATGTCCTGGGTTCAAGAACATTGTATTTCTGTAACTGTAACACTTCAAAGTAATACCATGCAAGATATTAAAAAAAAAAAAAACAATACAGATTAACAGAAAAAATATGTAGGAAATATAGTCACTAGGTTACATGTTTACAGGTGCATTCTGTATTGAGGTAAAGCTTCATATTATAATATACAATCAATACCACATTTTTGCATTGTGCTGCCAGCGATACTATACCCCAATAAGGGAGTCCCGAGTAACAAGAGAGTCCATCCCATATTGCTCGCAGGCGACCTAAGCCGTAGGTACTCCGGTAGAAACTAGGAGGGATAAGGGCAAAAAAATTAAAAGAAAAAACAACCAACCAAAATGAGAAATAGTCCAGGGCAGAGTCCTGAAACCAACTATATACAAACAATATAACAAGGCCTTCACAACCACCGCTAAAAAACTGAACGGGGTCGACTCCAAAACTTGGAGGAAGAAATCGGGGGGGGGGGTAAAGGTCTAAAAGACATAAGCTGGATCGAAGGGGTGAGAAAAACCGTACCACATCGTATCGTGCCGAACTAGCACTGTCAACTTCAAGATCCATCCGGGTAAGTAGTCTGCGAACTAGAAAACAAATGTTAAGTAAATATTTCGTCAGAGTAGTTGACCAAGGCCCTTAGTAGCAGGCGCCATGGAGCGCGGCTCTTGTCAAGATGTAGAGGAGGACACAATTCCATTCAGGAAAAGACATGGTGAATTAAGAGACATTGAGGGTGTTCACTCTATGCCATTCTGGAGACACCTTGGATGGAGAGGCGGACGGGACTCGGGGAGGTGTATATTCTGCAAGTAGATTCCGTGAAACCAGTTGTCTCATCCCCTCCGCCACCGTAGATAACACGTGTAGGTGTCCTTCTTTCCAGACCAGCAACTTCGTCGGGAAGCCCCAGCGGTATTGGATCTCCCTATTACGTAGGATCTTCATCACCGCCTGAAATTCTCGCCTCCGAGACATCGTGAAGGAAGATTGGTCAGGAAACAACAAAATATCTGAATACGGTGCCGCAAGTTGATCGGCCCGGTATGCCTTCATAATGGCCTCTTTAACTGTGAAATAATGCATACGGAGAACCACATCACGTGGGATAGATGAGGGTAATGACTTCGGTTTCAGTACTCTATTGTAACGTTGGGGGCTTCCAGCCCTACCTGTGTGCTTGAGGACAGCAAGTCTGATGCTGCTCGCTGACCACTGCCCAGTTTAAATGGAGACAGGCAGGGAGGTGATTGCATGAGGTGTGGCTTGAGTGGGGGGCGTGGTCTGGTGAAGGTCTTTAAAAACCCTCAGTATAGTTTCAGAAGTTGCCAGATCGTGGTTATCCATACCTGAGCGCCTTGTACCTGACTGCTAAATTGATTTAACCTGTTATTGACCTCTGCTTGTGTTCTGACCATTCTGCCTTCTGTTGCCCTAGACTATTTTCTTGTACTACGCTACTGCTCTGATACCGACCCGGCTATTCCATTTGACCATTCTGAACTCTGTATTCCTGATTCTGGCTCGGCTGACTCCTCTCCGTATTGTTAACCCTTTTCTGTCTAGCTAGTTTACCTGGCCAATTCTAAGGACCAGACAGATAGGGATCATTCACAGCTACACTGTTGGTAGCTTCTGGGTTTTGTGGAGTGTTGGGGGTTAAGTACTGCGTGGTGGGATCCGGGAACCGTGACATTACGATCTGGCCAATATGGATCCCGCAGATTTAACACAGCACTTGGCTACCTTTGTATCCAGACAGGATGAGCAGGATCATAGGATGGATCAGTTTGCCATTGCCTTACAAACTATCCTGAATCGTACTGCACACCTGGAACCAGTTGGGGTTGCACCCCCGCCTGCTATACCTGTGCCCCCTGTCGTTCAGACATCCCAGGTACACATGACCGCTCCTATGAGGTTTGACGGTACTCCCTCTGAGTGCCGGGGATTTTTGGTCCATGTGGATATTCATTTTAAATTAAATCCACAAAAGTTTTTCTCTGACATTGCCAAAGTGGGGTTTATTATTAACCATCTGTCTGGCAGAGCGTTGACATGGGCGACTCCTTTATGGGAGGCAGAAAGACCTATTGTACGGGATTATAAAGAATTCATAGCCGAGTTACAACGTACATTTAATCCTACCAGAAAGGCCACGATAGCCGGCAAATCCTTGTTCCGCATACGTCAAGGGAACAGGACTGTGTCTGATTATGCCATAGAATTTAAAACCTTAGTTCCTGATGTGAACTGGACAAATGAGACACTGGTTCTGGCGTTTATGGAGGGGTTATCAGAGTCGTTGATGCATGAATTAGCTCCACGTAAACTACCTGAGGTATTGTGTGAACTCATTGATTACTGTATAGATCTGGATAATCAGATAAGGGATAGAAGGACTCCAAGAGAGAGACCCAAGAGACCGTTACCTAGGTTGGCCCCTGTCTTTCAAGCACCACCCAGAGAGTTATCTCCTCCCTCAGAGCCTATGCAACTAGGCCGTACTAGGCTTACAGAGGAGGAGACAACAAGGCGTTTTCGTGAGGGATTGTGCCTGTATTGTGGTTTGGAGGGACATGTACGATTTCAATGTCCTACTCGCCCTAAAATGCATGATAAGCCGGAAAACTACCGCACCTAAGGCAGCTGAGGAGACAGGCCTTGGGTGTGACATGCATGTCTCCTATCAAAGACACTAAACTTATGTTACCAGTATCCTTGGCTTGGGAGACCAAGACCACACATAATACCGCTTTTGTGGATTCTGGGGCTGCTGGTAACTTTATTGATGTTAACTACGCTTCTTCCATTTCTCTACCTCTGGTTGTAAGAGAGACACCCTTAGCCGTTGAAGCCATAGATGGCAGGCCGTTATCCTGCCCTAGATTACTCACGATACGGTTACAGTAGTTCTTACTACTGGTCTCTTGCATAAAGAAAAGATCATATTCCAAGTTATCCACTCACCTTCCAATCCTGTTGTACTTGGTTTCCCCTGGTTGGTGGAACACAATCCCGTTATTGATTGGGTTAAAGGAGAGATACTGTCTTGGAGTTCTGCATGTTTTGGGACTTGTTTAATACCCATTCAGCATGTCGGTGCCCTGAACACACCCACAGCCCCTCCATTGTCTACTGAAGTTCCTGAACAATATGCAGACCTCAGGGCTGTATTTGATAAAAGAGAGGCAGACAAACTACCTCCACATAGACCATATGATTGTGCTATTGATATTCATCCAGGTACCATGCCTCCCCGAGGCAAAGTATACCCTCTTTCCATAAAGGAGAACCAAATTATGGAGGAGTATATCAAGGAGAATTTGGAGAGAGGTTTTATCCGACGTTCCTCTTCTCCAGCAGGGGCTGGATTCTTTTTTGTGTCGAAAAAAGAGGGAGATCTACGCCCGTGTATTGATTATAGGGGCTTAACAAGATCACCATTAAGAACGTGTACCCTATCCCTCTCATATCGGAACTGTTCGACAGGTTAAGGGGTTCAGCAGTATACACTAAACTTGATTTAAGAGGAGCTTACAATTTGATACGCATAAAAGAGGGGCATGAGTGGAGAACAGCATTTAACACCAGGAGTGGGCATTATGAATACTTGGTCATGCCTTTCGGTCTTTGTAATGCTCCAGCGGTATTCCAGGATTTTATTAATGATGTGCTCAGAGATTTCTTGCAAACCTTTGTTATAGTATACCTAGACGATATATTGATTTACTCTCCCGATCTGAAAACCCACCATGCACATGTCAGACAGGTATTAGCTAAATTACTGGACAATGGTCTTTATTGCAAACTAGAGAAGTGTTTATTCGACATTATTACTGTGAAATTCTTTGGGTATATTATCACTCCAGAGGGTTTTGAGATGGATCCTTCTAAACTCACGGCCATCTCAGAATGGCCTCTTCCTCAAGGTCTCAAAGCCATACATAGGTTTCTGGGGTTTTCTAACTATTATAGGAGATTTATCAAGAATTATTCCGCTATAGCCTCTCCTATCATTAATATGACACGTAAAGGTCTGAAGAACCAGATCTGGTCTTCTCAATCTAAACAAGCATTCGAAGCCCTCAAACAGGCTTTTACTTCCGCTCCCGTGTTACGGCATCCTGATCCCAGGATTCCGTTTATTCTTGAGGTTGATGCTTCTGAGATAGGCATTGGGGCTGTCCTGTCTCAAAGAGAATCTCCAGGGAAACCACTACATCCTTGTGGGTTCTTTTCAAGAAAATTATCACCAGCAGAACGCAATTATGATATTGGCAACAGAGAATTGCTTGCTATTGTGTCTGCCCTGTCAGAGTGGAGACATTTGTTGGAAGGTACTCTTGATCCTTTGTTGATAATCACTGATCATAAGAACCTTACGTACATCGGGGATGCTAAACGGTTGAACTCGAGACAGGCCAGGTGGTCATTGCTACTGTCCCGGTTTAATTTTGTATTGACTTACAGACCAGGTGACCGCAATGTAAAGGCTGATGCCTTATCTCGTCAATATGACCCATATGAATCTAATACACAAGACCACAATCCTATAGTTCCTCCTGAACGTATTATGGCTTCCACAGTCTTGTCTGTCTCCTCGCCTTTCCTGGAACGTCTCCAGGCAGCTCAAGTGGGGGCTCCACCTGACAAGCCTCCAGATATGTTGTTTGTACCTGAAAAGGAAAGACAAGAATTACTCATAATGTTTCATGATTCTAAACCAGCAGGTCATCCTGGTATTACTAAGACTCTTACCAGTATTTCCAGACAGTTCTGGTGGCCCACCATGCGACAGGACGTACGCCTGTTTGTTTTGGCTTGTCAAATCTGTGCCAGAAGCAAAACCAGTAAAACCTTGCCTGTCGGTCTATTGCAGCCTTTACCCACGCCTAAGAGGCCTTGGTCTCATCTATCTATGGATTTTATTGTGGACTTGCCGAAGTCCAAAGGTCATACTGTGGTTCTGACAGTTGTAGACCGCTTCTCCAAAATGGCTCATTTTGTCCCTTTACCTAAGCTTCCTACAGCCAAAGAACTGGCGGTTGTCTTTGCTAGAGAGATTGTACGAATACATGGGGTTCCGTCTGAAATAGTCTCTGACAGAGGAGCTCAGTTCGTCTCTCGTTTCTGGAGGGTTTTCTGTGCGGAGATGGGGGTGCGATTGGCCTTCTCTTCAGCATACCATCCACAAACCAATGGGGCAGCAGAGAGGGCAAATCAGGGTCTCGAGCAGTACATACGTTGCTTTACCACCCAACAACAGGACAATTGGTCGGAGTTGTTGCCCTGGGCTGAGTATGCACGTAATAACGCCGTTAATGAGACCACTGGCCACTCTCCTTTTTCTGCTATCTATGGTTTTTTCCCTCCGGCTCTACCGCTTCAGTTTAATGAACAGGCCATCCCAGCTCTCGATGACCATCTCACTCAACTACAAGAGATTTGGAGACAGATTCGCGTAAATATGGAGCGCAATGTTGCTGTCCAGAAACGCAAGGCTGACAGGCATAGGTTACAAGCTCCCTCCTATAACGTGGGGGATAGAGTTTGGTTGTCCACTAGGAACGTGAAGTTGCGGGTGCCTTCTATGAAAATGGCACCTCGGTTTATAGGTCCATATAAGATCATTCGCCGCATTAATCCTGTGGCTTATGCTCTTGCCCTTCCTAAACATCTTCGCATGCACAACGTCTTCCACACCTCCCTACTGAAACCTTTGTTGTGTAACAGGTACACGCGGGTCGTTCCTCCTCCTCCACCTGTTCAGGTTGATGGTGAATCAGGGTATGAGGTTAGGAGGGTTTTGGATTCTAGGTTGTGCAGGGGTGTTCTGCAGTACTTGGTCGATTGGGTGGGCTATGGCCCGGAAGACCGGTCCTGGATTCCAGCTTCCGACATGTCTGCCTCTAGGTTGGTCAGGGCGTTCCATGCCTCGCACCCCGATCGCCCTGGTGGTCGTATTGCCGCTCGTCCTGTTGGTCGTCCGGTGGCCTCCCGTGGAGAGGGGGGTACTGTAACGTTGGGGGCTTCCAGCCCTACCTGTGTGCTTGAGGACAGCAAGTCTGATGCTGCTCGCTGACCACTGCCCAGTTTAAATGGAGACAGGCAGGGAGGTGATTGCATGAGGTGTGGCTTGAGTGGGGGGCGTGGTCTGGTGAAGGTCTTTAAAAACCCTCAGTATAGTTTCAGAAGTTGCCAGATCGTGGTTATCCATACCTGAGCGCCTTGTACCTGACTGCTGAATTGATTTAACCTGTTATTGACCTCTGCTTGTGTTCTGACCATTCTGCCTTCTGTTGCCCTAGACTATTTTCTTGTACTACGCTACTGCTCTGATACCGACCCGGCTATTCCATTTGACCATTCTGAACTCTGTATTCCTGATTCTGGCTCGGCTGACTCCTCTCCGTATTGTTAACCCTTTTCTGTCTAGCTAGTTTACCTGGCCAATTCTAAGGACCAGACAGATAGGGATCATTCACAGCTACACTGTTGGTAGCTTCTGAGTTTTGTGGAGTGTTGGGGGTTAAGTACTGCGTGGTGGGATCCGGGAACCGTGACATCTATGAGCCTGATCCATCAGCAATTCCGTTTTAGGGATATTAGGGATCAAGGTCTGGAATAACGATGTCAAGTAATCCAGGAGCTCAGGGGTTTTGATCGATTCAGGAATACCGCAGACTCTAATATTGTTGCGGCGAGAGCGATCTTCCTGGTCCGCCATTTTCAATACTAGCGTTTCATGAGATACTTTAAGCGTTTGGAAGGCATCAATTAGCTCATTGTGTGCTAGACAAAGTTCGTCAGTTTTAGATTCCAAATTATCGGTGCGGGCTCCCAAGTCTCTAAGTTCTTTATGCAGGTCAGCAGTAATGGATCTAAAATCTGCTTGTAATGTAATTCTGAGGTTTTGCATACCAGTCGCTGGCAAATCATCAGGAATTCTCAGTATGCCCTCCTCCGCCTCTCCTGTGGAAGCTGGTGAGGCTGGACCTGCCATCTTGCGGCCCTCGTGGCTTATCTTTTTTTACCGATTTTGCCGGTTCCGCCGCTCGTTGCAGCTTTGGAGGAGCTATGTCGGTGCCCGGAGGACTCAGGCAGCGTTCAGAGGTAAAAACGCCAAGTTTTACGGCAGCTGGTAGCCGTAGGACTGTGTTATGTGGCGTGATCCACCAGAGCTCCGCTCACATGCAGCTGCTCAAGATGGCCAGTAGCTCCGCCCCATCGACAAGGGGAGTTTTACTGGATGTCAGGATCATTAGTGCCAGTGATTTGGAAATGGTGGGGCAATGGAAGCGGCTTCAGTCATGTGGGAATAGGTGAGCAGGGGGATGAGTTGCATCAGTAATGTGGTACGCTAATCTGAAGAGATGGGTTTTGAGAGAAAAATTTGCCTTTGCTAATTTCTCCCTTATGTCACGGTTTTACTATTATTAGATTACAGTACAGGCACTGAGTCCAGCAGTCTTCCACGTAGCGGCTGCTAGGTTCCAGGATACTCGGGGCAGCGCTACAGCGCCACTCGAGCATCCGCTCCATGGAATCCATAGGACTCCATGGAGGTTTCTGCTGCCAGGTCACATGACCGGCAGGATCTCGCCTTTCGCGAGATCCTGCAGGTTGGCGGAGTGATCGTTGGAGGGAGACTGGAGACTTTTTTCCCCAGTCTCACACTGCTCCCGGCAGCCAGAAGCACGGATCAGGATGCCATTCTTGCCACGGGATGAGAGGTGAGTATTTGATTTTTTTGGGGGTGGTTTTCAGCTGCTGCTAACTGATTCTGCAGCAGCAGAATCAGTTAGCACCACCATAGAGCTGTAGCAAACTTTTTCAGTTAGCGACAGCTCTTTGTAGTTAGTGTCAGGACCTTGTGATCCTAACGCTGTGCTTGCTCTTTGCGCTCCACATGTTACGCATAGGGAGAGCAAAGTACACTAAGCTTGCGCTAAATACCGGTAATACCTATTCGCTAACAGATTTTTTAACTCTATAGCAATTCAGAGGTGATTCTGGCGTCGCGGTATCACCTCATTTAAGGTAGCGCTAATGCTAATTTATGTGAGCGCTAGCGTTAACGAGGTGATAGAGCCCCTAGCTGCTAATTTAGCTCCCAATATTTTGCTATACAGCTTAAATTCTACATTGAGGAGAGTATGAGCCTCAAATTCTGACACCTGTTGGGCGGTTTCCCTGGTTTAAAAAGCGTGAAAATGTAAGGTATGTCAAAGATCAGGTACCCCATTAAAATAAACCAGGTACCCCATAAACATACACTAATAACTATTACATTTCCAGTTCAGCAATTAAAGAGTTATAGCTCTTATAAAGTAAACTAATAGCATTTCTATTAAACCACCAGTAGATGGCAGCAGAG
Source organism: Leptobrachium leishanense (assembly GCA_009667805.1). Lineage (NCBI taxonomy): Eukaryota > Metazoa > Chordata > Amphibia > Anura > Megophryidae > Leptobrachium > Leptobrachium leishanense. The sequence continues at coordinate 103,600,254 of CM019069.1, read as the reverse complement.
TGAAAAGCCTGAATGATGAGCATGTGTTCATCTAAAATACTTCCCTGAGCACACGGAGCCAAAAAGCATGATTTTCGTTGTTGGTAGGAAGCATTTAAGCAAAGTACACATCCTACCAGAGCTGAAGTCATGTTTTGTATGTGTTGCACAAATCATTTAAATAAAAGCACTTCTGGTTTCACCCAGCCCGCTCCCTTCGCACATTGGAATTATTGACCATACTTTCAGCATAAGTGCAACAACATTATGGGCACGTAGTATGTGAACTGGGAAGTATCCTTGGTCCATAAAGGTCTATAGCTGCAGTAAATAAATTATGAAGATGGGTGTTACGGATGCTAGTACCCATATACAGCATGCTCCCCTCACCATCAGTATCTCGAAGGAGTACTGGTTCTGGCCCAACACTAACTCAACAACAGGAGATCCTTGCAGGGTGAAAACCAAACTGGGACTGGCTTTATTCTCTGGGTTTACAGTTCATTCAAAAGCAAAACACGCCCCAGTGTTTCCTTGCTGAAAATCCTCCCAATAGCCTCCCCCTCCCAACACACATGCCCTGGTCAACTAACAAAGGCTAGGGGAGATGGCTGTGATATCCAGTCCAAACCAGTTACTGAGGGTGGGTGGAGACAGAGTAAATGTTTACAGGAAAAAAAGCACAGTATATGCCTCACAACACTCTACACTAAATAAATAAGGGAATAATAATATAACACAGACATCAGGGAATATGGCACAGAAAACACAATCACGTTGCACACAAGAGAGGGCAAGAAAATAATATAGAACATCAGGCCTGCACCCCCTAATTATATCTCCAGGTCCATGCACCCCAAGGACAAAGTGACGCATGTCACAATGAGGAACGAGATGGGAGGAAAAAGCTGCATAATAGAGACCAGTGAGGCCATCCAGACCCAGTGCCTCCCACTTCGGAAGAGTTTTATCGGTGCCGCAAGAAGGCTAAAACAAGTGCTGCTCCTCCCTGAATATAACCCTGGCAGGACATTTCACGGTCTGATCTGCATAGTTTTGGACTCTACCACACACCATAGCAGACACAGGCGCTCCCAACCCTTCGCCTTATCTATCCCTACTTAAAGGTGGAGCACCCATGAGCCCTTCCTTCATTATTTTGTTCAGCTCGCCTGAGGACTAAGAAGCTTGCTCTCCTAAGAACCATTGTATACCAGTCCCTTGACCTTTATTGGACTACCTTGTTGCCTTTCTAAAACTCCCTACTGCTGTTTCCTAAAGACTCCGCTGTTGCCTACAAAGACCCCTACTGCTGTATCCTAAAGATTCCACTGTTACCTCCAAGGAACCCTCCTTTTGTGCCAAGACCCTCTGCCACAGATCCTGCCCTCACTATCTCTGGATCTCTGGACTTTTGTTTTCTTGTCTGTTATCCAGCCCTTATCCTGTCTATTTGGTGTCTGTAAGTTCTCTCTGTGTATATTTATTTACTGCTTTGCATTTGTGTTTCTATAGTCATCCCTCTTTCTGTCTCGCCCCTCTGTTTCTATCTTGTGTTCTGTGTGTTCCTTGGTCAACTCCATTCCTGTCCTGTCTCTCTGTGCTTTTCCTATGTATTTCATTAACCCCTTCACTGCTGACGACGTGTGGGACACGTCCTCAATTACTCCCGCTGTATGCTGAGGACGTGTCCCACACGTCATCAGTTTTGCGGGACCCCAGGCGGAGATACTTACCTCTCTGTCCGGGGTCCCGCGGCGTTCTGACTTCAGCGTCCTCAGACGCTGAAGTCAAGCTCCTCCCGATGTAAATGACATCATTGCGCCATGCGCGATGACGTAATTTCCAGGCGACCTTCCGGCAATGCCGGGAGATCGCCTGGAAGGGGGGGTCCGTTTGGATCCCTCTCCCTCCCGATTGGGAGGTCCCACAAAAAAAAGCCAGGCACCGCTTAAAAGGGGAGAGCCTTGCGGCGCCGAAGTGCGGCCTAGCTCCGGTGGGGACCGCAATCTTGGATGGCGGCTCCACCCCCGGGTCCCCCTCACTGCCTGACGTCCTCATGCATAGCGTGATGACGTCAGATAGCCGGGGAACCCCTTAGCTGCCCGGGGATTTCCCAAGGAAATCCCCTGGTGGAGATAGGGGGTTCATTTGACACCCGATATCTCCAGAACATGACCAGGTATAAAGTAAAAACAAAATAAAAAATAAATAAAAATAATAATAAAAATTTTAAAAAAAAATAATAAAAAAAATAAAAACGTATTTTTTTTGTGTGTTATTTTTATTAATGCAGCAATATTGTTCACATTTCAATTATAATGTGAACAATGATGCTGCACTAATGATTTTTTTTATGGGGTGCGTTTGCTAAAAATCACATAATTCCCCCCCCAAAAAGTTTAATAAGTCCCCATTTCTAATTTTTGTACAAGTGCACCCCATAGAAAATATAACCGCAGATGTTCATGTGATAAAAGGTGGAAAAAACACTTTACACGCTGCAGATGATTAAAAATTCAAATTTAATTGCATTTTTTGTTATAATATACAGGCAGGACATGACGTATACATATAATAATGATATATTATGAATCTGCCGAGTCTGCCGGAAAGAACGATATATAATATGTCTGGGTCGTATAATAAAATGTGGCTTCAAATCGCGTTTAAACATGATGAGGGAAAGCGTTAAAAATGAGCTCAGCACACAGCGGAGAAATGCCTCAGCAGTGAAAGGGTTAACCTTATTCATGCCTCGCCCTTCACTTATATTATCCTTTGTCTCTATATATAAAAACGTTTGCGTCCGTCGCGAAGGCGCGACAGCAACAAACTGCTGGCTTGCGACAGGGGGAAAAAAAGCGGTTAGAGAGGGAAGGCTATGTGCAGGGACGGCCTGTCCATGGAGCATGATGGATCCTTTGCTCCAAGCCCTGTCAGAGCTGGACCTTCTGACATGCTGCTCCTAGTTGCTCCTTCCCATCCTCCTGCACGCTTCGAGGGAGGAAGGAGAGGAATGAGAGAGGTGCGGAGAGCAGGGCCAGCTAGATGGGTGAGTTTGTGATTTCCCCAGGGGACCCCTACTCCCCCTCTCTGCAGAGTGAGTTAAAGATCGGCAGGAGGGGGGCGTGGTTGGCTGCGGAAGGGAGAAGACGTGCGCCGATGGAGCTCTGTTCTATTTTGACCTGTTAGAGACTTTTTGGGTACTTATCTCCACCGGTTTTCCCTACATTTGTGGTCCCTCTGAGGCTGACCACCGGGTGTGTCTTGTCCGGAGCCCGTTTGGTCCCCCTCCGGACCAGAGACTTTGCTGGTGGCTGCTACCTTGGGGCTGGAGCGCGACGGCCATCTTGCGGCCTGCCTCCAAACTCCTGATGACTGCCGACCTTGCCGGTCTTGTTGCCCTCTCCCAGACTGAGACCATGCCGAGGACCAGGGAGATGGAGGGCCCACTTCTCCCGGTTGATTGTCTTACGGGTGAGGAGGTTGGACTGGCGGGGAGGTGGGGGGATGGATCCCCTTCCCCCATTGACGTGGTTTCGGGCCTGGAGGCCTGCCTGTGGGTGCTGGCAGAGAACGATGAGGTCCCGCTTACCAGAGGTGTGTGGCACAAGGTGATGGCGGCATTGAGGAGATGCCGGGTGGCGTTGGCCCCGAGGGCAGAAGAGTACGGGAAGCCGGAGATCTGCATACTACCGGATGCAGATTGCCGACCAGCTGAAGCAGCAGTGAACGCGAGCGGCGGGGAGATGGAGGCCTCAGATGAGGCACTTGATCCCCACACTGTTACGGAGGGTATGTGGAGCGGGGATGTCGTCTTCGCTGTGGAAACCAAGATCGCGGAGAGTGGCGATGAAGAGATGCAGATGCATGAGGAGACTGGCCGCGAGGTGGCGGACCCTGCTCGGCTTGTTATTACTCCCGCTGTGTTGGGGCTGAGACAAAACCTGGGGAGGCTGTCGGCCGGCGGGCTGAAGTGCTTTTCCAGGCCTTGTGATGTAGCCCTTGCTGTGGCTAAGGAGATTTTCGAGGGTGCGGTGATTGACGGGAAGGTGGCCGTCTCTCCCTCTGGGGTCTCTGACCTGATAGTGCGGTGTGGCTCTGATAAACGATTTGCGAAGGTGCGGGGTGTGCTCCATGAAGCAGTGATGGAATCGAGCAATCTGCTCCCCGGCACCAGACCTGGTCCTGCTCGCCCTTCCGGCCCCCTCAGTGATGCTAGATTTGGAATCCTTGAGCCGCCGTTCCGTGATATAGGATGAGGCCTTTCTGCAGGACTTTGACTAGATCTGCTTCCCGGCCGAATTTTCGGTTCCAGGCCTGCCATGCTTGGCTGTCTGCAATGACCCCCCCCCCCCATGATGGGCTTCTGCCCCTTTCTTATATATTTTATTTTCTTTGAAGACTTTTGTTCTGGCTGATTTCCCTCTTTCCCACATGCAGAGTCTTTTACTTTTTTGCTGAGACACCCCATCTGGGGATGACCCCCCTCTAATTTTTTTTTCTTTTCCCTCTCTTGCTTTGTATTGGGGGGGTTGCAGGGGTGCATAAGATGGTATTGGGGGGTTGCAGGGGCAGTGGGGGTGCAGAAGGTGGTATTGTGGGGTTGCAGGGGCAGTGGGGGTACAGAAGGTGGTATTGTCCTCCAGTTTTGATGTTCTCTCTCCAATGTCCCAGATGTCTTTTCAGATATCTGCCGACACCACGTCTAGGCAGGATGTCAAGGTGGAAGAGAGATCTCTGAACATTGCTTCCATCCTAACAGAGATTGAGGCCAGTTGCGTAGAGGCATTTTCTCCTAGTGCCCCAGGAGAGGACAGGGAAGAACTACCACCATTTTGAGAGTCTGCGCCGCCTCGCCATTTCTTGTGCTGAGAAGTGAAAAAATCATGTTCTTCCACCGTCTTTTATGCTCTGGAGGTCGCCATGGTTGTTTAGTGGTTACTGAAGAGGTTCTGTTTTGGCATGATATAATCACTTTTAAGTGTCCACTCACATCAGAGCTGCACAATTACACGTCTGCCATGGTTGGCCGCTAGCCACATCCCTGATAAATATTTTTTAAAGAAAAAATGCCTGGTACCATAGCGGTTGGTAGAGAAGATCTGCCCTTCTTCAGATTATTAATTATTTTTAATACACCTTTGAACAGGGTGTTTGTACAGATTTCATCTTTTTATTTGTTTTATTACACTGGTTTGTGATTTGCAATATTTTAAATATTTGTGAATGTAATGGCTTACATAATTAACTTACCAGTGCATCCAAAAGCCACCACTCCTATTGCAATCAAATTAACGGCATAAGATTGTTTTATGGTGAAGAGTTCCAGCCAGATATCGCAGATCCCGATAAACAGCAATGGCCCCAAAGCAAAGAGATAACCTGTGGGTGATAGATAGTTGGAAATGTGTTCTAATTACAGTGCTGCAAGTTTTGAGCAATAGCAAAGTCAAAATTGAAAAAATGCCGGTGGTCAACCTATGATGGAATCTATGTCAAAGAACAGATTGAACGATTTTAAGATATTCTGAGCAGGGCAACATCTCTTGTTTCTGGTTCCTAAGTTTGTATGTACTTTTGTAATTTAAATTCCCCATTGGTAATTGTAAACCGCTGGTGAAACTTGTGCTACTATATAAATCACTATAACAATAAACAATAATAATAACATAAGTCTAGCTATATACAAGAAAAACAGAGCTCAATGCATTCATTTTGAATAAATTTCGATCATTAAAATAATCCCCTTTTTGTCTATGTCAGTGTCTAAGAATTTTATTTATTTACATAAACTCATTTTGACTGGATGTATTCATAAATTGAATCAAATGATGTCGAAACTAAGGGCTCTATTAACAGCTTTGCGCAAAAGTGCACGCGCAGCGCTATTTTTTTGTGCACAGCGTTAAACGTTAATGCGCGTAAATTAACGCTGGAATTACAATCCAAGTGCATTTTTTCATCCGTAAAAAAATAACGCGGGTAAAAAAGAGGTGCAAAAACGTGCGCACATTAACGCTGCGCGCAGAAATCTGTGGGCGGATTGTTTTTTTACGTGATTCAGCCAATCTGAATTAATAAGCAAAGAGGGTTTATACTGTGGAAACACCCAAAAACAATGAGCAGCAAAAAAACACCACCCTGATATCCACCAAATTCAGAAAGCATATAACATGAAAAACAAAAATTGGTGGTGTTGCGCTAAAGGAAAGTAAAAAAACTTATGTATGGACTATTTTGAAGGCATGCTATACTGCACAGCAAAAAAGAGAAAGAAAGTTCTATTTCTCAATAGTTCGTTCAATGGATATCCAGTCTCTGTTGTAGAAAGGATTTTCAGTGAAATCTTCCAAAACTTTGGAACGAATGACCACTTCTTTGGTGAATCTTCATTAAAAAGTATATATCTCGGAAAAAAGAGAAACTCGATAGTGTTATACCGTTTATTAATGTGTATACAAATCTACTGACATAATATACGTACAGAAAAAAGAGGTAGTGGGTTTAGGATTTGATCTCACCCACTGCCAGATAAAACATCACGTCCCAATCAAGCCTCTATAGACAAAACCACCAGGAGCTCCCGGGCTGCTTCCAAGGTGGTCACTCAATACCAAAGGTGGGACCGCGATGATAAAGTGACGTAGTGCTGACGCGTTTCGCCCCGCCCACGGGACTTCATCAGAGCATACGTCACTATGCCATCATCCTCTCTAAATAGTGTCTTAACTTGACACACCTGGTGAACTTCTAATGAAATTCTCTGTAGCCACTCCCTATGGGAGATCCTACAAATGCTTCAGTATGTTTGAATATATTGCAAATGGAAGCACAAAAACAAATGTATTAAAAGATTGCCATATATAGGCGATCACAAACAGCCCTAAGAATAATCTTTAAGGCAAAAATTCATAACACCCATAAAACACTCTGTGTATGGATCAATGATTATTTTAAAAACAATATTAAAAAAACAGCATTGAAAACGAACAGCATTAAAAAACGAACAGCATTTAAAAAACGAACAGCATTTAAAAAAAAGCATTAAAAAACGAACAGCACTAAACAACGAACACTAGAAAGAGTATAGATTCTTAATACTTCTAAGAACGCTCCAAAAAGGGGAGGAGGGATCTTAAGACATAACTACATAATTACAAGAGTAAAATGTAAAAAAGTAAAAAACATATGGACAAAAACATCCGTAAAATATTACATCATTCAAATACTATTAATAATAAAGTACAAACAGTAAAAATATACCGCATACAATGGAATACGTATAGCCATAATAGAGACACATAATAATACATGATGAAGGGCAGGAATCATAACTACCATAAAAATTTATATCAATACAATTAGGTAAGGAAATTATATAGATCAAAATCAACATTGAGACCCAAAGGAGTGAAAGTTCTTAAATCGTATGCTGTCCTCATCTCTTCCTGCCCCATTCTCTGAATGTTATTGCCTCCTCTCCAATATTTTCCTACCCTTTTAATGCCCAAAAACTTTAGACCTCTTGGGTCCGAATTATGAGACTTAAAGAAATGTGCGGAAACAAAATGTTGCATATACCCATTTCTAATGTTACGAATATGTTCATCTATGCGTTTGTGTAAAGGTCTTGCCGTGCGTCCCACATACTGTAGTCCGCACGGACATTCCAATAAATAGATAATATTGTTGGTTTTGCATGTAATTAAATTGTTGATCGGGTACTCAATATTAGTTATATTCGATTTGTAATTCTTGACGCAATTGCTACTTTTTGGACTATTCGAGTTCTTACACGATTGGCAATTTTTGCAATAGAAAAAACCTTTTTCTTGTTGTAGCCATCCTGTTTGTTTATGTTCTTTTATATAACTCTGGACTAAGGTTTGTTTTAAACTGGGGGCACCCCTAAAGGTGATACTGGGTCTTTCATTCAAAATGCCCCTCAGATCCTCATCTTCCATCAAAAGATACCAGAATTTATTTATAGTCTTCTTAATATCCATATGTAGGTTGTCAAAATCAAAAATCAACCTCGTTGTGGGTTTCTTTTTTCTTCCAAAATTCGTTTGTGTTAAAAGAGTAGATCTATCGATCTTCTTCACCCCTTGAAAAGCTTCCTCTAAAATTGTCTCGGGGTATTCTTTTTCTTTGAAGTCAGCTAGAAGTTTCACCGATTCTTTCAAAAAGTGCTCATTCTCAGTGCAGTTCCTCTTAAGACGCATAAGTTGTCCCTTGGGGATGTTATTAAGCCAAGGGGAAAAATGTCCGCTGGAAAAATGGATATAACTGTTGACATCTACAGGTTTAAAAAAGGTACGTGTTTTAATGGTGGCATTCTCTATATAAATATATAAATCTAAAAAGACCACCTCCTGTTTGCTATATTAAAATCCAAATGGATATTAAAATCATTCCTATTCAAAAAAGCTAAAAAAACCTGTAGAGAAGCCTCATCTCCCTTCCAAATAAAAATGACATCATCGATATATCGACGATAGGTAACGAGGCCCGCACCCAGGAAGTCATCCAAAAAAGTCTCCTCCCAAAAAGCCATAAAAAGATTAGCATAACTGGGTGCGAACCTCGTTCCCATCGCAGTGCCCGCCACCTGAATATAAAAATCTTGATTAAACCAAAAATAATTATTATGTAAAATCCACTTAATGCTAGCTATTAAAAAGTCTCTCTGTTCCAAAGGAATTTTTCCATCCATCTCCAAAAATTTGGATGTAGCTTGAAGACCCTTAAAATGCTGAATGATAGTATAAAGGGAAGCAACGTCCCCCGTCACTAGCCAGAAGTCGTCCTGCCATTGATGTTGTATTAAAATATTCAAAATGTCCTTGGTATCCTTTAGATATGACCTAGTGTTCTTCACTACAGGCTGCAAAAAAATATCAATATATTCTGACAGTCTCGAGGAAATGGATCCAATGCCCGATATTATGGGGCGGCCAGGAGGATTTTCTCTATTTTTGTGGAGTTTCGGTAAAATGTAGAAGGTAGGTATTTTTGGATGATTAATAGACAAATATTCATATTCCTTTTTGTTCAAAATATTGTTTATCCGCCCTTCATTCAGTAGTGCCATTAATGTTATTTTCATATCACTAGTAGGATCTTTTTTCATGATTTTGTATGTGTTATTATCACTCAATTGTCTTACACACTCCTCTATATATTTGTTTTTTGTCATCAAAACAATCCCTCCCCCTTTATCCGCCGGTTTAATTATTGTATTTTTATCTTCCTTGAGTATTTTCAAAGCCTCTCTTTCTTTTTTAGACATATTGTTGTAATTCCTGTTCCCATAGACGGAATTCTTTTTGTTATTAATTTTTTCTAAATCTTTAATGACTAGTTTTTCAAACATGTCCATGGAGCTAGATTTGCAGAACTGAGGAAAGAAGGTTGATCTAGTTTTCAAATCTGTGTGTACATATGTAGTGATAATCGGATTGCTGTTTTCAATTGGATTCTTACAAAAAAACTTTTTTAAAGTTAAATTGCGGACAAATTTCTTGACATCAATCAATGCTTTAAACCCATCATGTTTACGTGTGGGGGCAAATTTCAAACCCCTACTGAGAACTTCAATCTCCATAGGAGAGAGTGTCCTTTCGGATAGATTGAAAATCCCCTTCTGATTCAAAGTGATGGTGTTGTCAAAAGGAATTCGTTCAGTTTCTACTAGTATCTCAACGGTCTTTTCATTTTTCTCTTTTCCCTTTTTCTGTCCAGCTCGGCATCCTCTGATGTTGCCGAATCTGAATCGGTTTCTCTTCGTCTCTTCCAAGTTGAAACCGCCGATAAAAAATCCTCCCTTTTCTTTCTAGGGGCAATCGGCCAATCCTTGTTTTTTTCTTGATTTGGTTCGAAAAAAACTTCCTCATTGTCAAGTGGTCTAAAGCGATTTTTCAAAGGAATAGCATTAGTCCCAGAGACAAATTGATTGTAATGCTGTTTCTGTCTATGAACTTTTTTTGGGTGTATCCATTGTTCATTTCTTGTTTTATTATCATACAGAGTTTTTCTGTTCTCATCCCGAATTTTTTTAGGAATGTAACTAAAATGATTCTTTTTCACATATGGATCACCTGCATAATATGCATTATTGAACCCGTGCATAGACTGACTCTTTTTTCGTCCTGAGTGTCCACCATCTCTATAGGGGTTCCTCACAGTCTGCACTGACGGTTGTTCATGTATTTTCTTTCTTTGTAGACTATTAAAAGTCCACACTTGATTGTGTAGATAATCCAATTTATCGCGTTTGTATTTTGTGATTTTTATTTGTTTCGTATCATTTTCTTTTTATTAAGAAAAACTTCCGTTTGTTTAGAAAGAGTCTTAAAATCTGGAAGTTCAAAAAATGGAGACAATTTATCTTGTATTTTACCAATCTCTCTATTAATTCTGGACAAATTCTCCTTTTTTCTGGTGATTATAATGCCCATCATGTGGATTGAAAAGCTCTCAAGAGCTTCATTCCAAATCATCATGAATTCTGGTACATCTCTATCAAAAGTCGAGTTCTTAAAAAATCTTAGAACCCCTAGGGGTGATCTTTTCATGTAAATACCGTTCAAAGGTTGCTATATCCCATTTTAAACGCATTTCCTTTTTCATAAGGTTTTGGAGATTCTTGAACTCATCTTCCAAAGAATTCTCACTAGTAGGTACTGTAGTGATCTCGACCTCATCATTAAACAATGGTTATAATTAAAATCACCATGCTTATCTCTATATTCAAAGATCGCCATGTTGGTAAACAAGGTGTTAACTCAGTATAAGTGGATGAAGAGTTAACAAGCAAAGAGGGTTTATACTGTGGAAACACCCAAAAACAATGAGCAGCAAAAAAACACCACCCTGATATCCACCAAATTCAGAAAGCATATAACATGAAAAACAAAAATTGGTGGTGTTGCGCTAAAGGAAAGTAAAAAAACTTATGTATGGACTATTTTGAAGGCATGCTATACTGCACAGCAAAAAAGAGAAAGAAAGTTCTATTTCTCAATAGTTCGTTCAATGGATATCCAGTCTCTGTTGTAGAAAGGATTTTCAGTAAAATCTTCCAAAACTTTGGAACGAATGACCACTTCTTTGGTGAATCTTCATTAAAAAGTATATATCTCGGAAAAAGAGAAACTCGATAGTGTTATACCGTTTATTAATGTGTATACAAATCTACTGACATAATATACGTACAGAAAAAAGAGGTAGTGGGTTTAGGATTTGATCTCACCCACTGCCAGATAAAACATCACGTCCCAATCAAGCCTCTATAGACAAAACCACCAGGAGCTCCCGGGCTGCTTCCAAGGTGGTCACTCAATACCAAAGGTGGGACCGCGATGATAAAGTGACGTAGTGCTGACGCGTTTCGCCCCGCCCACGGGACTTCATCAGAGCATACGTCACTATGCCATCATCCTCTCTAAATAGTGTCTTAACTTGACACACCTGGTGAACTTCTAATGAAATTCTCTGTAGCCACTCCCTATGGGAGATCCTACAAATGCTTCAGTATGTTTGAATATATTGCAAATGGAAGCACAAAAACAAATGTATTAAAAGATTGCCATATATAGGCGATCACAAACAGCCCTAAGAATAATCTTTAAGGCAAAAATTCATAACACCCATAAAACACTCTGTGTATGGATCAATGATTATTTTAAAAACAATATTAAAAAACAGCATTGAAAACGAACAGCATTAAAAAACGAACAGCATTTAAAAAACGAACAGCATTTAAAAAAACGAACAGCATTAAAAAACGAACAGCACTAAACAACGAACACTAGAAAGAGTATAGATTCTCAATACTTCCAAGAACGCTCCAAAAAAGGGGAGGGGAGGGATCCCAAGACATAACCACACAACTACAAGAGCAAAATGTAAAAAAGTAAAAAACATATGGACAAAAACATCCGTAAAATATTACATCATTCAAATACTATTAATAATAAAGTACAAACAGTAAAAATATACCGCATATAATGGAATACGTATAGCCATAATAGAGACACATAATAATACATGATGAAGGGCAGGAATCATAACTACCATAAAAATTATATCAATACAATTAGGTAAGGAAATTATATAGATCAAAATCAACATTGAGACCCAAAAATATATAATTTCCTTACCTAATTGTATTGATATAAATTTTTATGGTAGTTATGATTCCTGCCCTTCATCATGTATTATTATGTGTCTCTATTATGGCTATACGTATTCCATTATATGCGGTATATTTTACTGTTTGTACTTTATTATTAATAGTATTTGAATGATGTAATATTTTACGGATGTTTTTGTCCATGTTTTTTACTTTTTTACATTTTGCTCTTGTAGTTGTGTGGTTATGTCTTGGGATCCCTCCCCTCCCCTTTTTTGGAGCGTTCTTGAAGTATTGAGAATCTATACTCTTTCTAGTGTTCGTTGTTTAGTGCTGTTCGTTTTTTAATGCTGTTCGTTTTTTAATGCTGTTCGTTTTTTAATGCTGTTCGTTTTTTAATGCTGTTCGTTTTCAATGCTGTTTTTTAATATTGTTTTTAAAATAATCATTGATCCATACACAGAGTGTTTTATGGGTGTTATGAATTTTGCCTTAAAGATTATTCTTAGGGCTGTTTGTGATCGCCTATATATGGCAATCTTTTAATACATTTGTTTTTGTGCTTCCATTTGCAATATATTCAAACATACTGAAGCATTTGTAGGATCTCCCATAGGGAGTGGCTACAGAGAATTTCATTAGAAGTTCACCAGGTGTGTCAAGTTAAGACACTATTTAGAGAGGATGATGGCATAGTGACGTATGCTCTGATGAAGTCCCGTGGGCGGGGCGAAACGCGTCAGCACTACGTCACTTTATCATCGCGGTCCCACCTTTGGTATTGAGTGACCACCTTGGAAGCAGCCCGGGAGCTCCTGGTGGTTTTGTCTATAGAGGCTTGATTGGGACGTGATGTTTTATCTGGCAGTGGGTGAGATCAAATCCTAAACCCACTACCTCTTTTTTCTGTACGTATATTATGTCAGTAGATTTGTATACACATTAATAAACGGTATAACACTATCGAGTTTCTCTTTTTCCGAGATATATACTTTTTAATGAAGATTCACCAAAGAAGTGGTCATTCGTTCCAAAGTTTTGGAAATTTTACTGAAAATCCTTTCTACAACAGAGACTGGATATCCATTGAACGAACTATTGAGAAATAGAACTTTCTTTCTCTTTTTTGCTGTGCAGTATAGCATGCCTTCAAAATAGTCCATACATAAGTTTTTTTACTTTCCTTTAGCGCAACACCACCAATTTTTGTTTTTAATCTGAATTAATAACCACAATTGACTCCCTTTCAGTTTTTGCGTCTGTCAAAATAAATCTGGGTATATATGCTGCACCAATAATAAAAACACGCACAACTTCTCCATTTTATTGTTTGGGTATGCGTAGAATGTGTAATTATACGTTGCTATGTATTTTTTTTCGGGCTGGTGTACGTATTTGGTTTCGGCCAGGACGTTCAGATTTTCAGTTACCACCAGCTTTTCAAAGACGTTAAAATTATGCGCGCAAACGTTGCCTGTTAAAATTTGCGCATAGATTGTAATACCATCCGTGTACCAGCGTACAAACGCATTTGCGCTCTCACAATGTTAAGTATAGGATGCGCAACGTACATGACGCTCGCAAAGGGTTAGCGCAGGTTCACCAGCGGTAGACGTTAACGTGCATTTTTTGCGCAGACATTGTAATACGACGTTCTGCGTGAAGGGTTTTGCCCCTCGCATTAATGCGTTTTTGCGCACACATTAACGTTTGCGCGAAGCTGTAAATAGAGCCCTAAGCTAAGGGTCCTTTTCCAAAGTTACCACTAAGCAGAGAGCTCGAGCCATAGAGCATAATGGCTTTCGTGCTCTGCTTAATTTTATAACGTATTATTCCATCCAAGACGCAAGGTTCGATTGCATCTTGGACATTGCTGCTCGTTTCTGTATAGTAATGTCTCCGATATATATATATATATGGGAGATGTTTAATGTGTTTCTAGCAGTGGAAGAACAAGCTATTCCAGCCAGCTCATTCTTGCACCTGACGTTATTCAGCTGCTGCTGTTATCTTTTATTTTTGACAATTTTTTATTGCGAATGTATATTAAGTGCCAGGAAAGTTGGCAATAGGAATCATATAAAAGATACAAAGCGAAGTTGGTGATTATACAATGCCTGGCAAAAACAACAATGCGTACTCATTTTATATCATGCAATAACAATGAGAACTACAGCTAATAGTGGTGAACATAGGAACAGAAACATGAGATACATATAAACAAATGCTTATACAGAAAACATAACGCAACTACTCATATAAGGTATCCTGAGGAAGTGCCATAAGTGTAATGGGAACGTTTAAGGGACCAACTTTGGGATCTAAGTGGTGATGTTTGCGCGTCCAAGGGTCTACGTTCCTCCACCATCTCTGCAGAGTACCAGGCTGCATACAGGAGGGATGTGTGTATAGTGGCTCGGAATGAGGGATCCAAAAAAAAAAGTAGCACTGCCAAGTAGAGATAAATGATTTAACTTGGACTTCTTTGTTAAACAAAGTGTATAGCCAGACAATACAGAAGAGATGGTTGCGTTTGGCCATATACAGGGAGAGTAGGGGCAGCGGCGTAGCATGGGTTGTCAGCGCCCGGGGTAAGGCAAGAATTGTGCGCCCCCCCCCCAACCTGTGGACACGGTAACACACCCTGATTCCCTTCTACCAGTAGAGTATTGACCCCCGTTACCCCACAAGCACATTATATATTAACAAAATACTGATATAATAAAAAAAATGACACACACATGCCCCCCCACACTATGCACTGCTACCAGTCACCCTGTCCCAGTATACCTTAGCATAGTTCCACTCTCACACTATACCCAGTCACTCTCTCCCAGTACCTACACTTTCTCCCAGTACCCCCAGTCACTCTCTCCCAGTACCTACACTTTCTCCCAGTACCCAAGTCACTCTCTCCCTCCCAGTACCCCAGTCACTCTCTCCCAGTACCCCCAGTCACTCTCTCCCAGTACCCTAGTCACTCTCTCTCAACTACCTATCTATCCAAGTACCCCCAGTCACACTCTCCCCGTACCCCCTCATTGTGTGTTGGTCACATTGCTCTGGTGTCACACAGTGTCACCTACCTGCGTGGAGTTGCTGGTGGCCTGGGGGGGAGCTGTCCAGGGGGCTTAGTGGAGACCAGACTTTAAATGTGCTGCAGGGAAGGCGCCTCCCTCCCTCCTTCCTGTTCAGTGGCTGCCAGCGGCAGGGGGCTGGCACAGGGCTTCTAGGCGGGCTAACAAGCGCGGTACAGGGTGTTCCGTCGGATAATGCTGCGATGGTTCACATGACTCATGTCAGCATTAAGGAGGAGTCAGGACAGAATTTTCTGTCCTGGTCCTCCCTTCCGGACGCTGAGTGCTAAGTCACTGCCGGCACCGTAAAAATGACGGCTGCCCGTGCAAGGGCTTCTCACGGACACCAGTGTCCGTGACCAGACACCTTGCTGATCCCTGCTGGAAAATATTAGTGGTTCAAATTTCCACTGGTTGTATGGAAGATCCGGTGTTCCCTTTAATATCACCGGCTGCATTTATATCTAGTGTCTGATCGAGACACCAACAAATGTGAGTGAAATTCCTCTTTCGGTATTTTATTTATGCAATTATTGTACCCGCTGCACCATGATGATTTTTTACATTGTTTGAGGTACACACTATCACTGCAGTAAGGAGGACAGCAGGAGGACGATCACGGTTGAAAGAAGCGCTGGTTCCGCCATTTTGTTTTCATTTTTTTTTCTTCTTCTACTTAACATTGTCGGCTGGTCCTGGATATACCATCCAATGGAGGGAAACAGCTGCTGATTCACCAAAATTTTAACTCATACTCCTACTTTTTTGCAATATATGCTTTTTTTTGTCGGTAATAATATATCCGTATAATTTTTCATTGTTCAATCTGGTTATTGAAACCACCTCTAGGTGGCGCCATTGACACAGTTCCCTTGTGGGCCTAGTATAAGGAATTCTGAAGTGAGAGGTATTGCTATTTGAATAGCAGTTTGGATGCAAATTAACTGAAGAGTGAAGACCAGAATGTGCGAATAGTTGGGCATTCTCAAAAGCGGTGGTATAGATCTGCTGCAGAGGCAGATCACTTAAAACAGTTTGCAGAGGATTTCCAGCCCATTCAGAACAGCCTGTGAGGGGAGTAGACTAGTAGTATGCGTGGGGAAAGAGCTTCAGAGTCATTTCATGGTAGGATAAGGTGGGCAGAGATGAGTGATATAGTTAGTCATAGAAAGGAGGTCGTCTATAGAAAGTGGTTCCCAAACAATTTTCACCCGAGTACCCCCTGGCAGTCCATTTCCATAAATTGTACCCCTCATATTCAAAAACCTTTCTAATTAATATAATGGATTTTTTCCCCAAATGCTTCTCTCTCCTCCATCAGTCCATTTGTCTCACAATCATCTCTCCTTTTTTTTCTGCCTTATCTACCATGGCTTCGCACCTTCTACCCAGCTTTTTACCCCCCCCCCCAGTTTCTCCTTATCACCCATCAAGATTGTAAATTCCAACGGGAATAGAGCCCTCATATCCTCCTGTATCTGCTGGCAGGAATACTGACCTGCCTCCTGTATGTATTGTAGAATAGTACTGTCTTTACCCATTGAACCTTTGTACATGCTGTGGAATGTGTTGGCGCTTAACCCCTTTACGACGCAAGACGTGCTATGCCGTGCTTCAAGTGGGCTTTAACGCCACAGGACGACATAGCATGCCCTATGCATCTGAAGCCGCCCTCCCGCCGATACTCACCTCTCGCTTGGAGTCCCAAGCAGATCTGACTTCCATTAAATCAGATCAGCATCTTTATACCCTCCTGGCACACTAACATCATTGCGACAGGCCTGATGATGTCAGATTCAGGTGCCCTCCCGCCAGAGCAGGGGGACGCCTGCAGAGAAGGGGGATCCTTTGGATCCCTCTATCTCCCCATCACTGGGGGGTGGTAGAGATTAATGACAGGCATCCCTGGAAAGGTCACAGTCTGACCTTTCCAGCGATGCATTTCATTAATCCCTTATGCGCCAGTCCGCGATCCAGCACCAGAGCATGGCCTTTCCAATGATACCAAATATGACCATGTTAAATGTGAACATAAAATTTTTAAATTTCCCCCTCCCTTAGGCTAGGGACAGATGAGCGCATTTTCTGCGGCCACCGTCAAAATGTACGTCGATGCGTGCGCACGCATTTTTTCACGGAATACGCTTAAGTGGTCAGACGATGCGCAATTCTGGACGTATTTCATGACGATGGGGTAAAAAGAAGTCTAGGGAAATCCGGCTGTTTGAACGTTATGTTGGCCGCACACTAGCAGCGTCTGACGTCTCCTAATCACGCACACACGCTGCTATGCGGCCGCAGCGCACTCTGTACGTCAGTACCAGCGGTTTAACGTTCTCGAAAAAATGCGTTCATTTTCCACTTGCGTTGCGCGGCCGGACTTTTGTGCGACCGTACGTCGTATATTGGCCGTCATTGCCCGGCATCTGCTGCTAGTGCGGCCGTGATTATGTGCGCCAGAACGCGCGTTCGCACTGCCTCAGTCTGACCCTAGCCTAAAAGGGTTAATAAAAAATAATGATAATAATAATCTACCCACTGTTTCTCCTTTTCTTCTCCCCTGCATCTCTCTATTTCCTCCCCAACGAGCAGTAGAGCAGGGTGTTTGCATTAGGAGAATAAAAATCCCCCTCTCCTCCCACCATAGCTCCTCCCCTGCCCGCAGCAGCTCTAGGAGAGAGGAGGGGATGTGATTTGTGTGCAGAGAAAGAAGAGGACAGTAAACGGCAGGTAAAGGGGGGTATCAGCAGAATATGAAGCCCTGTCTGCTTACTGCTGTTTAAAGTGGACCTTTCCTTAACCAGCACTGCAGTGATCAGAAATTTGTCACTGAGCTGTCTGGTTCCTGGTGAGGTCCTGCATAGAGGGGCCAGGCTGCATTCACTGCATCACCAGGGAATAGACAGCTCAGGGTAAAAAGGGACAGGGAAGAGGGAGTCTTAAAAACTGGAATAGTAAAGAAAAAAGACCATAGCAGCATCTCATACCTGCAAAACACACACCCATTCTCTGCTCAGCAATAGGGATGAGCCGAACACTCCCCGAGTTCGGTTCGAGCCCGAACTCGAACTTCCCATTTGTTCGGGACCGAACCCGAACCCCCATGCAAGTCAATGGGGCTGAAAATTCGGTTTTTTAGAGTGCCCTCCAAGAGGGCATATATGCTACATATTTGCCATAAAAGGTGTATGGGGGTCCGGGTAGTGCCCTGGGGGACAGGAAACAAGGACAAAAAGTAAAAAAAAATAAGTTTTTAAAGGGACAGTGAGTTTTCCATGAAATAAGGGTTAAAAATAGAAACCAAAAATTCCTTCAAATATCGTGCCTAGGAGGTCCCCATAACCTGCCCGTGAAGTGGCGGATTTCTAGGATGTATAGAAATATGTAAAAACCAAAAAATGACATTTCAAATGACGGTAAATGCTTTTCCTTTAATCTATCCATAAACAACTGCTTGGGGCGGCAGTCTGTATGAAAAGAGGAGACATTTTCGGACACGCAGAAAAAGTTTACTGATTTTTTGGCGGTGAAAAGCAGGAGAATGACTGGAGAATGGAATATTCTAGACCAAATAGCCGATTTGGAAAGTGAGATAAATGGGAGAATTTTTCTGGTTTGGCTATTTTGACCTAGAATTTTCCATTCTCCAGTCATTCTCCTGAGTTTCACCTTTCTCTGAATAACCCTGTCAGGGTTATTCAGAGAGCGATGAAGAGCAGGAGAATGACTGGAGAATGGAAAATTCTAGGTCAAAATAGCCAAACCAGAAAAATTCTCCCATTTAAGCTAGGGTCAGACTAGCGAATTTTTAACGTGCGTTTAGGCGCACTTAATCACGGCCGCACTAGCAGCAAATGACGGGCAATGATGGCCAATATACGAAGTACGGTCGCACGAAAGTCCGGCTGCGCAACGCAAGTGGAAAATTAACGCATTTTTTCGAGAACGCAGAACCGCTAGTACGGACGTACAGAGTGCGCTGCGTCCACTAGCGGCGTGTGTGCGTGATTTGGAGACGTCAGAACCTGCTCATGTCCGGCCAACATAACGTCCAGACACCCAAAGTTTCCTGGTTTGGATCCGTAAAAAATCACGCACAAAAATGCGCATCGTATGACCGTTTTCGCGCAATCCGTGAAAAATATGGCAATGCGTTCGGACGCACTTTTTGACGGTCGCTGCGAAAAATGCGTTAGTCTGACCCTAGCCTTATCTCACTTTCCAAATCGGCTATTTGGTGCAGATTGTTCTCTTTTCCTGCCATTCTCCTGGTTTTCACTTTTCTCTGAACAACCCCGAGAGAGAGGTGAAAGCCAGGAGAACTGGCAGGAGAAGAGAACAATCTAGACCAAATAGCCAATTTGGAAAGTGAGTTAAATGGGAGAATTTTTCTGGTTTGTCTATTTTGACCTAGAATTTTCACTTCTCCAGTTATTCTCCTGCTTTTCACCGCTCTCTTAATAACCCTGTGAATGTTTAATCCCGAGGTGAAAAATAACATTGCTTTAGATTTTTTTCAAACACCAGTTAACCACTTGGCTGCTATGGACGCGCTCAGCGCGTCCAGCCAAGTGGTTCCCCTGTGCTATGGACGCGCTCAGCGCGTCCAGCCAAGTGGTTCCCCTGTGCTATGGACGCGCTCAGCGCGTCCATGCACAGGAGGCAGCAATCCGCCGGATTCCGGCGGATTGCTGCGCCCCCCGGTGCGGGCTGACATCTTGGATGTCAGCCCAGCACTCCGGGACCCCGGCGGAGCAATTAGAGATCATCGCGGCGGTGCGATGAAATCTAATTCAGGCGCCCCCCCGCATGTGCGGAGGAAGCGCCTGAAAGGGAGGGGGGGGAGGTCCTTCGGACCTCTCTCCCTCCCGATCGCCGGGGGGCAGAGAGTTAATCCAGGCACCGTTTGGAAGGGCACAGCCTGCCCTTCCAAACGATGGCTGTGATTAACCCCTGGGGAGCCGGATCACGAATCGGCGCTGAAAAGCGCCGGATCGTGATCCTCTCCTGGAGCTGGCCGACATCTTGGATGTTGGCCAAGCCTCCAGGAACTCCCCCTGAGGACTGGCGTCATCATGCATAGCACGATGACACCAGTCCTGGAGTTAACCCCTAGCTGCCACCAATGGTGGAGATAGGGGATTCATTGGAACCCCCTATCTCCCGATCCGTGACAGCTAGGGGTTAATGTTTGATATCGATGGATCGGCCAGAGCATGGCCTTTCCAAGGATATTAAACATGAGCATGAAAAATGTTTTTTAAAAAAAAAAAAAAAAAAAATTTAAAAAAAATTCTAAAAAAAAATAAACAAGTTTTTTTGTTTGTTTTTGTTTGTTAATGCAGCAATATTTTTCCCATTTCAATTATAATGTGAACAATAATGCTGCACTAACGATTTTTGTATGCGGTGCGTTTGTTAAAAAAAGCGAAATTTTCCCCAAAAAAAAATGTAACGAGACCCCATTTCTAATTTTTTTAACAAGCGCACCCCATACAAAATATAACCGCAAACGATCGCATGTTGAAATGTGAAAAAAAAACACTTTACACATAATAAATTATTGAAAATTCTAATTTTATTGCATTTTTTGTTATAATATACAGACATGACATAACGTATACATATAATAATGACATATTATGAATCTGCCAAGTCTGCCGGAAAGAACGATATATAATATGTCTGGGTCATATATCAAAATATGGCTACAAAACGCGGTTAAACATGATGAGCGAAAGCGGTAAAAATGACCTCAGCACAGAGGTGGAAAAGCCTCAGCAGCGAAAGGGTTAAATGCAACATATTAGGATGTTTTAGGGAAATTAATTCTCAAATCTCAATCAGAAGCAGACACCACCCCACCCCCTCACTATATTGTACAATGTATCAAATTGATTACCAGACTAAAAACACCTGGTGTTATGCCCGTTTGTGAACAGAGGTCATTTAGAGTTGATAATCTTTCCATGTACACATTAGTTTTTAATATCTAATAAACCGTTGCTTATAATATTCTGCAGTAAAGAGTCTCTTTATTTCTAGATTTTTTAGTATTTTTTTAAGCAGTTTCTATACTTTTTTCAAATTTTCTTTTTTTTTTTCGAACTCGAACCGACACGCCCAAAAAGTTCGAAATTCGCGAACTTTCGAACTGCCAAAGTTCGGGTCGAACTCCGAACCGTCCGAACCAGAACAGCTCATCCCTACTCAGCAACTCCAATCCACAAAACCAGCCACCCAGCACACACACACAACTCCCATCACACAAAACCAGCCACCCAGCACACACACAACTCCCATCACACAAAACCAGCCACCGAGCACACACACAACTCCCATCACACAAAACCAGCCACCCACAACTCCCATCACACAAAACCAGCCACCCATACAACTCCATCACACAGAACCAACCAACACACAACTCCCATCACACAAAACCAGCCACCAACACACAACTGCTATCACACAAAACCAGCCACCCCAACACACACACAACTCCCATCAACAAAACCAGTCACATGTATACTTTTGTTCATAGCATGAGGATGGATATGTTCTGAGTTTGCAAAATCACTTAAAAATAACAATTATTCAAAAAGCATCTACACTTGCCTCTTATTGCACAGCACAGAGGACGCATGATCCACCATCGGCAGATTCATAATATATCATTATTATATGTATACATCATGTCCTGCCAGAATGCTATAAATAAAAAATATTTTTTAAAACATTAAAAAAAGTGTGTGATTTGTTTTCCTGTTTTTTACATTTTAAAGTTGCGGGGGTGTCAAATCTAGGATCTGCCCCGGGTGCCAAATGTTTTAGGTACGCTCCTGGGCGCCACCCTCCAGTCATGAGTGTGTGACTCACACACAAAAAAGTAGCTGGCTGCGACGGTTGGGAGGAGAAGGAGCAGGAGAAGAAGGAAAAAGACAAGAAGGAAGAGGAGAAAGAGGAAAACAAGGAAGAGGAGAAGGAGCAGAGGACTGGGACAGAAGATGGCAGAGCGGCGAGCCATGGCCCAGCCAGACCCATTGGCACACCCAAACTCCAGGGCCAAGCCAGACCCAAGGGCCCACACAGAGCTCCAAAGTAAACACTGCGCATTACTGTGGCACTCTGTGACACCCTCAAACGCTGCACATTACTGTGGAGCTTTGTGACACCCTCAATCACTGCACATTATGAGGGTGTCACAGAGTTCCACAGTAATGTGCAGTGTTTGAGGGTGTCAGAGCTGCACAGTAATGTGCAGTGTTTACTGTGGAGCTCTGTGACACCCCTATAATGTGCACTGTTGAATCGGTGTCACCCTCAAACACTGCACATTACCGTGGAGCTCTGTGACATCCATAAAACACTGCACATTATGAGGGTGTCACAGAGCTCCACAGTAAACACTGCACATCATTTCATTCAGCCGTCCCAGCACATCATTTCATTCAGCCCCCCAGCGCATCATTTCATTCTGCCCCAGCCCATCATTTGATTCAGCCACCCCAGCACATCAATTCATTCTGCCCCAGAACATTTCAAACCCCCAGCACAATTATTTCAAACCCCCATCACAATTATTTCAAACCCACCAAGCACAGGTTATTTTAAACCCCCAGCACAATTATTTCAAACCCCCAGTGCATTTATTTCAACCCCCCCAGCACATCAATTATTTAGAAACCCCCCCTCGGACGTACCTCATGGCTGGCCCGATGGTGTGTGCCAGCGGGAGCCGGGAGGGAGACGTCCTGGCATACAGCAGGAACAAGAGGATCCGGCCCACCGCACACACGTCTTAATCCCAGGCCTGCGTGAGCACTAACGTTAGCTGCGGTATCTACCGCATATTACATTCCAAACGCAAACGGGTTAAGTAACCCCTTTGCGTTTGGTACCTGGTGCTTTTCAGCACGAGGTTACTGTACTTTGAGCTCCCTATACTTAACATGGGGAGCGCAAAGTGTTAATCAGCGTTAGGATTACAAAATCCTAATGCTGATTAACGTCCGGCTCCGGTTAGCGGAAAGTTAACCAGAGCCAGGACTTGGTGTTAACGGATTCCGCTTCTGCAGAATCCGTTAACACCAACCTAAAAAAATAAAAAAACAATCTGATACTCACCTCCTGTCCCACGGCGAGGACCATGGCTCCGACCGCCTCCTCTGTCCAGCGGGAGCAGGGAAAGACTGGGGGAAAAAGTCCCCCCAATCTCTCACTGCGTATCACTGCGCCGACCAGCCGGATCCCGCGAGGCGAGATCCGGCAGGTCATGTGACCGCCTGCGTCTGGCTGGAGTCCTATGGACTCCATTGAGCGCAGCCACGAGCATTGTGGGGCCGTAGCGCCTGCTAACAATGCAGGGAGCATATTTTGCGCCTGCATTGTAATCCCCAGTTTTTCCTCCCTGCCGCCCCCATTTTAACGCAGGGATTGTAATATACCCCAGAATTTGTGTTGTTTTTTTTCTCCTGTCTTTGCAAAGGAATTTGCAAGGCAAGACCTCTGGTATTTACAACCCCTTATCTGATCTGCTCTCTTAGGCTGAATGGAAACTTGATCAGGTGGCCATCCCTGAACCAAATGGGTTGGGGGTTGGTTGGGGGTGTTGGACAAACCGAAAGCACTCACTAGTACAATTGGTATTTCTCAAAGGACGTGGGTTTGATGAACATCTTTAAGAACCTTCTGGGACGTTTAAAATCTGGAATACCCATGGAAGGGTTACCTAATGCAAGTTAGGTTTTCTATGTATGTCCCATTTTATTTCAAGAACTGTATTTGCATGTTTTCTTATATTTTGTATGTCTTGTTTTTGTGATATCGGCACTGTGTAAAGTTTTATTTTTGTCTTTTTCCATTAAAACTTTGAAGCCCAGTACTGTCTTTGATCTAGATGCTTTGCGCTTCTCGAATAGCTCGGTTTAGCAATACTATAGAATATAACCCTTGGTAGATATATTAGCTGTATATGGTTAGGCTCCTGGATTGGTGTGGTATACAGCTATTGGGGTTTCAAAAGTTCCCTATTACTTTCGTGGTGGCAGCGTATAGTCAGAAGGGTGTGTGTGGTTTAGGGGTTTAGGTTGGCGTAACTTGGGGCCCTGATAGCGGGTAAATTAGTAAATCCAGAGGCTTGGAGCTGTAACCCCTTGTACACTCTCCCTCCGCATGTGACGACTGGGTAGGTAGCATTTGATCGTCACAGTCAGTGGGTAGGGTCAGGGTTAGAGTTAGGATTAGGGGTTAGGATTACGGGTTGGGGTTTACAATGCTTATAACAGTTGAAAAGGATCACACATAATTTACAATGCTAAAATACAGTTGGAATGTCTATCACATCATTTACACTGCTAAAATACTGTTTTGCCTGATTGTAATAGAGAGCCGCTAACGGTTAACTGCTCCATGTTACCACCTCACCTGGAATAGGGCTTGTGCGGGAAATATTTGTGACTTCCTGTACTTCTGTTTTTTAGGACTGACTTGACTCCTGATAATAGCAATGTAATCTAGTTACTTGATTGAATTTTTGAGAACTGATCTTAGCCCAAATGCCGTTTGTAAATTGAAGCAGATGGAAGCATCAGAAATTAGCTTTAACTCACCCACAGTAATCCGTGTATGAAGAGTTAGAAGTTCCACCAAGGCATTATTCAGAATGACAGCTGCCAGAGCCACAAATATGTATGTAAGACTCATATCAAACACAATAGATGTACCTGAAAATAGAAGTTTTTTCAGATTTGTCATTTTTTTCATATTGTTTGCTACTATTTAAGTATAAATTCAATATCAAAATAACTCCACAACTTAATGCATTGCTAAATGTGTCACTGAAAACAAAATTACTGACAGCACTTAGTCAAACCATTATAACTGGTGATTTAGGATGATATCTGATTCTCTAAAAGCAGATGTGCATGCATGTATACTTTGAGCATCTTTCATGCAGAAGTAAATTTGGCTGCTGAAACTATAGGTCAGAATGCTTCATGAAATAAACTAAAGTGAAATCATTATGGTAACAATGAGCACAGAAAACTCCAATGTTTTTAATCTCGCACAATGTTATTATACATCAGTTTTTCCATAATATATGCAAATATGTTGAGTGTAGTGAGTTATTTTTAGGATCTAAAAAAATGTGGCTGAAGTAATATCAAATTAGAAACGGTGTAATATGTAAAAACGCTATATGCCGTCTTGATATGTGCAGAATGCTATGTAACCACAATTAAGGCAACATGCAGGGTCAGCCCGACCATGGAGCGGTTCAGCGCAACCGCTCCAGGCGGCAGATTTTCGGGGAGCGGCAAATTTATGCCGCCAAGCCCCTGCACTATTTTTTAAACAGCGCTGCTGCACCGGCATCTATTGAAGGCCAGCATAGTGGGGCCGCTCTGTGCCAAACATCCAGACTTACTCCCTGTCTGGGCACCACCTGCCGACATCACTGGACCATTGCATGCTGGGAGGAGTAGTTCTAGACTGGATTACTGAATATTGCAGAGAACCAGTCTAAAACTACACCTCCCAGCATGCAATGCTCCTGTGATGTCACTAGTCGGCACCTGGACAGTGAGTGAACACGGACGTTCACAGATGGTGGGTGTGACGGTGGGCCTGACCTGACATGGCACAGAAGGGGTGTGAGCTTCTTGAGCAGTCAACAGACATGCCCCATGAATGTATAAACAAAAACAAGGGATTTATTTACAACAGCAACGTATATAAACAGCAAGGATCAAGAAAAACACACATGAAACTAAAGACCTGAGCACTAGAAATAAACTAAAATAGTGAGATACAAATACCAAAACATAGAACCAGATCAGAACGAAATGCATGAAACAGATAACTAATCAAAAAGCAACATGAGAGGGCTAAATACTAGAGCAACATAAGCAAGAACATAAACCGGATTTAAACTAGAGAAAACATGAATATTAGATGAACTTGAACCAAGAACATAGACCTGAATATAGACAGAAGAACTAAGAAAGGATATATTAAATGCAAACATCACCTAAGCAAGACAGACCTGAACATGAATGCATGAGCTGAGTACACTGAAGCAGGATCAGGATCAGAATGAAGCTAGAATCACAGTGAGGCTTGAATCAAGACTAGGAATACAGAACAAACTGAGAACATGGATCAGACTGAGAACAAGGATAAACTGGAGGCTAGGATCAGAGTGAATACCAAAATGAGGCAGCGCCCTTCTTAGGGCGATGCCTGCTATTATACAGAGTCCACTTAAACAATTGAGTCCAGGTGAGGTCCAGGCTTGAACGTGAACCAAAGGTCCAGAACTTGGATGCAATATCCATAGAAGCCAGAGGGGGCGCCAGAGACCCAGGACGTGACAGTGGGGAACAGCGCCTGTGAAGGCAGAGAAGCAGGCACTGGGCAGCATGGAGGCCGGAGGGAGACAGAACCTGCTGGTAAGTACAAGTCTGTCTCTCTCACCCCCCCCCATACATTCCTCTCACACCCATCTCTTTCCCCCCTCCTTCCTGCAATCCAATCTCTCTCCACCCTCCTTCCTGCACTCCCATCTCTCTCCCCCATCCCTCCTGCACTCCCATCTCTCTCTCCCCATCCTTCCTTCACTCCCATCTCTCTCTCCACCATCCCTCCTGCACTCCCATCTCTCTCTCCCCATTCTTCCTTCACTCCCATCTCTCTCTCCCTGTGACGTCCTGCGCCCCCTCTGGCAGAGGTGGACTTTGCCAGTGAAGAATCTGGACATTCAGTGCGTCTGGCGCCACCTCTGGCTTCTTTTGATATCTGCATATAGTCTGGACATTTGGTTTCTTTTTTGATACATGCCATGGATTCACACCTGGACTCAATTGATGATTGAACTCATGTGCTTAAAAGCAGGCAGTGCCCAAAGATGGACGCTGCCTCATTCATTTGTTTTCTGGAGCTTATGGTCATAGGTACTGTCTCTGATTCTAGCCTCTAGATAATTCGTGTTCTAGCCTTGTCTAGTCTGTTTTGTTTTTTCCTTTGAGTTCTAGCCTCATTTTGATCCTGCTTATGTTTTCCCATGTCTAGTTCGGTTTATGTTAATCTAGTCTAGTAATTACTGTGTAGTTAGTTCCGGTCTGTTTTCTATGCTTTCTGCGGATGTTTTATGTTCCCTGGTCTCTAGTTTTATGTGTATTTAGTTCTGGATCTTCTGTCTGTTTATATTGGTTCCTTTTGTTTTCTTAGTGTTGTAAATAAACTCCTTTTAGTTCATGTCTGTCACGTCTAGTCGCTGCAAATAGCTCACACCCTCCTGGTTATGTCTAGTCAGGTCCCCTCCAGTCGTTACACTCCCATTTCTCTCAACCCCATCCCTCCTGCACTCCCATCTCTCTCTCCCCATCCCGCCTGCACTCCCATCTCTCCCCACACTCCCATCCCTCCTGCACTCCCATCTCTCTCTCCCCATCTCTCCTGCACTCCCATCCCTCCTGCACTCCCGTCTCTCTCCCCATCCCTTCTGCACTCCCATCTCTCTCCCCATCCCTCCTGCACTCCCATCTCTCTCCCCATCCCTCCTGCACTCCCATCTCTCTCCCCATCCCTCCTGCACTCCCATCTCTCCCCCTCTCTCCCCCATCCCTCCTGCAATCCCATCTCTCTGCCCTCTCTCGACCATCGTGTGTGTGTGTGTGGCTCTGTGATACGCTCATACAAACTGCACATTACTGTGAGTTTTATTGCTGTGGAACTCTGATACAGTAGTGTTTGAGTGTATCAGAGTTCCACAGCAATAAAACTCACAGTAATGTGCGCTGTGTATGAGCGTATCACAGAGCTCCACAGCAATAAAACTCACATTCATACACACCACACATTATGTTGATTTATTGCTGTGAAACTCTGATACAGTAATGTGCAGTGAATGTATCAGATCCACAGCAATGTGCAGTGTGTATCAGCATGAGTTTTATTGCTGTGGAGCTCTGTGATATGCCCATACACATCGCTCATTACTGTGAGTATTGCTGTGGAGCTGTGTGATACAGTAATATGTGGTGTGTATGAGTGTATCACACAGCTCCACAGCAATAATACTCACAGTAATGAGCGGTGTGTATGAGCATATCACAGCTCCAGAGCAATAATACTCACAGTAATGAGCGGTGTGTATGAGCATATCACAGCTCCACAGCAATAATACTCACGCTCATACACACCGCTCATTACTGTATCACAGCTCCACAGCAATACTCACAGTAATGAGCGGTGTGTATGGGCATTTCACAGAGCTCCACAGCAATAAAACTCACGCTAATACCCACTGCACATTACTGTGAGTTTTATTGCTATGGAGCTCTGATGTGCGGGGTGTATGAGCGTATCACAGCTCCATAGCAATAAAACTCCCAGTAATGTGCAGTGTATCAGCATGAGTTTTATTGCTGTGGAGCTCTCTGATATGCCCATACACACCGCTCATTACTGTGAGTATTATTGCTGTGGAGCTCTGTGATATGCTCATACACACCGCACATCACAGAGCTCCACAGCAATAAAACTCACGCTCATACACACACCGCACATTACTGTATCAGAGCTCCATAGCAATAAAACTCACGCTGATACAGCAATGTACAGTGTGTGACTTTTATTGCTGTGGAGCTCTGTGATACGCTCATACACACCGCACATTATTGTGAGTTTTAATGCTGTGGAGTTCTGTGATACGTTTTTACATGTCACGTGTTTTTTTTGGGAGGGCAGCATTTCATCCGTCGCTCCAGCCAGCACAATGGCTTGGGCCGGCCCTGGCAACACGTGTGCGCACCTGGATACTTATGATGAAGATAGTCCACATCTGTGATGAAACTGTTATAGGGCAGGAGAAAACCAACTCCAGCAAGCAGCATTGCAAAATATATCCCATGATACCTATCCTGAGGCTCTGGACTTGCATAAGCTGCATCTGAAATAAACAAATGTGACATTTAGACAGGAGGAGAAAGAAGTATGACTCACTCAGTATGTATAATCAAATAAACAGGAGGTTATCTGCCGGAGTGTTTTTGTTTTCCACAAAACATCATATACGTAATGGTTTTGATTTAATAGTTGGCACATGCTAGAAAGAAATTGCACCATTCTGATGAGAAACCCACTCCATGTTGTTGTGATGCTCTTATGTCAACATGAAACCAAAGTGGCATTATAGCAACGGCAATACATTTTGCATCATTATATTGAGGAGGCGTTGTTCTCCATTCTGTACTGATGTAGTATACAGCACCTACAGTTGTGTGAAAAAGTGTTGCCCCTTCCTAATTTTTTATTTTCTTGCACATTTGTCACGCTTTAATGTTTCAGATCATCAAACAAATATAAATATAACTCAAAGATAACACAAGTAAACACAACATGCAGTTTTTAAATGAAGGTTTTATTATTAAGGGAAAACAAAATCCAAACCCACATGGTCCTGTGAGAAAAAGTGCTTGCCCCCCTAAACCTAATAACTGGTTGGGCCACCCTTGGCAGCAAGAACTGCAATCAAGCATTTGCGATAACTTGCAATGAGTCTGGTTCAGCGCTGTGGAGGATTTTGGGCCACTAATCTTTGCAGAATTGTTGTAATTCAGCCACATTGAAAGGTTTTCAAGCGTGAACCGCCTTTTTAAGGTCATGCCACAGCATTTCAATAGGATTCAGGTCAGGACTTTGACTAGGCCACTCAAGTCTTCGTTTTGTTTTTCTTCAGCCATGCAGAGGTGGATTTACTGGTGTGTTTTGGATCATTGTCCTGCTGCAGAACCCAATTTCGCTTCAGCTTGAGGTCACGTTCAGATGGCCACACATTATCCTTCAGGATTTTTTGGTAGACAGCAGAATTTATGGTTCCATTTATCACAGCAAGTCTTCCAGGTACTGAAGCAGCAAAACAGCCCCAGACCATCACACTACCGCCACCATATTTTACTGTTGGTATGATGTTCTTTTTCTGAAATGCGGTGTTACTTTTACGCCAGATGTAACGGGAGACACACCTTCCAAAAAGTTCAACTTTTGTCTCGTCAGTCCACAGATTATTTCCCCAAAAGTCTTGGCCATCATCAAGATGTTTTCTGGCAAAACTGAGACGAGCCTTTATATTCATTTTGCTCAGCAGCAGTTTTCCTCTTGGAACTCTGCCATGCAGGGCATTTTTGCCCAGTCTCTTGCTTATGGTGGAGTCATGAACACTGACCTTAACTGAGGCACGTGAGGCCTGCAGTTCTTTGGATGTTGTTGTAGGGGCATTTGTGACCTCTTGGATGAGTCATCGCTGCGCTCTTTGGGTAATTTTGGTCAGCCGCCCACTCCTGGGAAGGTTCACCACTGTTCCATATTTTTGCCATTTGTGGATAATGGCTCTCACTGTGGTTCGCTGAAGTCCCAAAGCTTTAGAAATGGCTTTATAACATATTCCAGACTGATAGATCTCCATTACTTTCTTTCTCATTTGTTCCTGAATTTCTTTGGATCTTGGCACGATGTGTAGCTTTTGAGGATCTTTTGGTCTACTTCACTTTGTCAGTCAGGTCTTATCTAAGTAATTTCTTGATTGCGAACAGGTGTGGCAGTAATCAGGCCTGGGTGTGGCTAGAGAAATTTAACTCAGGTGTGATAAACCACAGTTAAGTTATGTTTTAAGGGGGGGCAAACACTATTTCACACAGGGCCATGTGGGTTTGGATTTTGTTTTTCCTTAATAATAAAAACCTTCATTTAAAAACTGCATGTTGTGTTATCTTTGACTAATATTTTAATTTGTTTGATCTGAAACATTAAAGGGACAAACGTGCGAAAAAATTAAAAATCAGGAAGGGGGACAACACTTTTTCACACACCTGTATGTTGTTGATTATGTGGAACATCTGGTTTAAGGTTAAGGGGGCTTTAGGTAAAGAAGATTGCAGTAAGAATAAGCAAGGCTAAAAGATACATAGAGGTTAGGGAGACCTGCTTACAGGTATTAAAATGACCATCTCTAAAATCAAAACCCTTACATCTATATTGGGGTTCTAACCTCCCCAAATAAATTCCATGCCCCACTCTTTTAGGTTTGCTTATACTCTAACCCAGCCAAATCTAATCCTCAACTCTAACCTTCATCCAGCTTGTAAACTTACTTGTCAGATACATCCCAAATATAGTGTAATTACATGTTGCTTATCCATGAACATGGGGTTCATCGTCAAAATTCCAGAAGACGTGACACTGAACATATTACAGTGATAGACCGCATAGTTTCATATGTAGACATTACTAGGTTCACGAGGAAAACAAATGTGGAATTTGGATGATATGAAAGCTCAAAATGATATTCCTTAACTAACATAATTGTCAGAGTCACCAGGAGCCAGGCTGTGGGTGTGTTTAATATGGGTTGATAGGCATGATTAGTGAGCAGGGCTGCTGTCAGAAATCTTGAGGCCTCTTACCAAACCACTGGTTGGGTCCCCATTCCCTCAGCCAGGCCTGGACAGGGACAAAGTATTGGCCCAGGGATTTTGGAACGAGCAGCCCACATTTTTTTCTCTACACACCGCACATTACTGTGAGTTTTATTGCTGTGTAGCTCTGTGATACACTTAACCCTTTCACTGCTGAAGACGTGTGGGACACGTCCTCAGTGATGCACGTTGCATGCTGAGGACGTGCCCCACACGTCATCAGCTATTTGGGACCCCGGCGGAGATACTCACCTCTCTGTCCGGGGTCCCACGGCGTTCTGACTTCAGCGTCCTCAGACGCTGAAGTCAAGCGCCTCCCGGCGTAAATGACGTCATCGCGCCATGCGCGATGACGTCATTTCCAGGCGACCCCCGGCAATGCCGAGGGATAGCCTGGAAGGGAGGGGGGGATCCGTTCGGATCCCTCTCCCTCCCGATCGGGAAGGAGCAGCGGTAAAAGCCAGGCACCGCTTAAAAGGGGAGAGTCTCCCCTTTTAAGCGATGCCTGGCTTTAACCCCTCAAGTGCTGGGTTGCACTTCAGCGCCTTGCGGCGCCGAAGTGCAGCCTATCTCCGGTGGGGGCCGCCATCTTGGATGGCGGCTCCGCCCCCGGGACTCCCCTCGCTGTCTGACGTCATCACGCATAGCGTGATGATGTCAGATAGCCGGGGAACCCCTAGCTGCCGGGGATTTCCCAAGGAAATCCCCTGGTGGAGATAGGGGGTTCTTGTGAACCCCGATATCTCCAGAGCAGCTAGGGGGTCATGGAGGATGTCATTTGAAAGGCCTGAGCATGGCCTTTCGAATGATACCCAACATGACTAGGTAAAAAGTAAAAAAAAAAAATAATAAATAAATTAATAAAAATAAATAAATAAAAAAAAACATTTTTTTTTTGTGTGTTGTTTTTATTAATGCAGCAATATTGTTCACATTTCAATTATAATGTGAACAATGATGCTGCACTAATGATTTTTTTCTATGGGGTGCGTTTGCTAAAAATCACGTAATTCCCCCCCAAAAAAGTAACAAGTCCCCATTTCAAATTTTTTGTACAAGCGCACCCCATAGAAAACATAACCGCAAACGCTCATGTGATAAAATGTGAAAAAAAAACACTTTACACACTGCAGATGATTAAAAATTCAATTTTTATTGTATTTTTTGTTATAATATACAGGCAGGTCATGACGTATACATATAATAATGACATATTATGAATCTGCGTAGTCTGCCGGAAAGAACGATATATAATATGTCTGGGTCATTTATTAAAATGTGGCTTCAAATCGCGTTTAAACATGATGAGCGAAAGCGGTAAAAATGAGCTCAGCACACAGGCGTGAAATGCCTCAGCAGTGAAGGGGTTAAACACACACACTGCGTATTACTGTGGAGCTCTGTGATACGTTTATACTGCTAGGGGAAGCAGCCTATTCAGGTAGGGTGGTCGCTTCCCAGAAAATCTCTTAAACACCAGGTTGGAAAGGTGAAGAGTGCATCTAGAATCCAGCGACGGCCAGTTTATCTCTTTTAGCATGTCACAATGGTGGCTCATGTAGTTACATTGTAGCACAAAGCGGCAGAATGAGTTATACAATGTAGTAAGTTTCTGAAGGTTTGCGGGGCAGCTGCATACACTACATTTCCGTATTCAATAGCCGGCATAAGTCTTTGTTGTACAATCTGCTTTCTTACCGTGAGGCTCAGGCAGGATTTGTTTCTGTACAGGGCACCTAGTTTAGGGTAAAGTTTAGATGAGAGTTTTTCGATGTGGGGGCCAAAGGATAGATTTGGGTCTAACCACATACCTAGATATTTGAGAGCAGTGACTGTGGTCTGCATGCCATTTGATTTTGTCCTGACACGTATATGGGGATTTTGCAATTTATGTAGTTTAGGTGCTGTTTCAAAGAGCATCATTACAGTTTTGTCAGTATTTTAAAAAAGTTTGTTATCTGCAATCCACTTTTCTACCTCTGTGAATTGTTCTTGCAGCACGGCCTCCAGCTGTGGGAGATTTGGTTTGCTGGTATAGATTACAGTGTCATCTACGTACATGTGTACAGTTAAGGCTTTGCAGACATTGGGCAGATCATTTATGAATATTGTGAATAGCAGGGGGCCGAGTATCGAGCCTTTGGGTACTCCGCACGTGACTGGGAGGGGGAGGGAGGAGCTGCCAGTAATGGACACATGTTGCGATTGGTCGGATACATACGATTGAAACCAGGTTAGCGTGTGATCACCAATACCGGAGTTTTTAATTTTTTGTTACAAGAAGCCATGGTCTACTGTGTCAAAGACCTTGGCAAAATCAAGGAAAATGGCTCCAGTTAGCTTGGGTATCATTGCAAACTTTTAAAGGGGCGGTTGTAGTTGAGTGATTTGGATGAAAGCCGGATTGATCTGGGGTTAAATAGTTTGAAGATTGATAATAATCACGTAACTGTGTGTACACGCATTTTTCCAAAATTTTTGACATAACAGGGAGCAATGAGATCGGACGGTAGTTGGATATTGTGACGGAACCGTTCTGTTCCGCCTGTCCTGACTCTCCAGACACCCCTTCGTTGCGGTCAGCCTGGCTACTGGGAGCTCTGTCCTCAGCGCCTCGAGCAGCTTGACCCGCCTGCTTCTGTTCCTCTGCACTGGAGCCGTTAGGATTTTCCAGAAGGCCGCTCTCTGCCTTCTGAGGTTGAGTGTGGAGTGTAGCGTAGTTTGAAATAAAACACCAGACGCGGCTGTATGTTTTAAAACAGGATTCTCTCTCTCTGAGCTCTGAGAGTTCTGACCTTTAATGAACAAAAACAGCACCATTTATGCTGAAATCCAACAGTCATAATTTGCATAAATGACGCACCTCGTCCTACCAATATGCTAATTACATTACGTCAGTTACATATTTACAATAAACATTATTTATATTCTTAAACCTTTAGCTCACACAACATTTGCATAATCCATTGTTCTAACACATCAGATTAAAGACAAACACTATCACAGATCCCTTGAATTAAACATGCAGCCAGATAAGGGGGAAAGCCCTGTTGCATAAATTACACAGCAGTAAAGCTTGTTTCCTGGGTATACAGAAACACATTTACCTACAGGAATATAAGTATTTAAAACTAAAGCTACGCCATTTTACACTAAACTAATTTAAACTAAAACCAAACGATGTAATATATATTTAAAAACACACGATATAGATTGAACATAAAGTCTCTTGGGGTTTGAAGCATGGAGCGTTACATCAGCTCCATGAGAGATACCAAAGTACTGTCACCCCTTTTATGGATAGGTACCACTCTCGCAGTCTTCCAGAGTCTGGGTATGTATCCATTCACCACTGATTCATTGGTTGAAGTTTAGTTGATTGATTGAAGTTTAGTAACTACACTGACAGGCACTGGTCTAAAGTCGAATCTATCCGCGATATGAGGTCTCTGCACGGTTGGAGGGGCCTGACCTGCGGGTGGCCTTTCTATAAGTGTGTCCTTCGTTAGCTTAGCAATCAGGGCGGTGGCGCAACCAACAAAATTATTATTAAAGGTATTTGCTACATCTAGGGGTGTTGCAGGGTTTGGTTGTTTACTTTGACAGCAGCTGGTTGGGAGTGGACGGGGGGGGGGTGCTTGTATGTAACTTATGATTCTCTAAAAATTTCTAGGGTTTGATATGTTATTGTTTAGATTTTCATTGAAGTATTGGGCTTTAGCCATTTTTGTTTGTTTTGTGCATGCATTCCGGCATTTTCGGTATTCACAGTGATCGTTTATGGAACCAGTACTCTTGAAATTTGACCACAGTGAATCTCTAAGCTGGTACATTTGTGTAAGATCAACTGTAACCCAGTGGAGATGAGCCCCCTTTACTCGCACTTTACACAGTGGGGCATTGGCAATCCAGACTTGCAGGAGCTAAAACTGAAAGTATTCAATTGCACAGTCCAGGTCTGGGATTAGGTTTAGTCTGTACCATGGGAGCTGTTTGAGATCACTTAGGAAGGATTCAAGATTTGATTTCTTGAAAGACCTGGTGATTATTACCTTTTGGGGGAGATTTTGTGGCCTTTATTGTATGCACACAGTACACTAGAAAGTGGTCACTGAAGCTATTAGCAATAACGCCTGCCTCCTGTATTCTATCAAGACATGAAGAGAGAATCCAGTACAGCAGGGTATGGTTAGGGCTCTTCATATTAATGCGAGTGGGGGAGGAGATTAATTGAGTTAGCTGCAAGGCCTTAAACGGTAAGCAGGGTTTATTGGCTTTAGGATTCAGCCAATCGGTATTAAAATCGCCGAGGACCAGCAGTTCACTGTTTTGGTTTTGTGCAAGTAATTTATTAAGGATATGAGTTATGTCAGAGAGGGAGTGCACTGGAGAGCTTGGTGGGCGATAGAATCCAGCAACAATGATTGATTTACTGAATGTGATCTCAATTATACCAGAGAAGAAAGCAAAGGTGGCCGGGGACCTAGAATTCTGTAACGGGGTGAACGTTATGGACTCATCAACATAAATAGCAATTCCTCCTCCTCTCTTTGCTCTGTCCTTTCTATAACATGAATACCCCTGTATTGATAAGGTGATTGGTCAAAGGTATTTAGACAGTATATTGATAACGTTAAGATGTATTTTATGCCATTGTTTTCTTTTCCTAAATCAGATAGAGCTATAAGGTCAGATTGCCACTGCGCATCAATGTTAAAAACGCAAACCATGTTTCTCTGAAATTTATGTCTAATGGGATTATACAACGTATAGGTATCTTGGCGCTCAAGCCATTCATCCACGTCTCTTCTTTTTAGAAGGTGAGGTCTGGCCTGTCTAATAAGAAATTCTGCCCCTGCGTAAGACTCCAGTATCCTTGAGTATAATACGTTTTCTGGAGCATTATGGTTTTATCGCTGTTGACATATGCTTCATGATTGTATTTTCTTGTGGTGTTTAAATAAACATTTAAATCTTTTGTTTGTGTGGCTTTGTGTATTTCTTTGTCGGGGTAGATTTATAAACCCCTGAGCATGCTCTGTCTACGAAGGAATCTTCACTGCCCAACCATACTTATGATAAACCCTAACATCTATAGGATTAGACCTTGTAACACATTCCAGGCTGCTTAGGACATGTTCTAAATTGTAGAGCTCTTGTTGTGAACTTGCAGAGCTCTTGCTATAGACTTGCCATTGCAACTTTGCTGTTGCTAAAGACTTGCAAAGCAAATTTGCCAGTCACAATTTGCAGCAAGTTTGCAAAACTTACAATTCAAATGTGCCACAAGTTTGTGACAAGTTATCCTTGCTATTTGGGATGGAGGAGCTTGATGGCATGGATCCCTGACATGCAGAGCGATGTAGCTGTAGTTGTTCCTTCACTGCCTGACACACGAATGGGAGATGCAGCTGTCAGTCCATGCTGATTCATTTGTCAGGGTGGCAGCTGCCCTGAAACCCGAACACATGACTCAAAACCCGAACTGTCTGGATGAAAACCGAACAGGTGGCAACCCTAACCCCTCCTCTTACCTCCTCTACCAGCTGCCCTAGTCTGGTAGAATTGCTGGGTGAAATAGAGGAGTTTCCTCCACCCCACCTAGCATCACCAGCAGCAGGGATATTTGAATTTCCTGGCTGCCAGTCACTATATTGGTCACTAGAGACATCAGCACACAGGGAGCAAGCAAACATCACCGTCTCGGAGACAAATTGCTGTAGTAAGTGATCTCAGAGAGGCAGCCAATGGATCGAATGTGTGCAGCTCCGATCCATCCTTCTACGCAGGTGCTTCCTGCTACGGAACTTGCGTGCGTAAAGTGTGCAAGTCTCGTAGCGGTGCACAATTTGTGGTTCCTACGCTATGCAAGTTGCATAGGAGCGCAAATTGCCTTGAAAAGATTTAGGGACTTCCGGGTTCGGTAGTCCCTGACATGAAGAGGAGAAGCTGCACACGGTGAGGGGAAAAAAAGTGAGTAAATTGACTAGGGATGTGCATGGCTGAAAAATTTGTTTAGTTTAGTTTCGTTTCATTACATTTTTAATTCATTTCGTTTTTGGAATTTCGGAACTAATTTCCTTTTGTATTTCGTTTCGGATCGATTTGACATTTCAAATCGATTTGGAATCGTTTTGAATTTCATATATCAATTCGATAGTTGATAGCAATTCGAATTTTGGATCACTAGATAAAACCCCAATTAAACAAATTTTGCTGTTAGCTTAAAATTGAACCCTAAATTTTCTTTTGTGTCACAGATTTAGTATTTGAGTCAAATTAAACAGTGAAACAAAATTAATTTGTTTCATAAAGTCCTTTGCTGACTATTACTTGTATTGTAAGTTAAGATCAATTCGATAGTAATCAATTTGATAATTCATTTCAAATTCAATAGTTGACATCAATTTGATAATTCATTTCAAATTCAATAGTTGACATCAATTTGATAGTTCATTTCAAATTCAATAGTTGATCAGTTATTATCATAAAATAAAAATTTGAATAACAGTGTAAAATGAAATAAATTCGTTATATACGGTTTCATTTTGTTTCAAATTCGTATCGCATCGAATCGATTCCTTATTCGGAAGTACTTCCGAATACGAATTATCAAATTTCGTTCCAAATTCAGAATTTTTCCGAAATGAATGCACATCTCTAAAATTCACACAAAAAAGAAAAAATACTTGGCAGAGGCTGTCTGCAGCGTCTGCCTAATTATTTAAGAGCAAAAAAGTAAACTCTATATTTTTATGCAATAAATTTTTATTGTTTTTTTTATCATATGTACATAGTGAAGCAGCGACATTACTTTTCATATAGAGCAAAGGTAGTTGCAGTACAAAAAATTTGAATGTCCACATTACTTTAGGGGTATGAGGGAGTTATAAGATAAACTAGAGGGGAGGGGGGGACATATCATCAACATTGCGAATTGTATAAATGAGTTATTTTGTCTGTGGATTCTCAGGTATCAGTACACAATGCACTCGCATGTATCAAAGTGTCATAAGGTTGGCCCGACAATTGGGCTGTCTGCAAAATTGAGGACACATATTAATCAGCTTCACAGTTGGCTTACATAACCCACCCTTCCACCCGATTACTCAGCAGCGGGAACAGCAACCGAAGTGAAGTCTTGCGATCTCTTGGCACGAAACTCTAGCTACCAGTAGTGATGAGCCGAACACCCCCGTGTTCGGTTCACATTCGAACTCGAACAATTTCAAAAGTTGGAATTCGAACACGATTCGACCTCAATGCAAGTCAATGGGTCTCGAACCTTCGAATTTTTGAATGCCCTCGAAGAGGGCATATATGCAAGATATTTGCCATAAAAGGTGTATGGGGGTCCGGGTAGTGCCCTGGGGGACAGGAAACAAGGACAAAAAGTTAAAAAAAAAAAGGTTTAAAAGGAACAATGAGTTTTCCATGAAATAAAGGTTAAGAATAAAAACAAGAAATTCCTTCAAATATCGTGCCTAGGAGGTCCCCATAACCTGCCCGTGAAGTGGCGGATTTGTAGGATGTATAGAAACCTTTAAAAACAAAAAAAAATGACATTTCAAATGACAGTAAATGTTTTTCCTTTAATCTATTCATAAACAACTGCTTGGGGCTGCAGCCTGTATGAAAAGAGGAGACATTTTAGAACACGCAGAACAAGTTTAGTGATTTTTTGGCTAAATTATGGTTAAACTTATGCAGGCTTTGGATGAAAGTAACAATAGGTGCTTTAAAATTGGGCCTTTAGTGTCGGCAACAGAGCCGTCACACTGTAACCCCTCTGTGGTATTGTGGAAGAGTGCAGGGTTGGACCCTACGGTCAAATATTAAAATTATATGAATCTGGTATAGGCGTCAGTGCTCCCAAATATTTTGCCTTTGGCAGCAAGTGCCTTCACACTGTAACCCCTCTGAGGTATTGTGGAAGAGTGCAGTGGTGGAGGTTTTGGTAATGCAGAAGAGATCCCCGATCTATTCAGTTACATCAGCAGCTATAACAAAACCGGGTCAGCAATGTTTAGGCACTTGTACTGCGCTACTGTATATGGTGAGAATCGGCGCACACCAGTAGCAACAGGAAGCAAACAGAACAGGCAGGGAATACACAGATAGAATAGTCAAATGGCAGGCAAAGTCGGCAACAGATCGGGTCCTCAGAACAAGCAGGGTCAGTAACAAGTATACAAACTGATTCGGTAAGCTAGCGATGCGGGGATAAAGGCTGAGACACACTGAGCGTGTAGTGACGCACAGCGTAGTGAAGAGAAGCAAACATTTTGCAGGCTTGACTTCACTCCGCTCCGCCTCACAACGTGTCTACCCTGCATTACGTTTGCTTCTCACCGCACTGGACAGGAATCCACTAACTAAATTAAAATGTACACACAAAACCATTTTATTTTCACAAAGCACATGTTATATAGGCAAAAAAAGTTTCTACTCAATAAAATACATCAAAAATTACTGTTAATTTAATAGGAATAGTATAAAAATATAAAAAAAAGGTAACCCCATATCATATATATTATAGGGACACGGAGCGCTGTGTATAGAGTAGGGATGCATTGATACCACACACAGACATATACGTATATATCAACCAGCAGACCTATATATATGTATATGTCAACACGCAGATATATATATATATATATATATACACCCACCCACAGACCTCAGATCATATAACCTCAGCTGGGTTAACCCCCCCTTATCAAAATTTTTGAACAAAACTCATGCAGTTGGTTAGAGCTTTGTTAGATCAGGTTAGATCAATAATTGTTTACGTTAGATCACACATAGAAAAAGAGATATTAACAATTATTGTAAGGGGGGGCTAACCCGTCATCAGCCTCCCCTTATCAAAAAATGAACCAAACACTTCGCTATTTTGGAAGCTTTACGTTAGATCAGGTAAGAGCAAGTGGTTTTAACGTTAGATCACCCATAATTACTGAGTTAAGTCATTAATAAAGACGGGTTGCCGTCCCTCATTAAATTTTCTGGTCAGAAACCATTCAGGCTTATAGATATTTGTTAGATCAGGTAAAATCAAGTGGTTTTAACTTTACATCACACATAATTCCTGACTTAAGTGATTAATAAAGACCCCCCCATTGAATTTTCTGACAAAAAAAACATTCAGGCTTATAGATCTTTGTTAGATCAGGTATGATCAAGTGGTTTTAACGTTAGATCACACATACTTACAAAGATATTTAACAAAATACAGAGATTGTGTGTATTACATAAGGGGAGTAACCCTCCTCCAGTTTTTTTAAAACATGACTGCTATTTTTATTATTAATGCAGCATTATTGTTCACATTTTAATTATAATGTGAACAATGATGATGCCCTAGCGATTTTTTTTTTTTTTTTGTTTTTGGGAGGGGCTTTAGCTAAAGTCACAGAATCTTGCAGAAAAATAAAAGTAATGGGTTCCCAGTTCAATTTTTTTTAACAGGCCTACCCCTTAGAATTAAAAACTGCAAAGCCTCAGATGATAAAATGTGAAAAAAAAAGAACCACTTTACCCACTGTAGATGATTTAAAATTCAAATTTTAGGGGGCGTGGCCGGCTGTTCACAGGAGCGGACGTGTTTTACTGGAGCTCCGCACGTCTGCTCCTTTTGGGGACCTACAACAGATTTTAGGGATACCTTTTTCTGCCGACTCTGGGTCTGAGTGGCTGGCCACCAGTTTCGACTTGTCCGGGGGCCGTTTAGTCCCCCCCTCCGGACGTGAGACGACCCTAGCTGTTGTGATCGGGTGACTGGACCGAGGAGACTGCGGCCATCTTGAGGCCTACCACTGGTGAGAAGCCTTGAGACCTCGCAGCGCTGAACGCATACCCCGGACCGAATCTGCGCGGCAGACTGTGGGGATGGAGGACCCCCATCTCTCTACTGCCCTCGCGGAGGCAGCGGACGGACCTGCGGGTCAAAGACAAGATGGGCCTTCCCCCTCCCCCACCGGAGCTGTGGAAGCCGCTATTAGTGACATGGATGCGTGCTTACTTCTGCTGGAGGGGGAAGATGCGGATGGCCCGCTCACTAAGGGGCTGTGGCGTAAGATGCTGGCCGCACTGAGAGGCTGCTGGGATGCGGGGACTCAGCGGTGTACAGAGAACTGGGCCAGCGCCCCCCCATGCCCTGCGGTGCTCTGCCCTCCTGTCGCCATGGGAGGAGGCGCAGGGGAAGGTGTGGAAGTGGTTACGGCTATAGGATCTCGTCCTCCAGGAATGCCCCTGACTTCTACTGGAGACGCTGAGGCTACCAACCGCACCCCCAGATGGAAATTACGTTGGCAGGGTGGGGGCCGGAGGTGCTCCCCCGAAAGACAGGGACTGACAGCTTAGATCGATTGGCGGCCAGGAAGGCGCAGAGGCGCATGCGGCAACAACGAGTGGATTTTCGGAGGAGATCTGGAGATCACAGATCGGCCCGGTCCTTCCGAAGACTTAACCCTCAGCTAGTGGTCAAGACGACACGGATGTGCGCACAGATATTTCAAGAGGTTCTACCCCACAAGGTTTTTCTCGGCCGAGCCTACACGCCCGAGGGGACGGAGACATCTGGACGACCCTGCATATACCTGCCTGTGGCGGCCCGGCCTCCTTTGCTGGACACCGGCTGACTGTGTTAATTTGCTTGCTTCAAGACCACACTGAACTCTGACGACCTTCCACTCCATGATGCTTTTTTCATTTTCTCCTTCCCTGCCTTTCTCCCACCAGTTTCTCCCACTGCACCCAATGACTCTACCACTCCGAGATTACCCGTTGTTTTGGTCTTTACGCTGAGTATTTTCTACCCCCGATGTCTCAATTTATACGTTTCTAAGTATTTGATCTATGACTCTCCCCCTACCCTTATATATGTTTACTATTATTTGATGAAACCCCCCTATCTGGGGATGTTTATTTTTTTCTCACGTTATTCCTCAAATGCTTGCTCTGCAGAAGATGGTGTATCCATTCCCCCCACTTTTTTTTTTTTTTGGCATTACTGCCCTGCCTGAGGCGCGCCACCATGACTTTGCGTTATGATTGGCCCTTAGGGTCCTGGGCCCCGTGACATTGTCCCTCCATGGCCTCCTTCAGGAGCGTGCCAGGAGCGTCACGGCGATGGCCTTTGCCATTTTTCACCATTTTATTTGGGTCACCATCTTTTTGATAGCGTTGTGAACATAACCCCCTCTTCCCTATTTCTTTTCTTCTCCCACAACCACCCTTATTATCTGAGATACTATTATCCACATATGCTTATGTTGATGGATCGCTTATGTCTTTGTAGTACATATGTGAGTTTTTCTGGCCCTGCAAGGCCACTTATGTTGATTGCTTTTTGTTCCTGCTCTTGCTTACAAAATAAAAAACCTTGAATTAAAAAAAAAAAAATTCAAATTTTATTGAATTTTTGTTATAATATTCAGGCAGAACATGATGTATACATATAATAATGATATATTATCAATCTGCCGAGTCTGCCGGAAAGAACAATATATAATTTGTCTGGGTTGTATAATAAAACGAGACTTCAAATATCGTTTAAACATGATGAACCAAACTGGTAAAATTAGCTCAGCACACAGAGGTGAAATGGCTCAGCAGCGAACGGGTTAAGCCATAAACAAAAACTTACTACATACAGTAGATACTAACCTGAACTTTTAACCTTTGACTGAGGTCAGACAGAGAGGGGGCAGGGGGTAGCCACCCTTATGTAAAACCTAATATATGATATGAAATATTTGTAATTATGTGTGATCCACTTGATCAAACCGGATCTAACAGATCTATAAGCCTGAATGTTTTTTTGTCAGAAAATTAAATGGGGGGGGGTGGCTAACCCGTCTTTATTAATCACTTAATAAGTCAGGAATTATGTGTGATCTAACGTTAAAACCACTTGATCTTACCTGATCTAACAAATATCTATACGCCTGAATGGTTTCTGACCAGAAAAGTCAATGTGGGGGGGCTAACCCGTCTTTATTAATTACTTAAT
The DNA here is from genome assembly GCA_009667805.1 of Leptobrachium leishanense. Lineage (NCBI taxonomy): Eukaryota > Metazoa > Chordata > Amphibia > Anura > Megophryidae > Leptobrachium > Leptobrachium leishanense. Next base: position 103,556,559 of record CM019069.1, on the reverse strand, counting down.
AACTCAGTAATTATGGGTGATCTAACGTTAAAACCACTTGATCTTACCTGATCTAACGTAAAGCCTCCAAAATAGCTAAGTGTTTGGTTCATGTTTTGATAAGGGGGGCTGATGATGGGTTGGCCCCCCTTACAATAATTGTTAATATCTCTTCTTCTATGTGTGATCTAATGCAAACAACTATTGATCTAACCAACTGCATGAGTTTTGTTCAAAAATTTTGATAAGGGGGGGCTAACCCGGCTGAGGTGACCATATATACACATACGCACATGGGGGGGGTGGCATGTGGACAATCTCAACTAAATGTGCCCCCCCCCCAATTGGCTGATCCCTCCAGAAGAAATGTTGAACCCGACAGAGCAGAGAATATATATATTATTCTCTGCTCTATCGGGTTCAACGTTTCTTCTGGAGGGATCAGCCAAATGGGGGGGGCAATTAGTTGCCAAAATGTGTGTAATACAAGTCTGGATATATATATTTATAAGAATATAGATATATATCTTATCTATATGTATATATATCATACCTGCCCTTACCTTCCCCTATAAATTTGCTAAAAATATACACACAAAAAAAACAAACCACTGCCTGAGACCCCGCACAGCCCACATGCCACCCCCTCTACCTCACTGAATGTATCTAATATATATAATTAAATACATTCAACCAGGTAGAGAAAGAAAAAAAAAGGTTTTATTTTATGTTCCCGGGGACATTTAAAAATGTCTTCGGATTTTATTTTTTTTTAAATGTGTCGCCTTACCTTAGCCTGGTGGTCAGTAGGGGCTCCCTGGATCCTGGTTGTTGGGGGGGATCTGCCGTGGTCGCAGGTGCACTGGCTCCCTCCCTGCACTGCCTGTCTCTGCCACATGCGTACGGTCTGCCAAGGGAGTGTGGTTATAGGTACTGTCAGAAATTTCTGCTCTAAGGGAACCCATAATTTGTGCGGCGGGGACATGGACCAGTCGCTTAATGTAAGAAAAAGTGCAGCCGTGTGATATAGTTCTATGTGCGGTAAACCTAGTCCCCCTCTGTTGCGGTGACGTGTCATGTCTGTGTATGATACTCGAGGGTGGGTATTATGCCAAATAAACTCAAGGAAGTATGTCCATAGAAGGGCGAAAAACTGGGGGGGGCACTCCAATCGGTAATGTCTGGAAGATATACAGAAGTCTGGGAAGGATATTAATTTTCAAAATATTTATTCTACCTAGCCAAGAGACATGGGGGAGTTTCCAACCTCGCAGGTCTCGAGATATCTTCCGTAGCGTTGGTTCGTAGTTATTAGCATATAGTTGGGTCAAATCACTAGGGAGAGCGACTCCCAGGTAGCGTATCGAGCTGTGTGCCCATTTAAAGGGATAAGCTCTCACTATGGCCTTCTGGCCGTCAGTGATTTCCACCCCCAATACCTCACATTTAGAAAGGTTGATCTGAAAGTCAGAAAGCCTCCCATATGTATCTAGTTCTATCATAAGGTGTTCCAGGGAGACTAGGGGCTTTGTAAGGAATAGAAGAATATCGTCGGCAAATGCTGCGACTTTGTATTCGTGGAAGGGGAGAGGGTGGCCGTGAATGGAAGGATGGTCCCTGATTCTCTGAAGGAGAGGCTCTAACGTAAGGATAAATAATAGGGGTGACAATGGGCATCCTTGTCGAGTACCATTACATATATCTATAACAGGAGAATATGTCCCATTGACCCTTAGGGAAGCCCTCGGTGCACTATAAAGATTCCGTATCCAGGTCAACCACTTTGGTCTGAAATCCAGGAATGACAGAGTCTCCAAGAGGAAAGACCAATCTACTCTATCAAAGGCCTTTTCGGCATCAATAGATAGAAAAACTGCTGGGGTGTGGGAGGAGGTGGCTAGATGTAGAAGGTTAATGGCCCTTAGCGTATTGTCTTGTGCCTCACGAGTAGGGACAAAACCAGTTTGATCAGGATGGATCAGATCAGGGATTAAGGGGTTTAGTCTCATCATCATCATTTTAGTCATTATTTTGACATCCACATTTAAAAGCAAAATGGGCCTATAATTAGATACCAAGGTGTGGTCTCTGTCCGGCTTGGGGATTAGTGCTATATGAGCACACAGGGTGGCATGTTCTAGTGAGGTAGGTCCATCTAGAGCGTTGAGCATCGCAAGAAATTTAGGTCCTAATAAGGAACGGAACATCTTATAATATGCCACTGTAAACCCATCCGGGCCAGGACTTTTGCCTGCTTTCATGGAGCTCAGTGCTGTCGAGAACTCTTCCAGCGAGAACGGTGCTTCCAATGCCAACGCCGAGTCGGGTGATAAAATAGAATGGAGGGAGTCTTTTAAATAAGAGCGGACGTCACCCTCTAAGGGTGGAGAGTCCCGTAGCTGATAGAGCAACGAAAAGTATTTATGAAATGCCTCCGAGATGTCTTTAGTGAAATAAAGTTCATTGCCGTCATCGTCTCGTATTTTGGGGATGTACGTGGTTTGGCAACGTTGTTTTAAAGGATTAGCTAGTAAGCGGCCACATTTGTTGCCTTGAGTGTAATAAGTTTGTTTGGTGAGCAGCAGTGATCTAAAAGCCTGTTGAGACAGTAGGGAGTTTAGCTGCGCTCTCTGTTCCGTGAGGTCCTTAAATATGTCAAGAGATTGAGCCGATTTATGTGCAGTCTCCAAAACATGTATACATCGAAGGATGTAACGTAGTTACTCTAAAAGCTTTGTGAGTAAAAACGAGACAATAATGAGGGAGCCGCATCAGCCCGAAAGTGTGTCTCCTGCAGAAGGACTATATCCCCACCCTGCCTGTAGAGATCAGTAAGCGCTTTGCGTCGTTTCTGGGGAGAGTTCAGGCCTCGTACATTCAGTGATATAAATCTCAACTTGGTCATATTACAAACCATGTGATTCGAGTGATATCACCTCTAGACCGAGTGTTACGTGGAAAATCCCAAAATAATATATTCTAACAGCATGAGTCAGAGAGCACTGAAATATCACTGACATGTCGGTGCTTGCCGGTTCCACGCACTTCGGAGAGTTTAATTCGCCGACCCTGCGGCGAATTCAGCATTCACCGCAGGGTCCTCGAACTGCAGTGAATGACCCACCAAACGCATCCGAAAAAACGCTGCACAAACTCCGAACCAATCGGGAAAAAAAAAAAATCGATCAGAAAATACATCAAATGCATCCAATGATCTGCCACCGACTCGATCCGAAAAGTCGACGCACCGAACAGATCGCTGTCCAGCCGCCAGAAAAAGCCGACAAGCCGCCGAACATAGGTAAAATTTATTTTTAAAAAACCAGTGCAACTTTTAAAACAAGTTTGCAAAAAATATACTGCATGAAAATGCCTGGAAATAACATATGAGGTCCTATGAATAATAGTAAAAATGTCTGTTACAGAAATTAAATCCGCCATTTTAAAAAAAAAAAAAATAACAAAAAACGGGAAAAAAATACCCGAAAAAATCCTAAATAAATAAGGAGACTTCTTGCTGCAAATGAAAAGAACAAACCGTTGAATAAATATTTAATATAAACTGGGAATATTTTATACATTGAAACCTATGTGATTTGCTTATTTAAGCCTGTTGAATGAAACCACCAAAAATCAGGGCATTTCACTGCCATTTCGGTGTTGTTCGGTGTTCTCTGAATAGATTAACCATTACTTCTCTATGGGAAGTTCACTGCCGCCGAAGATCACCGTATTTCGCCAATATTTGGCGAAGTGCCAGCATTTTGAATAGCGAAATGGCCGCAAAATTGCACTGTACCGGGAAATTCACTGTTCGGGGCAATTTCGGGGCCAATTCAGCTCTCTTTGAATAACCCTGTAAATTTCTCTATTCTTACCTGGCTCCATAAATGTTAGGATTCCATCTGCTTGTTGACTTCCTCTCGTCTGCACATCATCTTCCTCCAGTTGATAACTGTCGAAACTGAAGCTAGTGACAACATTCACATCTGGAGTAAGAGTAGGACTCATCTCCTTCCCAGAGTCCCTCCTTTGAGTGGACATTGTAATATCTGCAGGTAAAAAATAAACAAAATGGACACAAAAAATTTAAAGAAAGTCTTGACAAAGTCTATGATATATATGTTAATACCTATCTACTACCAGGACATTTGACAATTGAGTATACAACCGACTTACGGCACTATTATGTGCCCTAAGCTAAAACAGGGATGCTAAGGGGAAAATTTTGCACTCCCAAATTTCCCCTTAACATCCCCGTTTTACAAGTAGAGTACACTGAGTCCAGCAGCCTGCCCCGTAACGGCCGCTAGCCTCTAGCATGCCTGCGGCCCAGTCTCACTCTTCTCCCGGCATCCAGAAGTGGCAGATTGGGCTGACGTTTCTCCGGGGAATGAGAGGTGAGTATCTAATTTTGGGTGGGGGGGGGGGGTTTCCAGCTGCTGCTAACGGATTCTGCAGAAGAGGATCCAGTTAGCACCAGCATGGAGCTGTGGCTAACTTTTTAGTTAGCCACAGCAGTGAGCAATTAGCGTTGGGACTTTGTTGCCCAACTCTCGCCTTCAGGCTTTTTCCCGAGCTGCCCCCTTTCTATGGAACTCCCTCCCCCGCAACATTAGACTCTCCCTGTCTCCAGTCCTTCAAAAACTCTCTGAAAATGCATTAATTTAGAGAAGCCTATCGGCTCACTCCATGATCTCCCCACTGTCAGCCCTCGTGCAACCTCTTCACCTTCCCTATTCATCCTCACCTAATTCATCCTCACCCTCTCCTCTTAGATTGTGAGCTTTCGAGCAGCATCCTCCCTCCATCTATTCTGTGTGTGTAACGTATGTGTATATTTGTTATTCTGTCTCTCCCATTGTACAGCGCTAAGGAATTTGTTGGCGCTTTATAAATACTTGTAACTGTAACTGTGATCCTAACACTAAGTAGCGTAATCTTTGCGCTGCCCATGTTAAGAAAAGGGAGAGCAAAGTACAGTAAGCTCGCGCTAAAGGGATAATACCGATGCTCGAATGTTTTTTTTAATCCAGGGATGACGTCCTTGCCAATCAGCACTGGCCATCCTCATTGGGTGAGAGCAGGCTGATTTGCATATGTAGCATTCGTCCCTGTAATGGCACAAGCAAGATAAAACCTTGTGAGACTTGAGCGGGCCCCCACTGTAGGGCAGGCCATTAGTGCTGTTGCTGGTCCTCAGGATCCTCACACCCCCCTTTTTTTTAATCCGTTACCAATTGGGAGGTGATCTGGCCATAACACTATCATCTCAATTAACCTAGCACTAATGCTCACTTATGGGAGCACTAATGCTAGCGTTAAGGAGGTGGTAGAGCCCTTAGGCTAGGGTCAGACGAACGCATTTTCACGTTGTCTGTAAAAAAGTGCGTTCGAACGAATGGACGCATTTTTTCACGGAGTACGCGATAGCGGTCATACTATGCGCATTTGCGTTCGTATTTTGTACGGATCATCAATAAACTTTGTGCATCTGGACGTTATGTTGGCCGGACATTAGCAGTGTCTGAACGTCTCCTAATCACACACACACGCCGCTAGCGACGCAGCGCACTCTGTACAACCGTACTAGCGGTTTTACGTTCGACAAAATGCGTTCGTTTGCCACTTGCGTTGCGCAGCGGACTTTTGTGCGACCGTACTTCGTATGCCGTCATTGCCCGCATTTGCTGCTACTAGGCCGTGATTAAGTGCGCCTGCACGCGCGTTACTGCCTCAGTCTGACCCTAGCCTTACTATGTCAAAGAGCAAGAAATCTACTTTACATGGTTTTCACACATTTTGAATCTAAACCTAAATAAATAAATTAAGAGTGAAACTGCACTTGGTTAAATGAGTGCACAAGCGCAATCTTTTGTTTTTGCTTTCATGAGCAAGAAACACAAGCCTTTCAGGATAATACTCTTTATCAATACATATTGTTTATCAATACATAATGGCAATGGATCATGTGTAAAAAAAATTACATTACCTTAACTGATGTAAAATAAATAGACATTCCCTTTAAAGGGACACTACCACTTACATAGGCTGTAACTAGAATACTTGTGCATTACCAACAAAGCCACTTCATAAGACGTATGCCGTTGTTTCTTTTCCATTGTTTGAAGTAATTGGATGTAAAAAAAAAAACTAGTTTTTATTTTACTTTATTTCTTGTTTCCATTTTGTGCATTTTTCACTTGACGCAACATTTACCAAAATCCAAGGGTGAGTTTTACTTTGTGATGGTGCTTTATCATATACAGTCTTTAACAGTTAATGAGGTAGAGGACGGCATGTCTAGATAAGGTTATTATGTTTTGCATGCTACCTCCAGATAAGAGCTGGCAGTTGAATTGTATTAAAAAAGATTTTTCAAGGGGGGCGTGGCCGGCCGCTACAGGGAGAGGACGTGTAATGGTGGAGCTCTGCATGTCTTCTCCCTCACTGGGCTTCTAGATGACTTTCACCGTGGGATTTGAGGTGCCTAAAGTAGCTGGCCATTGGTCCAGAGCTGTCCGGAGCCCGCTTGGCCCCCCTCCGGACCAGAGACCACCCTGGCGGCTGCAAAATTGTGGCCGAGACGAGAAGCGGGCGGCCATCTTGCGGCCTTCTACCGATCCAGATGCCTTTCTGCCTTGTTGGACTGAACACCCCCGCCCCGATCATGCTGACACCGTCAGCTTCGGGATGGAGGGCCCACATCCCCCAGCTGCCCTAGATGACATTTTTCTGGGAGGGATGGTTGGACCAGCGGGTCGATGGCAGGGCGCATCCCCTCCCCCCACTGGAGGAGAGGACACTGTGGTCGGCGGCCTGGAGGCCTGCCTGCGGATCTTGGAAGAGGAGGATTCCGAAGGCCCACTCACCAGAGGGATCTGACGTAGAGTAATGGCCGCACTGAGCGGCCGCCAGGAAGATGAAACCTGACGAGGTGAAGAGGTGTCTATACAGGGGGCGGAAATCCCCGGTGACGCTCTAGCCCGGCGCCAAGCTGAGCCCTGCTTACATGTGGCTGCCGACTTGCAGGGGTACAACAGGTGGCTTGCAGATGGCTTGGATCCAGCAGAGACTCAGAGACTTGCTCTGCAGACGCGGGCTTGCGGTGGTCGGATGCCCCGGCCTTCCATGCGGTGAGCTGCCTGTCCCATACTTGCGCCCTCATCGTGATACGGGTTGAAAAGACCCCTGGGGCATTTTTGCATGTCTTTTTCTGCTGACTCCGTGCCCCTGCCACCCCCCGCTATTTTCAGAAGTATTCCGCCCTCCACATAGAGGACCTCTTATTTCCTCCTTCCCTAGGTTAGATTTAATATCTTTTTGTCTTCCCCTTATTTTCTGAGACTCCCCCCCTTCTCCGCAACATTATTTCTGATGACTGTTTCCCCCTCCCGCCCCAGTATTATTATATGCTGTTCCCGAGGTCTCTTTGAATCCAGTGGTATTACGAGGACTTTTCTGTATTTTTATTTTATTTTTTATGCATGATTTTTTTGACAACTTGTTAAGGACCTACGTGACCATTTCCATTTACGTATGCCTTACTTTACTTTTCCCTGTGAGACAATTTTTTATTTGTTTACTCTGCGGTCTATTAGCCTATCCCAGCTGCTTTATGAAGTCTTTTTTACTGATGTACCCTGGCTGGGAATGGCTATTTTGCTTCTTAGAGACAATCTAAGCTGCCTTTTATTTTTTTATTTTATTTTTTCTCTTCCCTTCCCATTTGTTATTTTTCTGCTACTGTTCGTTGCGGACTTTGTGTTCTTCGTTCTGTTGGTGCTACTCCCCTTCCTTATACCCTCCCCCCCCTCTTTTGGCATAACCGGGACGTCTCAGGGGGCGTAACAGTGGCCTGGCCTCCGAGTACCCGGGCGTGGTGCCATATACCGCCTTTGGCTCCCCCCTACGGTTTTGTAACCGACAGGGAACCTGCCAAGGTAGGCACGGTATTGGCCTTTGCTGTCTCCTCCCCTCACCTCATCCCTCCTTTTTTTTTTTTTTTTGATTGTATTAGATGTATTTAGCCAACTCTCCTTTTGTTTTATTATTCTATGTTAACTGACGATTTTCTTCGACCCTTAGCTCCTTACAATTTGTTTTTTGGATGTGACCCCCCCTAATTGGGGACGGAATTGCTGTCATAGGTCTTACATGTTCTCCTTAACATGACGTATTACGGCCCTGCGAGGCCATTTTATTGTACTCTCAGATGACTAGCTTTGGCCCTGCAAGGCCATCTTCTTTGTTTGTATTGCTGACTTTTTTTTTTTTTTTTTTTTTTTTGAAATAAAGAAGATTTTTAAAAAAACCACTGGTTCCTGACAATGTTTTTTTTGGAAAATCTCTTGGGAGTGAAGGGGTTAAGGGTAGTGTTAATATTTTGACGCAGATTAAGGTAGCATCATGTTGTAGCCCTTTCTAGATAAGGTGACGTTATTTTTCACTCTTATTCCTGGACTGATGCAGTTGTTTAGTGTTGTTTCGATATACTCAAACTATGGTTATACCGTTTTCTGAAGCATGAACTTCTATACAAACAACATTGGTATCATTGGTTGAATATACTGTGGTGAACATAACTTGAGACAACAGTGGTACCACTGTTTTGTTATGATATTCTCAACTTTTTAACATACTCATTGTAAAATATTCTTCATCTTATTGTCAGTAACTGTTTTTTAGTTGCTTTTAAAAGTTCGGCCTTAAGGTGACCTATCAGTAGTAAACCACACATACGGTAGATTGGGACCTAGCAGGTGGACACGAAGGAGCAATACATCCAGATAGCATATTCTCTGCACACTTTTATGTAGGATTAATAAAAATAGATGCAAATGGACACCAGGGATTGGAAAAAGAAACCAATTCAATTACTGTGATTTGTAACAGGATTTAACTATTTACATTGTAGCAGGTTACTGCTTCATAGCAATTGCGTTTACATAAAAAAATAACAACCACAATGCATTTTTATCTTGCATTGCAAATCGAATGATTAAGGCTAGGGTCAGACGAGCGTGATTTCTACGGACTGTGTCGGAGCACACGGACGTACGTCAGTACGGAAGACACAGTAGTGGCCACACAGTCCGTTTATTCACTGACGTATATTTTGACGGATGTAGGAGGGAAAATAAATTAAAAAGCAAAACCATTTTGTCCGTGAAAAATGCTGGACGTATAAATGCAGTCCGTCTGACCACGTTCCATCACTCACACACAAAGCTATGCGGACGCAGCACACTTTGTGCGGCCGTTCTAGTGGTTGTACGTTCTTGCCTGCCTTGCGTCCGTTTGCCGCGGCCGTGGTGCGTCCGCAGTTCAGTGCGGACGTACTTGTGTAACAGGCTCCAATGGACTTTCTTTCATGCTATCACGGACGTACTTTTAGGCGTAATCACGGACGTGAACACTACGCTCGTCTGACCCCAGCTTAAGTTAAGTATCCAGCAAAATAATTCACTCATTTTATCTTCCATTCAAGACATAACGATGTTATTTAATAGAAATGTTTTTTTTCTCCCTGCAATGTCTGAAATACCACATCTTGGTTAAGTTCATGAAAGCATCTTATGTAGCATTTTGTAGGTATTATGCAAAGTACTGAAGGCAGGGCCAGATTAACATAGGGGCTAGTGGCTCCAGGCTCAGAGAAAGGATAACTATCAGGGCTATCCAGAGAGAGGTGAAAACCTTGAGAATTGGCAGGAGAATGAACAATCTAGAGCAAATAGCCATTTTGGAAAGTGAGATAAATGGGTGAATTTTTCTGGTTTGACTATTTTGACCTAGAATTTTAAATTCTCCAGTCATTCTCAAGGTTTTCACCTCTTTCTGAATAACCCTGTCAGGGTTATTCAAAGAGAATCAAAATGCCACCGCATGTTCGGTGACTTTTCGTTCTCTTCATTTTGGTGCGAGTTGGCGATCCCATTTCAGCGACCCTGCGGTGTATTCAGCAAGTACCACAGGGCCGTCGTAGTGCAGGGAAAAGCTGCCGCAAACCTGCCGAACACTCACCGCAAAACCCGGCGAAGGCACACCGAAACCCACAAAAACATGTGGATTAACCCCGCCAAACACGCTGGAGAAACCCGAGCAGCCGCCGATCACCGCGCAGAGCAGCCGCCGGAAAAAGCCGACACCGCAGACGAATGGAGTGAAAAAAAAAACCCAGTATGCTTGAATGTTTGAAAAGTGAAACACTGTTTGCAAAGAAACTACAGAACGAAGATGTCTGAAATTTACATATAAGGTACAGGTACAAAGAACGATAATAAAAAGGGCTGTTACAGAAAAAAGAAAAAAAAAAGATTTAAAAAACTAACGGGAAAAAAAAGTTTTGCAAAAAAAAATCCCAAAAAATGCCTAAAAGATTCTAAAAAATCTATAAATAAAGAGACTTTTTACTGCAGAATATTATAAATCAACGGTTTATTAGATATTGGATTAAAACGGGAATATTTTTAACATTGAAGCCTATGGGATTCGCCTGACTAAACTTGTCAAATGAAACCACTGAACAGCAGGGAAATTCGGCAACTTTTCACTGCTGGTTTTTGTTCTCTGAATAGACAAAGCATTGCTTCACTATGGGGGTTTCACTGCCCTCGAACAGGCAACGAACAGGCGCCGTATGTGCAGGCAATTAGCCAGGATTTGGCAAACTGCCTGCTCTCTGAATAGCCGAATGGCCAGGAAAGCTAACCGTACGCTAAATTTCACTGTTCGGTTACCTTTCGGCCACAATTCGGATCTCTTTGAATAACCCTGTGTATGTCTGCATTAATGGGATTTGGACCCCTATATCTCTGACTCCATAGAGCTACAGGGTCAGTTGAGGTGTCACTGGAAAGGCCAGAGCATGACCTTTCCAATGATACCAAACATGACCAGATTGTATGTAACAATAAAAATAAAATAAATACATATTTCTATTTCTTTCTAACACAGCAATATTGTTCACTTTTCAATTATAAAGTGAACAATGATGCTGCACTAACTCACTGTCTCATTTCTCATGTCACAAACAAGTGTGTGTAGAGGCAATGGCACAATCCGTTATTACGCATTATTCCATCAAAAACCTAAACCGTCACACTGCAGCGAGGAGCAGGTTTTTTAGGCCCTGTGGTGCTTGCTGAATACACCGCAGGGTCGCCAAAATGGGATCGCCAAATAGCACCGAATTGAGGAGAACAAAAAGTCACCGAACGTGCGGTGACTTTTCGATTCTCTTTGAATAACCCTGATAGTATCTGCCTGGTTAGATACACCCATATCTGTCCTATTAAATAACCGAAAATATGTTTCCATTTTACTAAATTCCAAAAAAAGCCCACCAAAATCTTCAGCTCCAGGCCCATAGAGATCTTAATCCGACCCTGACTGAAGGTACTCTCTACGCATATGTATAATAATTTTTTTTTAAAAAAAGACTGCAATTACTGATGGTTTTGACGCTTCATACATATACTAACATGCCATAAATACACACCTACTTTCAATTTATTGAGAACTAATTTAAAATTACAAAGTAATTTAAAAATATAATAATATCCTTTTTTAATATGATTAATATGAACCTCAAAATATTTATTTAATGACAAGAAACTTCTATAAAAAGCAGTTAAATAAATTGTGAATATATTATCAAGCCTAGTCCAGTGTGTGTCCAGTATGAGGTGCAGTGTGTGTCCAGTATGAGGTGCAGTGTGCGTCCAGTATGAGGTGCAGTGTGCGACCAGTATGAGGTGCAGTGTGCGACCAGTATGAGGTGCAGTGTGCGACCAGTATGAGGTGCAGTGTGCGACCAGTATGAGGTGCAGTGTGCGTCCAGTATGAGGTGCAGTGTGCGTCCAGTATGAGGTGCAGTGTGCGACCAGTATGAGGTGCAGTGTGCGTCCAGTATGAGGTGCAGTGTGCGACCAGTATGAGGTGCAGTGTGCGTCCAGTATGAGGTGCAGTGTGCGTCCAGTATGAGGTGCAGTGTGCGTCCAGTATGAGGTGCAGTGTGCGACTAGTATGAGGTGCAGTGTGCATCCAGTATGAGGTGCAGTGTGCGTCCAGTATGAGGAGCAGTGTGCGTCCAGTATGAGGCGCAGTGTGCGTCCAGTATGAGGCGCAGTGTGCGTCCAGTATGAGGCGCAGTGTGCGTCCAGTATGAGGCGCAGTGTGCGTCCAGTATGAGGCGCAGTGTGCGTCCAGTATGAGGTGCAGTGTGCGACCAGTATGAGGTGCAGTGTGCGTCCAGTATGAGGTGCAGTGTGCGACCAGTATGAGGTGCAGTGTGCGACCAGTATGAGGTGCAGTGTGCGTCCAGTATGAGGTGCAGTGTGCGACCAGTATGAGGTGCAGTGTGCGTCCAGTATGAGGTGCAGTGTGCGTCCAGTATGAGGTGCAGTGTGCGACCAGTATGAGGTGCAGTGTGCGTCCAGTATGAGGTGCAGTGTGCGACCAGTATGAGGTGCAGTGTGCGACCAGTATGAGGTGCAGTGTGCGTCTAGTATGAGGTGCAGTGTGCTACAGGAGAATGGATTTAATTAATTAATTTATTAAAAAAGGATTTTACCAGGAAGGATACATTGAGATTTCTCTCGTTTTCAAGTATGTCCTGGGTTAATTTGATTATTTTGCTAATTGATATGGCCATTGCTATGTTTATTAGAATCAATAAAATTTTCTTTCTGAGGATCATATTATAGTATTGCTGTGTACAGTTTGTTTTCTGGGTATTTGTTTCAACATTTTATCTAAAATCAGAAACAAGGTGGGATGTGTTTTGGAATCAAAGGTATGGCCCTAGGCCAAAACATGCCAGCCCTTTCCAGGGACCTATGGAAACCTTATTTGTGTTGCTATGCTATTATCAGTTTAGAAAATATAAAGTATTGTTGTTACTGTACTACCACAGACAATCCCTGTATGTCAACGCTGTTGTCCCTAGTCCGCAGTAAATAAAGTAATTTAGAAAAACACCCTCAAGTTGTCACCCATGGCCATCCTGACTCTACCCTCTAAATCCCTACCTCTTATGCCTTCCTAGCATTACTATTCCTTTTTCTTTACTTGTTTTATATACAGACTTTTCTTGGACAAAGAAAATAAAAAAAAATGTATGGAAATAAATACACCTGTTTGATTTATATTGACATATGAGTATGTGTTCACCAAACAGTGAGTTGAGGGAGAAATGTAAATGTTAAGCCAAATGCAGCTGAATTTGAGAATTAAATTAATTTCCAGCTTGCTTGATACTATTGTAATCATTATTATGAGTGCTTGTTAGATATTTTGCAATTTTCTATTGATAAAAAAATCAGAGGAAAACAAGGTATATCAACTGATCAGTCTTTTTGAAACATGGGTGCAACCATGACCAACCCAATTGTTGCATCCTAGGCATGACATCTAGTAAACTAAACATTTCCATCTGTTGATGAGTGTTTTATGAAATCAGAAAAAAAGGCTAACCTAGTGAAAAAGGATGAGAAGGAAGCAGAGCTTTCCCCTGCAGCACGTCACATTGTGTATACATTGTATCAATCGGTTTAAAGGGAAGAAGAAGGGATTGGGAAAGCTCGTACATTGCAGCTGGTGGGGGGATTGTGTAATAATAACAACAGAATTAGTTATTAACCATGATAATCCAGAAGAGAAAGGAAGCACCCACCTGCCTCGGAGACCAGTAGAAGATGGCCCAGGGGACCATGTAAGGACTGGAGAAATGGAGGTCAGTGGGAGAAGAAGAAGAAGAAAAAAGAAGGCAAGCTCATCAGGCACATCTCCCACATGAGACAGACTGAGAGACAATCCTTCTATCGACAGGCTCTCTCTCCAGGATGCAGAGCAGGGGGTGATCCTCCAGACCTTGAATGATGAAGACAGACTGGATGGAAAGATGGAGGGAGGCGTTAGGCAGCATATGTTTTGCACGAACCATCCCAGTAATAATAATGAGATAACAAAACACAGAGTAAAAACAGGCTATTCAGGTCACGATCGCTGCTGTCTGCCTGCCGGCTCATGAGAGAAAAGGTCGGGGTCTCCACATCGTTCACCCTCCCCCTATGCCCGGAGAGAATGGGGATCCAGAGCAGACTGCAGCAGCAGATAGCCCTCAGAAGCACTGGGAGGATGAGGAAGGTTGCATGCTGCTGCTGCTGTGGGCTTCTCTCCACTTTCATGGAAATTGTAGTATGCTCACACACAGATACATAAATACACGGATAGGAGATCTAGATCACACAATCAGCCAAAGGAAAGCTCCTGTCCCCACCACATACATCACATTCAGATTTATATCCCTGTGCTGTGTATTTTCATTTTGCTATTCTTTTTCCTCCTTATGTATCTAGACTGTAAGCTCCTATGAGCAGGGCCCTCTACACCCCTTATTTCCATCCTATATGTCCATTTATATGTATCTTGTTCCCTTTGGTTATTGTAAAGCGCTGCCGAAACTGTTGGCGCTATATAAATAATATTTATGGTCGAACAAATAACTTTAAAAAGATCTGTATTCTGTCATTTTTAAAAGATCCTTGTATTATTACCAATAAGCACCAAACTGAAAGTGGCACAGGCAGTGGTGGTCTATGGTACAGAGACTGAAGAACCATAATTCTCTTATTATAGGGTTCTTCTAAGATGTATTTAATACATTAAACATGGAAATTATTTTTGTTTAAGATTAGGTTTCATTACAGTGTTCAATGCCACAGCAACACTGAGCTTTTATATACAGTCGGGTATGGTGTGCTGCTTTAATAAAGCTATCATGACATTATAATATACAGATATATACCCCATGTACTAAGAATAGAATGACATAACAATAGTGTTAGAGGGTCCTATTACTCTGGGTATCTCGTTAACAGGTGTCGTGAAAGATCCTTTAACCCTTTCGCTGCTGAGCCATTTCACTACTGTGTGCTCAGCTCATTTTTACTGGTTTCGCTCATCATGTTTACACACGATTTGAAGTCACATTTTATTATACGAGCCAGACATATTATATATTGTTCTTTCCGGCAGACTCAGCAGATTCATAATATATCATTATTATATGTATACGTCATGTCCTGCCTGAATATTATAACAAAAAATGCAATAAAATTTGAATTTTCAATCATCTACATTGTGTAAAGTGTTTTTTTTCTCACATTATATCATGCAAGCATTTAGAAATGGGGACTCTTTTTTTGGGGGGAAATTACGTGATTTTTAGCAAACGCCCCCATATAAAAAATCGTTAGTGCAGCACCATTGTTCACATTTTAATTGAAATGGGAACAATATTGCTGCATCAATAAAACAAAACAAAAAACCCCAGTTTTTTTATTTATTACATTTTTTTTCCTTTAAATTTAACATGGACATGTTTGATATCATTGGAAAGGCCATGCTCTGGCCGTTCCAATGATGCCAAACATTAACCCCTAGCTGCCACGGATCGGGAGACAGGGGGGTTCATTGGAACCCCTCTATCTCCACCATAAGTAGCAGCTAGGAGTTAACTCCAGAACTGACGTCATTGCGCTATGCGCGATGACGCCAGTCGGCAGGGGGAAATCCCGGAAGCTTGGCCAACATCCAGGATGTCGGCCAGCTCCGGGAGGTGACCGCGATCCGGCGCCTATTGGTGCCGAATCACAATCCAGTCCCCAAGAGGTAGCCACCGCTTGGAAGGGCAGGCTGTGCCCTTCCAAGTGGTGCCTGCCTTTTGTGCGTGCCCCTTACGGATAAGGAGGGAGAGAGGTCCAAAGGACCTCCCCCCCTTCAGGCACCTTCTCCGCACTGGCGGGGGGTGCCTGGAATAGACATCATCGCGTCCAGCGTGATGACTTCTATTCGTGCGGCTGGGGTCCCGGAGGCTGGGCTGACATTCAAGATGTCAGCCCGCACTGGGGGGCCACAGTGATCAGTCGGAACCCCGCCAATCGCGGTGGCAATGGGAGGACGCGCTCAGAGTGTCCTCGGCGGCCAAGTGACGATGCGGCTGGACGTGCTCAGCGCGTCCTCCGTATCAAAGTGGTTAAGCCTAATTTCTCTTAATACTAAAACCTCCACCATTAGGCTCTTCAAATACTCTATTATCATAATAACCGAATGAAGAACTGCACAACATCTAAATAACCCAGTAGGCTTTTAAGAAAGCAGCTATATTACAGTTCCGAGTATTTATAACGTGCTTAGAAGATCTGTAGCACTGTACAATGGGTGACACAGAATAACAAAAATGCATACAAGTTAAACACACAGAGCAGTAGGAGAGGGGACCCTGCTTGAGAGCTTACAATCAAAGAGGAGAGGGTTGACACTGAATGAGGTTAATAGCAGAGTGTATGAAGTATTGGGGTGCATATGGGCTGTGGGGGAGATGGAGCAAGAAATGTACATTGGGGATTATAGAGTGAGCCACTAGGCTTCTAGCATTACTCAAAACACATGCATTAAACCTTTTCACTATAAAGTGCTTTTTTTTAGAAACATGCTATTTTTTTGAAAACATGGGGACAGGTTAATTTAGGGACTATTGGAGCTGCATCTGCAGGCCCATGCCCATAATAGGCCCAGAGAAATGATAACTAACAGGGTTATCCAAAGAGATTCGAAAAGTCACCGCACGTTCGGTGACTTTTCGTTCTCTTCAATTCGGTTCCTTTTGCCGATTGCATTTCGGTGACCCTGCGGTGTATTCAGCAAACACCACAGGGTCCCCGAATTGCAGGGAAAAGCTGCCGAACACCTGACGAAAACTAACCGAATGCACACTGAAAACAAGCAAAAACATCTGGATTAACCTTCGAAGAAGCCGAACAGGAGCCGAAAAGGAGCCGAATCACACAGAGCCGAAGCAGCTGTGACGTAGAGGAGGCAGTGAATAAATTAGAAAAACCATTTGTATGAATCTGGGAAAAAGAAACGCTGTTTGCAAAGAAACTACTGAGCGAAAATGTCTGAAATTTTCACAGGAGGTCCAGGGAATAATAAAGAGGGCTGTTACAAAAAAAATAAGCAAAATCGGACTTTTAATTTTTTTTTTAAAAATTCAGAAAAATGCTTAAAGTATCCTAAAAAATCTATAAATAAAGAGACTTTTTGCTGCAGAATTTTATAATGAACGGTTTATTAGATATTGAATTAAAACAGGAATATTTTTAACATTGAAGTCTATGGGATTCTCCTGAATAAACTTGCCGAATTAAACCACCGAATGGCAGGGCATTAGGGGAACCTTTCACTGCTGGTTTGTGTTCTCTGAATAGCCGAAGCAGTGTTTTTTCATGGGGATTTCACTGCCTTCGAACAGGCACCGAACAGGCACCGTATGTGCAGGCAATTCGACAGGATTTGGCGAATTGCCTGCTCTCTGGATAGCCGAATGGCCAGGAAAGGTAACCGAACGCTGATTTTCAGCGTTCGGTTACCTTTCTCAAGCAATTCGAATCTCTTTGGATAACCCTGTATGTCTGAACTGATGGTCTTTTGGACACCTTTATCTCCTAAACCGTAGCAGCTACAGGGTCATTGAAAATGCTCAGAGATGGCATTCGTGCAGCTCCGATCCATTCTGTGCAGGCACTACAAAACTTGCGTATGCAAGCAGCGAGAAATTGTGTAGAAAAGCACCAGGGACTTCCTGTTTTGGGAGTCCCTGAGCTGAAGAGGAGGAGCTGTGGCGGCATGGGACAAAAGGTGAGTAAAATCACCTAAAAATAAGAAAAAATAATTACAGTAACACCATGTATCTGTGCTATACAGCAGTGGTGCCCAACCCTGATCCTCAAGTACCACTAACAGGCCCGTTTTGCCAGATGTCAGAAGTACAACGCAGGTGATATGATTTGCTGCTCAGTGATTGCAGTATTCAGATTGCATTTCCCAAGGTAATCTTTAAAATCTGGCCTGTTAGGGGTACTTGAGGACCAGGGATGGGAACTACTGCTCTTCAGAGATTTTAGCAATTATAACCGTCTGAATCATATCTGTGTACAGTTGTGAGTGACCCCAAAGGCCTCACTTTATTCTGCCCATTCCCTGGCTGTTGTAATGCAGCGGCAAATTTTTCGTTAGAGTGAGGTTTGGAGCTGCTACCTGTAGCTTGTTTTCAGGAACAAAGGAAGAGACAATAGCAGTTTACAAAAACAACATTTCAGCTGTCTAGCAATTAAGTTATAAAAGTCAATCTTGCTAGATTGCCCGTGCCCAAGCCAATGCAGCAGCAACCTGAATTTCAGCAGCGCCTGGCATGGACTCTTATCCAGGTTTTGCAGTCATGCCTGTGCTACCATCCCAGACTTCCCTGAATCCAACCCTGGTGTTCTAAATACTTGCCGGGATGCCAGGTGCACCACACCCTGTCGGATTGCCTTCCCAGAAAAGGGAGTCACGGCCTGAATTAGATGCTTCTGCATTGTTTATCTATATGTTACGGTTAAAGTCCGAAGTGCAGTTAATTTTAGGTTACCGCTGGGTAGAGCTGCAAAAAAAAGAAAAATTCGGGGTTTAGGCTAGTGTCAGAAGAGCGCACAACGTGCGCCCGTACTGACGTGTCTTCTGGCGTCTGTCGCAGCATTGAGATGTTGTGACGGCGCCAGCCACACGCTGTTGCGCGTGCACAAATTGCGTGCGCAACAGCGGCCGTCCTGCGTCCGTGCAGCAGCCCTCTCCGTCAATGAGCTAGGACGAGCCTTGACGGAGCTGCAAAGCATGATTCTCCATAGGAGGATCGAGCCTTGCAGCGCTGAGCGCACTAAGTGTGCTCAGCGAGGTGGTTGGACAGGCGTCGCGTGGAAGGAACGTCCACTCTCACGAACGTTCCTTCCGCTCTCCAATGACGCTCGTCTGACCCCAGCCTTACCTGGATAATTTTAGGACTAGCCAACAACCCTTGGGTAACTGTCTGGAAGAGCTGAAAAATGTGCACTTTACCTGAATGATCTGTAGACTATCCAACCCCTTTGGTTAAAACAAAATTTGTTATCGTTCAGATAAAAGTCTGAAGCTTTACCCGGGTAATCTGAGGACTATCCACAGCTTCACTTGGGTAATCTGCAGAGCATTCAACCCCCCCTTGGGTAAAAAGTGAATTTTGCTGTTATCTAAGGATATTAATCGACAAAAATGACAAAAGACAAACATTAAAATGTATAAGGATATAATGAATATACAAAGTAACAGGATATGTTTCTTATATGAATGTGACAGAGTTACATGATCTTTATTATGTGTCATGTGTTATATAGCATTTATAAAACATAATAACTAGTTAGGTTACTCTTTATATAATATTTTTATCTCCATAAAATAATTTTCAGAAAATTAACGCACAGAGTAACATCATTGTTATTTAGTGTGGTTTGTGACTGGATACAATTTAGGTAAAAATAACAAAAAACACAATTTTTGTTGTCAGATAACAGTTTGCAGCTTTACCCGGGTAATCCTCAGAATTCATTCAACTGTAACCTGCTGAAAACCGAAATACTCAGAGGCGTTTGGATACTTTCCAGTTTACCCGAATAAAGTCCAATGTTTCATTGCACATCAGACTTTATCCAACAACACTATGGTAATGTCTGTTTTACCCAGGTAAATCACAGCAGAAAACCGGAGTATCCAGAGGCCTCCTGAAACTTCCCAGATTACCTGGAAGTCTGAAATTTCATTTCACTGCGAACTTTTGCTAATGATGCCTGGCTAATGTCAAGATTACCCAGGTAATCCTAAAATTAATCGCACTTCAGACTTGACCATAACATATACAGCCTCAAAAGTGCATCTAGAAGCCAGTACTCCACTATCCAGCCTTGCTCCCCAGTATCCAGGCAGTCGCTAGCTACCAGCATTCCTGCCAGCCACATACTCGTGCTCTCCAGCCCACCCTGCTCCAATGTCCTTGTGTTCTGCTCCAAACATCCAGGTGCCCCAATACCCACAGTCTCCAGTGCCCTCCTGTGAGTTCCCTGTATCTCTGTATCTTGCTACCTGTCATCCTGTGCCCCACGTACCCATGTCTCTTCATGCTCCTGTGTAGTTTGTGGTTCTTTGTACTGCGTCCATGCTTAATCCTGTTGCACCCACCTCTGTTTCTCCAGTCAGCTCCTTCGTTTCTTGCATGTCTGTCTCCCATTCCCTGTCTCCCTCCACTGTTCCAGCCCTGTTATATCATTTATTGCTCCTGTTAGGTCAACTAAGCGACTATATCACTTATTGTAAAGGCAGGGGCTGTGACCCCTGTATAATGTTGTGCGTATGGAACCCAATGGCAAGCCGTCGAAGGAGACCAGGAGGTGTATATATAAGCAATTGAATATTTACTGAGATTAAATGAAATATAAATCTAGAACGAAACTATTAGTGAAAAGGTATTCTTGGTTAGTATAAAGTCCAGAACGGAGGATTGAGAGTAAGGGTCTTTCGGGTTTAGAAGTGATACAACCAAAGTCCAGAACGAAGGGTTGTAGAAGAGGGTAACATGGGCTGTGGACTTTGAGACAAGCCTGGGATGAGGCTCTGGAGCTGGTACCGTGGCCGTGGGAACAAGCCTGGATATAGGAGCTGGAGCTGGTACCGTGGAAGCAAGCCTTGGATGCAGGATCCGGAGCTGGTAATGTGGTCGTGGAAGCAAGCCTGGATATAGGAGCTGGAGCTGGTACCGTGGTTGTGGAAGCAAGCCTGGATATAGGAGCTGTAGCTGGTACCGTGGTAGCAGAAGCAAGCCTGGATATAGGAGCTGGAGCTGGTACCGTGGTAACAAGCTTGGATGCAGGATCTGGAACTCAGGATTCACTTGGAACAGGAATGAAGAGGGAACACTGGATAACTGAAACAGGGAAACCACAGTATAACCTAGTTAATGAACTGAGAAAGGCGGCAGGTTTAAATAGGGTTCAGAGGATCATAGGAACACCGTTCACCTGGGACTTGTAGGTGGAGTTGGGATACCTGAGTACTTGATAGGTTAATGGGAGGCAAACGAGGATCTCCAGTGCAGGTGTCATGCAGTACCCGTAATCTACCAGCAGAGGGCGATGTTAGAATTGAGTGGATGTCCAAATATTTCTGGACCTGACTGTACTTACTTGCCCAGCTGTTACTTTGCTGTAATAAAGAAAGTGGTACACGCTGCTCAGTGGGATGGGCTGTCTGTGGAGCTTTTGATACTGTTCCGCATAGAAGGCTTATCAATAAATTGCAATCTTTGAGCTTGGATTCCAATATTGTTGAATGGATTAGGCAGTGGCTGAGTGACAGGCAACAGAGGGTTGTGGTAAATGGAGTTTATTCGGCGCAACGTCTTGTTACCAGTGGGGTACCTCATGGATCAGTACTTGGACCCATTCTATTTAATATTTTTATTAGTGATATTGCAGAAGGTATTAATGGAAAAGTATGTCTTTTTGCTGATGACACAAAGATTTGCAACAGGGTTGACGTTCCTGGAGGGATCAGCCAAATGACAAATGATTTAGGTAAACTAAAAAAATGGTCGGAGCTGTGGCAATTGAGTTTTAATGTGGATAAGTGCAAGATAATGCACCTGGGACGTAAAAACCCAAGGGCTGAATACAGAATATTTGATACAGTCCTAACCTCAACATCTGAGGAAAGGGATTTAGGGGTTATTATTTCAGAGGATCTAAGGGTAAGTAGTCAATGTAATAGAGCAGCAGGAAATGCTAGCAGAATGCTTGGTTGTGTAGGGAGAGGTATTAGCAGTAGGAAAAGGGAAGTGCTCATGCCCAGTGGCGTAGTCTGTGGGGGGGGGGGGGTCCTCGGGGGCGGTCGCCCCGGCGCAATTTTCTGAGGGGGTGCAAAATTTCAAAAGAAATTTGAACCACTAATATTTTCCAGCAGGGATCAGCAAGGTGTCTGCTCACGGACAATGGTGTCCCTTTCACGGGCAGCCACCAGTTTTACGGTGCCGGCAGTGACTTAGCACTCAGCGTCCGGAAGGGAGGACCAGGACAGAAAATTCTGGTCCTGACTCCTCCTTAACGCATGAGTCACGTGAAGCAGCGCAGCATTATCCGACAGAACACTGACCCTGTACCACGCGTGTCAGCCCCCCTTCAAGCCCTGTGCCAGGCCACGCCACTGGCAGCCCTGCAGCCGCTGTACAGGAAGGAGGGAGGGAGGCGCCTGCCCTGCAGCACATTTAAAATCCGGTCTCCACTAAGCCCCCTGGACAGCTCCCCCCCCAAGCCACAAGCAACTCCACGCAGGTAGGTGACACTGTGTGACACCAGAGCAGCGTGACCAACACACAGTGAGGGGGTACAGGGAGAGGGTGACTGGAGGTTCAGGGAGAGAATGACTGGGGATACTGGGGGAGTATGACGGGAGGTACTTGGATTGATAGTTGAGAGAGAGAGTGACTGGGGTACTGGGAGAGAGTGTCTGGGGTACTGGGAGAGAGTGACTGGGGGGTTTTGGGAGAGAGTGAATGGGTATAGTGTGAGTGGATCTATGCTAGGGTATAATGGGACAGGGTGACTGGTAGCAGTGGTGTAGCATGGGGGGCATGTGTTGTTTAATATTTTATATCAGTATTTTGTTAATATACAATACATGTGCTTGTGGGGTAACGGGGGTCAATACTCTACTGGTAGAAGGGAATCAGGGTGTGTTACCGTGTCCACATGTTGGGGGGCGCACAATTCTTGCCCCGGGCGCTGACAACCCACGCTACGCCGCTGCTCATGCCACTGTACAGAGCACTGGTGAGACCTCACTTGGAGTTCTGTGTGCAGTACTGGAGACTGTATCTCCAGAAGGATATAGACATCTTAGAGAGAGTTCAGAGAAGGGCTACTAAAATGGTGTACGGCTTGAAGGAGAAAAGTTACCAGGAAAGGCTTAATGATCTTAACATGTACAGCTTGGAAAAAAGACGAGACAGAGGAGATATGATAGAAACATTTAAATACGTAAAGGGAATCCACAAGGTAGAGGAAGGGAATATATTTAAAAGGAAACAAAGTAGCAAGACAAGAGGACATAGTCTTAGATTAGAGGGGCAAAGGATTAAAAGTAACATCAGGAAGCATTATTTTACTGAGAGGGTGGTGGATACATGGAACAGCATTCCAGTTGAAGTGGTAGAGGCCAAAACAGTAATTGAATTTAAGCAGGCATGGGATAGGCATAAGGCTATCCTAAACAAAAGATAAATCCAGGTAAAGTATCCATGTAATTGGGCAGACTAGATGGGCCGAAAGGTTCTTATCTGCCGACATTTTTCTATGTTTCTATGTGCCCAGGGGTCTGGACTGCCTCGTGGCTCACCTACTCCTTCCCACACCACAGCAGTGACTGACCACTGTGGCACGGGCGGTCGGCCCCAACCACGCCAATAAAGAAATGGCACCGAGCTGCAGGACTTCAAGGATGTGCTTAGTACATCCTCTGAACACAAACATAAAACCAGAGGATGCATCCAGCATGTCGTTAGCAGCAAAGAGGTTAAAGGGAAAAAAGTGGGTAAAATTTAGAGTAGAGTGCCCATTTAACCTCTTGCTGCCATTGCCACCCCCCGAGAAAATCGCCACCGCCGTCGGACGTTTTTCTCCCTACGAGGCGAGCGGCCGTTGGCATGCTGCTTGGCCGCTTGCCTGGGAACCACCTGACCAGCGCACGAGATCGCGGAGTTCACGTGAATTCCTTGATCTCGCGTGCTGGTCAGGTGGTTCCCAGGCGAGCGGCCAATCTGTATGCCGGCGGCCGCTCACCTCATAGGGAGAAAAACGCCCGGCGTATACTAATCGGAGGGGTCTGGCCCTGGCAGCAGAGGAGCCTGAGGTGAGAGCTAGGAGCAAATATATCCATGTGAGCTGGGGGCAAATATACCCATGAGAGCTGGGGGCAAATATATCCATGTGAGCTGGGGGCAAAAATATACCCATGTGAGCTGGGGGGCAAATATACCCATGTAAGATGGGGCAAATATACTGTACTCATGAGAGCTGGGGGCAAATATACCCATGAGAGCTAGGGGGAAAATATATCCATGTGAGCTGGGGCAAATATACCCATTAGAGCTGGGGCAAATATATCCAAGTTAGCTGGGGGCAATATATCCATGTGAGCTGGGGCAAATATACCCATGTGAGCTGGGGCAAATATACTCATGAGAGCTGGGGCAAATATACTCATGAGAGCTGGGGGCAGATATACCCATGAGAGCTGGGGGCAAATATACCCATGAGAGCTAGGGGGAAAATATATCCATGTGAGCTGGGGCAAATATACCCATTAGAGCTGGGGCAAATATATCCAAGTTAGCTGGGGGCAATATATCCATGTGAGCTGGGGCAAATATACCCATGTGAGCTGGGGCAAATATACTCATGAGAGCTGGGGGCAAATATACCCATGAGAGCTAGGGGGAAAATATATCCATGTGAGCTGGGGCAAATATACCATTAGAGCTGGGGCAAATATATCCAAGTTAGCTGGGGGCAATATATCCATGTGAGCTGGGGCAAATATATCCATGTTAGCTGGGGCAAATATACTCATGAGAGCTGGGGCAAATATACTCATGAGAGCTGGGGGCAGATATACCCATGAGAGCTGGGGGCAAATATACCCATGAGAGCTGGGGGCAATATATCCATGTGAGCTGGGGCAAATATACCCATTAGAGCTGGGGCAAATATATCCAAGTTAGCTGGGGGCAATATATCCATGTGAGCTGGGGCAAATATACCCATGTAAGATGGGGCAAATATACTCATGAGAGCTGGGGGCAATATATCCATGTGAGCTGGGGGCAAAAATATACCCATGTGAGCTGGGGGCAAATATACCCATGTAAGATGGGGCAAATATACTGTACTCATGAGAGCTGGGGGCAAATATACCCATGAGAGCTAGGGGGAAAATATATCCATGTGAGCTGGGGCAAATATACCCATTAGAGCTGGGGCAAATATATCCAAGTTAGCTGGGGGCAATATATCCATGTGAGCTGGGGCAAATATACCCATGTGAGCTGGGGCAAATATACTCATGAGAGCTGGGGCAAATATACTCATGAGAGCTGGGGCAAATATACTCATGAGAGCTGGGGGCAGATATACCCATGAGAGCTGGGGGAAATATACCCATGAGAGCTGGGGGGAAATATACCCATGAGAGCTGGGGGCAATATATATGCATGAGAGCTGGGGGCAATATATCCATGTTAGCTGGGGTAAATATATCCATGTGAGCTGGGACAAATTATATATTTGCCCCAGCTCACACATGGATATATTTGCCCCAGCTCATACATGGATATATTTACCCCAGCTCATACATGGATATATTTCCCCCAGCTCTCATGGATATATATTGCCCCCAGCTCTCATGGATATATATTGCCCCCAGCTCTCATGGATATATTTGCCCCCAGCTCTCATGGATATATTTGCCCCCAGCTCTCATGGATATATTTGTCCCCAGCTCTCATGGATATATTTGTCCCCAGCTCTCATGGGTATATCTGCCCCCAGCTCTCATGAGTATATTTGCCCCAGCTCACATGGGTATATTTGCCCCAGCTCACATGGATATATTGCCCCCAGCTAACTTGGGTATATTTTCCCCCTAGCTCTCATGGGTATATTTGGCCCCAGCTCTCATGAGTACAGTATATTTGCCCCAGCTCACATGGGTATATTTGCCCCCCAGCTGTGAGCTGGGGCAAATATATCCATGTGTGAGCTGGGGTTCAAATATATCCATGTGTGAACTGGGAGCAAATATAACATGTGAGCTGGGGCCAAATATACCCATGTGTGAGCTGGGGCAAATATATCCATGTGAGCTGGGAGCAAATATATCCATGTTAGCTGGGGCAAATATATCCATGTGAGCTGGGGCAAATATATTACATGTGAGCTGGGGCAAATATATTACATGTGAGCTGGGGGGGGTACCCTGGGCCCATGGTACAGAAAGGGTTCGCAGGGCTGCGCAGATGGGGTGCCACGTGTCTCCTGCCAGGCCAGCATGGAAAGGGTGCAGTGGGCAGCCCACACCTGGGTGATGAGTGATACACTCAGAGCTCCACAGCAATAAAACTCACAGCAAACCAAATCTCCCGCAGCTAGAGGCAGAGCTGCACAGCAATAAAACTCACAGTAATGTGCGGTATGTATGAGTGTGACTTTTATAGTTGTGGAGCTCACAGAAATGTGCAGTGTGTTTGAGAGTGAGTTTTATTGCTGTGCAGCTCTGTCATACACACTGCACATTGCTGTGAGTTTTATTGCTGTGCAGCTCTGTGATACCTCATAGACATTGCACATTACTGTGAGTTAGTTTTATTGCTGTGGAGCTCTGTGATATGCTCATACACACCATACGCAGCCAATGAGGCAAGCGGCACGTTGGCTAGTATGCCCCACCAGCGTTAAGCCCCTCCCGCTTGGCAAAACCTGCCCGTCAGTAAGAGCTAAATGATGCTCTCCTGTTAACCTGTTTTATGTTTTGCACCTTTCCAATTGTTATTGGAAAAAACAGTTATTATATTTGGGGGGGGGGGGGATTTAAATATTTTTAAAATTTGTTTGATTTAGTGATTATTTTTGGTTGGGGGGGCACTAATGAAAGACTTGCCCCCGGGCGCCACATGATCTCACTACGCCTCTGAGCCTACCCTTTAACCCCTAAAATTTAATTCTTCAAGGGAAAACATGAAATGAATACAATGTGAGGCATGTAGCCTACCCATTAACCCCTAACATGCCATTAATAAAGGAAAACATTTTTTATACTGTGTGCCCATTAACCCTTAATACACACCTAAACCAAGGAAAAACCGAAAGTAATACACAATGTAATATATAGTTTGACCTTTAACCCTGTCACCACTGAACCATTTCCACCCTGTGAAAATAAAGTGTTACTTTTTATTTTATTATTTATGAATTTGTCTTTATTCTGAATATGGTCATGTTGGGTATCATTGGAAAGACCAGACTCTGCCCTTTCCAATGACACCTCAATCTACCACATATGACGCACTGGGCCGCCTTGCAGAACATACTTTTTTGGACTGAAAGACGCTACAAATCAAATCAAATCAAATCAAAATAAGCTTTATTAGCAGGACCAAATACATTTTAGCATTGCCAAAGCATATGGGGTGGAGGGGGGGGGTAGTGGGACATATATGGGGGGGAATGGACAAGTCCATGGACATTATCAGGGGTAAGGGATAATGTGAAGTCGGATGGGGGCAAGTCCGTGTTGGGATTTATAAGTCTGGGATCTCTCATGTTCCTCTCAGTCTGTGACATTCTGTGACGTATTGGGCAGATATTTTCACCGCCGGCTCCTCTTCTCCCAGTATGATGTGGAGTTTCCTCGTCTCTTCTATAGAGGTGAAGTCCGGGATGAGAGCGGAGAGTCTCTGGAAGTGAGTTTCCCTCAGTGCTGAGTACTTGGGGCACTGTAGGAGGAAGTGGACCTCATCTTCCAGGGCCCCCTGGTCACAATGCTGGCACAGTCTATTCTCCCTGGGCTTGTAGGTCTGTCTATGCCGCCCTGATTCGATCTCCAGGCTGTGGGCGCTCAGTCTGTACCGGCTCAGGATCTGTCTGTCCTTGGGGTCTTGTAGTAGCTCCAGGTATGGGGCCAGTTTGTATTCCCTCTGTAAGGATTGGTAAATGGTGAGTTTCTTGGAGTTTGCTATATCATGTCTCCATTCTCTGATATAGTTATCCCTGGAATCGTTACTTAGGGCCTTTATTTTATATTTTGTCAGGTTGCATTCATGGGGGCTTTCGATGATCAGGGTGGATATGAGTTGTTGCAGCCCACATGGTTTGGGGTGGTCCTTGTTGGCCAGTAGGGCTTTATGGTGGTATGAGTTGAGGCTGCTGATGTTTAGGTGGTCCCAGTATGATAGCGCACTCTTCTGTACTGCAAGAAGTAAGGGGAGTCTGCCCAGCTCGGCCCGGCAAGCATTGTTAGAGGTGCTCCGATGGACTTGGAGGAGGTGCTTGCAGAATTCCAGGTGGAATATTTCTGTTGGGCTGGTGTCCCATTTGGGTTGGTCAGGGTAGGTGATGGGGCCCCAAACTTCACTGCCATAAAGGAGGATTGGAGCGATGACGCTATCAAAGATTTTAAGCCAGACTCTTACAGGCGGTTTTAGTTTGTAGAGTTTTCTTCTGATGGCATAGAAGGTTCTACACGCCTTGTCTCTTAGGGCCTCTATGGCTGGTTTGAAATTTCCAGATCGGTTTGTTTCTAGGCCGAGGTATGTGTAGCTGTTGGCTTCCTCGAGAGTGCAGTTATTAAGTGTGAAAGAGGAACTCTTGGTTTTTGCGTTCTTCCTTTGGAAAACCATGACCTTTGTTTTCTTTTGGTTGATGGGTAGTGCCCATGCCGCACTGCCGCTACACTGGTAAAACAGTTGATGATCAGGCGCATGATTGCATCACCGTGCCTTTACACACACTGCCGTGTGTTTACAGCCATGTGCCGTCAGTGCATATGCACGTTCACCCGGTTCGCTGATTTTAGACACCTGCCCACAGAGGCAGACGGTGACATAATTGCGCATGCGCAATGCAGCTGGTTCGCTGATTTTCCCCTGCTAAGGCTAGGGTCAGACGAACACAGTATTAACGTGCATTTAGCCGCACTTAATCACGGCCGTGCTAGTAGCAAATGACGTCCAATGCCGGGCAACATACGAAGAACGGCTGCACGAAAATGCAGCCGCGCAACGCAAGTGGCAAACGAACGCATTTTTTCGAGAACGTCAAACTGCTAGTACTGATGTACAGAGTGCGCTGCGTCCGCATAGCGGCATGTGTGCGTGATTAGGAGATGTCAGACGCTGCTCATGTCCGGCCAACATAATGTCCAGACACCCAAAGTTTCCTGGTTTGGATCTGTAAAAAAATCACTGCCGTAATTGCGCATCGTATGACCGCTATTGCGTATTCCGTGAAAAAATACGTCCTTTCGTTCGGACGCACTTTTTGATGGTCGACGCGAAAAATGCGTTCGTCTGACCCTAGCCTTAGAGCTTGCACACATCTTTTATTGAAACATAAGAGACAAAGGGAGGGGTCATTATGTATGGAATGTTTGTGTAAGATTCGGTCTCTTCGAGTGTTCTTGTGCATAGTTTATCTGAATGTTCTGTAACTAAGAAGTAGGCAGCTTATGTTTCTCAAACACGAACACTTTATAATGAAAACACCCTGATACAATCAAACTGCAAACACTTTATTTCTAAGGCAGATGTATGAACTCTTTTGCTACATTTCCTTACAGGGTGAATGGGGCTGACTTACAGGGTTATTCAAAGAGAGGTGAAAAGCAGGAGAATAACTGGAGAATGGAAAATTATAAATATCTGTAGCGCTCACTCCCAGAGGAGCCGCTGAAAATGAACCACGGGTCAGTCTCCCCGCACTAGGGAATAAATATACTCCAACACCGCTGTGAGTTTTTATCATTTAAATAGTTTACTAAAATAATAGGCAGATGTTGAGACACGGTATTCACAGATATTATTACAGTACTTTCGTATTGCGGTAAAACGCGTAACGGAAAAGAACCGAAACACGAGGCTTCGTATTTCGGAAGAATAAAATATTCGCAACAGAACAGAAAAATATATGCAATTACTCAATAGTTTGGAAAAACAGAGACACGTAGCGAACCCCAAAATACAATCTCTTCGTATTACGATAAACGCGCAGCGGAAAAGAGAAAAATATGTATTCGGAACGTATCTTTAACCCCCGTTCCGATTCGTAACAGAATGAGTCCTGCACAGGTTAAGTCCCGGAATGTAAAAGGTGTGTATGTGTGTATGGTACCCGGGTACTGTTCAACTGGCCAGTGAATTTACTTAAGGAATGTCTTCGACTAGTCAAGTTGGGGCCCTGTGGACTTTAAAGAGAAAACAGCAGCGTGTCCTTTAATCACAAAACAGCCTTGGAGGCCTCTCACCCATCCGACGATTGCTTTAGGCTCCGCTGACCAGGACGTCTCTCCGCTCGATTTTGACTGGGGATACTAGCGGCCGGATCCGTTGTCTGACTTTATGCAGCTTGTCCAGCTCACCGCCTGCTATCCGTACCCGATCAACTCGCGGTGACTCCTCACTCGAGGTCTTCGGTTCCTCCGGTCTGCAGCAATTCCTGGATTCTGGCAAGTCTCCTTCTCCTCAGGTTGAGTGACCCAATAAGGACTGACAGGTCTCACTCAGGCTCTGGCCTAGGCCCTCTCGCGATCTCTTCAGTGCGTCTGCTTTCTCTCGTTCCCTCTCGTTCCCTGGCGCGCTCTCTGGTGCATTCTCCACGAGGTGGAGGATGTAAGTCCGTTGGGTCCCACCCACTTCCTGTCCTTTTGCAAAGCACGCAGGGAAATGTAGTCCCAATGTCCAGTGTCTCTAATCGCGATTGTCTCCATCTTGTGGCCAAAAATAGGTACTGCCAACAGCAAGATTTTAACACAGCGCTACATATCCAAACCAGAAAAATTCTCCCATTCATCACACTTTCCAAATCGGCTATTTTGACCTACAATTTTCCATTCTCCAGCCATTCTCCTGCTTTTCACCGCTCTCTGAATAACCCTGTTAATGTTTGTGATGAATTGGGCTAAAATGGGATGTGAAGGGTGAAAGGGAAAGGCATGTATGTATATTGATGTCTATGTTGTAGTGAGTGACTGAGCGTACATGTGTGAACAGAGCAAAAAATATTTTGCCACGTGGTGCAACGGTAGCAGCACCTCTATGTTTGCCAGAAAGCATAAATCCATTGTCCAGCAGTAATAGGAGACTTCCAAACTATACCGAGTATGGAGTTTTTGTGCTAAATAAACACGTTATTACAGGAGAAGGTAAAAAGAAGCTATATTATATAACACATGCGCAGCACGACACCACAAGGCTGTTTGTAGAACGTAAATGGCGACAAAAAAAGCAATCTACATTGAGACTCGTTTACATAGCACTCTGTTGATTTCTCTGTGTAGCTGCGCATGCGCAGTGGTTGGCAGTGGCGGCGCATCCGCAGTTGAGTGGTGGTGTGTTTTAACACTCGTGTGTGCAGTGGAAAGTGAGCATTAGAGGCCGGTAAACAAGGAGGGATGAAGCATCGGGGAGCATTAATTCGGAGCTATTGAGGGACTCCCACGTCGCACTCCGGTCACTCCCGGAAGCCGAGATGAACCTGGCCAGTCAAAGCGTTGAGGCCGGAGCCTCGCAGCTTTTGTTCGCCAACTTCAACCAGGACAACACGTACGTGAGGCCTAGGCATTAGCTGCGGATAAGAAGCCGGGGCGGGAGGGGTGAGGAGATGGCAGCTAAGGTGCATGGAGCCCCGCGGTGTCTGCTTACCCTGTGGGGTTCCCAGAAAGATTTTCTACGCTGCGACGCGTTCCTTTTCCCCGCCTGTACCTTAAAGTCCATGTGTGAAATAACGATCCAACCCTCCATGTTTACGCAGTCATAGAGTGTAAGCTCCTGTGAGCAGAACCCCACACCGCATGGCTTTATGAGCGCCATTATTGCCGTTTCACCACTTTATCGTGAAGGCCTGGGGAGACCATGACGCTTTATACATTATAAGCTGCTCTTGTGCATTTTAGTTGAGGGGGGGGGGGACGCGGAGGTATTACACAGAATATTCCATCCAAGAGGGGGGGGGGGAAGAGATATTACCAGACTGTTCCATCCAAGAGAGGGGGGGGCAGAGGTACTACAGTCTGTTCCATCCCAGAGGGGAGGGGGGCAGAGGTATTACACACAATATTCCATCCAAGGGGGGGGGGGGCAGAGGTATTACACACAATTTCCATCCGGGGGGGGGGGCAGAGGTATTACACACACAATATTCCATCGGGGGGGGGGGCAGAGGTATTGCACAGACTGTTCCATCAAGAGGGGGGGCAGAGGTATTACACAGACTGTTCCATCCAAGAGGGGGGGGGGCAGAGGTACTACAGTCTGTTCCATCCAAGAGGGGGGGGGCAGAGGTACTACAGTCTGTTCCATCCCAGAGGGGAGGGGGGGCAGAGGTATTACACACAATATTCCATCCAAGGAGGGGGGCAGAGGTATTACACAGACTGTTCCATCCAAGGGGGGGCAGAGGTATTACACAGACTGTTCCATCCAAGAGGGGGGGGGGGTGCAGAGGTAATACACACATATTCCATCCAAGAGGGGGGGGGGGTGCAGAGGTATTACACAGAATATTCCATCCAAGAGGGGGGGGGCAGAGGTACTACACAGACTGTTCCATCCAAGAGGGGAGGGGGGGCAGAGGTATTACACAGACTGTTTCATCCAAGAGGGGGGGGGCGCAGAGGTATTACACACAATATTCCATCCAAGAGGGGGGGAGGTACTATACAGACTGTTCCATCCAAGAGGGGGAGGCAGAGGTATTACACAGAATGTTCCATCCAAGAGGGGGAGGCAGAGGTATTACACAGAATGTTCCATCCAAGAGGGGGAGGCAGAGGTATTACACACAATATTCCATCCAAGAGGGGGGGGGGGAGGTACT
Organism: Leptobrachium leishanense; assembly: GCA_009667805.1. Lineage (NCBI taxonomy): Eukaryota > Metazoa > Chordata > Amphibia > Anura > Megophryidae > Leptobrachium > Leptobrachium leishanense. The sequence continues at coordinate 103,524,031 of CM019069.1, read as the reverse complement.
ATACAGACTGTTCCATCCAAGAGGGGGAGGCAGAGGTATTACACAGAATGTTCCATCCAAGAGGGGGAGGCAGAGGTATTACACAGAATGTTCCATCCAAGAGGGGGAGGCAGAGGTATTACACAGAATGTTCCATCCAAGAGGGGGAGGCAGAGGTATTACACAGAATGTTCCATCCAAGAGGGGGAGGCAGAGGTATTACACAGAATGTTCCATCCAAGAGGGGGAGGCAGAGGTATTACACAGAATGTTCCATCCAAGAGGGGGAGGCAGAGGTATTACACAGAATGTTCCATCCAATAGAGAACCTGAACAAGGGATCATTATTCCCTAGCCATATATTGCATTCAAATAATTCTGGGAAATATAGGTAATCAACATGGGGGGGGGGGTGCTTTTCAGAGTTTGGGATCCCATTGCCTGTCACTTCAAAGTGGCATTATTGTGATTTTTGAATTTAGCCTAAATGATTTGTGCATGTGAAGCTTTGCATGTTATTTATTTGCAAGGTATTTTACCAGGAAGGATACATTGAGAAGTTTGTCCTGGGTATGTTCATCTTTTCCATACATTGTTTATTCCCACATATAGTGACTTAGTTTCTAAGATTGTGAAAGTAAGAGTCCACGGACTTCTCCCTCCTGATCTGAGCGCATGTGTTTCACATCCAGCTAAGTCCCTGCGAGACTGTCACTGTGCGCCACTATAGAGATTGCGTGCAGTTTTGGTGTTTTGCTGCATTTTGGCTCACTCCAGCGATTTCATTTAGCTGAAAAGACCGTGAATTCACTAATTAGCGAATGGTCGCATTTTATTTTGCTGCAATCGGTGCCGCCAAAGCAATTGTCGGACGTCAGCGAAAACCTCCGTATTGGCATCAGCGTTTTCCACCGAAATGTTAAAAATAAAAGTCTCCTCTTTTAAATCAGTAAATATGTCAAAATAATAAAGCTGTCTTTTTTACAAAATTAGTCTTCGCAAAAAATAAGGGTTTTTAAACCGGTTGAAATGAAACACCAAAAATCCATGGCATTTCGCAGGAATTTTGGTGCAATTTGGTGTCCTGTGACTAGACACAATCGTCTTCTATGGGGCAATTCTGGTGCCGCTGAATTCCCAGTAAATTGCATCGTATGTTGCTGTCAAGTCGCCTGCATTTGGCAAATTGGCAGCTTAGTAAATAGACTAGAGGGGTTATTCAAAGCGTGCCGAACTTGCCACTGAATTGTACCGAATGGTGAAGTTCACCGTAAGGTGCAATTTTGTGGAAATTCAGAAAGCTGACAACTCGCCAAATATTGCCATCTAAATATGGTGCAATTCGCCTCACATCACCGCAGTTTGACCTTTGGTGGCAGTGAAAATGCCCCATAGAAATGGTTAATCTATTATGAGCACACCGAACAGCACTGACATGTTGGCAAAATGCCCACGTTTCCAGTGCTTCAGTTTTACAGGTGTAAACAGGCGAATCCCATAGGTTTCAATGTAAGTAAAAAAAAAAAAAGGATATATTTTTTTTTTATATTCAACCGTTTCTTATTAGGCATTTTTCTGGATTTATTTAGGTAAAATGTTAGTGTTTTGTTTTTTTTCTCTTCGGGGACCTTACAGTGAATGCTCACTTTTCCGCAGGGTTGGCAAATTAGAACTCGAAGTGCGCTGAAATTTCAGTGCTCTCTGAATAACCACCTTAATTGTGGTGAAATTCACCGATTGGAGCAATTCAGAATGAGTAACCCCTTATGTGATCAGAGATTTTTCAGGGTGAACTTTTAAGCTGCGGTCACATGACCGCACTGAGTGCATCCACGTGACAGCATTATGATGTTTAGACGGGAGAGGGCCACACGGTGTAGTGTGTGCACTAGTTGCTCATGCTACGCTGAAACCCTCCCCATCGAAAAGATGCAACGCGTTCGGGGCTATAAAGCACAATCTTCCATTGGAGGATCGAGGTTTGTAGCGTATTAATTGCATTCAGCGAGGTGGCCACACGTGCGTCAGAGTGTAAGAATGTCCAGTTTCAAGGATGTTCCTTCTGCTGTCAAATGCACTCTTGTGTCTCCGGCCTTTAGTCCTTTTGAGGCTCAGCGACTTGCCTGCTATATAATGTGCTTTTTGGCCAGGAGGAGAAAGTCTGTGGACTCTTACACAATAATAAACTCCCTTTTAATATTGGAATTAATAGGTATGAGATTGGAAGCTTACAATGACTTTTTTATTATGCTTCATTGATGTAAGTAAATGGGGGGGGGGTGTTCAGCAGTCAGCGGTGTTTTCCAAAGTTACACGCACAGGAGATGATCACTTGCTGAAGCATTCGAGCAGCGGTTGGAGCTTCACAGTGAAGCCTCTCCTTCCACATTTTGGAATCCTCCTTTGTGAAACGCCTGTGATCTTTGGAGTTGCAACACCAGTTCGCTGAATATCACCCAAAAATGTCACTTTTCAGTATCGACTCTATTGTAAGTAGGGCTGCAACTAACGATTATTCTCATAATCGATTAGTTGGCTGATTTTTATTTCGATTAATCGGATAAAAAAAATAACTTTTTGTTTGCTTAAAAGGAATTTTATGTAAAAAAAAAATAAATAACCCCTCCCCTTTTTTCTTTTTTCATAAGCAATTTGCGTAGTGTTCGTAACTTTCGTAGGTACATACGCAAATTGCATGTCTTGTGTACTTTTCACAAAAGGTGTGCGAGTGCTTGGTCTGAGTGATGGGTTGATGCTGCATGCACAGCTTAAGCCCATGTTTGCTTTCTTAAATGAACACGGCTACAAGCACTTGGTCATAGATGATGTCAGCAAGAAATCGGGGTTAATAAGCTAAAGTGCTCAGGGTGTGTAGGGTGTCCCTTTTTAATAATTTAGTGAACACACTGAGTGGGAGGAGGGACTAGGTGGGAGTGACTTTGCTCAAGTGACTTGACCTGAGTGTGAGACGACGGGGGTATGAACAAAAGACCGGGTGTGGGAGTGAGTTTGGGGAAAGGGATTAGACCAGAGGGAAGGAATGTCAGTTCCCGACTAAAGAGGGTGGGGTGGTGGCACAGGGTTCCAACTTCAAGTAAGGATAAAACACAGGCATACAGCTCCTTCACCCCAGTGGCAGAATCCTATTGTTTGTGTTATAGTTCGGCTACTGTTGTAAACGGCATAAAAACAAACTGGTTGTGTCTGACATAACCCTAGAACGAAATCATACCTAGTAAAGCAGCAGCGCGTCTTCTCCAGCTCCGAAGCGGAGGTTATTTACGTTTAACTCGGTCTGATTCTAAACACTGTCTGCTGCACACAGGATGATTAATCGACACCGATTAATCGATGATTAAAATAGTTGTCAACTATTTCCATTATCGATTAGTTGTTTCAGCTCTAATTGTACATTTACAGTTTCGTCTGTGTGGTCAGTTTAGTATATCGGATAAAGCCATGATCCTATCAGGGTCTCATTTATGACATGAAGGCGAGAACAAATCTCGGATCTAGTTCTTGCTTTGTCATTGCACTGACCCGTGTTCTGCCCTCTCGCTTGTGATTAATAATACACTGGCTGGTTTTGTGTTGCAATCACCAGCAGGCTACGGAGCACAGTTAAAAAAAAAAAAAAAAAAAGTGGGGTAGGCTCGCTAACTTGCTGCTGTCTAACTCTTGAAGTGATTCCCGAATGTATTTGGGCAGCTTCCCTCTTGGCTCCTAGGTCACTTCCTTGGCACTACCTACACATAATTACTTGGTACTGATGCCACCCTTCTGCCCCCCCTTTTATTTTTATTCTTTAAAGCCCCACCCCCGTTTCATCGTCAACACCACCACCCGCAGGAACCTTTCAGTACCCGCTTGGGAATGATTGATTTAGGGCTAGGGTGTAAAAATGTGCTTTTATCAAACTGGTTGTTTAGGTAAAAATGAATTTTATTACAGCAGTTAACAGAAATGTAAACATTTAAAACGAGTACTGGAAGGATATTTGTAATATTGTAGTGGGTGTATATACTGTTTTTTTTTTTTTTTTTTGAGAAAGTATTTTACCAGGAAGGATACATTGAGATTTCTCTCGTTTTCAAGTATGTCCTGGGTATTGAAACCTGAGCTCCTTTTTAAACTCAATTATTATCCTTTTATATAGCGCCACATATTTCCATAGAGCTTTTACAAGATCGTGTACAAGGAGTAGATACATTACAGGGGTGTGGAAATTTAACAAAAATCTACTTGTCCAACAGACTAAGTAGTAGTCCAATCTACTTGTCCTAATAATTTCAACAAAATCTCTATCTCTCTATCTCTCTATCTCTCTATCTCTCTATCTCTCTATCTCTCTATCTCTCTATCTCTCTATCTCTCTATCTCTCTATCTCTCTATCTCTCTATCTCTCTATCTCTCTATCTCTCTCTCTTTATATAGAAAATACAGAAGGTAGGAAAGGAGGAGGAGTGGCCCTGTATGTGAAAAACAACATAAAAACGAACCAAATAAAAATGAGCGAGGTGAACATAGTCAGTTTGGGTTACGCTAACATTTGGCAATCATACAGTAGCTCGTGTAGGTGTGATCTATAGACCCCCTGGACAAGTAGAAGAGCTAGATAATCTGCTGCTTGAGGAAATAGCCAAAATGGCAATGAAGGGGGAAGTTATTATCATGGGGGACTTTAATCTTCCTGATGTGAACTGGAAAACCAAAATAGCTGGGTGCACCAGGAGTACAAATATTCTAAACTCCTTACTGGGATTATCTCTAACACAAGTAGTTGAGGAGCCGACCCGTAAAGAGGCCATATTGGATTTAATACTCACAAATGGAGGTTTGGTATCGGACGTTGTTGTAGGTGAAAATTTGGGATCTAGTGATCACCAGTCAGTATGGTTTAATATAAGAACAGGGATGGAGCCGCACCACACAAAAGTTTTAGACTTTAAAAAAACAGATTTTTCTAAAATGAGACTTTGTGTGAAGGAGTCATTATCAGACTGGAGGAGTTTAAAGGGAGTCCAGGAGAAATGGGATTATTTAAAGGAAGCATTATTGAATGCCACAGGCAATTGCATTCGACTTGTTAGCAAAAACAAAAAAGGAAGAAACCACTGTGGTACTCTGCAGAAGTGGCCAAAATAGTGAAGAACAAAAAGACAGCATTCAATAATTCTAAAACAACTCAGAGTGAAGAAGATAGGCAAACCTATAAGATTAGGCAGAAAGAGGCAAAGCAATTTATAACAGCTTCCAAAGCACTCGCAGAAGAGAAAATAGCTCAGTCAGTAAAAAAGGGGGACAAAACATTTTTTAGATGCATAAACGAGAAAAGAAAAGTAAAACAAGGATTAGTTAGATTAAAAACAAAGGAAGGAAGGTATGTAGAAGAGGATAAAAGTCTCACTGACTGCCTCAATGAATATTTTTGTTCAGTCTTTGCAGAAGAAAGGGACCTCAGTTAGGAGAGAACACTAAAGAGACATTTACAGATCAGTTTACAGAGGAGGAGGTTCTACAGCAGCTGTCTAAAGTAAAGACAAATAAGTCAATGGGGCCTGATGGAATCCACCCTAAATTATTAAAAGAGCTCAGTGATGTAATAGCAAAACCGTTAGCAAGGATTGGTTAAATAAATCTGTTAACGGGAGTCGTCCCAGAAGACTGGAAATTATCAAATGTTGTGCCCATTCACAAGAAGGGTAGTAGGGAGGAATCTGGGAACTATAGGCCAGTTAGTCTTACGTCAGTAGTGGGGAAATTAATGGAAACCATGTTAAAGGAAAGGATTGTTGAACATCTAAAAACACATAGATTACAGGATCAGAAACAACATGGGTTTACCTCAGGGAGATCATGCCAAACTAATCTTATTGATTTTTTTTTGATTGGGTAACAAAAATAATAGACACAGGTGGTGCAGTAGACATTGCTTATTTAGATTTCAGTAAGGCTTTTGATACTGTTCCGCATAGAAGGCTTATCAATAAATTGCAATCTTTGAGCTTGGATTCCAATATTGTTGAATGGATTAGGCAGTGGCTGAGTGACAGGCAACAGAGGGTTGTGGTAAATGGAGTTTATTCGGCGCAAGGTCTTGTTACCAGTGGGGTACCTCAGGGGTCAGTACTTGGACCCATTCTCTTTAATATTTTTATTAGTAATATTGCAGAAGGTATTAATGGAAAAGTATGTCTTTTTGCTGATGACACAAAGATTTGCAACAGGGTTGACGTTCCTGGAGGGATCAGCCAAATGACAAATGATTTAGGTAAACTAAAAAAATGGTCGGAGCTGTGGCAATTGAGTTTTAATGTGGATAAGTGCAAGATAATGCACCTGGGACGTAAAAACCCAAGGGCTGAATATAGAATATTTGATACAGTCCTAACCTCAACATCTGAGGAAAGGGATTTAGGGGTTATTCTTTCAGAGGATCTAAGGGTAAGTAGTCAATGTAATAGAGCAGCAGGAAATGCTAGCAGAATGCTTGGTTGTGTAGGGAGAGGTATTAGCAGTAGGAAAAGGGAAGTGCTCATGCCACTGTACAGAGCACTGGTGAGACCTCACTTGGAGTACTGTGTGCAGTACTGGAGACCGTATCTCCAGAAGGATATAGACATCTTAGAGAGAGTTCAGAGAAGGGCTACTAAAATGGTGTACGGCTTGAAGGAGAAAAGTTACCAGGAAAGGCTTAATGATCTTAACATGTACAGCTTGGAAAAAAGACGTGACAGAGGAGATATGATAGAAACATTTAAATACGTAAAGGGAATCACAAGGTAGAGGAAGGGAGTATATTTAAAAGGAAACAAAGTAGCAAAACAAGAGGACATAGTCTTAGATTAGAGGGGCAAAGGTTTAAAAGTAACATCAGAAAGCATTATTTTACTGAGGGTGGTGGATACATGGAACAGTCTTCCAGTAGAAGTGGTAGAGGCCAAAACAGTAATTGAATTTAAGCAGGCATGGGATAGGCATAAGGCTATCCTAAACAAAAGATAAATCCAGGTAAAGTATCCATGTAATTGGGCAGACTAGATGGGCCGAAAGAAAATGTCGGCAGATAAGAACCTATGTTTCTATATGTATGTACCGTGTGTATGCACACACACACACACACACACCTGCAGTGTGTGTGTGTGTATATATATTACACACACACACACACTAGTACTCTATATATACACATTGCAGCTGTGTATATATACAGAGTTTTGAAGTGTGTGTGTAATATATATATGTGCCCAACTTCCATTTAGCACGACAGGTGTTTAATTATTCCTCCAATAGGAACCTTGTCCTTTTGATTCTTTTCACAAAAAACACAGTTGTGAGCCCTTGGGCTTCTCACTAGATTCCATATGTCTGGATTTCTGTCCACCCAGGAAAGCTAATTAACATTGTCAGTTCCAGGAGCTATTTATGAATCACCATGGTAAAGGCATCTGTAGACCTTTTGTCTTTACAGAATTTTTCTGTCTTCAAGAGCCAAAAGACATCTGTACACCTGTCTCTGCAGATTTGTCCTGTGTTTATAGACCACAATAAGCCTCCTGAAGACCTTTGACTCTGTAGAGAGGTCAATCTTCAGTGACACCATATCTCCCATTTCTTTTAAAGTGTTTTTTTATTTTTTTTGTTCATTAAAGCCCACACATTGCTTATAACGTCATTTGGTTGCACTAGGGTGGTCTAAAACACATTAACCAAGGGGCAAACCTATACAACATAGGTGCTACGTATTACTGTATTTGAGTTTTTAGAATATTTTTATGTGTAGGTAGGGAGGCACCGATATGTTTTTTTCAAGTACTCACCAATACCAAGTACCGATACTTTTATTTAATGTCATGTGACCGCTTTCCAATAAGAACAGACCTCATATAAAATGCCCCCAGCTCATACATATATAAAGATTGCCCCCCCCCAGTGGTCTCTCCCGCTCTGCGAGGCTCCTTAAAGTGCTCTTCCTCCTTCGAGCATCCGCTGGCAAAGGCTGTAGTCCGGCCGCTCGTTGGGAACCACGCAGAAGTCGCGGTCTTGCGAGATCCCATAGTTCACATGAGCTCTGATCTCGCAAGATCTCGGCTGGTGGATTCCAGGCAAGCTGCTGGGCTACAACTCTTTGCTGGCGGGCGCTCAAAGGAGGAAGAGCGCTCGGAGGGGCCCTTCAGAGTGCCGTTTGAGCACTGCCCCACGGTCGCTGGCTGGTAAGCCAGCGCTGGCTTCCAGTATTGGGGTGGGGGGGCCTCTGCACGAGTACCAAGTACTCGTGCAGATCATGGTATCGGTGCATCCCTAATAGGAATTATTCAGTTATTTTTGAAATGTCTTTTAAAGGAAACTATTTCTACATATTGTTGCAAGTGATGTTATTGAAGCTGTTGTTGACGAAGCAATGTGTATTCTTGTTTTTGGTCTTTTTTTATTTTTGTTTTATAGATGTCTGTACAAGGTTATATGTCAAACTAATCTCTAGAGTTACTGCAGCAATGCTTATTAATAATGTATAAAATAATTATAAATTCTGACATTTTCGATAGTAATAGATAGAATAATAATGTAAACACATGTTTTAGTGCCTTCTGGTAGAGTACCAAAGCAAACTGTTCCACTATGATACTTCAGCTTTGTCCATTTGATAATTGAAGGTTTTTAAGTTCTTAGGACTTGTAATTAATTATTTCTTACTTGTAGGATTGCAGTTATATTTCCTAATGTGCACCCTGCTCTTCAATGTTCATGTCTTTTAATGATACATTAATTATCTGACTAGACACATTTGTTTCTCCTGTCAAAGAGATATCTATCTTTGCAGTTTAATACTTTGAAAACCTTACCATTAATGGGCATTTCTGTTCCCAGACCCTATAATGTTGTCAAAGAAGTCCTCTTTCCCTTTTATGTTACCTTATGCATTTTGTATCCCCAAATTAGTTCCCCTTTTTTTTTTTTTTTTGTGCAATCGACAGTGTATACTATGTGGTCGGGGTAAAAATCACTGTTATTTAGAGTAAGGCTAATGTCAGACGAACGCATTCTGAGCACACTATGTGTCCATGCACAACTGACGTACTTTCTGACTGATGCTACTGTAGACACCACACGGTCAGTTTTTTTTGACTGATGTAGATGGGAAATAAAATTAATATGTAAAATGAAAAAAATTGATACATGATTTGAAAAACCATTTTGTCCGTCAAAAATGCAGTCCGTCTGACTACGTTCCATCACTCACACACAAAGCTACACGGACGTGGCTCACTCTGTGCGTCCGTCCTAGCGGTTTGACGTTTTTGCCTAAATTGCGTCCAGTGCCACGCGTGTTGTGCGTCCGCACTTCTGTGTGTACTTCGTGTGTGGGTCTCTATTGTTCATAATTTTATGCTGCGACGAACGTTAAAATGTGCGGCAACACGGACGTGATCACTGCGTTCGTCTGACACAGGCCTAAATAACCAAACTGCAAATTGATGTTTTGATATTTTTAATAATAGGATTAGGCCGTATCCAATCAAATGTGAAAAGATGCTTGACGTCTGTGGTGGGTAATCCTAATTATTATAATATATTTTTTTGCAGTTGTTTGTTTTGTGTTTTTTTTTTTTTTCTAACCGTATTGAGATTTACGTTAGCCAGTCTGTGTATTTGAATGGTATGTTCATTTTTGTTGTCATTATGTGTTGTGTTTTTGATTGTATGGATTCTATACACTAAGGATCGGTCTGCAAGCTCCAATCTCTGGAACTATTGAACTTGGTGGTTCGATTATCAAGGTTCCTGAAATTTAGATATTGTTTGCTGCTCCATAATGGGTCCTGGGAAATCCTAGTATTCAGTCTTACCTGTAACAGCAAATATGCTCACTTGTCTGTTTCTGGAGATGTTTATGCTGGATGAAGTAAACAATTGTTCACAAAGTGCTGTAAATTTACCGTACTTGCTAACAACCGCATATTCAACATTGTTGCAACATTGTTAAATGTCAGAGATTTTATGAGGGGGGGGGGGCGGCAATGCAAACAGCAGCAGGAGATTATTTAGAAATTTAAGCCTTTCTGACACTATGTATTTTCCTTTTCGCATCACCAACATTTATCTTTGTTGTAATATTCTCTGCTTGCAACTTCGGTGAATAACCACTTTTAGTCTATCAGTTGCCAGTTGGTGTGGGAAGAGACCTCTATCTAGCCCTGTAAAAATGTTACATCCAACATCCACAAGTCTAATTTTTGGGCTTGTACTCCATCATTTGCATGTTCTAAAGTTAGCCTTTTTGTGTTTGGTGTCTTGAATTCCTCTAAATGTTCAATTGGAAGAATATGCCCACAAACCTTTTTTTTCTTTTTTTTCATTTTTCATTGTAGCATCTGTGACGTAACGCTGGGATTGTCCCCCACAAGGACCAGGGGTGCTATAGCTTTGGCTGCCAAGAGGTGACCCCAGAACACAGCTGCAGTGCTGCTGCTTTCCTGCCTGTGCTCTGCACGCTAGGTTCACCTTCCTCACCTGGGGTTACCACTCCACTCGCTGAGAGTTACCCTTATAAGCCCTGAAAGGGACAAGATACCCCCATACACAAATGGTTCCCAAAAATACTGGATGGAACTGGTAATCCAAAACAGCCAACACCAGAAAGCTATTAATAGGGGTTTAATACATAAAAAGACAGTGCATGAAAAGGTATGACATGGTACAGACGGTTACATAAAAATAAAAGGGAAATCAACACAACAGCTAAACTTACGGGGGCGTGGTCTGGCGCCAACAGAGCGGACGTGCTTGGGAAGAGCTCCCGCACAACAGCGGCAAAAAAACTGCATATAACTTATAATTTCCCTGCATCGAAGGAACCACAGGTCTGCACCGGCCATTCGGGACCGCGGGAGAGCCACAATCACCATCTTGGACCCGTTGGTTGCTGCGGGGGTGCCACTGGCGGAACGTGGGCCTTCACCACGAGTGGAGCCTGGGCCGGATGAATCCGCGACCGCGCTGGGCTTCACCTCCGGGGACGCGATCGGAGACGCATGCTACAATCTTGGGGTAAGACCCATAGCGTCTGACTGCTGCTTGGCCCCCCCCCCCCCTCCATACCCAGCACGGCGGTTTCTCCCTGACATTCGGAGGCCTTGTGCAGTGATACCAGGCTTCAGGGCACACCCAAGCCCTTTGACGAACAGCCTGACGGGGAAGCAAACATCACGAAGGTCCCCACGAACCCTCGATAGCGGGGGCGCCACCAGAGACTCGAGGGCCGACGGCCTGGACAGGGAATCCCCAACGCCACGCTGAACACCAATCCCGGAAATCGGCAGCGGACCCTCCTGAGAGACAGCGCTCGATCCCGGGGCCAGACACGGAACTGATCAACGCCACTTACCCACCCTTGCTCCGCTCCGCACAGCATACTACCCCTGTTACTCGGGCCTACAGACCCCCCATGTAATGGCATGCAGCTGCGGCGCCCGATAAAACACCTAGCGGGACAACACGGAAAGGGGAACAGAAAAGGACAAAAAAGGAGAAGGAGGGGGGGATCAGAAGACAGAAAGAAGGGAAAATTTAAAACACAAAACTAACAAAGGAAAAGGGGAAAAAAAAGAAAAACCCGGCTTGATTGGCGCAGATTATGGCTGCTTAGCGCGGGAAACCGAGCAAAGGGACAGGCACCCTGAAGACACAGGAGGGGAAAAAGCTGCCGGAGACGCCTTCCCTCTGCCGGTTTTTGATCCCGGCTACTGACACCGGAAGCGCTCCTCCAGAATAGGCCGGATCACCGATCTCTCTCTCTCTCCTATGATACCATCCCGAGCGCCCTCACCGGCCATGTCGGACGCCAAATCGGCGGATCTAGAGACTCCAGACTGGGCACACCTGTTGAAAAACCTCCCCACAAGATCAGATTTACACCAGGCTAATGCAGAGCTTCAACAATCGATCCTGACGGAATTACAACACGTGAGGCCTTGAATATCAGTTCTCACAGCACGGGTCGAGACTCTGGAAGGAAACTGTGATAGAACACACATTGCTCATGCTAAGACTGCGGAGAAAGTGGACGCCCAGCAGACCCAGATGCGCAGCATGGCCCTACACATTATGGACTTAGACAACCGTGGGAGACGTAATAACATACGCCTGAGAGGACTCCCGGAGAGGAAACACAATCACGTCTCCGCGAAGCATTAACGGTCATATTGAACTCTGTGTTGGAACGTGACACCACAGCACCTATTGAATTTGTCCGCGCTCATAGAGCCCTACGGCCGAGGGGTCCCCCGGGAGCTCCTCCAAGGGACGTGATATGTTGCCTAGCGAACTATGGACTCAAGGAGGATGTTTTAACAAAAGCCAGAGCGGTCAATCAAATCTCCTACGAAGGCTCCCCGCTTCAAATATTCCCAGATCTATCACCGGCAACCTTAGAGTACCGAAGAGCGCTTAAACCTCTCACGAGCTTGCTACAAACCCAACACCTGAGGTACCGATGGCACATATCCACGGGAATATTGGTACATACACCTCAAGGCCCGTACCTGATTAACACCATGCACGACATGGCCGCATTACTGGAGGAATTACAATTACCTGCCTTGGCCTGACCCACTACAAGTGTACTCCGCTGGTCCAAGACCCGCACGGCTGAGACCCCTACCACCTAGACCACAGCAGCAACTTGCTCACGCAGGGATATGTTTGGGCTCCCAAACCTAAACCATCAAATCATAAGACTGATCCGAATCTACTGGCTTGATCCACAGCTTGATTGGCTCTCCGTGCCCTAGACCCCACATTACAGGCTGCTTCAAGCAACAATGGCGTTGTTACCAAACCTGATCTGGATTTTTGTTTTTCAGGGACACCACCGCTCTTGACAGGGGCTCCGCCCCCTGGGGCATTACTGATACCCACGTTTAGACCAGACTCCGCTTTCAAAATACAGGCGTACCCCTGCTCAATCTATCTTTAAACTTCAGTTACTGACAAACAACGTACCGTACTCACACGGACAACGATGCTCACATCAAGGTCGATCCCATACACCATATTTACAGGATTCTGATTGGGTACACCTTACTCCACCTATTTGATCAAACCTCAAGATGGAACACTCCAACGGGGCAAAACTGAACAGCACGACGACACCAATACCTTTTGAACTGACATAATGTGGTTACACGCCGCAGAGGTTGATTAGCTACTTAGTCTCTTTTTCCGCAAGAAACGCACTAATGACCTTTTGAACTGCTTCGGATATTTCTGGAAAGTAACGGCAGCTCGGTATTGTATTCATGCACTTGCCTAACACCATTTTATTCCTTCTGCGGTTTATGCACGCGCTGTTTTTTTTTGGGGGTTTTTCGGCGACGAGACTTTTAATGTAACGTGATGATTTAAAGTATCCCGCAGGTCCACCACTAACCGTCAGAACTACACCAGGGCACGGGGGGCAATTAGGGCTGGATATTCTTTACGAGATTTCATGAACAGTAAAACATCAGTAGTATTTATACAAGAAACGCACTTCAGGGGAGACTCTCACCCTAAACTGACCGACTCGCACTTCCCGATTGGGTTCTACAGTAATCACTCCACCTCTAAATCTAAAGGCACGGCATTACTGTTTCACAAACACGTTCCTTTCACCAGCAAGGCATCCCTGACAGATGGAGAGGGGAGACTACTGGTAGTTAAAGGACACATAGCAAACACATTGTACACATTTGCCAACCTATACGCTCCGAACAAACCCCAACACCGCTTTATCGCCACTAGTCTTCGCAAGGTAATGGACTTCGCAGAAGGCACCCTAATTTTGGGGGGGGATTTTAATGTCCCCTTGGTCCCATTAGCTGATACATCCAAGGGAACCACATCCCTCCCTCTACACATACTTGATCCGTTGGCAAGACTTTACGCTCTCATCGTTTAGCAGACTGCCGGAGGGCACAACACCCGGAAGGAAGAGACTACACGTTCTTCTCACAACCCCAGCAATCCTACTCCCGTCTGGACTATTTCTTTTTACAACACTACAATCTACACACACTGAAAGCCGCATCCATTGGTACTGCAACCTGGTCAGACCACGCTCCAATACACATTACCCTCACATCCCCGCTCTATCGTCCCACCTCCTTTTCCTGGCGCTTAAACGACTCTTTCTTGGCTAAAGAATCCCTTCTAGCAGACAGCGAACGGGTGCTTGAGACCTACTTCGCTGAAAATATAACCCCAGACATATCAGACCCTGTAATCTGGGAAGCGGACAAATGCGTAATCAGGGGTCATTACATTAGAAAGGGGCAGAACTTAAGAAACAGAGAGCCACGCAGATTAGTGATTTGGTACTCCAGATCTCAGACATTGAAAGCCTACACAAACGGGACGCAGACCCATCTAGTCACGCTCACGACCTTGCGACGCTCCCTGGCAGATCTTATGAACACACTACACCATCGAACATGTATTCAAACGAAGGCCTTTTTCCACACTCATGGAGATAAATGTGGCCGCCTCCTGGCGCGTATGATAGCCAAAAAGCGGGCCGCCACATATATAGCCTGTGTACAAGACCGAGAGGGTCGACTACAACACATGCCAACGCAAATCATGAATGCCTTACGAGACTATTACGAACGACTTTACTCCCTTACAGGCCCCCAGACAGACGAAACCAGACATATTACTGGACCAGATCCAAACGTACCTCTCTACACACTCCACGCGCAAACTATCGGAGGTAGATGCAGCCTTCCTGGAAGACCCTATAACAGAAGGGGAATTGTTAGCTGCCCTCAAGTCATCCAAGATGGGCAAATGCCCTGGCCCAGACGGTCTCCCGCGACGTTACTATAAGACCTTTCGCAAAATCCTCGTACCACATTTTCTGAAAGACTTTAATGCCCTGACCCATGGAGAGAATCTTCCTCCACAAGCATTAAGGGCCAACATCACCTTACTACCAAAAGAGGGCAAGGACCCCATTAATTGCGCGAACTATAGACCAATATCGCTCCTCAACTCAGACGGTAAACTTTTCGCTAAGGTTTTCGCTACGCGCCTTCAACCACACATCCCTAATTTAATACAATGCGACCAGGTGGGGTTCGTCCCGGGGAGGCGAAAGACAACACGATTAGGGCCCTGCAGCTGATACACCGAGGCCGTTCTTCAGGTGAAGATTTCCTCTTTTTATCCACTGACTCGGAGAAGGCCTTCGATAGGGTCAATTGGGACTTTCTGTTTGCATCACTAGCACACATAGGACTGGGTCCGAACATGCAATCCTGGGTACAGGCCCTGTACGCAGATCCCTCGGCCCGGATTTGCGTGAATGGGGTTTACTCGGAGTCTTTTAAAATACGTAACGGCACGAGAAAGGGTTGCCCCCTATCCCCATTACTTTTTATTTTATCCCTGGAGCTTTATCCCTTTCTCTCAGCCGTCCAACACCCAGACATCAAGGGACCCATTACTGACGCGACACAACACAAAATAGCAGCATACGCTGACGATTTGCTCTTTTCGTGACAAACCCAAGAGTGTCCTTACCATGCATCCTATCCACTTTCAAGGAATACGGGGCCCTATCCAACTTAAAAATAAATTTTGGCAAATCACATATCCTGAGTGTACTAAAGGCAGACACCCGATACCCGCTACATCTCCAACACTTTCCGTTTTCAATCTCCCTCACGAAAATCAAGTACTTAGGGATTTGGTTAAACGCAGATCCAGCGGAGAATTACGGAGACAACTTTGCCCCACTTTTGGCCACATTACAAAGAGACCTATCCACCTGGAACTATGCCCACATATCATGGTTGGGAAGAGTGGCCATCATTAAAATGAATCTCCTACCACGATTATTATACCTCTTTCAAACAATACTCATCAGTTTGCCCAGAAAGTTTTTTGGAACCCTTAAATCTGCTTTAATTAAATACATCTGGAGAGGCAAGACCCCCAGACTCCGTTTTGACATACTCACCAGACAAAGGTCAGGGGGAGGCCTGGCGGTGCCTGACTTCCGATGCTACCATATAGCAAGTCCTCTATTACGCATTCTAGACTGGTCAAAACCAGGGGTTAGGAAGAAATGGAAAGACGCGGGACAAGGCTCATTGAGGGCACCCCTGGCCACCCTACCGTGGCTTCCACCATCCCAAGATAAATTTCACGCCATCACATCCCCGTATACGATGGCCATTTGGCGTCTCGCCTCCAAGACCTTCTCCCTATCCACATCTCCATCCCCACTATTACCAATTGTGCATAATCGAGATTTCACCTTGGGGTTGCAATCACAGACCTTCCACACCTTATTCTCGACAGAAATCCCGAGGGCACAGCACCTACTGTGTACCAGCGGGTATATACCGTTAAGGGAACTGTTTACAACCGGACCACCACCCTTTTTGCTTAGCTTTAAATATAGCCAACTATGTCATTACTTACGAACAATCCCACAACAACACAAACTCACTAGACAATAGTGAGTTTACCGGATTTGAACAACAATGCATGATGCCTTGGCCCACGGTATTTCATACATATACACCCTACTCCAACCTGCGGCTGCAGACACACCGGCACCTTTCATGGGACGCTGGGAAATGATGCTAGAAATACCCCTCTCTGACACCCAATGGCATAAGATTCTAGATCTCACACATCATTGCTCCGTATCAAGCAGGGTTCAGGAAACGGCATACAAGGTCTTGACGTTCTGGTATAGAGTACCCACACAAATTAGCCAGATGTTCCCTGACATACCCCCAACATGTTGGAGGTGTGACGGGGATGAAGGTACGATGCTTCACATATGGTGGGGTTGTCCAATTCTTGTACCATTTGGAAGACCATCCATGCGATAACCTCTGAATTTGTTGACCCCCCCCCCCCCCAATACCCTTCTGCCCTGCGTCAATGCTCCTCCATCACACCACAATATCCACCCGCACATACAAAAGATCCGTATTGGTTCGGATTCTCAATGTGGCCAAGAGTGTCATCCCTTTATTTTGGAGACACATTATCTGCCCGCCCTTGTCAGTTTGGCGGTCTAGGATGGAAGACCTCCACTCTCTAGAACAGTTGATTCTTACCTCAACGGATCAGGCAGAGATGTACTCTACAATCTGGTCCAGGTGGTCTCTGATCACATCGTCCTCCTCTTTCAAGGCCATAATGACTGCACATCGAGATTAAAGGTTATACGACATCACACACACGGACACCTTGGCAGCCGACCCCACATATGATACATGACCGATTGCCCACTCCCCCACTTCCTACCCTATCTCTTTTCGCTAGTTGAACTGTTTCTTTTTATGTCCCCTCCTTTTTGTATATTAGGAACGATAGACAAAACTTCAGTTTCATACATTGATATTATTCTATTATTTTTATGCTATATGCGCATTGTCTAGTACAACAGATCCTGCGCGATCTGACAGACCAGTATTATTCTTGAACACTGCTAATACATTATATATTCTGTTATAATTTGTTATTGAAATTTAATAAAAAGTGATTTACAAAAAAAAAAACACAGCTAAACTTACAGTTGTGCTCATGAGTTTACATACCCAGGCAGAATTTTTGATTTCTTGGTCATTATTCAGATATGAATAACACAGAAACATGTATTTCACTCATGGTTAGTGTTTGGCTGAAGCCATTTATTCTCAAGTGTGGTCACTCCTTTTTAAATCCTAATGGCAGCAGAAACTACCCAAATGACCCGGCTCAAAAGTTCTTAATACCGTGTATTGCCCCCTTTAACAACAATGACAGCTTGAAGTCTTTTGTGGATGAGGCTCTTTATCTTCTCAGATGGTAAAGCTGCCCATTCTTCTTGGCAAAAAGCCTCCAGTTCCTGTAAATTCTTGGGCTGTCTTGCGTGAACAGCACGTTTTTGAGATCTGAGTGGCTCAATGATATTGAGGTCAGGAGACTGAGATGGCCACTCCAGAACCTTCACTTTATGCTGCTGCAGCCAATGACCGGTCGACTTGGCCTTGTGTTTTGGATCATTGTCATGTTGGAATGTCCAATTACGTCCCATGCGAAGCTTCCAGGCTGTTAAATGCAAAATGCAAACTTTTTTTTATTAAAGTTTTTTTATTTTGTACGAAAGGTCACAAACTGACCAGCAGAAATGGTCTCGCAGGACCCAGGAGAAAAACAAACTTAAATAATGACATAGGATATATAGGGGGGAGGGGAGTTTCAAGGGAAAACTGTAAAATACACAGAATCGGGAGGGGATATATCACCCTTCGCAGGGCTAGTAAAACTGACATATGTAAAACTGAAGACATAAAAAATCCAACAGTCATTTGTAGATAAAAACATCTCTTGAAAATAAGTGTGTGAGATAATAATAGGGGAAGGGGGTTACATACACAGCGCAGCCCCACCCCCCCAAAAAAAGGGGGTGGGTGGTGCAGGGCAAAGACCATCTCCGTGACACTCCTGGCACGCTCCAGAAGGAGGCCATGGAGGGACAATGTCACGAGGCCCGGGATCCTGAGGGCCAATCATAACTCGAACTCATGGTGGCACACCTCAGGCAACCCTGTAGTGCAAAAAAAAAAAAAAAAAACGCAAAGAATCCTAAAACAAAATCCAAATAGAACACCCTCGGCCGAGGTACAGCAGTATATAGGGAGACATCAAAAGCAGTCCATCGAAAAGGGCAAATATATACCCAAACATATTAAGGCAGGAAAAATAAGGGGGAGGGGCACCACATACAAACTGAAGGCTAAAAATAAGACCACAAGAAGGTGGCCGGCCACTGCGAAATATGAAACAAGAATTAGGCTCCAGCCATTTAGCCCGAGTCAGAGATAGCAGACGATAAGCTCCCAGCGGTAGGGGCCTGGGTCGGCGATAAGCCCAGCGATTGTAGCACACGCCATGCCTCCTCAGGAGAGGTCACCAGATGCGTCAGGTTCTCATAGTAAATGTTCATGGAACCCGCCACTCCCCATCTGTATCGAATCTCGTTGCTCCGCAAAAAAGAGGAGACCTCCCGAAACCGCCTCCGAACCGCCAGGGTCAGGAATGGTAGGTCGTTAAAAAGAGTCACAGGTCCTCAAACACAAATTGGGCACGGGTGACAGGGGAGGACATCAAGCGATGTTTGCCTGTCTCCTCGATAGCAACCAACACATTGCACGGAGCCCCTTCTGGGGCCGTAGCCTGCCCTTCTCAATCGTATAACAGCGCGAAAAACAGCGGATTCTCCTGTTTGTAAACCCAAGACTTGGGAGGCGATTCATTTGGCGTAGGTCAGCAAACCATCTGCGGGAACCGTATCTGGGATCCCCCTAATCCGGACATTTTTCCGGCGGTGACGAGCCTCCGCTCTCTCCACTTCCCCTGTGAGCAGCGCCACTTGGGCCTGCAACGATTCTAACTGCAGTGCAAGGAGGGCCTGTGCTGCCATAACTCCTTCGACACGTGTCTCCGTGGTCAGCAGCCGCCCCTGAATAGCCGTCATCTCCGACTTCACGCCAGCGAAATCAGCGCGCCAAACCGCCCTCATCTCACCGAGCATCTTCTCAAACATTTGCTGAAGATCAGCCTTCAGAGGGGGCAGGAGGCTGCCGCTGGCACCAGCATCAGGTGAGTTCAGGGGGGGTCCCCGTGTCTCCATCCACTTCACCGGAGGTCGCATAAAGCCCGTGCAGCTCCAGCGTCGCTGGAAACATCAGCCTTCCCCGCCATCTTTCCCACCTTCCTGGGTGTTTTCGAAGGGGTTGAGGTGGTCTCCGACCAAGAACATTCCCCTTCATCCGAGGAGCTTACTGCCTTACTTCTAAATCCTCGGCAGTCTCCATGGCACCGTTGCAGAGGCTCGCCGAGAGCCTCGCGTATGTCCCGCTGCCGGGGGCCCTCCAGCACTAGAGACTTCTTCCCAGTTTTTTTGCCCATGTCGGGTATAGAGGCAGAAATCGGCAAGGTCTGATTCGTAGGTGGGAGCACCACAGGGTAGTCAGGAGCATCGGGTGCAGAGCAGCAGAGTCCGGGGAGAGAAGATCGCCGCACAGGCCCAAAGATGGCCAGCAGCCACTCGTTCCCGCCGGGTACGTAGCAGATCTCCGGCTGTACAGCAGACACGGGTCTCAGGAAAGCACCTAATTCAGCTCCAGCTGTAAAGTAAATTCACCGTGGCCAAGGTGAGAGGGGAAAAACGGCTCAAACGGTGAAAAATCACCAAAAGTCATAAGGCAGGACGGAGCTCCTGTAAGCTGCAGCCTCTCACCTCGACTTACGGCCACGCCCCCCCCCGTATTTTTTGATAACATACTGCATTCATCCTGCCATCAATTTTGACCAAATTTTCTGTACCTAATGTAGCTCAAATAAACACAATACATCTGCGATCCACCGCCCATGTTTCACATTAGGAATGGTGTACCTTTTCATCATAGGCCTTGTTGACTCCCCTTCAAATGTAGCAATAAAACTCACAGTAAAGTGTGTGGTGTGTTGTGTAATTGTTAACGTTTAGAATTGGAAGGTCAACAATAGTGCTGCATTGGAAGGCAATAAAGGGGAATCCCTGGTCGGAGGTATCACGTTTCTGCTGATATCGTGCGTTGGCATGATTACATCAATGGGCGTGACTTGGACCCACAGGCAGCTGACATCCATCAGCCCCCTGCGGGAGAAATCTGCGATCGGCATCAGAAGGTGCCGAGCCGCGGAACTTCATTGGGTTGCAGGCCTTCTCTGCAACTCAGCGGTACCGGCACGCATAGGGCGTATAAGGAAGCCGCCGATAACAGAAAAAAATCCGCAATATCGGATTGTTGGTAGTACTGATAATCGTTCGACCCCCCCCCCCCCCTGGATTCAGTACTGTCACCCACGGGCAAAGCAGGCGCTCTTCCGCTGAGTTGCAGAGGATGTCTGCAGCCCATCAGTGAAATACCGCAGCTTGACGCTAATCACAGACCTCCCCGCCCACTAATGCTATCTTGCAAGGGCGTGATGTCAGAAAAGAGAACCCCCCCCCCTCCAGGAACTCCCTATGGGGGAGATACAAGGGTCATTTGGACCCCTGTGTCTCTGGAACCATAGATGCTAGGGGGCCATGCTCTGGCCTTTCAAATGATACCAATGACCAGGGTTTATGGAAAAGTGTTGTTTTTTTTTTTTTCCCCTGCCTAATGCGCATGATTGTTCACTTTTCTGTATCAGAGCTCATAATTGTAATGTGCAGTGTGTATGAGCGTATCCCTGAGCTCCTAGCAATAAAACTCATACACAGCGCACATTACTGTGAGTTTTATGTCTGTGACGTTCTGGAATCGCTCATACACACAGCACATTACTGTGAGTTACTCGTCACACTGAGCACTTAGATTCTTCAACCCAAAATATTGTTTTTGCTTTATAGTAGTGACATTTTAGTGTGTGATGTTTTACCGGGACCTTTGTCATTTTTCTGTGTTCTGGAAAGCTATTTAAGCCATTATACTCCTGTGTGCTGAGCTCATTTTTACCAGTTTTTGCTTGTGTTTAAATGTGATTTGAAGTCATGTTTTTTTAGGACACAAATTATATATCCTTTGTTTCAGCAGATTTAAAATACTGTGTAATATGTATGTGTCAGAATGCTGTAGCGAAAAATGGCATTGTAATGTAAATTTCCATTCACATTTCAGTCATTTAGTTGTAAAAAATTTCTCTTTATCATCCAAGCTAGGGAGGCACCGATACTAGTATCGGTATCGATGCCGATACCGGGTTCTGCACGAGTACTCGTGCAGATGCCCCCGATACTTCCCCCGATACCGGAAGACAGCGTTGAGCTGTTTTATTGAAGGTGCATACATTTTTATACCTTTCTCTGGCAAAATATATACCTTAAGATGCATCTGCTTTGACTCTTTCATGCATTTCTCTAGATGTTTTAGCTGCCAGGGAAATTATACAAGTTACTCCTACATCAAACCATAAATTTGTCACCCCTGGAAGTGTATGATAATCTATTCAATCAATGAGACTCATTATTATCGGAGTCACTTAGTTGTTTGTGTTTTTGATACCAAACTAGTTCCTGGAATAAATTTCTATCAACAAATCCAGGTTGATCTTTTAACGGACTGTGTTGTTTGTTTTATTTTCCTTGCTGTGTTGTCTTTACTATGTATCTAGAATTTGACTGGCATATTTTTGTTTTGCAGGTCACTGGCTGTCGGCAGCAAATCTGGATTTAAGTTTTTCACACTCTCCTCAGTAGACAAACTTGAACAGATCTATGAATGCAGTAAGTTCTCTTCATCATCATCATTCATATATCCTATATATACAGATCCTTTTAAACTCAGGTCAGACGAGCGCATTCTGTGCGTCCGTGCACAACGGACGTACTTTCTGACTGACGACAAGGTAGTGGCCACACAGTCCGTTTTTGTGACTGACGTTTTTTCTGACTGATGTAGATGGGAAATAAAATTAATATGAAAAACCATTTTGTCTGTCAAAAATGCAGTCCGTCTGACTACGCTCAATCACTCTCACACAAAGCTATGCGGACATGGCGCACTCCGCACGTCCGTTCTAGCGGTTTTACGTTGTTGCCTAACTTGCGTCCGTTTGCTGCATCCTTTGTGCATCGGCACGTCTGTGCGGACGTACTTTGTGCGTGGGACTCTATTGATCATAATTGTATGCTACCACGGACGTTAAAATGGCAGCACCGGACGTGAACACTGCGCTCGTCTGACCCGAGCTTTAACCGTTTTTTTATTTTTTATTTTGGGGGTGGGGGGGGTGGGTTGGTTTTACTACCAATAATTTATATATATTTAACTTTTTAAGAATGTCAGAATGCTTGAACACAGAGCTTTCCTTAGTTGAGGAATTTTCTGCATTCCATAGGGTTTTATGACAATTGAGGTGGATTTGGGAATTTTCCCCCGTGTCATTTATTTGGCATCATTTTCAGGGGTTATGACGAGTGAGGATGTTGTTTTTTTTTTTTGGGTTTTTTGTCTTAAATTCTTGTGTGTGATCTTTGAAAGTTAATAATTCGCATACACCTAACTTGAATCTTTGAAATGAAAATATATCAATGCTGTACATGGAATGCATTTTCATTGATCTTGCTTAACCGTGCATGAATTATGGTAGGGGAACCCCCATTCAAGCACTGTACAGCTTCTTTGATGGCTTCTTATTAGATATTCATGTTAATCTTATTTGGTTATGTAGGGCTGCAACTAACGATTATTCTCATAATCGATTTAGTTTGCCAACTAAATCGATTCATCGGATGAAAAAAAAATTTCTTTTTAAGTACACTTTTTCTAAGTAATTCGTAGTGTACATAACTTTCGTACGTACATACGCAAATTGCGTATCTTGCGTACTTTTCACACAAGGTATGCGAGCGCTTGGTCAGAGGGATGGGTTGATGCTGCATGCGCAGCTTAAGCCCATGTTTGCTTTCTCAAATGAACGTGGATACAAGCACTTGGTCATAAATGATGTCAGCATGAAATCGGGGTTAATAAGCTAAAGTGGTCAGAGGGCGTTGAGTGTCCCTTTTTAATAATTTTGTGAACAAACGGAGTGGGAGGAGGGACTGGAGGTGGAGGGGAGTGACTTTGCTCAAGTGACTTGACCTGAGTGTGAGACGATGGGGGTATGGACAAAAGACCAGATGTGAGTGTGGGAGTGAGTTTGGGGAAAGGGACTAGACCAGAGGGAGGGAATGGCAGTTCCCGACTAAAGAGGGTGGGGTGGTGGCACAGGATTCCAACTTCGTAAGGATAAAACACAGGCATACAGCTCCTTCACCCAGTGGCTGTATCCTATTGTTTGTGTTATAGTTCGGCTACTGTTGTAAAAACAAACTGGTTGTGTCTGACATAACCCTAGAACTTAATCATACCTAGTAAAGCAGCAGCGCGTCTTCTCCAATCAGCTCTGAAGCTGAGGCTATTTACATTTAACTCGGTCTGACTGTAAACAGTGTGTGCTGCACACAGGACGATTATTCGACACGATCGATGATTAAAATAGTTGTCAACTATTTCCATCATCGATTAGTTGTCGATTAATCGATTATTTGTTTCAGCCCTAGTTATATGAAAACACCAGACAAGGGGCTGTATGTCAACCCTGTAGTAAACTTAACAGAGCCATTATAGAGCCAAATTTCACAGTTGAGATCCTCCTGTAGTTCTCTTAACGATGGGAATCGCTATTCCACTCTTGCTGCTACTTTGTATAGGAAAGTGTTTAATTTGCACCTACCAATAGAAGTGCAATCTGATCCTTTTATCGTGTGCTTCCTTCTGGGAAGATGGAATTTCTCATAGCAACAGCTTTTAGGAGTCAGTAATTCGAAATGATATTTGCAAAATCGCTTGCTACACTCTACAACCCTCTCCTACAATCCCTTACTCATATCGCATGAGTGATCTGCCACTTGCTGTCGCTGGGAGCAGAGTGATACCGGGAACAATTGGTTTCTAGTCTCTCGTCGCTGTTAATCTGCAGCGTTTTTGTATGTCTTAAATTCAGTCTCCTAAATGACAAATGAAACTTATTTTCTCCTTGAGAAATGTAACTACCATCCGGGAAGGAAACCAATTAATGGTTTGTCTAACCATCACTTATGTAGGACCGGCTCCCTTTTTCTTTCCACACTTTCACCCAGGGGTCAAGTCCTGGGAAAAAAAGTGAGGGAACTCGCCCACGAATTCCACAACCCCTATTACCTGAAGAAAAAATAAATATATCACGAGTATAGCAGTACGTGGTGATACCATTTTTATTGGGTTAACATTACATTTAAAAGACAAGCTTTCAAGAGTGTAAACTGGAAACTATACTGATCAGTGAAAGGTATCACTACGTACAGGTATACTTGTGATTTTGGCAACTGGACTAACGCGTTTTATATATACTATATATCTCGTATATGTGTGTATCTATCCAGGCACAGACACCCCCCCCCCATAATTACATACACAAGCACTGGACCCCCAGAATTACATACACAGGCACTGGACCCCCAGAATAACATACACAACACTGAGCCCCCAGAATAATATACCCAGCACTGGTTATATGGATATATTTGCCCCCAGCTCACATGGATATATTTGCCCCCAGCTCACATGGATATATTTGCCCCCAGCTCACATGGATATATTTGCCCCCAGCTCACATGGATATATTTGCCCCCAGCTCACATGGATATATTTGCCCCCAGCTCACATGGATATATTTGCCCCCAGCTCACATGGATATATTTGCCCCCAGCTCACATGGATATATTTGCCCCCAGCTCACATGGATATATTTGCCCCCAGCTCACATGGATATATTTGCCCCCCAGTTCACATGGATATATTTGCCCCCCAGTTCACATGGGGATATAATTGCCCCCAGTTCACATGGGGATATAATTGCCCCCAGTTCACATGGGGATATAATTGCCCCCAGTTCACATGGGGATATAATTGCCCCCCCCACTCACATGGGGATATAATTGCCCCCCCCCCACTCACATGGGGATATAATTGCCCCAGGTCTCATTGATAATGTCGCAAGATCACGGCTGGCTGTTAGATCCCAGGCGAGCGGCTGCACTTCCTGCCAGCGGCAATGTGCGGCTGCGGCCTTAATTGTTTCGGGCTCGGGCCACAGCACATTCAACACCATTCCCGCAGGACTCGAGCCCTGCTTTCACCCTTCAGTATTTGTTTTGTACCTCGTATCCCTGCCAATACTAAGGACCGGTATCAGAATTTTTTCTTAGTTTTCTCAGCTGTGTGCTGGGGTCATGTTTGCTGTGACCGTCACGCACATGAGCGGTATGCCTCCGGTAATGATGGCAAAACTTTGGGTAATCACTCCGTATATGTGTAAGTGTTGGCGTACTTCCTGTTTACAGTCCTATAAGGAGTGCTTCCCTATCCAATGTGCTCAACATGTGTGAGGTATGACCGATGCACTTTAAGCCTACATGAAGTTGTAAATGCATAGACAATGAGTTTTATGATTTGTAAGGGAATTACTAGATTATACCAGACATATTAACCCCTTAGTGACCGGGCGGTTTTACACAAATCCGTCTTTTAGTGACCGCTGCTGTTTTTACGTTTCTGCGCTGTTAGGGTTTAGGACAATTTTTCCTCTTACTCGTTTATTCGACCCACACATATTATACACCCTTTCTCCCGCCATTAAATGGACTTTCTAGAAATACCATTATTTCCATCATATCGAATAATTTACTATAAAAAAAAATATGAAATATGAGGAAAAAAATGGTAAAAACACACTTTTTCGTAATTTAATCCCCAAAATCTACAACCACCCAAAAATACCCCGGCTAAATAGGTTCAAAATTTTGTCCCGAGACTAGAAATGCCCAATTTTAACATGCGTTTGCTTTTTAACCCCTTCACTGCTGAGACAGTTCACCTATGTGCGCTGCGCTCATTCTGACCATTTTGTGCTAATTATTTTTAGATGACAGCCTAGGTCCTATTTAATTAAACTCCCCCCAGACAAAAAAAACTTTAAAAAAAATAAAAATTTTTATTTTAATTTTTTTTAATTTTTTTTTTAAAACCAAACCTGGTCATGTTTGGTATCATTTGAAAGGCCATAATCAGGCCTTTTAAATGATGGCAAATATGACCATCCAGCTGCCATGGATCGGGAGATAAAGGGATCCTTAGGATCCCCTTATCTCTACATGGCAGCTAGAGGGTTAACTGGCCCACTGACATCCTCACACATATGGTGAGGTTGTCAGTGGGTGGGGGGGGGACGACCTGGAGGCTTGGCTGACATCCAAGATGTCAGCCCCCCTCCAGGTTTGAATCGCGTTTTGGCGCCAATTGGCGCCGAAAAGCGATCCGGCGGCGAAACTGTTAATACCATACACCGCTGGAAAGGGGAGGCTCTCCCCTCTCCAGCGGTGCAAACGGCATCTCCCTAGCTTCAATGGTTGGGGAGATAGAGGGCTCCGAAGCCCCTCCCCTCCATTGAAACACATGGGGGCACCTTCTGATGACGTCACCACGCAGCGTGGCGACGTCATCCGCCTCGCCTGCCCATGTAAATCACATGGGCAGGCTTCCTCCCTGCCAGATCGCCGTGGGATCCGACGAGGGAGGTGAGTATCGGGCGGGAGGGGGATTTGGCGCCGCTGACGTACCCTGTACGTCCGCGGGTCTAAGGGAGACCCGAGGACAGGACGTACAGGGTACGTCAGGGGTCATTAAGGGGTTAATGTTGAGTAACATCCATTTGTGTGTCGATTTGCTTTTTTGTTATACGTGCCAAAGAATGAATCAAAAAATCTCTTAACTTTTCTTATTTTGCCCGATCTTTCCTCCAAGCTGACACAGAGGATATATGTATCGTGGAACGGCTCTTCTCCAGCAGTTTAGTTGCTATTGTCAGCCTCAAAGCCCCCCGCAAGCTGAAGGTTTGTCATTTTAAGAAGGGGACCGAGATCTGCAACTACAGCTACTCCAACACTATTTTGGCAGTGAAACTGAATCGGCAGGTGAGCTATCAGTGGGATCTTTACATTGGTTAACTATGCCTATTTCATATTTTTTATTTTTTTTTAATAAAAAAAACACAAAACAAAAACCTCACTTTGTTTTTTTTATTATTTTAAGAAAAGAAGAAAAAAAATTGCTAATACACATAATAGAAAAAAGGAGTTAATCTCTGGAGGGGGCTGTGAGAGTCCGGTATCAGCAGAGAGTCATTCTGCAGGACTGCTCTACGCTCAGTTCGGTTTTGACTTGTCAGTCAGCAAGCAGACCTCATCGCAGGGGGCTGTTCTTGTAATGGCCCTGAGTTAGCTCTGCCGACAGCGAAATATGGCAGTTCCCAGTGCTGGATCTGGGTTAGTACAAAATGCAATATCCATCCCCTGACGGGTTACTGCTGACAAAGTGTATCTGTTCACTACAGGTGCTTTTCAACATTAACTATATTGTAAATTGGCATGAAACAAATATCACTTTTGACCATTGCTTGAAAAATGTAAGCATAGGAGCCAACTGCATATTTTAAGGAGTCTTGCACAATCTATATACATAAGTCCTGACTGACTCCTAAATGCCCAGCTCAAACCGTTTAACGTAGGAACGGGAAATCTTGAAGGTACATTGTTTTTATAACGTAGGCACCCACGAAGGAAGAATTTTTGGAATTTCCGCACAAAGGGGGTGAATATTTTTAGCAGTATACCTATATTTCAAAAACCAAAGATGTTACAGGCTTGAAATTGGTATTTACAATCTTCTTGGGGGCAAAAAGTGTTTTTTACAATTTTCCAAAAAGCCAGTTCATACACTGGATCAGAGGGATGCTGTTCACACAGAAAGAAGTCTCTATGCAGCTCCTCTCACAGCCACAGCTCGCACACTCCCTTACTGTCCAGCATGTCTGCTTCCCTCTCTCAGCTAGGCCTCTCACACACCCTCAATGCTCCAGCATGTCGTGCACCTGTGATATTATTGTGGAACCTCAGCCCACCTAAACTCTGTAATGGCACCAGATTGCACGTGAAAGCACTCAGAAAACACACACAAATGTGATTGAGGCTATGGTGTTAACTGGTTCTGGCCGGGAGAAGTCTGTGTTCATACCACGAATAACTCTTATAGCTTCAAAATATCTGTTTAAAGTCAAAAGACTTAAGTTCACCCTAAAGGTTTGTTTCACGATGACCATCAACAGGTCTCGGGGGCAGACTTTGAAGGTAGCAGGGATTGACCTAAAATAAGTCTGCTTCTCACATGGACAGTTTTAACTTTGCCTGCTCCAGATTGAGCTCACCTAGCTCTCTGCTGGTCCAAGCACCTAAAAAAACAACCACTAATGTAGTTTACAAATTAGTACTCAAATTGTTTGTGTTTTTTTTTCTGTTTGAGATGCCAAAAAAACAAAATTAAATATTTTTGTCTCGTATTTACAGCACAAAAAAATATTAAGGCACACACGAATGAAACAACTTTGTTTTGTAGCCAATACGCCCTGACTAACGTCTGCAATAAACATACTTATAATTTGCAGGTTGATGTCTTCAAGTATTCTTTTTCGTACAGTTTGGACAAAAAACCCTCATGTTTCCTCTAAAAATTTTTTTTTAACTATTCCAAAATCCACAGGAGCGAAGCCGCGGTCAAAAGCTAGTTGGCTACAAATTAACCCCTTAGTGACCGGGCGGTTTTACACAAATCCGTCTTTTAGTGACCGCTGCTGTTTTTACGTTTCTGCGCTGTTAGTGTTTAGGTCAAATTTTCCTTTTACTCGTTTATTCAACCCACACATATTATACACCCTTTTTCCCGCCATTAAATGGACTTTCTAGAAATACCATTATTTCCATCATATCGAATAATTTACTATAAAAAAAATATGAAATATGGTAAAAATACACTTTTTCGTAATTTAATCCCCAAAATCTACAACCACCCAAAAAGACCCCGGCTAAATAGGTTAAAAATTTTGTCCCGAGACTAGAAATACCCAATTTTTACATGTGTGTGGTTTTTAACCCCTTCACTGCTGAGACAGTTCACCTATGTGCGCTGCGCTCATTCTGACCATTTTGTGCTAATTATTTTGAGATGACAGCCTAGGTCCTATTTAATTAAACCCCCCCCCCCCCAGACAAAAAAAACTTTTAAAAAAACATTTTTTTATTTTATTTTTTTAATTTTTTTTTTTAAAAAAAACAAACCTGGTCATGTTTGGTATCATTGGAAAGGCCATGATCAGGCCTTTCAAATGATGTCAAATATGACCATCTAGCTGCCATGGATCGGGAAATATGGGGATCCCCTTAGGATCCCCTTATCTCTACATGGCAGCTAGATGATTAACTGGCCCACTGACATCCTCACACATATGGTGAGGTTGTCAGTGGGTGGGGGGACCTGGAGGCTTGGCTGACATCCAAGATGTCAGCCCCCCTCCAGGTTCGAATCGCGTTTTGGCGCCGAAACGTGATTCAGCGGCGAAACTGTTAATGCTATAAACCGCTGAAAAGGGGAGACTCTCCCCTTTTCAGCGGTGCAAACAGCATCTCCCTAGCTTCAATGGTTGGGGAGATAGAGGGCTCCGAAGGAGCCCCCCTCCCCTCCATTGATTTGCATGGGGACGCCTGCTGATGATGTCACCACGCAGCGTGGCAACGTCATCAGCCTCGCCTGCCCATGTAAATCACATGGGCAGGCTTCCTCCCTGCCAGATCGCCGAGTGATCCAGCGAGGGAGGTGAGTATCGGGCGGGAGGGGGATTTGGCGCCGCTGACGTACCCTGTACGCCCGCGGGTCTAAGGGAGACCTGTGGACAGGACGTACAGGGTACGTCAGCGGTCCTTAAGGGGTTAATAGCCACTAGCTCCTACATGACTGAACTTACAGGATTATTCAAAGAGAATCAAAGTCACTGCACGTTCGGTGACTTTTTTTTTGTTCTCATCAATTCGGTGTGATTTGGTGATCCCATTTTGGTGACCCTGTGGTATATTCAGCATGCACCACCAGGGTCGTCGTAGTGCAGGGAAAAGCCGCTGAAACCCTGCTGAACACTCACTGCAAAACCCAGGCGAATGCACACCGAAACCCGCAAAAACATCTGTATTAACCCGCCGACCACGCTGGAGAAACCCGAGCAGGAGCCGATCACAGTGCAGAGCAGCCACCGGAAAACCCCGACACCGCAGATGAATGGAGTGGAAAAAAAAAACCCCGTACGCTTGAATGTTTGAAAAGTGAAACGCTGTTTGCAAAGAAACTACTGAGCGAAAATGTCTGAAATTTACATATAAGATCCGGTGAATGATAATAAAAAGGGCTGTTACAGAAAAAACAAAAATAAAATTCCGAAAAATGCTTAGAAAGATCCTAAAAAAATCTATTATAAAGACTTTTTACTGCAGAATATTATAATGGTTTATTAGATATTGAATTAAAAGGGGAATATTTTTAACATTGAAGCCTATGGGATTCTGAATAAACCTGTCGAATGAAGCCACCGAATGGCAGGGCATTTCGGCAACTTTTCACTGCTAGTTTTTGTTCTCTGAATAGACGAAGCTATCGGGATTTCACTGCCCTCGAACAGGCACTGTAGGTGCATGCAATTTGCCAACATTTGGCAAATTGCCTGCTCTCTGAATAGCCAAGAAAGGTACCTTTCGCCAGCAATTTGGAGCGCTTTGAATAACCCTGTGTGTCTTTTTTTTGTTATTGCATCACATCTTATATTCTAGAGTTAGAAAGAGATCAAGAGGAGAAACAAGAGTCAACAAAGAGGCTAGACAAGTTGAGAGTACATAAAATAAAAAGGCACCATTCACTGTATAGCAGTGTCTCCCAAATGTGTCCTCTGGGAGCAATAACAGGAGATGTTTGCTAGATATCTGAAGTAGAACACTCCTACTTCCATTTTAACAGTGGTGCTTCTACCTGAAGTACGCACTGTCAGTTGGCTGATCGTTCACTTAACTACTCTGTGTCAGGATCCAGCTAAGGCTGCTGTCAGACGAGCGTAGTGTTCACGTCCGTGATTGCGCCTAAAAGTACGTCCGTGATAGCATGACAGGAAGTCCATCGGAGCCTGACACATGAAGTACGTCCGCACTGAACTGCGGACGCACAACGGCCGCGGCCCACGGACGCAAGGCAGGCAAGAACGTACAACCGCTAGAACGGCCGCACAAAGTGCGCTGCATCCGCAACGTCTGCATAGCTTTGTGTGTGAGTGATGGAACGTGGTCAGACGGACTGCATTTATACGTCCAGCATTTTTCACGGGACAAAATGGTTTTGCATTTTTATTTATTTTTCCCTCCTACATCCGTCAAAAATAACTTCAGTGAAAAAACGGACTTTGTGACCACTACTGCGTCTTCCGTACTGACGATGTCCGTACTGCACGGATGTACAGTCCGTAGAAATCACGCTCGTCTGACCCTAGCCTTACAAGGGTGAGGTTGTGAGCCCAGGACGCGGTGATACAACTGAACCACTTGATCAGGTGAAAACGAGATGGGGTTTGTTATAAAGCAAAAACAAAATGACGCCCCAGATGAAGGATGCAGGAAAGTCTCTTAAGGAAGTGCAGAGGGGAAGTCTTGGGGCAGGAACAACAAAAGGGATCTTGAGGCAAAGTTACCAGCAGGGAATGTCCATAAGATGTCCAGGAGGATAGCCAGGGGTCCGGTACACAGGATATCAATCGGAATGCTGGAGCTTCCTTCTACACTGGCTGAGCTGGGCCAACGGAATGTAGAAGCACTCTGGGTAGGGTGTGCCTTACACCAGCTGCTGGAGAATCCAGGAACTAAAGGTCCTCTGCATGCTTGCAGTCTCAAAGCAGGCGCTAGGGGGTCAGGGCGACCAGGACCTGACACTCTGCCAATGTACAGTGTTGTGCATTGCTGTCTGGAACCCCAGAAGGTTTTGGAAATCTGTCACAACCCCTTCCCCCACCCTTCCCCTGCATACTTGACTCACCATGACCAATTAAATGGTTAAAATGTGCCTTCAAGGCTGCAATTTAGTGGCATTTGACAACTATTCTTTGTGACCCTTAACTCCTTGCATGAATGCTACAGTTGCATGTGCACCATATGATTGCAATGCTGCCTTCCATTTGTTGAGAGCAGTTTTAAACCTCCTACATTCCACCTGCCAATCAGTATGTGTCTAACTAGTTAGTGTGCATACATCTGTGATGTTATTATACAAAATGGCTTACCCTTTTTAAGGGATCTGTGTTCTTGCCCCCTCTTAAGTAGACATTGTGGTTAGTGTCCCTTTCAGGAGCATTGGCTGTGCACCCCCCTGCCAGATGTCACTTTCTGATAGTAAACCAGTGCTGGATGAGGCTAGTGAGAAAGCATACAGTGTGATGTGTCAGAGTGCCACTCTGCGCATGCGCTGAGGATGTGTGGTAAGCAGTGTGCACCTGGAGAGAAGCAGCACTAAATTTCAGTGTGCAAGTCACTAAAGTTTTTAACCCCTGCATATGTGCCATCTGTGGTTCAGCTCATCCCAAAGTACATTTTCTGTGATCCAATCATGACCATTTCGTTGTTAAAACGCCCAGTGCCATTCTTTGTAGGTCTGAATTGATGACAATTGCTTCTAGGAGCTTAATCAATGATCCCATAAAGACCCCGAGGTATGTCCTAAGTTTCCTGCTGTTACTGTGAATGCTTTATTTTGACCACAAAGTGAACTCTTTCAACCAGGAGACACTCATTCATATTTTTTTTTCTTTCTTATGCTGTGTGACTAAAGCTGAATTTGCAATTTGGTTCCTACCTGAGTAATTCTGTCAATCGTGTTAGATTGATGGGTTAAAACCGGTCTTGACATCTCCAAAGTGGTCGCCTGCTAAATGGTCCAATCTATATAGAAAATATTGCTTTGCCCCTAAAAACCTGCAGTTGGCTCCTATGTTTTCTCACTGGCTCTTAAATTTGTCATGCTTGGAATAAAAATAGAAACTGAAACGCTGTTGTAATCTTACAAATAACTGGTTTTCTATCCGTATATTTTTAGAGTTTGCGCTCTACAGCCCTAATTGTAGGTTTCCTTTTTCAATGTGTAATGAAAGATTCTTGCTTTACGTGCCATAAGCCGCAACAAACATTCCGAGTTGGCACCCCAGGCTGTTCCACATAGGCTAGTTCAGGGGTCAGCAAGCTCGGCTCCCTGATGTTTTGGGAACTACATTTCCCATGTGGCTCTTTCAGCCTAATGGTGACTGAGCATCATGGGAGGTGTAGTTCCCAAAACATCAGGGAGCCAAGGTTGCTGACCCCTGGGCTAGTTGATCGCATGCTCTACTGAAGGCGGTTTTGATTGTGCAAAGAGCGGTCCTGAGCTCTCCATTTATGAGGTGACGGATTCTGCACCAATATTTAAACAAAATAGGTTCGCTGGTAACGGGCTACAGGGCCCATTCCTTTGATTTATAAACTAGGCAAATATGTATTGCTCGGGGTGTCTCTTTACAAATGTAATACTTATTTTAGATTATTTCCTCTTTTTTTATTTTTTTTTTAAATTGGTTAACATTATGCCCATCAATTGCCCTGTGACAGTAAATGCAAAAGGTGTCCGCTAACAAATGTAAATCAGAAACCAGATGACTTGTGTGAAATTTTTTGCCTGACTAGCCAGTCATAATGTTGTTGTTCTGGAATATCTGGAAGAACATGACTGATGAATAACCTTTTAGCACATGTTATTGATCTGTTTTTAATGAGAACTTTAGCTCACAGTATTGCAGCTATACAAAACATAGAAGATGACAGGCTATCATTAAATCTGTTTTTTAAAAACAACTTCAATTTTAGTGTGGAATAGAATCTAGAATTTGAATCTAGAGTGTTGCTTTGTCTATTATAGATACAGAGGAGATTTACAAGTGTGTGTGTGTGTGTGTGTCGGCATAAGTCTTTCCTGATCTTCAGTCAATATTTCTGTGTCTGTCATTGTTTCTGTATGTGTCAGCGTTTTTGTTGTTGCCTGGTGTGTGTGTGTGTCGGTCAGTATTTCTGCCTATGTTGGTCTCTGTACGTATGTGTCAGTTTCTTTGCCATACAGTAACGGGACATTATGCACTCGCAAGTGCCAACGCAACACTGGCAGTCAACCCTAACCTGCATTGAAAAAGTATCTTACTTTTACTTCTAATCCTATCCACAGAGGCTGATAGTATGCCTGGAAGAATCCCTTTATATACACAACATAAGGGACATGAAAGTGCTGCACACAATCCGTGAAACACCTCCCAACCCTTCTGGTGGGTATACAATTTCTGTCTGTATAATCATGCAGGCTGCTTTTGAAATTGATACGATGACAAGTTCTGGACAATACATGTTGTTTTTTTTATTTTGCACAAGATTTCTGTTAAGAATAAATTTATGGAAATGTGCAAATGTATGTTTTAGGCTGGGGTCAGACAAGCATAAGGAACGTCTATGAGCGTGGACATTCCTTCCACTCGATGCTCGTCTCATGCCTCGCTGAGCGCAGTTAGTGCGCTCAGCGTTGCAAGGCTCGATTCTCCTATGGAGGGTCGTGTTTTTCAGCCCCCTCTGTGCGCGTCCTAGTGCTTTGACAGGGAGGCTTGCTGTACGGATGCAGCACGGTCGCTGTTGCTCACGCAACAGCGTGTGGCCGGCCCCTTTGCAGGGTCACAACACTGCGACTGACGCCGGAAGGCACGTACAAGGCGCTCGTCTGACACCTGCCTTAACTGTTATTTTGAGATCTTAAAAAGCTATAAAAATGCTATTTCATCCTACATTAAGGCTAGGGTCAAACGAAAGCATTTTTACACGCGAACGTAAAAAGTGCGTCCGAACGAATTGACGTATTTTTTCACGGAGTGCGCGAAAACGGTCATACGATGCGCATTTTTCGTGCGTGATTTTTTCGGATCGTCAAAAAAACTCTTTTTGCGTCTGGACGTTATGTAGGCTGGACATTAGCAGTGTCTGACATCTCCTAATCACGCACACACGCCGCTATGCCGCAGCTGCGCACTCAGTACGTCAGTACTAGCGGTTCGGCGATCTCGAAAAAATGCGTTCGTTTTCCACTTGCGTTGCGCGGCCGGACTTTCGTGCGACCGTACTTCGTATATTGGCCGTCATTGCCCGTCATCTGCTGCTAGTGCGGCCGTAATTATGTGCGCCAGAACGCACGTTAAAAGTGCGCTGGTCTGACCCCAGCCTTACTGTGCATGCCATGTTTCACAAAAATTTCCTCAACAAATGGCAAAGTGGATAATTGCAAAAAAAGATAAAATTAAGAGAATCTACTGAAAGATTACTGGTTCAATTTTTTGAAAATTGACATATAGCAATATCAATTGTGTGTGTCTAATGCATTATCTGAAGATTGATCCAAAGCTAGTTGTTCTTTATTAAAGTGGGTATATAGGTGTACATACTCGCCACCCAGGGCATACTTGAAAACGAGAGAAATCTCATGTATCCTTCCTGGTAATAGCCTTTCTCAAAAAAGAAAAAAAAAACACCTGTGAGCAAAAGAGCAATGGTGTTTTAATTTTTTTAAATAAAACTCTGGGGGAGAAATAAAATCTATTTGTTGATTACAGGTCTTTGTGCACTGTCAATTAATGGCGATAATTGCTATCTTGCCTATCCTGGAAGTACATCTATTGGAGAAGTGCAGGTGTTTGATACTGTTAATTTGGTAAGTGATCTGTATTTAATGATATGGGAAGAAAGAGCTGTGGGTAATTTAAATCCTGAGGGATATCTAGGAATACCAAGCGAATCTCATGTTTAACCATTAACACTATTTGATGTAATCCCGGTACGTGCTCGTGATGATCAAATTGTATGGAAGATCATGTGCAGTTACACATCCACTATGGCTAGAGAACCGGATTTATATGGAAAAAATGCCATTTGGTCAAAGGAAAATCTGAATGGATCAATGTAGAAAGGCCCACTCTAAAGTAATTGCGAATAGGGATGCATCAATACTAGTATCGGTACCGATACAAGTACTTGGTACTTGTGCAGAGGCCCCCCGATACCAGAAGCCAGCGCTAGTCTTTCTCAAAAAACTTGCAGGAGTTGTATTTTTTTTTTTTTTTTGTGCAACACCCCCCCCATCCCATTTACAAGATATATGTACTACTCAAGCCCACTCTCGTGAATGTCTCACGGCAATTTTTTTTTTTATATCTTTTGACAGTCTATTGCAGAAATTTGGATACCTATAGTTTCTGTTTACACCATTTGCAGGAAGCTGTCATCTAAACTCCATTGATGTGCCATTTTCTTTGGATGATGGGGTAAAGTGGCAGGGGGTACCCCCAGGGTCAGCTCTTCAGTTCATACAGGAGGTGTGGTGCACCTGGGCATGCCTTCAATTAGCCTTGCGGACCCACCCTCACACAGGGCAGCAGCAGACCACACCAGACAGCACCCCCTTAAGCTGCTCTGCCACAGGGAGAAACACATCCTCTGCATGCTGGCTTCGCCTCCTCCACCGCCAGCTCTCTGCACACAGGCCTTGACAGGCAGGGAGTACAGGGGATGGGAAACTTGGGATGTGGAGAGCCACATGGGGTGGAGGAGATTGAGGGAAGGGAGAAATGTTGATTGGGGGGGGGGGTTAGCAGGACACAGGTGGAAAAACAGAAAAGGGAAGGTGAAAAAGAGGTGCAGGGAAATTGGCAGACAGTGAAGGATGGAGGGACACATGAGGATAGAACTAGACAGAGGATCAGGATGTAGAGACACACAGGGACTGGAGGATAGAAGTGGTCACTGAGGGACAGGAGGATGGATAGCTATACGGAAGGAATGAGGGAGAAGAGGATTGATAAAAACACATGAGTGCGGGACATTAGAATGGGGAGAGATGCACAGAAAGGACTGGGGGACAGGAAGATGGAGAGCTAAAAGCACTTGGTGTGTGTGTGTTACGTGGGTACTTGGCCTGCAGTATGTATTCACCTTTTTCTGTCGTGTGTGGGATTTCACCGCAGTGTGTTGTATGTAAAATGTGCAATGTGTTGTTTGCAGTATGCATAGTGTGTGGTGGAGTGAGTGCACTGTGGACTTGGCCATCAACACGCGCACTCCTTACTTGGCCAACATCACGCTCACATCACGCTCTGTTAATGCACTCACATCACAATCAGCCAAACACTTTCTTATTCTGCCCAGCAATCCATCACATGTCACTCACCTCACCCACCCACATACTTACTCAGTGACTCCTAGCTCACTCCAGTCACACACACTCCTCCATCCATCTCCACAATAGGACATGATCACTCCCATCCTACTCAGCCCTCACCCTCTCTTTTTACACATTTACACACACAGAAATCACAAACACAGAAACCATCACAGACCTATATGCTGACATTACACACACAGAATCCATCACACCCAATCAATGGAAATTACTTTCTTGAGACAGGGGTACTTAAAATTAAAAAAAATATTTAAAAAAATCCTATTTTTAGACCTGCAGGGGTTCTTCTCCATAAAAAGTTGAAATGATGCTATAAAAGACATTCAGGACTTTTCAAAGAAGTGAAAATCGGGAGAATGACCGGAAGTGAAAATTCTGGGTTGAAATATTCTCCCCTTTATCTCCACAGGCTCCTCCATGGACAGCTGAGCAGTATGATGGGACAAGTGTCAAAATGGGGGGGGGGGGGGTTCCCTAACGCTGAATGTTTTAAAATTCTGTAAAGCGAAGAGGAAACAAATGTATTCTCTATCTTTTTATTTACTTTATTTTACTGCTTTCTGGGTGCTGTTATGTTATTGTACTCTAGTAGTCTGTTTAACACTGAATTAGTGCTGCTACTCAAGCCCGCTCTCGTGAATGTCTCACGGCAAAATATGTTTTATATCTTTTGACAGTCTTTTACAGAAATTTGGATACCTATAGTTTCTGTTTACACTCTTTTACAGCAAGGTATTGTAAAATGATTGTGTAACCTTATCCCTGACAGAGAGCTGCTAACATGATCCCAGCCCATGACAGTCCCCTCGCAGCATTGGCATTTGATGCAAGTGGTACGAAACTCGCTACAGCATCAGAAAAGGTATGGGTTATTGCGTTTCCTTTGTACTAAAATAAACATACATTTATAGCCCTGTTACCCTTTGTATTCCAAACCTTATCCAGACAAATAGATTGGGATGTTCTGGGGCCGTGGTTCTGTTGTAGACAATGGTAGATGTTTGAAGTACCTGACAAATAGCCCTTTTAATATGCTAGCATAAAAATCTGTAGTGTGATTACAGATCAAAATCATCTATCATAGCTAGTTTAAATATTTAGAATTTTTAAGCTTTGTTTCTCTTCTATAGCAATATATTTGCTTTAGTCGAAGTAGACAAAGTATTATGTTGTTGCTTTAAGACCTGGGATAGGGCCACCTTCTTCATAAGTGTATGTATAGTGCATGACTGTTAACATTTGCAGCATTAGAATTGTGACTGGTGCTGTGATCACCGGAACAACTTCACTGTTCAAAAAATGTTTTTCTTCCTTCAATAGGGTACAGTGATCCGTGTGTTTTCCATTCCAGAAGGGCAGAAAATATTTGAGTTTCGAAGAGGTGTGAAAAGGTGAAGGCAAACAAACATTGATTTTACTTACAGTATTCTCCAACGAATAAATTCCAAATCGTTTAAGTAAATTTGGTACTAAATCTTGAACTGTTTTTAACTCCTAGGTGTGTGACCATTTGCTCTTTGGCGTTCAGTTTGGACGGCCTATTTCTTTCCGCATCAAGTAACACCGAAACTGTCCACATTTTCAAACTGGAGACTATAAAAGAGAAGTAAGTCTTGTAATGGATTTTGTTTACATTAAGGAAAATGTAGAAATCTAAAGCTCTCTCAATCTCCCTGTGGGCCCTCCTCCTGATAAAGCCTTTTATCACGGTGAAACATGTAGCGTTCCAGTCTCTACTATACAGAAAAACCCTAATTAACCAGTCTGTCAGCGACCTTTCAGGATCACATCTGAGCCACTATTCAGTTCAGGGGCAGAAGCGCGCACCCTCACTGTTATCGCCTCTAGCTTCACTACGTTGTCCACAGGACCCAGGTACTTTTCTGTCACTTAAGACTGGGTCCGAAGGCTGGATTCCAATTTAGTATAGCGGCTAGCATCTCTGTATATGCTTCCCTCCTGTCGTTTATACTACGGGGATACAACATGTCTTTATTTGAAAGGAGTCCCTTATTACATCACCATTTTGTATATACGGTGTACTTTTTTTTCTCTTTGAATAGGGATTGGTTTATACAAAGTAATCAAACTGACATGCCAGCAACTTTGACACTACAGTATACTTGAAGTGTAATATGTTAACTTTTATTACCTTAGTAAGGATAAATTGAGTGAAGATTTAGTCCTCATGTTTATAAGAAAAAGTGACACTTCGATAAATTCTACTTCTAGGTTACACCCAGTTTCACCATTTACTTTCTGCCATTCAGAATAATATCTCTGTACTTTTATAAATTTTCCATTTTACACATCGGTTGTCGATGTTTTACATATGGTAAATAAAACCTTGCCAAGCATTGTTTCTTTAATTTGCTCCCGTCCCTAATTTTTTTTTTTTACTATTGTAGACCTGCAGAAGAACCTACTACCTGGACTGGGTATTTTGGCAAAGTGATCATGGCTTCCACAAGCTATCTACCCTCACAAGTTACTGAAATGTTTAATCAAGGTAGAGCTTTTGCAACTGTTCGGCTACCTTTCTGTGGACACAAAAACATCTGTGCACTAGCCATGTAAGTGATGTTTATTTATTTATTTTTTTACTTCCTCCTCTGAAGATGTTTATGCCCATCTGTGTTATGGTAATCCACATGATACCATATCATGTGAAGATGTCCTTTATACCTACACGTAACACAATGCAGATGTTTGTCCATTCTGTCCTATAGGTCTATCTAGATTGTAAATTCCCACGGGAATAGGGACCTCATATCCTTGTGGATCTGCTGGCAGGAATACTGACCTGTCTCCTGTAATATATTATAGAGTTGTCCTGTCTTTACCCATGGCATCTTATACAGCACTGCGGAATGTGTTGGCGCTTAATAAATGATGATAATAGGTCTAAATAGGCTACAAGTATTTATAAAGCTCAGATACATTCTGTAGCGCTGTACAATGGTGAGACAGAATAACAAATATACATACATATAAAACACACAGAATGGTAAGCGGACCCTGCTCGAGAGCTTACAATCGAAGAGTAGAGGGGTGATACACTAGGTGAGGGTAAAGAGCTGGGCATGTGAAGTAGCTGGTGCGTAGGGAGTGGAGTGGGAAGATGGCGCAAGAAATAACAGTTTGGAGATCATGGAGTGAGCTAATGGGCTTCTTTAAAGTTGTGTGTTTTCAGAGACTTCTTGAAGGACTTGAGAGATGGGAGAGTCTGTTGCGGAGGAGGGAGTTCCATAAGAAAGGGGCAGCTCAAGAGAGGTCCTGAAGGACAGGAGAGATGGGTGTGGGAACGGGGAACTGATAGCATCAGATTATTGGCAGTCAAGTGGTCAGCTCGAGATGTACCTGCTAAGTGAGATGTAGGCAGGGGCGCAGTTATGGAGAGCTTTGTATGTGAGCGCCAGTATTTTTAATTGAATTCTAAAGGAAACCTGCAGCCAATGTAGAGATTGACAAAGAGGAGAGGTGCAGGAGGTAAGGTGGATGAGCCTGACACAGGCGTTCATAACAGACTGCAGAGGGAGAAAATGGGATCTCTTAAGGCCAGAGAGAATGAGGTTGCAGTAGTCAAGGCGAGAGCTAACAGCTTAGATGAGCATTTTAGAGTCCTGATGAAGACCAGGACGGATGCGTGCAATGGTCTTTTTAGGTAGAAGTGGCAATATTTGTTTAGTGACTGAATGTGAGGAGTGAAGGAGAGATCAGAGTCTGAGGACCCGATGCAGTGAGCCTGATAGGTAGAAGTAATGGTGGCACCATTTACCTGAAGGGAAATGAGTGCAAGAATGAAGATAGTAGAGGGAGGGAAGGGAAGTTCCGTTTTAGGCTAGGGTCAGACGAACGCAGTGCGAACGCGCGTGCAGCCGCACTTTATCACGGCCATAGTAGCAGCAAATGACGGGCAATATATGGAGTACGGCCGCACAAAAGTGCAGCCGCGCAACGCAAGCGGCAAACACATTTTTTCGAGAACGTGATACCACTAGTACTGACGTAAAGAGTGCGCTGCGGCGGCGTGTGTGCGTGATTAGGAGACGCTGCTAATGTCCAGCCTACATAACTTCCAGACGCAAAAAGGGTTTTATTGATGATCCGTACAAAATCACGGACGAAAAATGCGCATCGTATGACCGCTATCGCATATTCCGTGAAAAAATATGTCCCTTCGTTCGAACGCACTTTTTCATGGACGCCACGAAAAATGCGTTCGTCTGACACTAGCCTTAGAGGATGAGCTTTAGAAAACGGGAAGTCATCCAGTCACAGCCAATAGGCAGGCTGTAACATGGGATAAGAGATCGTGGGAGGAAAGGTAGATTTGGGTGTCGTCAGCATAGAGACGATATTGGAATCCATAGGAAGAAATGAGGTTGCCCAGGTCTCAAAAGGATGACGTTGTGCAGGTATATGCTAGAGGGGTTATTCAATAAGCGCCGAACTTGCCACTGAATTGCACCGAACAGTGAAATTCAACACACGGTGCCAGTTTAGCTATTTGCCTATATTGGCGAATTGTCAATGAAATACAGTGCAGAGCGCCGCAATTCGGCTACCTTTGGCAGTGAAATTGTCCCATAGAGATGTAATGGTTAATCTATTCAGAGAATGACTGACTGCATCGACCTGTTGGTGAAATTCACAGATTTTCAGTGGTCCAGTTTGACATCGTTTAAAAAAAATGTGGGGGAAAAAAACTGCAGTTTTTATTCAACAGTTTATTCTTTTCAGTTTCAGCAAATAGCCTTTTAATTTTCTTGCATTTAAGTATTCTGGATTTTAAACACAATTTGATTCCTTTTCTTTTTCTTCAGATGGTTGTTTCTGTGGTTTTTTTTTTTTGTTTAGGATCATTTTTTATTTCTACGCGTTTTTGTTTTAAACACCTTTTTTCAAAATGGCACAGTTCCGTTCTCCTTCTTTTTCCCCCAAGTTCGGCGGATCCCCTACGGGAAATACTGAATCGCCAAACGAGAGAAAACCAAACTTTTGGTGCTCTCTGAACCCCTTTAGCCTTCTTGAAATTATCAGATCATCTGTGTTAGTTGTTTGTGTGTGGAAAGTTTTTGTTTATTTCACAGCTAAGTGGCAATATTGGTATCACTGGTGTATCTTGGCCTAGGCCAACAAGGCCCAGGCCTAGGGTGGCACTTTCCAGGGGGCGGCGGCGGCCCGCTGGGTGGCCCCACCCCTAAAAAAAAAATTAAAAAAAAATTTTTTTTTTTTTTTTACTTTTGAAAACTATTTTACCAGGAAGGAAACATTGAGATGTCACTAATTTTCAAGTATGTCCTGGGTAGGCAAGGCCTAGGCTTTCACTTTCCAGGGGGCAACAAAAAACCTCACCACTAATTGGGTTACTCACAGAGCACCGAAATGACACCAACAATTTGGTGTTCTGTAGTTCCCTGCACTTCGGGGAATAAAATTTCCCTACCCTGCAGTGAATTCACCATTCACTGCAGGGTCCCTAAAGTGCATGGAGTCGGCCGCTGTATGCTGCCACCGCAAACCCATGGCCTGCTGTTTTCAAAAGAACTACTGAACGAAAATGTCTGGAATTTACATATAAGATCTATTGATAATAAAAAGTTCTGTTACAGAAAAAGAAGAACCGCTATTAAAAAAAGGGGGGGAATTTAGCCCAAAAAATTCTGAAATCACTAAAAGGTACAACAAAAAAATCAATAAATAAAGACTT
This sequence comes from Leptobrachium leishanense, assembly GCA_009667805.1. Lineage (NCBI taxonomy): Eukaryota > Metazoa > Chordata > Amphibia > Anura > Megophryidae > Leptobrachium > Leptobrachium leishanense. The sequence goes on along the minus strand of CM019069.1, from coordinate 103,480,539 downwards.
TTTACTGCAGATTAAAATAATAAATGGTTTATTAGATATTGCATAAAAAAAGGGAATATTTTTAACATTGAACCTATGGGGTTCGCCTGAATAAACCTGCTGATTGAATCCACCGAACATCAGGGCATTTCACTGACATTTCTCTGCTGTTTGGTGTTCTCTGAATAGATTAACCATTACTTCTCTATGGGGATTTGCACTGCCTTCAAACAGCACCGTACTTGATGGCAGTTCGCCAAACTTGTGTGTGAGCATATCACCAGAGCAGTGGTGTACTTAGAGGAGTGGCGGAGGGCGGGCCGCCCCAGGTACCAGTGATTATTGGGGTGTCATTGGGGGGTACTAGGAGATGCCACTGTCACTGTGTGTCAGCTTTGAGCTGTGTTCTCAAACAACGAGCAGCGGAGCATGGCGTTTGCATACGGAATAAAATCGAATAGAATAAAAATCCCCCTCTCCTCCCTCCATAGCTCCTCCCCTGCCCCGCAGCAGCTCTAGGAGAGGGGAGGGGGATGTGATTTGTGTCCAGAGAGAGAAGATGACAGTAAACGGCAGGTAAAGGGGGGGGGTTTATCAGGAGAATATGAAGCCCTGTCTGCTTACTGCTGTTTAAAGTGGACCTTTCCTTAACCAGCACTGCAGTGATAGAAATTTGTCATTGCGCTGCCTGGCTCCTGGTGAGGCTGCTTGCGTGCAGGTCACACTCGGTCCGGCCAGTCAGGTGGTACTGAGTCTCAGTACCACCTGACTGGCTGAACCACGTGAAACGCATGCACGCAGCTGCCCGCCCTTTCGTTAACATGGACTGTTACTCTATTCTGGACTGAACACCCACCGGGAAGGGAATCAAAGCCACGGTGCACCCTCTGGCAGTGGCACCCCACTGCTGACAAGATGGCTCCACGCACAGGCACAGCCGTGATCCTAATGTGGCCTGGAGGGACCTCCTGCTGAGTCTGTACACAGTCCCTGCTGACTCTGCACACAGCCCTACCGCGGACAGAGGCTGGTAAATGTAGAATAAATAATTGCTGTGTGCTCATATACACTCGGTTTGCTGGGAGTTTTATTGCAGTGGATTCTGATGCACTCATACACACCACACATTGCATTGCTGGGAGTTTTATTGCTGTAGATTCTGATACGCTGACCCACACATTGCATTACTGGGAGTTTTATTGCTGTGGATTCTGATACACTCATACACACTGCACATTGCATTGCTGGAATTTTTATTGCTGTGGATTCTGATACGCTGACACACACCAAACATTGCATTGCTGGGAGTTTTATTGCTGTGGGTTCTGTGATACACACTGCATAGTACTGTGAGTTTTATTGCCCTGGAGCTCTGGGATACACTCATACACACTGCACATTACTGTGAGTTTTATTGCTGTACAGCTCTGTGATACGTTCATATGCAGTGCACGTTTCTGTGGATTTTATTGTTCAACCAATTAGAGAGGCTGTGTTCCAGTATACTTGACATGCGTGGCTGTTCTTTGTAAACATTTCATAATTTTATTTCTCAATAGATACATTTGAAATGGTATACAAAATATACACTTGGTATCCACTTTTAATATAAAGAGAGGAAAAGGCGGAGCTTAAAGAGGAAGGGTGGGGATTAACCAGGAAGAGGTGTGCCCTTGACAGGAGGGGGTGCCTCAAATTTAAATTAGGGGGTGCACGAGTTTAGTCAGGCCTAGGGCAGCACAAAACTTAAATACACCACTGATTGGTATGTGAGCCAAAATATTATCGTAGACTTAGCTTTTGATTCAGATTGTGGTTTAGCAAGTTTTGCGTTCACTTCAAAGTAACAAAGCATTTTATCCTTATTATATGCCTTTGACACCAAGTTCTCTTTCCATACAAAAAAGGTCAACCTCAAGCATGTTTTAGTAGTAACAATGGTAATCCTTCATTGTGGTCTCTTAAAGGCCAGGTTTGGCCATGACATTTTATCAAATCTACTCTCATAGAGCTTACGTTGAAGATGGTTCAAGCAGCTGTAGCTCTTTTTTTCTTATCAGTTTTCTATTCCTAAAATAATTTTCACTCCTTTGTGACTATCCTTATCCTCCAGGTTGTTTTTAAATGAAAATGCTCCTGTCTCTGTAAGAGAGCAGCTCCTGCATCTACCCATGTTGTTCTGAACCTCACTCATGTCTAGTGCTGTATAGTGTTTACTTTCCATAATTCACTTGAATTGGGGACGGACGGACGGACGCCCTAAAATAATGTTTTAATAAACATTATTCTCTGGCCATGTAGTGCATAAATGCATCGCTGAATAGCAATTGCTCCCCATTTTTGAATGATTGGTTTCTTTGGATACATACCTTGCTCTTTTTGTTCCCTTTGACATCTCTTTCTTCTGTCCCTTATATTGCCCATTTCCACCCCTCTCTTATTGACTCAACCTTGATCATTTTGGGGATACCTCCCTTTTGACGTATGCATTTCCTCATCTGTCTATATGTGGCGCTCTGGTATGATTTTGTTGATCTGACAGTCTGTTTATCCCCAGCTGTTAGTCCAACTTATAGATTTGTTCTTTTCTGTATAAAAATGTTTTTTTTTTGTCATAATGTTTATCTAATTTACAATTGCTGAGAAAGCATTACGTGAATAAATTGTGTTTTTTTTTCCCCCTTTTTTTCTTTTTCCCTCAAGGATTCAGAAGATCCCTCGCTTGCTTGTTGCAGCAGCTGATGGTTATCTTTACATCTACAATGTGGATCCACAGGAAGGTGGGGAGTGCACCTTAATGAAACAACACAAGTAAGATGTAGTGTAGAGGCAATCTTAAATGCTTCACGTTTCATCTGATTTCCGGCATTGGTCCATGACTTGACAAATCAGAAAATCTCACAAACTTCAGTGTATTCCATCGCTTTTGTAGTTTATACAAAAGTAATACTAGGTTATTGAAAGGGTTACTTGAACAATTCTTTATAATCGTGTGTAGCACAAACACACAATACATAGAATGTTGTTACTTTTTCTTGCAACTGTAAATAGAAAAACAACGTGAACCCTTTTGGGATTACGTGGAGTTTTGCATGAATTGGTCATAAAATGTGCTCTGATCTTCATCGAAGTCACAACAATTTGAAAAACAGTCTGCTTTAAATTATACAACACAAACATATGTTTTCATGTGTTTATTGAACATAACATGTAAACATTTACAGTGCAGGGTGGAAAAAGTATGTGAACCCCTAGCCTAATGACTTCTCCAAGAGCTAATTGGAGCCAGGAGTGAGCCAACCTTGAGTAAAATCAGTGTGATTATTATTGGATGTGTTGCTGAAAGCTGTCCTGCCCTTTAAAAACACACACCAGTTTTGGGTTTACTGGTTTCAAGAAGCACTGCCTGATGTGAACCATGCCTCGCAGAAAATCACTCTCCGAAGACCTACGATCAAGAATTGTTGACTTGCATGAAGCTGGAAAGGGTTACAAAAGTATCTCCAAAAGCCTTGATGTTCATTTGTAGACAGTCTGTCTTACCGTGGACACATGGAGAAAGTTCAGCACTGTTGCTACTCTCCCTAGGCGTGGTCGTGCTATAAAGATGACTGCAAGAGCACAGCGCAGAATGCTTAATGAGGTAAAGAAGAATCCTAGAGTGTCAGCTAAAGACTTACAGAAATCTCTGGCACATGCTAACATTTTTGTTGACACATCTACAATAAGGAAAACATTAAACAAGAATGGAGTACATGGGAGGACACCACGGAGGAAGCCATTGCTGTCCAAAAAGAATATTGCAGCACGTTTGAGGTTTGCAAAAGAGCGCCTGGATGTTCCACAGCACTACTGGCAAAATATTCTGTGGACAGATGAAACCAAAATGGAGTTGTTTGGAAAAAAAACACAACACTGTGGAGAAAAAAAGGCACAGCACATCAACCTCAAAACCTCATCCCCACTGTAAAACATGGCGGAGGGAGCATCATGGTTTGGGGCTGCCTCAGGGCCTGGACGGATTGTTGTCATTGATGGAAAAATGAATTCCAGAGTTTATCAACACATTTTGCAGGAAAACGTAAGACCATCTGTCCGCCAACTGAAGCTCCGCAGAGGATGCAACAGGACAATGACCCAAAGCATACAAGTAATTCAACAAAAGAATGGCTTCAACAAAACAAAATACGCCTTCTGGAGTGGCCCAGTCAGAGTCCTGACCTCAACCCGATTTGAAATGCTGTGGCATGACCTTAAGAGAGCGATTCACACCAGACATCCCAAGAATATTGCTACACTGAAACAGTTTTGTGAAGAGGAGTGGTCCAAAATTACTCCAGATCGTTGTGCAGGTCTAATCTGCAACTACAGGAAACGTTTGGTTGAGGTTATTGCTGCCAAAGGAGGGTCAACCAGTTCACATACTTTTTCCACCCTGCACTGTGAATGTTTACATGTTATGTTCAATAAACACATGACAACTTATAATGTTTGTGTTGTATTATTTTAAGCAGACTGTGTTTTTCAAATTGTTGTGACTTAGATGATCAGCGCACATTTTATGACCAATTCATGCAAAACTCCATGTAATCCCAAAGGGTTCACATACTTTTTCTTGCAACTGTAGGAATCTGTTCCGTAAAGACTTTGCATTCAGACATTCCTTTTATTTATAGAGTACTAATGCACATCCAGAACACACAGACTTACACCTTTTGGTGTACAATAATTAAACGAGTACAAAATATATGCGGTTATACAGGCTTGTTACAGAGTGCCACTATCTAAAGAGCTGCTTCTTTCATAAGCTATTGATTGACAAATTGTGTTCGTTGTCTTTAGTTGGCATCCTAATACGAAGGTAGGGCTTCTATTTACTGCTGCTCTGGGAAACTATTTAAAACTCAATGCTTGATTTTACAGCATCTTCCTGCCGTATGAAACCTCCCTCCATATAAGTCTGAACCCGATGGTCACATGTCTTTTTTTACAGACTATGTAACTATGTAATATTTTTATATTAAAAATATTTTATATTTGAATGTTCCTTGTCGCTGGCCCTCTTGGCCCCCCCCCTTTTTTTTTTTGAGCTTCTATTACAATTAGAGACGACCCTATCATTACTGGGTTTGTGGAGCTTACGCGGATGATGTCCTTTTGACAAATCCCTTGGTGACACTCCCTCAGATGTTACATGAATTCTCTTTGCTTTCAGGTTGTAAGATTAATGTTAACAAGTCTGAGGCTCTCCCGGTGGAAATTCTGGCTCCAATGCTGGATAGACTTAAACATTTTACCCCCATTCAGTTAGTAGGAGATTAAATAGTTGTGTGTTCGCCTGACGTCTCCTCCTACCTCTCTATAAGATGCAAAGTGTTCTAACCTTATGACTAGGGATGCACAGATTCTAGTATCGGTGCCAATACTGCCGTTTACACGAGTACTTGGTACTCGTGCAAATGCCCCGATACCTCCCCAGATACTGGAAGCCAGTGCTGGGCTGGCTTGCCAGTATCCAAGGAGCTGGAGCAGCTGGCTGAATGCATTAAAAGCATTTGGCCAGCGTTCCCCACTGGATGTCTGTGTTACCGAGCGGCCGCTGGATGGTGGAGGCTGACGCTGCCTCCAGCCACAAGATTTCGCAGGAGCACGTCACTGCCCTCCAATTGCTTGGTAACGTGGCCAGCCGGAGGAGAACGCTGGCCAAATGCTTTTAAATGCATCGAGCCAGCTGCCCCAGCGTCTGACATGAGTGGGTATGTCTGGTCTGAGAGTGTGTATACGTGTGTCTGGGTGGGGTATACCTTGTCTGGGTGTGGTATACGTGTGTCTGAGTGTCAGTGAGTAAATGGGTTGTCCAGCCATACATTTTAATATAAACCTAAATTGGACAGGCTTTCAGCAAAATCCTAAATTTATTGGAAAGCGGTCACATGACTTTAAATAAGTATTGGTACTTATACCACATTTTTAGGGCCAAGTACAAGTGCAACCCTACTTATGACCACTATTGAAGGGGATTTGGAGTGCTGGAATAAGTATATGATCTCATGGTTGGGTCGTGTGCATTGTATTAAAGGTACACTCTACACATCCTGACCACTTCATATTTATAAAATGGTCAGGATGTGAGGAGTGCTGCCCCCTTCTTCCAGTCACCCGTTTTTGCTAAATAGCTGAAGTGGAGGAGTTTACTCCACCCACCCAGTGTCACCAGCAGCCAGGAAACTTGAATTTCTTGGCAGGCTGGTACTACTCAGTGACGTTGGCACACTCGCTGTGCGCCAATGTTACTAGTAACTACAGTTGTGTGATAAAGTGTTGGCCCCCTTCCGGATTTATTTTTTTTGTGTGCACACATTTGTCACAATATGTTTTAATGCTTTTTTTTGACGCGCGTAATACGTGCGCTTTCTGAGGCTCGTATCGCGCAAACGTTTAAAACGCGCGGATGCGCATTGCAGCGCGTTCGCAGCCATAGACTGCAGCGTAAACGCGCTGCAATAAGCTCCTGTACTTCTTTGGGCGTAGGACGTTTTACAGCCCATTTCTGTGCGCTGTAAAAACGCCCAGGTGTGAACGGGGCCTAAGGGAAAACAAAATCCAAACCCACATGGTCCTGTGTGAAAAAGTCTTGCCCCCTAAACCTAATAACTGGTTGGGCCACCCTTTGCAGCAAGAACTGCAACAAAGTGTTTGCGATAACTTGCAATGAGTCTGGTACAGTTCTGGAGGAATTTTGGGCCACTCCTCTTTGCAGAATTGTTGTAATTCAGCCATATTGGAAGGTTTTCGAGCATGAACCGCTGTTTTATAGTCATGCCACAGCATCTCAATAGGATTCAGGTTAGGACTTTGACTAGGCCACTCCAAAGTCTTAATTTTGTGCTCTAACGACATTCGGACAGGCCCCTTCAGCTGACCGCGTTCATACCTTCCACGAGCGCCGCCGGCAAAAGTCTTTGCGCGTCTGCTTGTTGGGAAGCCCTCAGCCGCGAACTCCCGCGAGATCACGGCTGGGGGCTTCCCAATGAGCGGACGCGCGAAGACTTTTGCCGGCGGCGCTCGTGGAAGGTATGAACGGTCAGCTGCAGGGGCCTGTCCAAATGCCGTTGGAGCATTCGGATAGCTGCCCCATGTCTGGTCTGAGATCTGAAATGGGCCAGTGTGTATGTGTAATATATTACACATACACACACACTGGCCCATTTCAGACCGTGTGTGTGTGTTAAGATATATACTCGTTCTCTCGCTCGCTCTCTCGTGTGTGGATACACACACTGTGGGCTGGTGTCTGTTGGGTATACATGTATCTGGTGCCTGTGGGGTATATTATATATAAATAATATACACCACAGGCATCGTGTGTGTGTGTTGTAAATGGGGTGTCTGGCCATACATTGCAATATTATCTTTAACAGGACAGGCTTTCAGCAAAATCCTAAATTATTTATTGAAAAGCGTCACATGACATTAAAAAGTATTGGTACTTGTACTCGATCTTAAAAAAATGGTATCGGTGCATCCCTAGTTGTGGGGGCTTTTGTGACCTCTTGGATGAGTTGTCGCTGCGCTCTTGGGGTAATTTTGGTCAGCCGTCCACTCTTGGGAAGGTTCACAACTGTTCCAGGTTTTCGCCAATTGTGGATAATGACTCTTACTGTGGTTCGCTGGAGCCCAAAGCTTTTAGAAATGGCTTTATAACCGTTACCAAACAATTACTTTTTCTCATTTGTTCCTGAATTTCCTTATCTCAGCACTATGTGTAGTTTTTGAGGATCTTTTGGTTTACTTCACTTTCAGTCAGGTCTTATTTAAGTGATTTCTTGATTGCGAACAGGTGTGGCAGTAATCAGCCTGGGTGTGGCTAGAGAAATTGAACTCAGGTGTGATAAACCAGTTATATTTTAACGGGGGGGGAGGGAGGGATTTTGTTTTCCCCTTAATAAAAACCTTCATTTAAAAACTGCATGTTGTCCTGTTATCTTTTGACTAATAATTAAATTTTTTGATCTGAAACTAAGTGTGACAAACGTGCAAAAAAAATAAAAAATCAAGATGGGGACCAACACCTTTTCACACAACTGTATTTCTGAGTGGACCTGCGCCTAGCTTCTCCCCGCATCACCTCTTCCCGTATGATTAAGGCTGTCTTGGCTGACACGTCACTTGTTATGGGCTAGTGATTCTCCCATGAATAAAGAAGGAATTATACACCTGGCCGTTTGAAGCCCTGCTCCGTTTCTTTGCGGTATTGTAGGGGTCCTTCGGTGCCCCCTTTTGAGTGGTGACTTTACACCAGTGTGGAGGGCTCCCAATGTAATGTGATCGCAGCGTTTGGATATTTTCTTCCCATGATAGACTGCAGGTTTTCTCACGCGTAGCCCCCAACGTTCTCCCGCATACGGTCAGACTTTCCCCTAGTTTCCCTTCTTTCAAACGCTCCCTTAGGCTTCCCTAAACAGGAATGTCTGATCACCCAACTCATTGACACAACCACCATCATTCCCACCTTGCAGTCCATCATTCCCACCTTGCAGTCCATCATTCCCACCTTGCAGTCCATCATTCCCACCTTGCAGTCCATCATTCCCACCTTGCAGTCCATCATTCCCACCTTGCAGTCCATCATTCCCACCTTGCAGTCCATCATTCCCACCTTGCAGTCCATCATTCCCACCTTGCAGTCCATCATTCCCACCTTGCAGTCCATCATTCCCACCTTGCAGTCCTCTCCTGTTTCCACCCCCAACCCTTCTAGATTGAGTTCCCACGGAAATAGGGCCCTCGTTTCCTATTGTACCAGTTTGTCAATTACTGTTCAATATATTTTAACCCTGTCTATATTGTGCCCATTGTACAGCGCTGCAGAATATGCTGGCGTATTGTACAGCAAATGCTTATGCCGGCTTTTGAATATGGAGATGTAGTGTATGAAGCTGCCCCGCAAACAAACCTCCAGAAACTCTCTACATTGTACCACAAAGCAGCAGAATGAGTTATACAATGTTAACTACATGACCCACCATTGTGACATGTTAAAAGAGCTAAACTGGCCGTCGCTGGAATCTAGACGCACCTTTCACCTTTCCAACCTGGTGTTTAACAGCTTTTCTGGGAAGCCGTCACCCTACCCCAATAGACTGCTTCCCCCAGCATTTCACTCATCCTATAACCTCTGATCCAGGACCTGCAACTTACTTGCAATACAAAAAGACAGTGGCTCGATCCTCGTTTTCCTACAGAGCTCCACAATTATGGAATAACCTCCCAGACACCATCAAATCTTCCCCCAGTCTTAAGTCATTCAAGAGCTCCCTATTACTACACCTCAATAATACAGAATGCACCTGTAAACATGTAACATAGTGAGTGTGACTATATTTTATGTTCATCTGTATATTTTCTGTTGTTTTTAATATCTTGCATTGTATTTCTGTAACGGCTGTAACCTTACAATGTTCTTGAACCCAGGACATACTTGAAAACGAGAGAAATCTCAATGTATCCTTACTGGTAAAATCCTTTATAAATAAATAATAATTTAGGGAAGGTTCCTACCCACAGGGCCTTATTTCCGACCTACATCAGTCGCTCAACTCTGTTGGAGTGGAGGGAACTTTATTATGTTGCTGCATGGGAGGCGGATATTGGAGAGACCCTGTACTCGAAGGACTAGACCGCTATTTGGAATCTTATGTCTCGCAGGGTGCATGTTTGTACAAATTGGCTCGCATGCGCCCAGATGCATTGGATGTTTGCTGGAGATTGAGCTATGCGACGTTTCCTCTTTCATAGGTGGTGGTCCTGTCCCTCTATCGTGTCATTTTGGTCAGATGTCCGAGATTTGTAGTCTTCAGTATTGTCTACTCCTTTTCCTATGGATCCATGGGCCTTCCTGTTGTCTGGACGGATCCCTGATCCAAGTTTCCATGACATCAAATTGCTGGTCAAGATGGCTTTGGTTACTAGAAGGGCAGCAGCTGAGACCTGGAGGCAGCAACGATTGCCATAGATGGCACAGGTTTATTCCAAAATTAGGGACACGCAGCTATTGGCAGTGGTCTACCACACCTTGCTGTCTTATTCTAAAACCTGGGACCATGGCTGGACTGGTCAATGTGATGGATTTGAGTGCAATGGATGACCATCCTTTATTTGCATGATGAAATGTTTTCATAACCCGGGCTGGGCTCGGCTCCGCCTGCTTGTCCCCCCCCCACTCTTCTTAAAATATAAAACCTTAATGCTCCTTGTGAATACTTGCCGCTGCGTCACTATTTTCTTTACTGCATCCAATAAAATTAAATTTTAATTCCTCGTTCACACTCCCGTAAAGGAACACCATCACTGAAGAAATGATTTTGTTAATTTTATTTTGCTGATATCTTACATGTACTTTGGTTTTCTCATGTTTAGTTAAGAACGTATTTTACTGTCTCCTGGGTGCAGCCATTGTGTTTTTTTTTTTTTGTTTTGCAAACCCCCCTCCCCCCTCCCCGACTTTAAAGCACTTGCTCCTCACTGTGTGCATTAAGCATGGAATGGAGTGAATGGGTCAGATGTCCAAAAATCGGACTCCTTAGGATTGTGTTGTGCGAGATGTATGCAAAGGACATCAGCAGGGGGTAGGTTAAAGACCTATACGCCCTCATTCAGCTGCCTTGGATAGCATAGACAGCACAGTAGATCCCCTGCAGCTTTGTCTAAACAGTCACTCCTCGACCACATTGCGTCTTCACTACTGTAGATGTTATAACATAGTAGATGTTATACCATAGCTGTAAACTGAAACTTGCTATAGGATTTTGGCAAATGTTGCATTATGGGAAATAGCCTAGCTTTATTTCTTTTTAAATGCAATTAAGAAAACAAAACGGATGTGTTTTTGTTTTTTTTGTGTAATGCTCAAGTATTCTAGTTACAGCTTATGTTGGTGGTCGTTTTCCTTTAACCCCTTGTTTCCGGGCGGGTTGTGCCCCCGGCAGGGCGTTAATGCCGGCGGGGTGTACTAGTACACCCCGCTGGCCGGCTGCTGTAGCCTCCCCCCCCCCCCGGCCCACTGATGCGCACTGCGCGACATTGGCAGCAGCCAATGATGAGCGTACTGCCAACTGCTTGACGGGAGCACAAAGGCCAATTGAAGCATGTGGGGTGTGCTACGCTGCCCCGCGTCTTCAAGGCCCACCCGCTGTGGGATGCTGCAATGGGTTAATAACGAGAAATTCAAATAGATTTATGAGCAGAAAGCAGATATAAATAAAATCCATTATTTACACAGACCTTGACTAGTCACGTGCATTTAAATTTTCATTTTACTTTGTAAATACATTGGTGTTCGTGTTAACGTTATTCATTTTTTGTTATTCTTTTCCATCTTCTGACTTAAGGTTGGATGGCAGCATGGAACCAGTGAGTGAAATTCTAGAGTCTGCATCGCATGACAGGCCCTTAGTGACACAGGCCTATAATGCTTCATCTCCCACCCGACATGGTAAGAACTCAGCCTTTATTTGCTTGGAGTGTTGTGTACATAGTGCAGTTTGAACACTCTCCGTTTTGCATTTGTGTGTTCTTGGAGCTTTCTGTATTTTCTAACTTGTATAATGGATGGCAAAAGGCTGCGTGTTCTCCTTCAATAGTTTACCATCTGTTCTATCTTGAAATCTACAATATACAGTGTGTTTTCTGTCTTATTCAAAATCCTCACACGTTGGCCAACCTAAATCTTGAGTTCTTGTGTAGTGTGATGTTGAAGTTGCTTGTTTTGCCTATTTATTGTTCCAATACTAAATCCAATGCTGTTTTGGAACAAAGAAGCAATTTGTCTTTTTTTGCTGCGTGATTTTTTTTTAAATATTTTTTTGATGGGGGTGCGGGTCCTAATCTTTGTTTTGCTCCTTTTTTTTTTCTGATAATTAACGTTTAGGTAAGACAGACCCCCTATGAACTGGAAGTCATGTTTGAACAAAGTTTTGTTCCAACCCATACAATTACTATATATAGCTGTATATGTGTGTTTTGTTATAAAAGTACAAATGCAATATGTTTACTGGTACCTTCACACTGGTTTTATATTGATTAAAAAAAAGATACACGGCACCAAAATGAAACCGGGAAATAAGATTTCATTGATTCTCGTGTTTAAACAATGGTTTATATGCATAGTGGAATTGAATCCCACGGTGTTTTTGTCTTCTAAACTCTTGCACAGGTTATTCTGAGGATCTGGGAGCAGTGGGAGGATTCAGTTTGGAAAATGAAACTTGTGCTCTCCGGCTAGATGAAGACAGTGAGAATCCACCAATGATCCTACAGACTGATTGAGCATTACCCTCGAGATCCGGGTTCGCAGTATGAACTGTAAAAGCATTGCCAGAATAATGGACTTTAGAAGAAGTCCGAGAATATTCAGACATGGTGTATATGTTTTGCAGACTACTTCCTTTCTAATAGTGTATGTTTGGAGAACACCAATGAATGTGTGCCTTTTGTCTGTTCGCTACACACACATTGTGTGTACACACTGTACTGTGCAAGTCTTACGCCACTCTGAAAAATTTCCAATTATGAAGTAAGTCTACCTGTGTTCTGCTGGGGGTGGATACAGGTGTAGAGTTTATATATTAAACCCAAAGAGACATCAATTCAATGAAAAGTGACAAAATATTGTATTTGAAAAGTTATGTTCTGCAAGAATTCTGTCTCCAATTCTACTGTGATTCTTTGTGCTTTCTTGTGTAAGCTTCTGTTCACTTTTGCTTGCCCTTTATCATTTTGTATGCCTTGGCAACACACAGACCTACCTCCTGAGGTCTGCGCTATGAGGAGCCATGGTCATAAATCATGTTTGCTAAAGGTTCAGGGTAATCGGCATGCTATATCAAATTTTGGGTTCAAAGGAATTATTTGTTTCCAAGCAAAGCAATTCATTTGAAGTCATTTAATGTTGATGGTTGGATTCAGACAGCACTGAATTTCAGCTTACTTTTCAGCATTTACTTACCTATTTCTTCAAATGTGCTTGTGAACAGGACGAACTCCGCATTATGCCTAGCATATTAGGGTTTGGAAATGCAAAACAGTTTTTTTTTTTTTTTTTTGTAAATGGTTGCACAATTTACACAAGCAAACATCTCGATAAACCCACTTTTTGTAAAACGCCAGGTATTCCAATGACCATTTATTGCATTAATGATGATTTTATTTCATTTATGTAGCATTTTGTTTACTGTTGCAACGGAGCACTCGAGGGCCCGAAAAGCTTTATTCATAATTTTATTGGGTGACCCAGGACTTCAGTGTCCAGCACTGTATGCGTATCAGTGTGTATGTTTATAATCTATATGCACATGTTTCTGTGTGTGTGCGCAGTTTTCCTTCTGTGGCTTTGAAATTTTAACAATTTTTAAATGTAGTATTTTTGAGTTTTTGTTTATTATGCCAAATCGTGCTTTGGTTTCCTGTCTTGCATGTGCCAAGCAAGCCTAGGAAAAGTAGATAAGATTTATCCTGACTTCAGTATCTTTTTCAATCTGTGTAATGTATGTCTAAGCGGGAAAGAAAATAACGTATATACATTTTTGAAGAGCTATTGAGATATGAAAGGAGTAGAGTTGTATTTGGATTCTTCACTCATAACTACAAGTTTGTGACTTGTACCCCATGCTTCAACTTCCATTTCTTCCTTCTCTGCTGGACCATTTACCTAAATAAATAAAATACATTCTGTCACTTTAAGTGTTTCTGTAACATTTTATTGAGCACCACTAATACAAGATTTTTAGCAATGCTGTAAAGAAGTTTAACTTTGGGATTAAATATGCTTCTAGGAAATAATCATTAAATGGAATACTGAGAACTAAATCAGGGGGCAGAGCTAACCGCGACAACGAGTGGTCACGCTTTCAGATAGCTCCACTGCAGCATCGCTCCCCCTTCCCCTGCTGATTTTACCGCTCGTTGGCCTAATTGCTGCACTTGGTTGACTTTGGGGACTCTGCCTGGACTTGGGGCTGTTGTTTGCCCGCGATCTGGGTGCTCCGCGACAGTTTTTCGACCCGAAGGAGATTTGGGCCTAGTAATCGCGGCCATTTTGGACATCCTCGAGCAACCCAGCGGGTTTCCTAGAGACCGGCTTCCTATTACCTGGCGAAGATTGAAAATGCCTAAACCAAAAAGAAGGTCCTCTACAGCAGGATATCAGAGACTCCTTGGCAGGTGGGTTGTTGTTCAGAGGCGCCATGGCTTCCTCCAGTCTCCCCCCTGAGATACGGATCGTCTGCGGACGAAGATAGCTCTTGGCCACGCGGGGGTGACTCTGAAGTGTCGTGGATCACCCCCCCCCCCCCCCGTCACAGTCCCAGGGTATGCAACCTCTTTCGGCTGCCGCAAAAAATGCGTAAAGCTGCGTTAGCGGCTTCTGCGACGGCTCAGGCGACTACCTGGGAGTCTTCAGAGGGGGAGTCAGCTGAAGACCAGCAAATCTCCGCTGACAGTGTGCAATCGGAGCAGCAGCATGGTTCGATGCTGGAGTCGGACAAGGAATTGCCTGTGGTTCACTCCCTGGAGGTGGATGACCATCTTCCCTACACGAAAGGTGATCTTTGCAGATTATTGGAAGACATCAGGGACGTGTGGAGACCGGAGGTAGCTGTGGTTCGGGCGGAGGTGGAAGAGATACGCGCCCAGGTGACAGAGGTGAAGGCGACGAACGCAGAAGTAGTGGCGGAACAGACTCTCCTACATGGTCAGTTGACTGCACTTCGTTCCCAGGTCGAGATTTTGTCCCGCTCTGTGGAGACGTTGGAATCCAGACACCGGCGCAAGAATATTAGGGTCAGGGGCATTCCGGACTCAGTGCCAGCTGACAACTTAGTCATATGTGACCGCTTGGTGCAACAAGTTGCTGGACAGTCCCCCGACACCCCTGATGTGGTAGGATCGGTATTTCGGATCTGGCGTCCGACTACTAAAGGAGTGCCTGAAGATGTTGTAGTGGCTTTTTGCGATTTGTCCCTGAAGGTGAAACTTATGACTACTCCTGGTGCCTGAGACCCTGTACAGTTTGAGGGCTCTACACTTGCCCTATACCACGACCACCCGTTCCTAACCTTTAGTGGCCAGTAGGCATTTTCAGGATGTGACTACTGCCCTCCGCAGGAAGGGAATCCGATATCGTTGGGGCCTGGCTGGTTCTCTTGCTGTGACATTCACTAATGTCCACTACGTTCACGGACCCGGCGGCGGCTTGGGTCGACCTTAAAGCGGCAGGTCTCCCGCTGGACTTCCTGGAGGTGCAACCAGGTTGAACCCGTCTCTTCCCCCCCCCCGCTGTTTATTTTTGCTAACGAATGTTCTGGACTGTGTGCTACTTGTATCTACCAATTGGGCCTTCTTTTTTTTTTTTTCTTGAGCATCTCCGCGTCCTGTTGGACAACTTTTTGCTTTTAGTTTATCTCCCTTTCTCAGGCACAGTTCCGAAATGTTGTCACTTACCCGTCGCTAGTTGCCTTAATGCCAGTTCTTTTTTGTTCTTGTTTTTGCTGGCCCTGTATGGCTCTATTTTGTCAGTTTGATTTCGTGATTTCCTTTTCTTTTGTAATTTTACAAATTCTTAATTTAAAAAAAAAAATCAAAGTGCACAAGTAAGTGTATACACTGATCAGCCTGCCAAAACCATTAAACTGTGGAAGTGAACAGCTTTGTAGCATTGATTTAGATTGTTACAATATCACCTGTGAGGGGGTGGGATATTTTGGGCAGCAAGTGAACAGTCAGATCTTGAACATAATGTGTTGGAAGCAGAAAAAAAAATGGGCATACAAAACGATCAGAATGACTTCAAGGGCCCAATCGTGATGGCAAGAAGATTGGGTCAGAGCTTCTCCAAAACGGTAGGGAGTAACTACTGCATACCGGGAACATCACTTGCCAAAAGTGGTGCAAGGAAGGAAACCTGTGATCTGGCATCAGGACATGGGCATCCTTTGCTAACCTGTCTCTCGGCTGACAGAGCTACTGTAACTCATTCCAACACTGATCAGTTTGCTAGGAACATCTCTGCAATCACAAGCCAGGTATCCAGATCTCAACCTGATGGCGACCATCGCATTCTGCAGTATTCTATCATCGCAATTGTATTTTGTGTCTGCATGTATTAATTTCTGGCTGATTATCCTCTAAATTGCCGCATTTTTAGATAGAATATGTAGCTAGTCTTTCACTAGTGCCCCCCCCCCCCATTACAAAGGCCTCTGACACCTAGATACTTACCTGAATTAATTCACTTTTCACACAAACACACAGCAGCAAAAGTTTCATTCCAACACTGATCAGTTCCATCCTCCTCCCCATCCATCCTCCCTCCCCACCATCCATCCACCCTCCCTCCCACCATCCATCCTCCCTCCCTCCCCACATCCATCCACCCTCCCTCCCTCCCCACCATCCATCCACCCTCCTCCCTCCCCACCATCCATCACCCTCCCATCCATCCTCCCTCCACATCCACCCACCCTCCACACCCACCATCCATCCACCTCCACCATCCACCCTCCCTCCCACCATCCACTCTCCCCACCATCCACCCTCCCTCCCACCATCCACCCTCCCTCCCACCATCCACCCTCCCCCCCACCACCCACCCTCCCTCCCCACCATCCATCCACCCTCCCTCCCTCCCCACCATCCATCCCCCTCCTCCCTTCCCTCCCCCACCATCCATCCACCCTCCCTCCCCACATCCATCCACCCTCCCTCCCCACCATCCACCCTCCTCCCCACCATCCACCCTCCTCCCCCATCCACCCACCCTCCCCACCATCCACCCTCCCTCCCCACCATCCACCTCCTCCCCACCATCCACCCTCCCTCCCCACCATCCATCCACCCTCCTCCCCACCATCCATCCACCCTCCCTCCCCACCATCCATCCCCCTCCCCACCATCCATCCACCCTCCCTCCCACCATCCATCCACCCTCCTCCCCACCATCCATCCACCCTCCCTCCCCACCATCCATCCACCCTCCCTCCCCACCATCCATCCACCCTCCCTCCCACCATCCACCTCCCTCCCACCATCCACCCTCCCTCCCCACCATCCATCCACCCTCCCTCCCTCCCCACCATCCATCCACCCTCCCTCCCTCCTCCCCACCATCCATCCACCCTCCCTCCACCATCCATCCACCCTCCCTCCCCACCATCCACCCTCCCTCCCCACCATCCACCCTCCCTCCCCACCATCCACCCACCCTCCCCACCATCCACCCTCCCTCCCCACCATCCACCCTCTCCCCACCATCCACCTCCCTCCCCACCATCCATCCACCCTCCCTCCCACCATCCATCCACCCATCACATCACCTCCCCCTCCTCCCATCCATCCTCCACCCTCCTCCCCACCATCCATCCACCCTCCCTCCCCACCATCCATCCACCCTCCCTCCCCACCATCCATCCCCCTCCCTCCCCACCATCCATCCACCCTCCCTCCCACCATCCATCCACCCTCCCTCCCACCATCCACCTCCCCAACCATCCACCCTCCCTCCCACCATCCACCCACCTCCCTCCCCACCATCCACCCACCCTCCCTCCCCACCCACCCTCCCTCCCACCATCCACCCACACCTCCCTCCCCACCATCCACCACCCTCCTCCCCACCATCCATCCACCCTCCCTCCCCACCATCCATCCACCCTCCCTCCACCATCCATCCACCCTCCCTCCCACCACCATCCACCCTCCCTCCCACCATCCATCCCCCTCCCTCCCCACCATCCACACCTCTCTCCTCCACCATCCATCCACCCTCCCTCCCCACCATCCATCCACCCTCCCTCCCCACCATCCATCCACCCTCCCTCCCCACCATCCATCCACCCTCCCTCCCCACCATCATCCACCCTCCCTCCCCACCATCCATCCACCCTCCCCCCCACCATCCATCCACCCTCCCTCCCCATCCATCCATCCACCCTCCCCACCATCCATCCATCCATCCCCTCCCCACCATCCATCCACCCTCCCCACCATCCATCCACCCTCCACACCATCCACCCTCTCTCCCTCCACCATCCATCCACCCTCCCTCCCCACCATCCATCCACCCTCCCCACCATCCATCCACCACCCTCCCTCCCACCATCCAACCTCTCTCCTCCACACCATCCATCCACCTCTCTCCCTCCACCATCCATCCACCCTCCCACCATCCATCCACCCCCTCCCCACCATCCATCCACCCTCCCCACCATCCATCCACCTCCCTCCACCATCCATCCACCCTCCCTCCCCACCATCCATCCACCCTCTCCCCACCATCCATCCACCCTCCCCACCATCCACCACCCTCCCCACCATCCACCCTCTCTCCCTCCACCATCCATCCACCCTCCCTCCCCACCATCCATCCACCCACCCTCCCTCCCCACCATCCAACCTCTCTCCCTCCACCATCCATCCACCCTCTCTCCCTCCACCATCCACCCTCCCTCCCCACATCCATCCACCTCCCCACCATCCATCCACCCTCCCCACCATCCATCCACCTCCCCACCATCCACCCTCCCTCCCCCACCATCCATCCACCTCCCCACCATCCATCCACCCTCCCTCCCCACCATCCACCCACCCTCCTCCCCCCTCCTCCCCCCCCTCCCCTCCCACCATCCACCTCACCCTCCCTCCCCACACCTCATCCATCCACCTCTCTCCCTCCACCATCCATCCACCCTCCCTCCCCACCATCCATCCACCCTCCCTCCCCCAATCCATCCACCTCTCTCCCCACCATCCATCCTCCCTCCCACCATCCATCCACCCTCCCTCCCACCATCCATCCACCCACCCTCCCCACCATCCATCCACCCACCCTCCCCACCATCCATCCACCCACCCTCCCACCATCCATCCACCACACCTCCCCACCATCCATCCACCCTCCCCACCATCCACCCACCCTCCCTCCCCACCATCCACCCACCCTCCCTCCCCCCATCCATCCACCCTCCTCCCCACCATCCATCCACCCTCCCTCCACCACCATCCACCCTCCCTCCCCACCATCCACCCTCCCTCCCCACCATCCATCCACCCTCCCTCCCCACCATCCATCCACCCTCCCTCCCCACCATCCATCCACCCTCCCTCCCCACCATCCATCCACCCTCCCTCCCCCCATCCATCCACCCTCCCTCCCCACCATCCACCCTCCCTCCCCACCATCCATCCACCCACCCTCCCCACCATCCATCCACCCTCCCTCCCCACCATCCATCCACCCTCCCTCCCCACCATCCATCCATCCACCCTCCCTCCCCACCATCCATCCCCCTCCCTCCCACCATCCATCCACCCCCTCCCTCCCCACCATCCATCCACCCACCCTCTCCCCACCATCCATCACCTCCCCCCTCCCTCCCCACCATCCATCCACCACCCTCCCTCCCCACCATCCATCCACCCACCCCCTCCCCACCACTCCATTCACCATCCCTCCACCCTCCCTCCCCACCATCCATCCACCCCACCCAAGACCGGCCTCTAATTTCAGGCATCCTTTCCAGCTGTCTCCACTTCTCTCATTACTCTTACTAATACCAGGCTTCTGATCTCTTCCATGCAAGCTCTGCAGTGGTTTTCTGGCCACCAGCTCCCCCTCCCCCTGCTGGAATTGGAACTGCAAGGTCCACATACTGCTGCACAATGCGCTCCGTGTCTCTTCTACTCTTTTACTCTGCATTCTTCCTAAAATGGAACTCCTCCCTCTGTACCACCAACCCCTCCACTATTTTCATCTCTCACTCGTATAAGACATTCCCACGGGGAAGTCTGCCACCCAAATCACTAATACACATCACTGCCCCAACCAGTCCATCACTCTCACATTGCAGTCCTCTCCTCTGGTTTCCTTCCCAACCCTTCTAGATTGTGAGTTCCCACGGGAATAGGGCCCTCGTTTCCTCATCAGTTTATCAAATGTTGTTCAATGTATTGTAACCCTGTCTGTATCATACCCATTGTTCAGCGCTGCGGAATATGATGGCGCTTTATAAATAAAGTATAATAGCTCAAATTGCTGGAAAACTCCATGTTGGCATGATAGGTATCAGACCACATACCTGCAAACTGCATACACCCCTTCATGGTAATGTTTCCTTATGGCAGTGGCCTCTTTGAACAGGATAATGGACACTGCATAAATTGTTCAGAAGTGGTTTGAGGAACATACAAAGATTTCAACATAGTGCCTTTGCCTCCTAATTCCACAAATCCGTTTGTATTTTAATTTAAATGTGTAGTGGACTTGTGTCCAAAAAGTGTTTTTTCTCTCCATTTAAAAGTGTGCACACTTCTGATATCTTGAGCAGTGTTAAATAACTGCTTGAGGACACGGCCCTTGGAGCTTTCATTTCCCCAGCAGAATTTCAAATTTTGCTCCCTAAAACAAATATGTGACTGCAAATCGTAGTACAAATCAATGCAGCCTTTTTTTTCCCTCGTTCCACCAAGGGGAAGGTCCTTGACATGGCCGTTTCTGATATATCCTCCAGCAGGGATTGACGCCTTCATCCAACATTTCTAAATCCTCGTGTCCCAGAGAAAATCAGCTTCTTCCATTAGCGGTAAACAGCCATCCTAAAGCCTGTATCCAGATTAGGGTTCCCTTTATTGTACTGCTGGGTGCCGGTCTGTTATTTTCTCCTTAACCCTAGTGCAGCCTGTTCTGTTGTCCGGATTATGTTTCCTGATAAGACTCCAAACTAAGCAACAAGGCCAGCAAGGTAGTGGCATGCATTAACCCTTTCGCTGTGGTGGACGCGCTCAGCGCGTCCAACCGCATGTCACGTTGCGTGCGGAGGACGCGCTGAGCGCGTCCAGCCTTTTGGGTCAGCGTTCGGCCGGGTTCCGGCCGATCGCTGCCCCCCCCCGGTGCGGGCTGACATCCTCGATGTCAGCCCAGCATCCGGAACTGCCGCCGGGCTAATTAGGTGTCATCGCGGCGGCGCGATGACACCTAATTCAGGCGCCCCCTCCGCATGTGCGGAGGAGGCGCCTGAAAGGGAGGGGGGGGGGAGGTCCTTCGGGCCTCTCTCCCTACCGATCGGCGGCGTTGCAGGGGTTAACCCAGGCACCATTTGGAAGGGCACAGCCTGGCATTAACCCCTGAGGAGCCGGATCACGAATCGGCGCTGAAAAGCGCCGGTTCGTGATCCTTTCCCGGAGCTGGCCGACATCTTGGATGTCGGCCAAGCCTCCGGGAACTCCCCCGAGGACTGGCGTCATCGTGCTATGCACGATGACGCCAGTCCTGGAGTTAACCCCTAGCTGCCACCAATGGTGGAGATCGGGAGATAGGGAGTTCATTGGAACTCCCTATCTGTGGCAGCTAGGGGTTAAAGTTTGGTATTGTTGGATCGGCCAGAGCATGGCCGTTCCAACCATAACAAACTCGAATGTGAAAATAGTAAAAAAAAAAAAAAATATATATAAAAAAAAAGTTTTTTTTCTTTTTTTTGGTTTGTTAGTGCAGCATCATTGTTCACATTATAATTGAAATGGGAACAATATTGCTGCATTAACGATTTTTGTATGCGGTGCGTTTGTTAAAAATCGTGTAATTTTCCCCAAAAAAAAAAACGTAACAAGACCCCATCTCTAATTTTTTTAACAAGCGCACACCATACAAAATATAACCGCAATTGCTCGCATCTTAAAATGTGAAAAAAAAAACACTTTACACATTGCAAATTATTGAAAAATCATATTTTATTGCATTTTTTGTTATAATATACAGACAGGTCATGACGTATACATATAATAATGACATTATGAATCTGCCGAGTCTGACGGAAAGAACGATATATAATATGTCTGGGTCACATACTAAAATAAGCCTTCAAAACACGTTTAAACATGATGAGCAATCAGTCTGCTCTCTATATCAGCAAGGCGTGGCTCCTTGGCCTTGGCTCCTGTGCCCATCCCAAGTGACCATCTTAAGTGGCAGCTTGGAGTTGATTCCTCGAGTTGCGGGACTGGAGGAAGGAACTGCAAAGCCCATATTTTCCATCGGGTAAACACACGACTATATTATTATGCTTTCTCTCACGCTTCTACTTTTCACTTCTACCTTTCTCCTTAAATGGAACTCCTGCCCCTCTACCACCGACCCATACACTATCTGCATCTCTCCCTCCCTCCTCTCATCCCACATGATGGCCTCGCATGAGCTCCTTTGTTTCCTCAGAACATGGTCTCCCTTCAACTCTCATGCTGCCAATCACTCCCACTCTCACAAATCCCATTCCCACCTTCTCTTTCTCACCCTCCTGCTGTTACTCTATTCAGGTGACATATCCCCTAACCCTGGCCCCACAACACATCCAATACTTCCCTCTCATCCTATCTCCATCGCACATAAATCACCTCCCTGCAAGCCCAACAACCTCATTCCCATAAACCCTCAGCGCCTGTCCTCTGTCTGTCTGCAACAAACTCACAGCAATCCATGACCTCTTCCTTTCAAACTCCTTCAACCTCCTAGCTTTAACTGAAACCTGGCTAACTCCCTCTGACACGGCCTTCGTTGCTGCTCTCACATGGTGGTCTACACCTGAGCCATACCCCCAGACCGGGTGAGAGAAATGGTGGCGGTGGCGGAATCCTGCTCTCCCACCTGCACCTACCAGCATCTCCCTCCACCTCCATCCCTCTCCTTCTCCTCCTTTGAAATACACTGCATCCACCTGTTCTCTCCCCTGGCTCTCAGGGTGGCGGTCATCTACCGCCCACCGGGACCAACCTCCCAGTTCTTTGACCACTTTGCCACCTGGCTTTCTCACTTCCTGTCTTCTAGTCTTCCATGCCTAGTTCTCGGGGACTTCAACATTCCCATTGATGATCCTTCTGCCCCTGCTGCCTCCAAACTTCTTTCACTCGTCCTCCCTTGGACTCACGCAATCCTCTCTCCTCCCTACCCACCGCGATGGTCACGCTATTGACCTTGTCTTTTCCAACCTCTGCTGAATTTCTGAGTTCACCTGTCGCCCTTTCCCCATCTCTGACCACCACCTTCTCTCTTTCAACCTATCTGGACTTCCTAAACACCCTGCTCCCCCACCCCGTACACACACTCGCAGAAATCTACATGCCGTGGATCCCCATCAATTCTCCAATCTACTTCACCACCTCCCTCACACCTCATCCTTCACCCTGATGCTGCCACTAATCACTACGCTTATCTCTGCTCTAGACACTCTTGCTCCTCTTCGACTCTGTAAGGCCCCACGCCGCCAGCTTCAGCCCTGGCACACCCTCCAGACTCGCTACAATCCTTCTCATCTCTTATATCTAACCCTAAACGGCTCTGGTCCACCTTCAACACCCTCCTCCACCCACCCGCACCTCCCCCCTCAGGTGCCTTCAACGCTCAAGACCTGGCAGATTTCTTCCTTAGTAAAACTCTAACTATCAGAAGCGACATCCCAACACAAGATAGTTATCTGCCACCTTCACTCCCAGAGGTCCCCTCTGCCGCTTCCTCCCAGCCACTGAGGAGGAAGTCCATTCCTTATTGTCCTCCTCACATCTCACCATGTGCCCGCTCGACCCCATTCCCTCACATCTAATTCCTCCCCTCTCCTCCTCCCTCACCCCTGCTCTCACACACATCTTCAACCTATCTCTCTCCACCGGCTCCTTCCCATCCGCCTTCAAACATGCGCTAGTTACCCCTTTACTAAAGAAACCATCCCTCGATCCCAACTCTCCATCCAACTACCGCCCTGTATCCCTGCTTCCCTTCACATCAAAGCTCTTAGAAAAACTAGTCTTCAACCGCCTCTCCCTCTTCCTGTCCTCCAATTCCCTACTTGACCCCCTGCAATCTGGCTTCCGTCCCCTGCACTCAACTGAAACTGCCCTCACCAAAGTCACCAACGACCTCCTAACTGCTAAAAAACACGGCCACTATTCTATTCTCATCCTGCCTGACCTCTTGGCTGCTTTTGACACTGTTGACCACCCCCTCCTTCTGCAGACCCTCAGCTCTCTTGGTCTCTGTGACACTGCACTTGCTTGGGTTGACTCCTATTTATCCAACAGGTCCTTCTGTGTGTCCTTTGCTGGTAACTCCTCTTCATTGCCTCTATCTGTTGGTGTACCTCAAGGCTCTGTCCTTGGTCCTCTGCTCTTTTCCATCTACACCTCCTCCCTGGGCAAAATCATCAACAGCTTTGGCTTTAATTACCACCTCTACGCTGATGACACTCAGATCTACCTCTCTACCCCTGATCTCTCTCCCCCTGTCCTTTCAAAAGTCAGTGACTGTTTATCTGGCATCTCCTCCTGGATGGCCTCGCACCACCTAAAGATCAACATGTCCAAGACTGAACTCCTTATTCCTCTCTCCAATACCTCCCCACCTACGGACTTCTTTATCACGGTGGAGGGTATCACCATCTCCCCATCAAACCAAGTTCGCTGTCTTGGAGTTACACTTGACTCTGCGCTTTCCTTCATCCCCCACATCAAGTCGCTTTCCTCCTCCTGCCGCTACCAATTGCGTAATATTTTCAGAATTCGGCCATTTCTTACTGCTGTCACCACAAAACAACTCATACACGCCCTGGTAATCTCGCGACTTGACTATTGCAATAATCTCTTATCTGGCCTCCCTCTGTCCCGCCTCTCCCCCCTACAATCCATCCTGAACGCCTCCGCCAGGCTAATTCACCTCACCTGCCGCTCTGTCTCTGCGAGTCCCTTCACTGGCTCCCCATCCACTGCAGAATTAAGTTCAAAATCCTTATCCTTACCTACAAAACCCTCACTAACTCAGCTCCCCACTACCTGTCCTCACTAATCACCAAATACACCCCAGCCCGCTCCCTAAGGTCAAACAGTGACCTGCGCCTAGCTTCTCCCCGCATCACCGCTTCCCATGATAGACTGCAGGACTTCACACGCGCAGCCCCCATTCTCTGGAACGCTATCCCTCGTACGGTCAGACTTTCCCCTAATTTCTCTTCCTTCAAACGCTCCCTTAAAACATTCCTATTTAGGGAAGCCTACCACCCAACTCACTGACGCAACCATCAATCGCTCTCACCTTGCAGTCCTCTCCTCCTGTTTCCAACCCCAACCCTCCCAGATTGTGAGTTCCTACGGGAATAGGGCCTCATCCCCCTCTTGTACTGTTTGTCAAATGTTGTTCAATGTATTGTAACCCGTCTATACTGTGCCTATTGTACAGCGCTGCGGAATATGCTGGCGCTTTATAAATAAAGTCTTCTTCAGTCTGACATCCAGTAAAAATACATTTTAGTCTTGGAGTCTAAGTCTAAGCTAGGAGTGAGTTGGTACACAGATCTAGGAGCAGAAGAATACAATAGACAGAAAACCAGGCCAAAGTCATAAACAGGAGTTCAATATCAGAGACGTATAAATCAGAACTAAACGACACTAGGATAACCAGACAAAGGAGACAAGAAACCAGAAGTAAACTGAACACAGGAAAACATGGCAAAAATAACAAAAGAAATACCTACTCAGGAAACCAAAACAGGCAAAACCTCAGGGAGCTAAGCAACATGGAAACCACACATATGCAGGAGCAATGGGGGAGACTGCCTTTATAAAAGGCAACAGATCAGGTGATCCCAGATCAGGCTGGCCATGGGAATCCAGGAACGGAGTGAGAGGAAGAGAGATCCCAACATGGGTAAGCACTGGCCTGGATTGCGCTCACCACCCAGTGGCCAGGGCTGGATTGTGTGGAAATGTGACAAGGGCTCGCTACATCTTTTGTTTCCATCCTATCTTTTTTCCCCTTTGGTTATTGTAAAACGCTGCAGAAACTAAGGTGCTATATAAATGATAATAAAACAAATTTTGCCTCTTTTTATAAAATCAATGGTACGACCGACCCTGAATATGCCATACAATTTTGGGCACCCGTTAAAAAAAATATGGCAATAAAAAAAAAAAAAAAAAAAGTCCAGAGGTAGGCAACTAAATTTAATAAGGGGAATGTAAGATTTAAGTTGAGACACATGGCAGATTCAGAATAGATCATTATTATATGTATACATCAATTCTGCCCGGAAATAGAAAAAAAACAATGTGTCTGGGGCGTACAATAAAACTTCAAAAATACGTTTAAACAGGTGTACAAAATGATAAAAATGAGCTCCTCACACTGAGGTGAAATGGCTCAGAAGAAAGGGTTAAACCTGTTTAGTTTAGAAAAACCGTGCCTTAGAGGAGGTCTAATATATTTATATGAATATATGTGGCCATTATCAACCATTGTCTGGAAACCTATTCAACAATAGGACTATACAGTGGACAAAAGGAAATTGAGCCTAAAGCCTAGGAATTTTACATTGAGAACAATAAAGCTGTGGAATTCTCTGCCTGTTGAGGTGGTTGGGTCAGAGTTTGTATAGACTTTTAAACAACAAATTATTGACTTCCTGCATAAACAAACTATTAAGGGTTATAATATTTAATATGCGATAATGGCTGCTTGATCCAAGGAGAAATGTCACTGCCATTCTGAGGTCAAGGTGGAATTTTTGACCAGTATGTTGCATATTGGCGAGCGCTTCAGACTTTTTTTTTTGCCTGCTTCTGGATCAATGGCCGTAGGTGATGCGTCTTTTTTTCAGCCTATGTAACTTCTCTGTGTACGCTCTGGTTTGTTTTTCTGCACAAATTTAATGCCACCATTATTTGTATGCGCGTACACCTTTTAATAAAATCGATTGGATAAAGAAACTTTGTCATTGATAGTGTATGTGAATTATTACTTTTGGCATGTAGCACTCAATATCACCGTTTCCTTATTTGTATTAGAAACATAGAAAAATGTCGACAGATAAGAACCTTTCGGCCCATCTAGTCTGCCCAATTACATGGATACTTTACCTGGATTTATCTTTTGTTTAGGATAGCCTTATGCCTATCCCATGCCTGCTTAAATTCAATTACTGTTTTGGCCTCTACCACTTCAACTGGAAGGCTGTTCCATGTATCCACCACCCTCTCAGTAAAATAATGCTTCCTGATGTTACTTTTAAACATTTGCCCCTCTAATCTAAGACTATGTCCTCTTGTTTTGCTACTTTGTTTCCTTTTTTTTTTTTTTTAAACATAATTTTATTGGACGATAAGACAATAAAAGCAACATGGGTGCAAAAGCGGCGTCACAGCGCCAAAAAGGTACTATCAACAAGTTTATGCATCTTAGTAAGCCTAAACCATAGTCCCGTCCATATTATGAAATGAAGGTAGGGTGAGGTGAGAAAAAAAGGAAAAGAAATAAGGGGGGGGGGAATGAAGAGAATGAGTGGCCCGGCCCAGGCCAAAATCCTAAAACATAAATATTAATCCAACCTGTCGAGAGCTATAGAGGTAAATGTAGAAGGGTGGGGGAGGAGAGAGTGCCAAAAAAGGAAGAAAGTAGGCAAAAGGGGGCAAGAAGCCCTATATACGCGACCATAGCCAACTGCCATAGATTATAACCCAGCATCCAGCCAGGGCCCCCATGTTTTACTATATGATGGCATTGTAAAACGTACTATAGCGGTCAGTTCGTCCATAACCTGAGTGTCTCTGATTTTGCCATAGACCTTAGCCATACAGGGCGGAAGGGGTTATCTCCAGACTTCCGCTATAGCCCGTCTCGTTGCCAGTGTAATTTTGGCTAATAGTTTATTTTCATGGAAAGTAAGTTCCGGGAGCGGCCTAGAGAGCAAAAACACCCAAGGATCCAACGGGATAGGTTTAGATAGAATCAGTTGATCTTGGACTTCCTTCCATAAAAGGTACAATTCGTGGACATGTCCACCACATGTGGAAAAAGGAGCCCTTGGAGGTGCATAATTTCCAGCATACATCCGGTAGCTTTCTGTTCATGTGCGCTAATTGAGAAGGTGTAACGTACCACCGCATAATCATTTTAATGGACTGTTCCTGCAAGGAGGCGCACACCGACACGGAGCGAGACATCTCCCATATGTCCAGCCAGTCCTCTGAGTCCAGGGTTTCCCCGATATCTCTTTCCCAAGCATGGATATAGGACAGGTCTTTCCAGTCCAACAGTGATGTTAGGTCCCGGTATAATGAAGGTATAAGGCCTCTCGGGTATGTGCCGGCCAGGCATAAATCGCTCAAAGCGAGTCAGCGGCGCCAGTGCAGCTTGCTTGATGTGAGCCTGGGTGGCGTAGGATGTCAATTGAAAAATGTGGAAAAAAGACAGTCCCGAAATATCTCGAAGAGGAATCAAAGTTCCGTTGTGGTATAAATTATGTACTCTGCACACACCTGAGTCCAATAGGTCACGCCAAGGCCTCATGAGTAGACCGGGACGGAAGTCTCTGTTCCCAAGAATCGGAGTCATAGGTGATGGTGTAGACGTCAACTCGCATTTCACCGCTAGCCTATGCCAAAGGCGCAGAGAATTTAATATGGCTGGGCATGTGGTGGTAATCAAAGGACGATGTTCTCGGGCCAGCCATATCCAATATTGTATCTTATTCGGTCGCATAAGGGACGCTTCCAAGTCGACCCACCTGCGAGACCCCGCTGGAGCATGCCAGGCTACCACCTGTGCCAATTGAGTTGCATAGTAATAGGTGAAGAGAGATGGAAGGCCCAGGCCGCCCAGAGACCGTGGGCGATAGAGAGTGTGTCTAGCTACGCGGCATTGTTTCCCTGCCCATATAAAACAATCAATGGAGCGCTGCAAAGCAATGACCTCTGAAGCAACGAGAGGAACCGGTAATGCCTGGAACATATACAATAATCTGGGCAATACATTCATCTTAATGCAGTTAAGCCTACCGAGCCATGATATCGCATATTTATTCCAACATTCTAACTCCGCTTTGAGAGTCGCAAATAGGCGGGGGTAATTAGCCGAATAAAGGTCTGCCGAGCATGATGTTAAGCGGACCCCCAGGTAGACCAGCTCCGAGTGGGTGAACCGTATAGGGCAGGAAGAAGAGAGAGTTGCAATTGCCTCTGCTGTCAGCGCCACCGGGAGTGCCTCTGATTTAGTAACATTAATTTTATATCCTGAAAGAGCAGAAAAGGCACTGAGCAGGTCCAGAGCCCGGGGCAAGGAGGTGGAGGGGTCTGTCAGGGAGAGAAGGACATCATCGGCATAAGCCGATAATTTAAATTCCAAGTCACCCACCATAAATCCCGAGATTCCCGCGTCTGATTTAATAGTAAGCAATAGAGGTTCCAAAAAAAGGGCAAATAAAGCCGGAGACAAGGGGCAGCCCTGTCTGGTACCGTTCCGGATTACAAAGGGGATCCTATCAGCTCCCGGTATCAAAATTTGCGCTCCTGGAGAAGCATACAAAGCCGAGATCATGCGGAGGAAAGTGGGGGGAGGGGAACCCCAGTTGTTTAAGTAACGTAAATAAGAACGGCCACTCCGCCCTATCAAAGGCCTTCTCTGCGTCTAAGGACAAAAATAAGGAAGGCCTCTGATAGGTCTCAGCGAACCAAATAAGGTCCGCCGCGCGTCTCGTATTATCGTACGCGTGCCGACCTGGGATGAACCCCACCTGGTCCGGTGATACCAGAAAGGGGAGAAGAGGGTCTAGGCGCAGGGCCAAAATTTTTGCTAGTAGTTTAATGTCCGTATTTAAGAGGGATATGGGCCTGTAACTGTCAATGTTCTCAGGGTCTTTCCCAGGTTTGGGGAGGAGAACTATGGCCGCCAACAGTGACTCTGCAGGGAAAGGGGCACCCTCCCGTGTGGCATTAAATAAACGGCAAAGAATGGGCTTTAATTTAGGGCAGAACGCTTTATAATACCGGTATGTGAACCCATCTGGCCCAGGGGCCTTTAATGGCTTCATCAAGCCCAAAGCCCTCCCTATCTCCTCTTCCGTTATAGGGGAGCCCAACAATAGGGACTGAACCTTATCAAGAGTAGGGAGTTTCTGACGCCGCAGGTAAGTTTCTATATTATCTATCAGGTCGCGGTTTCCTATTTGGTAGAGATCCTAGTCTCTTGGAGGAATGCGATGTTCGCAGATTTCCGCTTAAGGTCCCGAAACAGGAGACGACGCTTGCGCGGGGAATTTAGTCCCTTGACATTCAAGGAGAGGAATTTAAGAACTGAAACCATTATGGGACTAGGAAAGGGAACTCATGGCCACCATCGTCCCCACGTCTCCACCCCTGTCCCGTTCCGCCATCTCCCAGCCTCTTACCGAGGGGGGAGGCGACAGGACGGGAGCCACCTACATAGGAATCAAAAGTATAAAATGCATCCACATAATCATATAGTCGAAAGATCAGAAGAGAGAAAGTAAGGCCGGGCCGGGCCGGGGGGATAGGTTGGGAAGGGGAAACAAGAAGAGGAAAGAAAAAACAAAACACAAAACGTCCCGAACGGATGGGTAAACCAAAGGAACGGAACCTTGGAGGAGGAGGTAGTCTCGGGGAAACCAGCAAGCCATGGGGAAAAAACCCTCGGCCACTGTCCCCCCGAGCAACCGCCACATTAAACGTCATGCTAAAACTACAACCACCTTAACACGAAAATCAGAGGTACAGAGAAAAACCAAAAAATAACCTAAGAAAGCATCAAAGAGCCATCTAAGGGCCTAAGCCCCGCAAAACCTGGACTGAAGGATATACATGCCCTCACTTAGGGCACCCACGGCTGTCCATATTCAATCTCCAGCCGGAGACCAGTCCCTAGAGAGCCGTGGCAGGGAACTCGGAGGGGTGAGCTGAGCAATTGCGTCCGGAACCTCCAATCCCAGCTGGCGTAGGAAGTCCTGAGCCCTATACAGGTGTGTGCAAGAATACGTGCGACCATCTTTGTGGACCAAAATACGAAATGGGAACCCCCACGAGTAGCGCATATCGTGAGAGCGCAGCAATTCCGTGACTACTCGCCATTCCCTGCGTTTAGCCAGTGTTGATGGGGCAAGATCCTGGTAAAAAAGCAACTGGCTATCCTCGTACTCCACCTGTTGGTCGCGAGCTGTGCGTAATAAAGCTTCCCTCGTCGAGTAATAATGCAATCTAGCGACTACGTCACGCGGTGGTGCGTTCTGGCCTTTCCGCACCCCCAGAGTACGGTGTATCCGGTCGATCAGATATCTAGCCGGTGGCAGCGCGGGTAATAACTTTTTCAT
Source organism: Leptobrachium leishanense (assembly GCA_009667805.1). Classification (NCBI taxonomy): domain Eukaryota; kingdom Metazoa; phylum Chordata; class Amphibia; order Anura; family Megophryidae; genus Leptobrachium; species Leptobrachium leishanense. The sequence continues at coordinate 103,449,379 of CM019069.1, read as the reverse complement.
AATGCCAGTAAGTGTAGCGTCCAGCGCATCCGATGTCACCGATTCAGGCAGTCCTCGGAGTCTGACGTTGTTGCGTCTGGACCTGTTTGATAAATCTTCCAAAGCCTCCTCTAGTGTCTCCACCCGTGTCTCCAGCGTCTCAGCATGGTGAGCAAGTGTGTTGCACGTGTCCGTGAATGCCTCTGCCCGTTCCTCGAGACGCGCTGTGCGTGTCCCAATTACCTGGACCTCCGCCGTTAGCGCCCTCGTGTTGCGTGCCAGCTCCTCCGCTATGAAGTCTTGCAGGCGACGGATGTCCTGACGAGTCGCCGGGCCCGAGTCCTGCTCCATCTCTGAGGTGTCTGAGCCTGGGGATGGGCTTCTCCCTCCATCTCTGGAGGAAGTGCCGCCATCTTGGGGCCTAGTCACTGTGCGGGTCCGCGGTGTAAAAATCGGCGCCACAAGCGCGCTGTCAGGCTTTTTTGGAGGACTTCATGGCGCCTGCTATCTTCCCTTGTACCTCCAGAACGAAATAAAGAATGTTAAAGTGGTGGTTGTCTCAATTCAATCAGCGGCTACTCTGGAGCTCCAGCAGCACACGTCCTCTCACATCGCCGGCTCGGCTCCGCCCCCACTTTGTTTCCTTTTAAATATTCATTACTAGTTTATCACTTTTTTACACTTTATATATTTGTATCACTTCACTGCATGTATATCAAATTATGAGAGGAGGGGGGGGGCAGAGCTAGCGCCGATCCAAGATGGCCACGTGAGCCTGCAGCTCTGGTGTACCTGCAGCTCTGGTGTACCGAGTGCCTGGACCCTAATTCCAATGCACCTGAGCCATTTATTTCACCTCAGACCACCTCTGAACACTCCCCCAGCATGCCGGGACCGAAACTGCTGAAAAAAACGAAGACATTAGACCCATCTGTGGCGCTGCACTTTCCTCCGGTGCGGAAACAGGCTGAGGCCTTCCAAGATGGCACCCAGGACGGCACGCATTCCCCTGGCGGTGGATCCCCAACGACTGACGATCCTGAGATTCCGGCCTCTAAAGCTGATGTTGAACGCCTTTTTTCCAAAATGTCCCAAATGCAGACCTTTTTGGCAGGTGAGGTGGCAAAATTGGGGACGGAGCTGCGGGGTGAATTAGACTAGCTTGGTGCTCGCACAGCTGAGCTGGAGGACCAGGCCGCAGAACTTACACAGGCCCATAATGTATTTGCAGAAGGGACTGGAGATTTGACCACAAGGGCAGCTTTGCTGGAATATAAACTAGAAAACCTCTCTAACCGTTCGCAGAGGAATAATAACAGGCTGCGGGGTCTCCCTGAATCTGTGCTCTCCAAAGATCTGAACCTGACGGTGCAAGGTATTCTACATCGCATTGTTCCTGACATACAAGAACCCCAGTTATTGCTGGACAGGATCCACAGTGCACAACGGCCTCCTAATCTCTCAACATCTATCCCGATGGACGTAATTTTCTGTTTGCACTATTTCACGGCGAAAAACCAAATTCTTCAAGCAGCGCGTAACCTCCAGTTGGATTATGAGGATAAAGCACTGCAGCTATTCCAAGATCTTGATCCAGTTACCCTATGCCACAGCAGGGCTTGGCGCCACATCATAGAGCATTTATCGTGTCATGGAATTGCCTACACGTGGGGATTTCCCTTTCGCCTTCAGGTGATGGTGGCAGGGCGCGACAAGTGGCCCGGACCCCTTCGTCAAATATTTCTGCCTTCTGCGCGGCAGTGAAGTGTCCGCCGCTGGCAGACTTTGTTGTGCCTCAACCCCCTCAATCATCCTACCCTCGGCTGCAACAAAGATAGGCGCTGGTGGGATCAGCCACATCTAAGGATGCTGGATGATAATGTATCTGCGGGCTCTTGATATCTCCGTTCTGGTCCTGGACCTTTTTTGGCCGCCTGGCGAGCTGCAGGCTGCGGTGCCTCACGGCGGCTACATGGGAGGTCTGAGTTTTTTTTTCTTTTGTGAGCGGTAATTTTTGACAAAAAATTAGCTCCCTTACCCCGGCTTACCCCCTGCCAGAGACCGATTCTTCGCATTCCTTCCACCGCGGCTGAAATTATGGATGTTCTTAAATCCGTTAAGCCTCATAAAGCCCCAGGACCGGATGGCTTTTCGGCCTTTTCTTAGACCTTTGCGCAGACTCTGTCCCCCTACCTGCATACATTTTACTGGTTTTTGTGGGAGGGTACCCCAGCCCCTAGTGATTTCTTGCGCTCGGAGATACCTTCTTTAGGAATCAGAACTAAGGACCCTTCCTTCCCCCAAAACAATAGACCCATATCCCTCTTAAATGTAGACTATACATTTTTTATGAAGATCCTGGCAAATAGGTTGAACTCCTTTTATTGCTGACATCATCCATCCCGACCAAGTGGGATTTATCCCAGGCAGACACGCATTTGCTAATACCCGACAGGCGACGGTTTTGTTAGAGCGTATGCTCCAGACACGTATCCCTTCTCTGCTCTTGTCTTTGGATGCAGAGAAAGCCTTTGACCGCCTGGAATGGCTCTTCTTGTTTAAACCTTTGAACGCTTGGGGGGGTTCCCGGAATCTTTTATCTCCGCTCTATATACTTCCCCTTCGTCTGTCATTACTCCCGGCACTGTCCCACAGAGGTTTGCTATAGGGAATGGGACTCGTCAGGGTTGCCCTCTATCTCCCCTGCTCTTTCCCTTGAACCCCTCTTATCTGCTATACATCATTCCCCTCTTATTTCAGGAATAAAAAGGTGAGTCGGGAAGAATACAGGTAAGTGCTTATGCGGATGATGTCCTTCTGACGCTCTGCCATCCCTCCACCTCGGTCCCACCCCTCCTGTCCCTTTTACAGGATTTTTCAGAGGTCTCTGGTTACAAGGTTAACCTAGAGAAATCAATCGCAATGCCCTTCTCGTTAACAGACTCGACCTGTCAGGTGCTAGGGGCGCTCTCAGGGTTTCGATTCACTCACACCTCACTAAAATATTTAGGTGTTTGGTTAGCGCCAGACCTGAGCAAAAATGTATGCCTTAAATTATGATGCAATGTTTAAAGTGTTGGGTGCGGACCTGGAGAGAGGGGGTCTCCTGGATCGGCAGGATCAATAGCGTTAAAATGAATCTACTCCCGAGGTTATTATACCTTTTTCAGGCCTTGCCGCTCTGGGTGTGCCCCCAATCTCTGGGACCTCTACAATCTCAGGTTGAAACCTTTGTTTGGGCGGGCGGGAGGAAACAGGTCTCTATGTTTTGTACCGACCCAAGGGAGAGAGGTGGCTTGGGCCTCCCTCATCTTTACAAATATTTTCAAGTCGCACAATTTGTTTCATTTGCCTACGCACTCCGAAAGGTGGGCTGATATAGAGTCGGACTTATTTGCACCAAACCTCCTGCAATTCTATTTTTGGATCCTTAAGGAGTTTCGTCCACTCGTGAGGTCCTCTTAGGCTGGGGTCAGACGAGCGTAGTGTTCACGTCCGTGATTGCGCCTAAAAGTACGTCCGTGATAGCATGAAAGAAAGCCCATTGGAGCCTGACACATGAAGTACGTCCGCACTGAACTGCGGACGCACAACGGCCGCAAGGCAGGCAAGAACGTACAACCCCTAGAACGGCCGCACAAAGTGCGCTGAGTCCGCAACGTCTGCATAGCTTTGTGTGTGAGTGATGGAACGTGGTCAGATGGACTGCATTTATACGTCCAGCATTTTTCACGGACAAAATGGTTTTGCTTTTTTTTTTGAAAACATATTTTATTGTGATTTAGAAACCATAAACGACTCCAGGGGGTGCTAGGATACAACAGTAACTAGTACACAACATCAAGATATAATGCACCCCACCTCGTTTCAACATCCACTAAAAAGACAAACTGGGGAGGACATACAGGAGAAAGAGAGGAAAAGGATGTAGAAAGCAGAGAGGAAAAGAAGGGAGAGGAAAGGCAGAAAGAAAAGAGGGAGGAGAGAAAGGAGAAAGGAAAGAGAAAGAAAAAAGAGAGGGGGGGAAGAGGAGAAAAAGGAGAGGAGAAAGAGTCCTTTTAAGACCCGTCCGTCACAGCACGGTAGCCCCAAGCATCCATCACCTGCAAGCAAGAGGTAGGAAATTATTTAAGCATCATGGTTCAACCATGGCTCCCACAATCTAGAAAACGCATCCATAGTGTGGTGTACCTTGGCCGACAGTTCATCCATAAGGGCCACGTCTCTGATATTAGCCAGCACCCTGCCAAAGCGGGGGGGGGGCTCCCATGCCCTCCACTCAGCCGCAATGGCACGACGCCCCGCCAACGTCATCTTAGCAAGTAGTTTGTTCTGGCGCAAGGAGAGGTCTTCCAAGGAGAAAAACTGTCGGCGCAAAAGGTATCTCCCTCGCCAGCACAGCTTGGGCAAGAGCATGTAGGTTCGACCATAGTGGTTTAAGACGGGGGCATGTCCACCACATGTGCAGGAAGGTTCCCTTATCGCCACACAGTCTCCAACACACATCAGTGGTAGTCACTTTCATTTTGACAAGCTTCTACGGGGTGGTGTACCAGCGGAATATCATTTTTAGAGATTGCTCCTGGTGCGTAGTGCATATAGAGGACCTCCGAGCTGCCTCCCAGATGTCCAACCACTCATCACCTTCCAACTCCTCACCCAGGTCGTTATGCCAAGCTTTAATATATATCAATTCCTTCCATTCAAGGGTCGAGGTAATAGAGGAGTATATTGTGGAAATAAGGCCTTTGGGGTATCGTTCTTGAAGGCACAAGCGCTCAAACCACAAAGGCTTGGTAAGTGCTGCGGCTCGAAGGTGGGGCTTGATAACAAAGTCCCTCAACTGTAAAAATCGGAAAAATGTAGGAGGCGGCAGAGAGTGTGTACTCTGTAGGTAGGTCCGGATAGTGCAGGAGGGATCCCTTGGGGTAGAAATCCAGACGCTGAAGACCCGCATCCTCCAATAGGCCAAAAGGCTGCGGGCGCAAGCCCGGGGGGAATTCCTCATTGCGTAAGATCGGAGTAAGCAGCGACGGATAGCTTGTAAGGTCACATTTAACCACGACAGAGTCCCATAGTTTCACTGCAGCTACGATAGCCGGGCATTCCGTGCGTAATGCTGGACGATGAGGTGGGGGAGTCCAGAGCCAGAATTGTGGAAGATCTGGTGACATAGTTACATAGTTACATAGTTATATAGGCTGAAAAAAGACATGCGTCCATCGGGTTCAGCCTCTCCCACATCATTAAAGACTCCAGATCCACCCATCTCCTTGCGCCCATTGGGGAGTGCCATGCCACTATTTGGGCTAACCGTGCTGCTCTGTAGTACGAAAGAGAGGGTAAAAGAAGAAAAAATCATGCCCGGTGGGCGTATCAATCGGCGACTTCTTGCCATTCCGCAGGGAGAAGTTGTATTTGTGGCGGAAGAGTGGAGCGAACTCCATCTGGCATCTGTAGGCCCAGGCGATCCATGAACGCAGGCAGGGCGCTCACGGTAGTGCAAGAGAACGTGCGAGAGTCTTTGGTGACAATTAAGCGAAACGGGAAGCCCCAGGTGTACTTCAGGCCTTGAGCCCGGAGCAACGCCGTCACTGGCTTCCAGTCCCGGCGTCTGGCCAAGGTGATCGGCGCCAAATCCTGAAAAAGTTGAAGCTCCACATCCTCATAATGCAGACACTGCTCACGATTAGCTCGCAAGATTTTTTCTTTTGTTTTATAATAGTGCAATCGCAAGATAATATCACGAGGTTGGGAGTTGGGGGGGCCTCTGGCCCGTAACGCACGATGAACCCGGTCCATTAGAAAGCTCTCAGCAGGTAAGTCAGGTAACAAACGCTGAAACATGCCCACCACCGTGGCTTCCAACGCAGCCTGCGACACCTCCTCTGTTAGGCCTCTTAAACGTAAGTTATTGCGTCTGGAGCGGTTGGACGCGTCTTCCATGGCCTTCTCTAAACCCTCCACCCGGTCCTGTAGCTGGTTTACAACATCAGCTGACGTGTTAGCCTGCTGTACTACCTCCTCCACCTGGGCCTCCAAATCGGATGTGCGGGAACCCAGGGCCTGGATTTCTACCTTTACAGCCTGGGAGCCTCTCATAATCTCCCCAGCCAGGATCTCCTGTACCTCCGTTATTTTCCGGAAAAGCGCCGCTATGTCCTGTTTAGAAGCCGGGATCAGGTTGGCGAGGCCCGCCGAGTCTTCACCTCCATCTTCCGGCGGGGTCCGGCCATCTTGTTTTGCCTCTTGAGTACGGCGGGCCGCAAAGATCGGCGCAACCGGGCCGTCTGCCGTTTTTTTTTGTTTTTGCGGCGGCATGACAGGGTACTGGGGAGCTTCTGCCTCCAGTTAATTTAACCTGGTCGGGTCAGTGGTAGTTGGTTCTGTCTGAAAAGTCAACTGCGGCCCGGGAGCTCAGCTCTCACACAGCTAGCCGCATGCTCGTCCAGGCTCCACCCCATGGTTTTGCTTTTTAATTTATTTTCCCTCCTAAATCCGTCAAAATATACATCAGTAAATAAACGGACTGTGTGGCCACTACTGTGTCTTCTGTACTAACGTACGTCCGTACAGTCTGTAGAAATCACGCTCGTCTGACCCTAGCCAACTATGACCTGAGAATGTGGGGACTGGGTTCGGGACAAATTCCATCTATGTTCCTGCCATTCCCCCCATATGCCATATTTACGAAACAGCCTTTAATCCCTTCTGTTTATGCAGCATTTGAAAACGCTCCTCTGCAACAGGCATCTCACTTCCACAAAAAGGATGGTACATGGCTGTCCTTTGCGGACCTGCAATCCCGTGGAGATTTTCAGACTACGGATTTCTTTAGATTTATACAACTACAGGACTTCCTCTCTCAGCACAACATTTCCAAAGCAGCAAGTCAGAAACTAACCTTTTTTGAAGCTATCTGAGGCCGGCAGAGCCCCGAAGGCCTTGATCTCAACTCTGTATTACCATTTTGCGACTGAAGAGGTTTCCTGGACTACTACTAGCTTTATTGCGGGATGGGAGAGGGACGATGGGGAGGATTGGCAGGACATGTGGGACAATGTTGCGAAAGTATCTGTGTTACTATGAAAGAACAGGCGTATAAAACTATGTATAGGTGGTATACCACCCGGTCTTGATATCCCACCTCCAACCTGGTACCCCGGATGACTGCTGAAGGGGTTGTGGTTCACGGGGTACCATGTTCCATAGGTGGTGGACCTGTCAAAGTGGTCTCCTACTGGAAATAAATTGAATTGCTGGAGGACATTTTTCAGCAGGCTGTCCCCGAGACCGTTGGTCCTTTTTATTGCATAGGTCCCCCTCCTTCATCCCAGGTTCAGATGGCAAACTTTTTCATAAGGTGATATTTGGAGCCCGACGCACTCTGGCTAAGCATTGATGAGATTGTGACTTGCCTTCTGTATCAGTGGTCCGGTCCTATGTGGCGGAATCCTGCCATATGGATAAACTGTCTGCAATGGTTCACGACATTACCTGCGTTTTAGAAGGTCTGGAGCCGATGGTAAGATTTGTATTAACAGCCTGATTGAATCAAGGTTAGATTTTACCCCTCCCCCCGTCTTCTTCCTTTCTTCTCTTTGTGTTTAGTTGTGTTGTGGTGTCTGGTTTGTTCTTGTCCTTGTCTGGCAGGGTAGCATGCAGGGGGTTGGTGGTTCGACGACCCTTTGATGGGAGTACTGTTCTAAGTTTACTTTGCTGATGTTTGATGCTGCGATCCTCCTCTCTCGAGCTATGTGTCCGCTTATAATCGGGCCCTGCGTGGCTTTGCTGCTTATTTGTGTTTTAGCTCTCTGTATTAAACTCAATTTTTTTTTTTATAATTTTTGAAAAATTATGAGGAGATGGACTATCCACCATCTTCCCCCCCTTTTTTTTCCCTCTTCTTTCCCTTGCTCTGGTGCCCCTTCCACGGATTTCCTGCTGACACAACTGCCTCCCTAGTACTGCCATCCTGAGAACGTTGGAGTGTCCTACCCTTTCCCCACTTTTAGGAGTGTTACCTTTGCGGACTCTTGCCGTCTACCCATTTTACTTGTTATATTTGTCTGTCTTTCTTGCAAAATAAAAAAAATTTAAAAAAATTGAGGAGGTCCAAAAGGAATTATAATACCAATACTTGGAGTCTTCATGACGTGTTGGACTTTACCCTCCAAGAAGTGTGACCCCTGGGTACCACAGTTGTTGAATGCGGAAATATAAACTGCTTAAGTATGGCGAAACGTTCCGCTCACTGCACAGCCTCTGCAGTGAGATCGCTAGAAGGTGGAAAACAAAAAATAGCAGGGTTATTCAAAGATCCGAATTGTGGCCGAAAGGTAACCAAACAGTGAAATCCAGCTATTCAGAGAGCAGGCAGATTGCCAAATGTTGGCGAATTGCCCGCACATACGGTTCCTTTTCGAGGGCAGTGAAATCCCCCATAGAGAAGCCATGGTTCATCTATTCCAGTGGTCAGCAACCTTGGCTCCCTGATGTTTTGGGGAATACATCTCCCACGATGCATTGTGGGAGATGTATTCCCCAAAACATCAGGGAGCCAAGGTTGCCGACCCCTGGTCTATTCAGAGAACACAAACCAGCAGGGGAAAGTTCCTAAATGCCCTGCTGTTCGGTGGTTTCATTCAACAGGTTTATTCAGGTGAATCCCATAGGCTTCAATGTTAAAAACATTCCCGTTTTAATCCAATCTATAACATAAAGCAATAAGCTCCTGCGTGTCCGTCGCCCAAAAAAACAGACTGCGCATGCGCGCGCAACCAGCGGCGGTTGGCTGCACGCGCATCCAACGGCCGTGGCACGCGCACAGCACAGCGCCTCTCCAATGGACCGGATTTGTTCATCTCCTCAGTGCCCGGCCTCCATCTCCTCAGTGCCCGGCCTCCATCTCCTCAGTGCCCGGCCTCCATCTCAGTGCCCGGCCTCCATCTCCTCAGTGCCCGGCCTCCATCTCCTCAGTGCCCGGCCTCCATCTCCTCAGTGCCCGGTCTGCCAGCCATGTTACCAGTCTGCCATGCACAATACCAGTCTGCCATGCACAATACCAGTCTGCCATGCACAATACCAGTCTGCCATGCACATTGCCATGCACAGTACCAGTCTGCCATGCACAGTACCAGTCTGCCATGCACAGTACCAGTCTGCCATGCACAATACCAGTCTGCCATGCACAATACCAGTCTGCCATGCACATTGCCATGCACAATACCAGTCTGCCATGCACAGTACCAGTCTGCCATGCACAGTACCAGTCTGCCATGCACAATACCAGTCTGCCATGCACAATACCAGTCTGCCATGCACATTGCCATGCACAATACCAGACTGCCATGCACAATACCAGTCTGCCATGCACAATACCAGTCTGCCATGCACAATACCAGTCCGCCATGCACAGTGCCAGTCCGCCATGCACAGTGCCAGTCTGCCGTGCACAATACCAGTCGGCCGTGCACAGTACCAGTCTGCCATGCACATTGCCATGCACAGTACCAGTCTGCCGTGCACAGTACCAGTCGGCCGTGCACAGTACCAGTCGGCCGTGCACAGTACCAGTCGGCCGTGCACAGTACCAGTCGGCCGTGCACAGTACCAGTCGGCCGTGCACAGTACCAGTCGGCCGTGCACAGTACCAGTCTGCCAGGCACAATACCAGTCTGCCATGCACAATACCAGTCTGCCATGCACAGTGCCATGCACAGTACCCATCTGCCATGCACAATACCAGTCTGCCATGCACAGTACCAGTCTGCCATGCACAATACCAGTCTGCCATGCACAATACCAGTCTGCCATGCACAATACCAGTCCGCCATGCACAATACCAGTCCGCCATGCACAGTGCCAGTCCGCCATGCACAGTGCCAGTCTGCCATGCACAATACCAGTCGGCCGTGCACAGTACCAGTCTGCCATGCACATTGCCATGCACAGTACCAGTCTGCCGTGCACAGTACCAGTCGGCCGTGCACAGTACCAGTCGGCCGTGCACAGTACCAGTCGGCCGTGCACAGTACCAGTCGGCCGTGCACAGTACCAGTCGGCCGTGCACAGTACCAGTCGGCCGTGCACAGTACCAGTCGGCCGTGCACAGTACCAGTCGGCGTGCACAGTACCAGTCGGCCGTGCACAGTACCAGTCGGCCGTGCACAGTACCAGTCGGCCGTGCACAGTACCAGTCTGCCGTGCACAGTACCAGTCTGCCGTGCACAGTACCAGTCTGCCGTGCACAGTACCAGTCTGCCAGGCACAATACCAGTCTGCCATGCACAATACCAGTCTGCCATGCACAGTGCCATGCACAGTACCCATCTGCCATGCACAATACCAGTCTGCCATGCACAGTACCAGTCTGCCATGCACAATACCAGTCTGCCATGCACAATACCAGTCTGCCATGCACAATACCAGTCCGCCATGCACAATACCAGTCCGCCATGCACAGTGCCAGTCCGCCATGCACAGTGCCAGTCTGCCGTGCACAGTACCAGTCGGCCGTGCACACAGTACCAGTCTGCCATGCACATTGCCATGCACAGTACCAGTCTGCCGTGCACAGTACCAGTCGGCCGTGCACAGTACCAGTCGGCCGTGCACAGTACCAGTCGCCGTGCACAGTACCAGTCGGCCGTGCACAGTACCAGTCGGCCGTGCACAGTACCAGTCGGCGTGCACAGTACCAGTCGGCCGTGCACAGTACCAGTCGGCCGTGCACAGTACCAGTCTGCCGTGCACAGTACCAGTCTGCCGTGCACAGTACCAGTCTGCCGTGCACAGTACCAGTCTGCCAGGCACAATACCAGTCTGCCATGCACAATACCAGTCTGCCATGCACAGTGCCATGCACAGTACCCATCTGCCATGCACAGTACCAGTCTGCCATGCACAATACCAGTCTGCCATGCACAATACCAGTCTGCCATGCACAATACCAGTCTGCCATGCACATTGCCATGCACAGTACCAGTCTGCCATGCACAGTACCAGTCTGCCATGCACAATACCAGTCTGCCATGCACAATACCAGTCTGCCATGCACAATACCAGTCTGCCATGCACAATACCAGTCTGCCATGCACATTGCCATGCACAGTACCAGTCTGCCATGCACAATACCAGTCTGCCATGCACAATACCAGTCTGCCATGCACAATACCAGTCTGCCATGCACATTGCCATGCACAGTACCAGTCTGCCATGCACAGTACCAGTCTGCCATGCAGTGCCATGCATAGTACCCATCTGCCGTGCACAATACCAGTCTGCCGTGCACAATACCAGCCTGCCGTGCACAATACCAGTCTGCCGTGCACAATACCAGTCTGCCGTGCACAATACCAGTCTGCCGTGCACAATACCAGTCTGCCGTGCACAATACCAGTCTGCCGTGCACAATACCAGTCTGCCGTGCACAATACCAGTCTGCTGTGCACAGTACCAGTCTGCCGTGCACAGTACCAGTCTGCCAGCCACAGTACCAGTCTGCCAGCCACAGTACCAGTCTGCCAGCCACAATACCAGTCTGCCAGCCACAGTACCAGTCTGCCATGCACATTACCAGTCTGCCAGCCACATTACCAGTCTGCCAGCCACAATACCACTCTGCCATGCACAATACCACTCTGCCATGCACACCATTCTACCATGCACAATACCAGTCTGCCATGCACATTACCAGTCTGCCATGCACATTGCCATGCACAATACCAGTCTGCCATGCACAATACCAGTCTGCCATGCACAATACCAGTCTGCCATGCACAATACCAGTCTGCCATGCACAGTACCCGTCTGCCATGCACATTACCAGTCTGCCAGCCACATTACCAGTCTGCCAGCCACAGTACCAGTCTGCCATGCACAGTACCAGTCTGCCATGCACAGTACCAGTCTGCCATGCACAGTACCAGTATGCCATGCACAATACCAGTCTGCCATGCACAATACCAGTCTGCCATGCACAATACCAGTCTGCCATGCACAGTGCCATGCACAGTACCCGTCTGCCATGCACAATACCAGTCTGCCATGCACAATACCAGTCTGCCATGCACATTTATAGAAAAGAAGAAAATGGGCGCAGATCGTAGAGAACAAACAAATAAAACCATAAAAACTAAAAGAAAAAATAATAAACAAATAAAAATGAAAGAATGCTGCAAGGTCCCATGTGGATCCACTTCCTATGTCCACATAACAATAAATAGCAGTAAAAAAGGAAAAGGTCCTCGCGCAATATGAACAAGATATATTCAAAATCTTCTTTGATGATCCCTCTGAATTCCTAAAAGACATAAAGATGGACACATATTGCGCAGTATGTCTGGAAATGGGAATCAAGATCAAGAAGAAAATAGTAGTTCAACTCACTATTTCAAGAGCCATATAAGCCGGCTCTAAGCAAACAAGCATGGAATATGTACAATATGGCAACGATATATTCACCAACGTCAACAGCTTGTTTGTGGGATAGTCCGCTCCGCCAGTATAAAATCCAGAATGGTGATGGATAATATTCAATTAGCGAGACAACTCTTATAAGGTTGATAGATCCAATCCAATTTAAAATATTTATTAAAAAATGGAATGGAATGGCACTAACGCGTTTCGACTCTCAGTCTTTCTCAAAGTGCATCTAAAATACAATACATCAAATTCACATTTTTATACTTACAAAAATCAGGAAATGATAAAAAACGGCGCCAAAAATGAGCGAACGTTATAGAAGTAAAATCTCGCCGGTTACACATACTTCTGGGTTTCGGCGCACGTTGATGACAAGCTACGTCTCACCGGCGGGTGCGCAATCAACCTGCCGGCTAAGAGACGCCACCTGCCCACACATAATCTCAAACGCCATCTTAACTCCGGGAAACCGGACAAAAAATAAATAAACAAAAACGAAATTCAAAGGAAAAATATTATAACAAGGGGAATACAAATGGATGTGGCATAGCAATATTTATCATGGTACAGCTAACTGTATCTTAATATATAGATAAATGAAATTAAATCACAATAATCCATTAATATCCATATCTATATTTAACCCCTCTGGGGTTAAACTGCCCATGTCAAAAATCCATTTAGCCTCTATCTTATTTAGATTATTCAGATGGTCACCTCCTCTCCAATGTTTATCAACCTGTTGTATCCCGATGAATCTCAACAAACTAGGGTCACTATTATGATATTTCTGGAAGCGAACTGAAACACTATGCTTATCATAGTTCCTCTTAATGTTGTACATATGTTCCGAGATTCTCACTTTGAGCATCCTAATGGTGTGGCACACATATTGAACAGTTAGCTGTACCATGATAAATATTGCTATGCCACATCCATTTGTATTCCCCTTGTTATAATATTTTTCCTTTGAATTTCGTTTTTGTTTATTTATTTTTTGTCCGGTTTCCCTGAGTTAAGATGGCGTTTGAGATTATGTGTGGGCAGGTGGCGTCTCTTAGCCGGCGGGTTGATTGCGCACCCGCCGGTGAGACGTAGCTTGTCATCAATGTGCGCCGAAACCCGGAAGTATGTGTAACCGGCGAGATTTTACTTCTATAACGTTCGCTCATTTTTGGCGCCGTTTTTTATCATTTCCTGATTTTTGTAAGTATAAAAATGTGAATTTGATGTATTGTATTTTAGATGCACTTTGAGAAAGACTGAGAGTCGAAACGCGTTAGTGCCATTCCATTCCATTTATTTTAATAAATATTTTAAATTGGATTGGATCTATCTACGTGCATTATTTCCTTGGGATATCAACCTTATAAGAATTGTCTCGCTAATTGAATATTATCCATCACCATTCTGGATTTCATACTGGCGGAGCGGACTATCCCACAAACAAGCTGTTGACGTTGGTGAATATATCGTTGCCATATTGTACATATTCCATGCTTGTTTGCTTAGAGCCGGCTTATATGGCTCTTGAAATAGTGAGTTGAACTACTATTTTCTTCTTGATCTTGATACCCATTTCCAGACATACTGCGCAATATGTGTCCATCTTTAGGTCTTTTAGGAACTCAGAGGGATCATCAAAGAAGATTTTGAATATATCTTGTTCATATTGCGCAAGGACCTTTTCCTTTTTTACTGCCATGCACATTGCCATGCACAATACCAGTCCGCCATGCACAATACCAGTCTGCCATTCACAGTGCCATGCACAGTACCAATTTACCCTGCACATTACCAGTCTGCCAGCCACATTACCAGTCTGCCATGCACAATACCAGTCTGCCATGCACAATACCAGTCTGCCATGCACAACATTCTACCATGCACAATACCAGTCTGCAAGCAACATTACCAGTCTGCCATGCACAATACCAGTCTGCCATGCGCAATACCAGTCTGCCATGCACATTGCCATGCACAGTACCAGTCTGCCATGCACATTGCCATGCACAGTACCAGTCTGCCATGCACATTGCCATGCACAATACCAGTCTGCCATGCACAGTACCCATCTGCCATGCACAGTACCCGTCTGCCATGCACAATACCCGTCTGCCATGCACAGTACCCGTCTGCCATGCACAGTACCCGTCTGCCATGCACAGTACCCATTTGCCATGCACAATACCAGTCTGCCGTGCACAATGCCAGTCTGCCGTGCACAGTACCAGTCTGCCGTGCACAGTACCAGTCTGCCGTGCACAGTACCAGTCTGCCGCGCACAGTACCAGTCTGCCGCGCACAGTACCAGTCTGCCGCGCACAGTACCAGTCTGCCGCGCACAGTACCAGTCTGCCGCGCACAGTACCAGTCTGCCACGCACAGTACCCGTCTGCCACGCACAGTACCAGTCTGCCACGCACAGTACCAGTCTGCCACGCACAGTGCCAGTCTGCCACGCACAGTGCCAGTCTGCCACGCACAGTGCCAGTCTGCCACGCACAGTGCCAGTCTGCCATGCACAGTGCCAGTCTGCCATGCAGTGCCATGCACAGTACCCATCTGCCATGCACAATACCAGTCTGCCATGCACAATGCCAGTCTGCCATGCACAGTGCCATGCACAATACCAGTCTGCCATGCACATTGCCATGCACAGTACCAGTCTGCCGTGCACAATACCAGTCTGCCGTGCACATTACCAGTCTGCCGTGCACATTACCAGTCTGCCGTGCACATTACCAGTCTGCCGTGCACATTACCAGTCTGCCGTGCACATTACCAGTCTGCCGTGCACATTACCAGTCTGCCGTGCACATTACCAGTCTGCCATGCACATTACCAGTCTGCCATGCACATTACCAGTCTGCCATGCACAATACCAGTCTGCCAGACACAATACCAGTCTGCCAAACACAATACCAGTCCGCCAGCCATATTACCAGTTCGCCAGCCATATTACCAGTCTGCCATGCACAATACCAGTCTGCCATGCACAATACAGTCTGCCATGCACAATAACCAGTCTGCCATGCACAATACCAGTCTGCCATGCACAATACCAGTCTGCCATGCACAATACCAGTCTGCCATGCACAGTACCAGTCTGCCATGCACAGTACCAGTCTGCCATGCACATTGCCATGCACTGTACCAGTCTGCCATGCACAGTACCAGTCTGCCATGCACATTGCCATGCACAGTACCAGTCTGCCATGCACATTGCCATGCACAGTACCAGTCTGCCATGCACAGTACCAGTCTGCCATGCACAGTACCAGTCTGCCATGCACAGTACCAGTCTGCCATGCACAATACCAGTCTGCCAGCCACATTACCAGTCTGCCGTGCACAATACCAGTCTCCCGTGCACATTACCAGTCTGCCAGCCACATTACCAGTCTGCCAGCCACATTACCAGTCTGCCAGCCACATTACCAGTCTGCCAGCCACAGTACCAGTCTGCCATGCACACCATTCTACCATGCACAATACCAGTCTGCCAGCCACATTACCAGTCTGCCATGCACAATACCCGTCTGCCATGCACAATACCCGTCTGCCATGCACAATACCAGTCTCCCGTGCACAAAACCAGTCTGCCAGCCATATTACCAGTCTGCCAGCCATATTGCCAGTCTGCCAGCCATATTGCCAGTCTGCCAGCCATATTGCCAGTCTGCCAGCCATGTTACCAGTCTGTCATGCACAATACCAGTCTGCCATGCACATTGCCATGCACAGTACCAGTCTGCCATGCACAATACCAGTCTGCCATGCACAGTGCCAGTCTGCCATGCACAGTGCCAGTCTGCCATGCACAGTGCCAGTCTGCCATGCACAGTGCCAGTCTGCCATGCAGTGCCAGTCTGCCATGCAGTGCCAGTCTGCCATGCAGTGCCAGTCTGCCATGCACAATACCAGTCTGCCATGCAGTGCCAGTCTGCCATGCACAGTACCAGCCTGCCATGCACAGTACTAGTCTGCCATGCACACCATTCTACCATGCACAATACCAGTCTGCCATGCACATTACCAGTCTGCCATGCACATTACCAGTCTGCCATGCACATTACCAGTCTGCCATGCACATTACCAGTCTGCCATGCACAATACCAGTCTGCCATGCACATTACCAGTCTGCCATGCACAATACCAGTCTGCCATGCACAAAACCAGTCTGCCATGCACAAAACCAGTCTCCCGTGCACAAAACCAGTCTGCCAGCCATATTACCAGTCTGCCAGCCATATTACCAGTCTGCCAGCCATATTACCAGTCTGCCAGCCACATTACCAGTCTGCCATGCACAATACCAGTCTGCCGTGCACAGTACCAGTCTGCCGTGCACAAAACCAGTCTCCCGTGCACAAAACCAGTCTCCCGTGCACAAAACCAGTCTGCCAGCCATATTACCAGTCTGCCAGCCATATTACCAGTCTGCCAGCCATATTACCAGTTCGCCATCCATATTACCAGTCTGCCATGCACAATACCAGTCTGCCAGACACAATACCAGTCTGCCAGACACAATACCAGTCTGCCAGACACAATACCAGTCTGCCAGACACAATACCAGTCTGCCAGACACAATACCAGTCTGCCAGACACAATACCAGTCTGCCAGACACATTACCAGTCTGCCAGACACATTACCAGTCTGCCAGACACAATACCAGTCTCCCGTGCACAAAACCAGTCTGCCAGCCATATTACCAGTTCGCCAGCCATATTACCAGTTCGCCAGCCATATTACCAGTTCGCCAGCCATATTACCAGTTCGCCAGCCATATTACCAGTTCGCCAGCCATATTACCAGTCTGCCATGCACAATACCAGTCTGCCATGCACAATACCAGTCTGCCATGCACAGTACCAGTCTGCCATGCACAGTACCAGTCTGCCATGCACATTGCCATGCACTGTACCAGTCTGCCATGCACAGTACCAGTCTGCCATGCACATTGCCATGCACAGTACCAGTCTGCCATGCACAGTACCAGTCTGCCATGCACAGTACCAGTCTGCCATGCACAATACCAGTCTGCCATGCACAATACCAGTCTGCCATGCACAATACCAGTCTGCCAGCCACATTACCAGTCTCCCGTGCACATTACCAGTCTCCCGTGCACATTACCAGTCTGCCAGCCACATTACCAGTCTGCCAGCCACAGTACTAGTCTGCCATGCACACCATTCTACCATGCACAATACCAGTCTGCCAGCCACATTACCAGTCTGTCATGCACAATACCAGTCTGCCAGCCACATTACCAGTCTGTCATGCACAATACCAGTCTGCCAGCCACATTACCAGTCTGCCAGCCACATTACCAGTCTGCCATGCACAGTACCCGTCTGCCATGCACAGTACCCGTCTGCCATGCACAATACCAGTCTCCCGTGCACAAAACCAGTCTGCCAGCCATATTACCAGTCTGCCAGCCATATTACCAGTCTGCCAGCCATATTACCAGTCTGCCATGCACAATACCAGTCTGCCATGCACATTGCCATGCACAGTACCAGTCTGCCATGCACAATACCAGTCTGCCATGCACAGTGCCAGTCTGCCATGCAGTGCCAGTCTGCCATGCAGTGCCAGTCTGCCATGCAGTGCCAGTCTGCCATGCAGTGCCAGTCTGCCATGCACAATACCAGTCTGCCATGCAGTGCCAGTCTGCCATGCACAATACCAGTCAGCCATGCACAGTACCAGTCTGCCATGCACAGTACCAGTCTGCCATGCACAGTACCAGTCTGCCATGCGTACTAGTCTGCCATGCACACCATTCTACCATGCACAAAACCAGTCTGCCATGCACAAAACCAGTCTGCCATGCACATTACCAGTCTGCCATCCATATTACCAGTCTGCCAGCCATATTACCAGTCTGCCAGCCATATTACCAGTCTGCCAGCCAATACCAGTTCGCCAGCATAATACCAGTCTGCCATGCACAATACCAGTCTGCCATGCACAATACCAGTCTGCCATGCACAGTACCAGTCTGCCATGCACAGTACCAGTCTGCCATGCACAGTACCAGTCTGCCATGCACAAAACCAGTCTGCCGTGCACAAAACCAGTCTGCCAGCCATATTACCAGTCTGCCAGCCATATTACCAGTCTGCCAGCCATATTACCAGTTCGCCATCCATATTACCAGTCTGCCATGCACAATACCAGTCTGCCATGCACAATACCAGTCTGCCATGCAGTGCCATGCACAGTACCCGTCTGCCATGCACAGTACCAGTCTGCCATGCACAGTACCAGTCTCCCGTGCACAAAACCAGTCTGCCAGCCATATTACCAGTCTGCCAGCCATATTACCAGTCTGCCAGCCACATTACCAGTCTGCCATGCACAATACCAGTCTGCGAGGCACATTACCAGTCTGCCATGCACAATACCAGTCTGCCATGCACAATACCAGTCTGCCAGCCACATTACCAGTCTGCTATGCACAATACCAGTCTGCCATGCACAATACCAGTCTGCCATGCACATTACCAGTCTGCCATGCACATTACCAGTCTGCCATGCACATTACCAGTCTGCCATGCACAATACTAGTCTGCCAGCCATATTACCAGTCTGCCAGCCATATTACCAGTCTGCCAGCCATATTACCAGTTCGCCAGCCATATTACCAGTCTGCCATGCACAATACCAGTCTGCCATGCACAATACCAGTCTGCCATGCACAATACCAGTCTGCCATGCACAATACCAGTCTGCCGTGCACAATACCAGTCTCCCGTGCACAAAACCAGTCTGCCAGCCATATTACCAGTCTGCCAGCCATATTACCAGTTCGCCAGTCATATTACCAGTCTCCCGTGCACAATACCAGTCTCCCGTGCACAAAACCAGTCTGCCAGCCATATTACCAGTCTGCCAGCCATATTACCAGTCTGCCATGCACAATACCAGTCTGCCATGCACAATACCAGTCTGCCATGCAGTGCCATGCACAGTACCCGTCTGCCATGCACAGTACCAGTCTGCCATGCACAATACCAGTCTCCCGTGCACAAAACCAGTCTGCCAGCCATATTACCAGTCTGCCAGCCATATTACCAGTCTGCCAGCCACATTACCAGTCTGCCATGCACAATACCAGTCTGCCATGCACAATACCAGTCTGCCAGCCACATTACCAGTCTGCTATGCACAATACCAGTCTGCCATGCACAATACCAGTCTGCCATGCACAATACCAGTCTGCCATGCACATTACCAGTCTGCCATGCACAATACTAGTCTGCCAGCCATATTACCAGTCTGCCAAACATATTACCAGTCTGCCATGCATAATACCAGTGTCTCATACCAGTGTGCCTAAATACCAGCCTGCCATGCCATGCATACCACGTGCCATTAAATATCCGCATAATGTATACGCTACAAAAAAAATGCCCGCCCAAGCACAACACAATCTAAGGGGCCCCATGAGTTTACAATCTAAGGGGCCCCATGAGCTTACAATCTAAGGGGCCCCATGAGCTTACAATCTAAGGGGCCCCATGAGCTTACAATCTAAGGGGCCCCATGAGCTTACAATCTAAGGGGCCCCATGAGCTTACAATCTAAGGGGCCCCATGAGCTTACAATCTAAGGGGCCCCATGAGCTTACAATCTAAGGGGTCCCACGAGTTTACAATCTGAGGGTCCGGTTCCCGTGAGTTTACAATCTAAGAGGGAAGAGGAACCTGCTCTAATATATAAATGCCTTTGTAATGCGCTGTCAGCTGCGCGCGCCCATCACAGCTGCTCAGTTGGCCCTCCTGTTGCGGATGGCGATGGACGCGTTACAAACGCATTTATATAGAGAGATACTCTTGGATAGGACATTGAAAAAAAAACTATGTGGACGTGAATTCTGAGCTGGCGACAACAATAGACTGCCCTCTGGGCAGGCTTTCCACCTAGTATCTAATAAACCGTTAATATTCTGCAGTAAAAAGTCTTTCTGTATAGATTTGTTTGACATTTGAGGATTTTTTTTGCAAATCTTTTTTTAAATATCGTTCTTTTTTTCTATAACCGCCCTTTTTATTATTCATTGGATCTTATATGTAAATTTCAGACATTTTCGTTCGGTAGTTTCTTTGCAAATAGTGTTTCACTTTTCAAACAGTCAAGCGTACATTCCCCCCCCCCCCACTCCATTCATCTGCGGTGTCGGGTTTTTTCGGCAGCTGCTCTGTGATCGGAGTCTGCTCGGGTTTCTCTGGAGTGTTCAATCCAGAGGTTTTTGCGGGTTTCGGTGTGCGTTCGCCGGGTTTTGTGGTGAGTTTGTCAGGTTTGCGGCGGCTTTTCCCTGCACTACGACAGCCCTGTGGTGCTTGCTGAATACACCGCAGGGTCGCCGAAATGGGATCGCCAAATCGCGCTGAATTGAAGAGAACAAAAAGTCACCGAACGTGCAGTGACTTTGATTCTCTTTGAATAACCCTGTATATGTTGCACTTGTCTTCGTTCATGATGGTCGAGAAAGGCTCCATGTAGGAGTCGAAATGTTGCAGTGATAAAGGATCCTTTGTATTTTGATGGTGTGACTGGCTTCAATCCTTTTGCTTTTAAAGTGATACTACCACAAACAAACTGTAATTACATTACTTAGAAATCTACTGCCATCCATGACTTTTCAACTCGCGCTCCCTACATCTACTGGCTTTAACTGAAACCTGGCCCTCTCCATGTGATACTGCCACACCTGCATCCCTAATGCATGGCGTTCTCCAACTAACACACCCCTAGACTGAGTGACAAAAAAGGCGGCGGCGTGGGGTGGTTATTCTCTCCCCACTTCTCCTTTCAGGACATTCCTCCATGCCCATCTCTTACTTTCCGCACATTTGAGGTCCATACTATTCGCCTGTTTAAGCCTCTAGCCGCTTGTATTGCCGTTATCTACCGACGACCCCCCCCCCCCCCGGCCAACCTCTTCAATTCCTTGACCAGTTCTCTTCTTGGCTCCCACATTTCATGTCTTTTGACGTTCCATCCCTAATTCTTTGTGATTTTAACATCCCTTTTGACTCGCCACATAGCTCAACTGCCTTGTGATTTCTCTCCATTACATCCTCAATTGGCCTATTCCGTGGTCTGACTCTCCCACAGCTGGCAATACGCTGGATCTTATCTTCTCCTACTTGTGCCCCATCTCTGACCTCGCTATTACACCTCTTTACGGTCTACACGCGCACGGCCAACTCTCACCTCAAAGACAGCACCGGTCCTGTGGAATGACTTGCCTTGCCCTATCGAACTCTCCCCTGATCTTCAGGCCTTCAAGAAATCCCTCAAAACCCATCTCTTCAGATTAGTGTACCACATCACTGATGCAACTTCTCCCTCTGCTCACACATGATTGAAGCTGCTTCTATGGCCCCACCATTCCTGAACCACTAGAGGAATTTTACTGGATGGCAGGATCATTGGTGCCAGTCTTCCTCAATCGAAATCCCTCTAGACTGTAAGCTCCTATGAGCAGGGCCCTCTACACCTCGCTTCCACCATATGTCCGTTTATCTCATTCCCTTTGGTTATTGTAAAGCGCTGCGGAAACGGTTTGCGCAATATAAATGATGACAATAACTAAGCCGCTAACAGGGATATGCCAAAATTTTCTGGCTTTCGCCAATATTTTCTTTTGTTGGCCTCATTAGCGACAAAGGAAGGCGCCTCCAGTTGTCGGTAGGAATCCACGTGATGCTGTGAAGACACTGCAAGAGCAGGGGCGCCGTAACCCCAAATACAAGCGTGCAGATAAAAGAGCAGGTCCTCAAGCGGAAAAGCGTGTCATAAATACCTTTATTCAGGGGGGATAGCAAACCCCACAGATCTCTCCTGAATAAAAGGTATTTCTGACACTCTTTTGCGCTTGAGGACCTACTCTTTTACCTGCAGGCTCCTTATTAACGACTAAATTTTAACAGGGACCCAGATTATTTACCTCATTGCGTGTTGATTAAAAAAGAAACACTGAATTATCACGTTGACATACAGTAAGTATTCAAACCCTTAAAGGTACTTCAGCTAAGTATGTTGATAGGGATTACAGCCCTTTTATGTATAATGTGATAAGTTTCCCTCAAGATGTCAGCTTGGATGGGGACTGTTGGTGGACCATTTCCAGATTGTTCTGGGAGTCTGTGGCACCTCTGTATCTGAAATTGATAAACTGGTTGGCTGGTGTCTTTTGTAAGAGGGAAAGTGACCAGATCGAATTCGAAGTTCCAGCTTTCCTTCTGCTTTTGCTGTCAATTTTATCCTCCGATGAATTTAAGAAAATTTCTAGATGTCTGTGAAAGGTCTCCCTTGATGAAAATGAAGGTCATACATGCATGCTTTGTTAGCACCCCATGAATACAACCATGATGCATTATGGAGTCTCACGGGTCTGGCAGATTATTTGGGAGCCTCAGATGAAGTATCATAGTAAATTAAAATGCCAAATATAAATCCTATAGAAAAACCATCCTGTTAATAAAGTCTGATTCTTCAGCTACGGATTATTCTCAAAGCATTGAGGCAACTGCACTGTGCCGTAGCTATGGAGGAAAGTAAAGCTTTTATTGCACTTTGAGGTGATTTTTAAATCCTCTACAGAAAGCGGCATCTCCCTCCCCCCCTTTTTTTTTTTTTTTAATCTGTTGAATCCTGCAAAGTGACTGAATCACCCAAAGGTAACGTAGATTTTTGGGATAGGTGCAAACTTGATACTATATGAAATGTCTTGAGTAGATTTAATAGCTCCTGCTTCTCCTGTACTGCAAAACGAACGTTAAATACTTTAGAACTTGCTTTTTGGCTGGATTGTTCTAGTCATGGGTGAAATGGCAACACCTCAGTGAAATTGTTGAAATTGTTTGTTTTCCACAGAACGTTGGTTGCACGAGAAATAAGGTGACATTGTTAAAACAGCTGAATGAAATGGATGATCACTATACAGTACAGTTTGGGAACAATCTGTGTAGCTTGCAAAGCCACAAACATTGTAGGAGGTTCTGTAAGATCCTTTCCACTAACATGTAAGAGATTAAGACATCTCATGCTTTGAAACCTCTATAGCCTTATTTGATGAACGGGGGGGGGGGGGGGGAGAGAGAAACAGGCATCAACGAGTGAGCAATACCTGACATGTAATTGAGAAAGTACTGGGGGAACCAAGAGGACTTCACAACTCTCTATTCACAGGCTTGGCTGGAATGAAGTCCTGAATGTTTACTCATTGCAGTGGACCTTTTTTTTTTCCCCCCCCCTGGAAGCTTGCCTCGCGTAGACATTAACCCGAAAATAAACCACAAAATCATGAAGATAAGTAAAGCGATACTCCCTTAGCAAGATAAACTTCCCAAGTTTGTTTGTCTCAAGTGCATTTAGGTTGCGGCGTCCAATTACACGTTCCTGGCTGAAAACACACAAAAAGGTGAACATTACAAGCAAAAAAAAAAACACCTTACAGAACACTCACTGCTCATTTAAATTACTGGAAACCATATGCACATTAATAAGTCATGGTAACAGTGGAACATCAAGAATCTCCTACACAAGTTCCGCCTTCAGAGATGAAGCGATTTACTGCCAGCAAAACTCCTTCATGTGAGTGCTAAAGTATCAGTGAAACACAGGAGCATCCTCGCTTATTTTTTTTATTTAATTTTGATTTTTTGCAGTATTCCATGCTTAGCTTCTCCAATTTCCTTTTTCTGAGTCTTGCAACATAAGAGCATAAAGAAAGACAGACCATCTTACCTTCAACTGAAGAATGTTTTTTCTCTTTAGGGTTTATGGGAGGAACTTCGGGTTTTTGGTTTTAAAGCATGCATGTTCTGCCAAGACCATGGAAGAACTCTTCATTGTACGTGAAGTGTCAGTATATTATAAGAGCAAATAATCTGGTCTACAACATAAGGCATAATGTCAAATTAAATCAGAGACTGGAAGGATTTGTACAAGTTTCTGCTTTGATCTTCAGGTAGCTAAACAATGATAAAATAAGGAGGCTCACAATTGCATGCTAGTTGAGCAAACTTTTACACATAGGAGGATTGCAGTTATACAAGCTCTTTACTTACACAAAAGATGCAGATGTCAGCATAGAAACAAGGGGTCAATATGTAACATTTTAGGTTCGTGTCAGACAAGCGCACCTAGTGCGCCCGCCGCAGCCGCGTGATGCAGCGGCGGGGCCGGTCACACGCTTGTGTGCGCGCAGCAAGCGTCCGTGTAGCAAATCTCTTCGTTGATACGCTATAAAACGCGTCAATGGAGCTGCAAAGCGCGATCCTCCATAGGAGGATTGCGATTTGCACAGCTGAGCGCACTCAGCGGCAGCGGAGAGTAGAAGAAATGTCCGCTCTCACGGACGTTCCTTCCACTCTGCAGTGCGCTTTTCTGACACAGGCCTTAATCTTCGCTGATGTCATGGCTGGCAGTGTCCGCTAATTTAGGCGACTCCTTTTAATAGTATACAAATTTTTCTCAAACTGTGGCACAGGTCAAACTCTCTGCATTGTGTTATCAATGACTATTGATGTTATATATGGTATCCCATGAGTTTGTAGCCTTTTTCTTCTAAAATTCCAACATCTTCCAACAGTGTCAAACTCATGTCCGCACCAAGTTTGACAGACCTGTCCATATCAATTGGAAAAACACACATAGGCAATATTTTGTTAATATTTTTACAGTTTATATTTACTATGCAACTTTCTGGAAAATTTATTTATACATGAAGTTACACATAAATGAATTTATAAATAAAAGTGTCTAAATTGCAAAATACGACATGAAGTTTACAATGCATCACTTCCATTTTCCAGACAAACGTAACAACGCTTCAAGGCTTGGCAATGATAAAAACAACCTCCTTTGACCACAAACAAGACATTTGACAGTTTCCCAACCGATTTTAAACACTCTAAAACTTAAACTTTATTTCTCAAATACTTAAAACGTATCAAGCTAAAGCTGTAACATAACTTTCAGCTTAGCAGGCTGGTCCCTATTGTGCAAATATATATTTAGCAAATCTGCTATCATACAACTTGTAAACACCCAGGTATCCCTCACTATATATGCATATGCCTCTTGTATAAAACCTGCTAGAGCAGAAAGCTTCCTGAAAGTAACAGCTTTGTGTTATGTCCAAAGCACAAATAAATGAAAAGCTACAAAAATCCACTGGGTTAAAGGCTCATCTCCATCATTCAATGTTGAGGAAAGGTAATTTGTTGCTCTGTGTTGATCATTTTCATAGCATAGTTAGCTTTCATAAGTCCAAGGGTCTGAAACGGCTACGTACCGAGTACACAGCATATAGGCGATCAGTAATACTTTTGGAAAGTAACAGCAGGGTCAAGATCATTTGAGGGGGACTAAAAGAGTAAGATGAAATGATAATCATGTCAAGCTCTTCCATTGAGGACTGGTAGTAAAAATCAGGGACCATGTATGGTAGGTTAGTGAACTGCAGCATGTCTGTAGGTTTTGATCAGCTTTTGAGTAACAGGGTCCTTTGGTTAAACACTCACTCATTCTACAGCAAAGCCACAAGTCTCTTCTACTGCAGTTAAAAGCTTCTCATACAGCTTCTCATAGGATTCATATGGTGGAATGTCAATCCTGTTAAAACTTAAAAGCAGTAAAGTTGTGTTACAAATATTGTTCATTTGTAGAATGGAGAGAGCGATGTAAAGCATTAAGGTGTCAAAATAAGTAATAACATTTACATACACTATTACATTAACACATTGTTACGATGGATATCAAAGTCTCTTCCAGGTACTCTTAACATTCCAGCTTTTGTGGAAGGGTGAATGGACACCAAAACAATACAGAGAAATACCAACACCACATGCATTAGAACCACCATGCGTGCATTAAACTCAACCTTGACTGGCAAAGGTTTAGGTCAGGAGGGAAAAGTTCATATCCTGTAGATGTGAACGTCTCTCGAAAGGTAGGTATTAAATGGATTACAATTGAATTTAATTAAAGGCTTGTTTTTCGCACTCTGAATTGATTTAGGTAAAACGCATAAGCCACTAGAAGATCACTTTAACCAAATCATCAGAAATGATGTGAAGTAACATGATCGGTAAGTGTAAATGGTTACCTGGTGACCGTTACAATAAGTTTTAGAAACTCCTGTAACCACACTTGAATACCCAGAGATTAGTCTTTTGCAGGACACTTCTTTTGTAACGCTCCAAAAATATACCGAAGCTGCATAAGTTCCTTTATGGTCTGGAGGTCTTTATATGAAAGATTTTCCTATCGGAAAACTCAACTCCTTTAATATGGTTCATAGTTCATGTCACAAATTATATTCGTTCAATTTAGAAAGCTCAATGTTTATTTGTGAGCTTCATAATGCAATTGTCAAAAAAGACCTTTGTCCATTTTTCATTCTATGCACACTCCACCCAAACGCAGGGAATTCAATCCTAGGTCACATGAACATTGCCATAAGATCAGTATGCATAGAGTTGAGAGAGCTCAGAGGTTTCTCCTGCTTGCTCATGTCCTTTAACCTCCCTGGCGCTCTGATTTTTTAAAAAATTTCTTGTCCAAAAGTTGTCTCCTCCCCCGCGGTATCCCGAGTGTGGCTCGGGGTTAAATTCCTATGCTGGAAGCGGTAACCCCGAGCAACACTCGGGATGCCGCTGGATACATCACCTGTCCCTGCACTCCCTTGATGTCCCTCGCAGTCTCCTCCGGCGATCAAGACATCATACTTCCTGGTTCCCTCCTCACGAAAAGGGAATCCAGGATGTAAAACGCTGCGATTGCCGGAGGACACTGCGGGGTTCAGCGAGGGAGCGCAGTGAGAGGTGATGTATGCAGCCCAAGTGTGGCTCGGGGTTACCGGTGAAATTTAACCCCGAGACACACTCGAGAACACCGTCAGGGTGGTTAATTCTAGGCATAAAGGGCAATATTCCAAAGTTGGTGCCAACTTAACCAGAGCGGTTGTAAACATCACTCCATAGACTATAATGGCTCTGGCAAGTTTAAAAAAGCTCTGGTTAAGGCTAATGTCAGACGAACGCAGTCTGAGCGAACTCTGTGTGCGTGCATAACGGACAGACAAACGTAATGATGGAAGATACTGTAGACACCACATGGTCCGTTTTTTTTTGGGGGTTTTTTTGACCGATTTAGAAAAAATTCAAAAAGGGAATTATGGGAAACAAAATTAAGAGTACAGTACAGTCAGCCAGACCAAAAAAACTTGAGCGTCAACGTGATGGACCTCACAAATGCACCCAGTAGGACGTTGCGTCATCACGCACACAGGCCGCTGCGCACTCTGGGCGTCAGTCGTAGCGCTTTTACGTTGAGGCCTAAATGGCATACTTTGCCACCTGCGTGGTGTGTGCGCACTTCGGTGCCCACGTACTTCGTGTGTTGGTCTCTATTGATCACAAATCAATGCTACGACGGACGTTAAACTGTGCGGCAACACGGACGTGATGACTGCGTTCGTCTGACGCTAGCCTAAGTTAGCACCAACTTTGGAATGTAGCCCAAAGACTCTCTGAACCATTCAGTTGGTCATGCTTCAGAGGCAAACATCCTGATTTTCATTAAATACTGTATTCACCTTCTGGAATAGAAAGTTTACGTCACTTGACCAAAGCTTATCAGTATTTGCCACACCAGCATGAATATCCATCATAAGAAGCATATATTGCACATTGCAAACATTTAGAAACAACCATAAAACCAGCTTATAGAACAGTTTTTCCACCTAGGTTTATGCAGTTAAACTTTTTAGAGTGATATTCACAAAGCATGGGTGTCAAAAAAAATTCCAGTCACCAAATGGCAATCTGAAACACAAAATCCAAACTGCGGTAGGAAAGTCTTCACAGTGAAGCTTCTCCTGTAGAGGTTTGGATTTTTCGCTTTTGTGAAACCTTGGCGTTTGTCAGAGTTGCAAAAACAGCGATTTTGCAGTGATTGCAGTTTGACGAACATCAGCGCTTTGAATGACCACTTTGCAAAATACTGTATTAGGTCAATAAAAAGACCAAATTGAGAAAGATTCATAGTTGACTCACCAGGTATGTGCCTTGGGAAGGCTATCAGTGTTGCCATCGATTAAATGTATTGTAAAGAGCCTGGGTCCTGCTGCCCCTGTAGAACCTTAAAGGAAAAGCCCCGGATAATAAACATACTGATGTTATTAGTGCAAGTTACATAAATAAAAAATAAAAAGATTGACGATGAAGGACTGGTGCAAAAAGCTACAGTAATGAACCCGTTTCCAATGATAACCATAGGATAATTTTGGCTATTTTGAGTCAAATTGGTTTATACCACACACACTATATGCAGTAAATACAATTAAAGACTAAATACTAAATACTCCAGAACCAGTGACTACAGAAAGACCAATAAGACTAAACAAGTTATTGTCTCTATACACCTATCTAAAAAGAATCCTAGTGACATCCAAGGGAATTCCCTGCTCTCTTTTTTAACCAGGTTTTGTGTATTGAAATATGCAACAGATGGCACCCCAATACCCCTTTCTATGTAAAAACCATTCACCTTGTAGTGCTTTAAAGCCCTGGAGAGGTACTCTTGTAGAGCCAGTGACAAACTGCAGAAGACGTGCCCTCCTCTCCTCATCAAATGATTCCACTGCCTGCCAAAACCACTGGACAATATTGCTGTCTGCCATACAATGTTTTAGTCTGGTATTAGCCTTCCAGTCCACAAGATCAATTTTATCCAGACCACCAATGATTAGCTGTTGAGAGAAAAAAATGTGATCCTTAATTCCAGTTTGGCAGAGAACAGTTAATACAGGAGAGGTACAAGTGGCACATAACTTGTACATTGATATCCATTCGTCACAATTGCTGAAATTAAATTCCTAGCCTCATCTCTAATACCATAACAGTTTGCACCTAAAAAATGTATACATGAACTGAATACATATACAGATTGTAATTTAAGATGGAAGAAATAGAATATTTTTCAAAAAGTCTTTTTGTCTAATTTTAACTGTGGCCAAATAGCCAATTCTCTATTGCTCAACGCTCTATTCCATAGTTGGTGCAAACTTAACCAGAACCATTATAGTCTATGGAGTTAAATTTACAACAGCTTTGGTTAAGTTAGCACCAACTTTGGAATATTGCCCAGTGTGTTTGTTTTTTTATTTTCTTCAAAATGAAACCAGCACTCTACATCATGTATTTTTAAAGAAATAAATCCAATTTTTTTTTCTGTTACTTCTCAGTTCTTCACGGATTAGAATGCCACCTATTCAAAAAAGATTCCTGTGTGATCCATTCATTTTTTTTTTTCACATTATCTACTTTACCAAGAGGTGCTCAATAAAGAGAAAAAATAAAAAGTTTCAGTAAAGTCTGTAAACATGACATGGCTGCCACCAGAAAATCTATCCCTTACTGAAGCACTGGTGCCTGCTCCTTGATAGAGGCCCTTGCTGTAAAACTGAATATTTACATGAATTAAGCTTGTGATAAAGAGCTCAGTAAGGAAAAGGCACTGATAAAGCAACACCCTTTTCAGGCTGACAGAGGGATGTTAGTTTTCATTACCTCTAGTTCTTTCTGCTCAAATGGTTTCAGTAGGTGCTGAGGTATTAACTCATTAAAGCCCTTTTGCAAAGCAAGGAACTGTGCTTCAATTCCTCTCATAAACCGCCAGTTAACGTATAATCTGTAGGAGAAGGGAGAAACCTCTAAAAATACAGTAACACGTTCAATTATTTCAATAATCTCGTTAATGGATTACTCCCCAGATAAACAAGACTTCATATCCATGGTTCTGTCATATTCCCCTCTTGTGCAGTAGTCGTCAACACACCAACTAACTGCTCTAGGAACACTTAACGCAATTGCTTGTATGCTTACCTCACATATTCTTTTTTGTTTTCCTCTGTTACAGGAACATCCCTTCCGTTGGGCTTAAGTTCATGCTGAAGGATTTGTCCAAAAGCATTGTGCTCAACACAGAAAGTGTGATCTAACACAGGTGTGATGTCATTCTCACTAGTAAAGAAAAGAAGGCGCTTAAACACTAGAGTTCAAAAATAATTATACTTAACACCTCCCTACCAAAAAGGTTTGAGTTTAATACATTTCTTAACTACCATTTCCCAGTCTGGAACAGAGCTGTCAAACTCATGGCCCCCAGATGTTTATGCCTACAATTCCCAGAATTCCTTCAATGGAATAGATGGCATGGGAATCAAGGGAGTTGTAGTTCAGAAACATCTGGGCAGCCAGAGTTTGACAGCCTTGGTGTAGAGTTTCTCACAGGCTGAGGTTACACCATTTAAATGCCTATTGTACAAAATTGTCTATTTTTCTTTTGAACAGTAGGACCTAGAAATTAACACTCCCCATTGTCAACTACAACCAATGGATTAAATAGATTTAAAACAAAAGTAAAAAACATTTTCAACATGACAACTTTTTTTTTACCCTATTCTTTCTATAAGCACATTTAAGTCTTGTAAACTCCATCCTGTAACATGGACAAGAAACCTTTTCTGATTTACCTTATACCTTCATTTTCCAGCAAAGCTCAATATTTTAAATGTACTGCAAATTTCTATGCAATGATACAAGGTATGTTATCTAGGCAGATCAAGATCACAAACTACGGTGAAAGGGTTACTAAGTTAACGAAGTCCGTAATAAAAGGAATCAATCAGTAACAGATTGAGGAAGCACTTGCTGCGAAACGCGTCTCTATTTAATTTGTCGATTAAAAAGAGTGTGTGTTTTATAATGAAGCCTGACCTGTACCTGTGGATTTGCGCTCATATTTAATGTGCTCTACGCCTAAATACTGAGCCAATGTCTTGATACAGGCTCCGGATCATGTGAGTTCTACAGTTTTATCCTGATTTATGCTATGGTCAGTGTTTCTTTTTAACATTGAAGGGTGGAAGTGGAGGATGGTGCGAGGACAGGGACATCCCTTGTTTGGACCCACCACTAAAAAAATTAAGTCTTCTTCTCTTAGGCTCTTGTCCATGTGAGTTAGGACTTTAGAAGATCTTCGACCATAACTTATTTCCAGGTATATGACATATGCATATTGTGAGTTGTACCAAAAACTGAAAACCCTCAAAGGAAAGAGGGAACAGTGACTACCTTTGGCATAGGTATAGGGGGTAACCCTTAAAGTATAAATGCCAAAAATAAGCCTTAGAGCGTAGAAAAGGTAAAACGTAACCTTTATAAGTATAAATTGATAAAAAAAACACTAATTGGAGCGGGAGGAATTAAATGGCAAATGCCAGTAATACTGTTCAAACAAACAACTACAGTGGTGCAAAAACTAATAAAAATGAGGGAAAAAAAGTGTGTAAGTGGCAACAAATAGCACAAAACAAGTGTGAGGAGAGAATACAATACAAAGAATTAAAAGCCTGGTTCCCTGAAGTGTATGGATATTGTCTGGTATACTGTGTTAGTAACGCAAGGGAGTACAACCCCCCCCCCCCAGGTCAGCTCCTTAAAGTAGGAAACAATCCTTCTTGGGACTGCATAAGGCCCCCGGCACACGAGCGTATTTTTGGCTCATGTGCGCCCGCACTTCCCTGCGTCCGTGGGTTTTTGACGGGGAAAGCCATCCACCGGACGTGAAAAAGCCCTCCCCGTCAAAAAGCTAAACGGACGCTGAAAGGATACAAAGCGCGATTCTCCATAGGAGGATCGTGCTTTGTACGCTGAGCGCAGAGAGTGGAAGGAACGTCCACTTTCACGTGTGCCGCCAGCCTAAAGAGGAAAGGAGGAAGAACCTTAAAGGGACACTCTAAGCAAAAATCCCCCCTCCCCCCCGTTTTTTTTACATTAAAATATACCAAGTTACTCAATAACTAGGTAGGATTTTTTTTTTTTTTCACTGTAATACTTACCTTAAAATCCACTTGTTTCCAACGGCGTCCTTTTTTTTTTTATACTCCCCTCCCTCTTCCGCTCCCGTCCTTGTAAATCTGTAACTTGGCTAATGGTTTACGTGAGAAGCGCGCCTCTCATATAAGCCAGCCAATCAGCAGGCTTCCTTTTCTTCTTGGGATTAGGGTTACGCGTAAAAGGATGCGCGCAATACTAATCCCAGCCGCAGACTATGCTAGCGGCTCGCTCCCGCGGCGAGTTGTAGACGTCATCGCGCTGAAAACGTCTCCTACTCGGCAATAGTCGACAGAAGCGGGAAATATGAATCCCGCTCTGCTGACTGTCAGCTGGGAGGGAGGAGTAAAGTCCTCCGCGTCTCTCAGCTGTTTCAGCCGATCGGCTGAGCGGAGGCAGGGGGGAAAGGCAAGGGCATACTCAGGGCATCATGACCATCTAAAAAAAGCTTAGGTGGTCATGTTGCCTAGAGTATCCCTTTAAGGATAAACTAGAGAGATTTAAATACCATGATTAAATCCAGAGAAGGCAAGGAGTAGAGTGAGGGTTGCGCCAACCACCTCAATACAGCACAGCAGGGAACAAGCCAATTAGATTGAAGCATGTATTATTCTGGTGACAAAGAGCAGAACGTAATCAATCCCAAATGCTTCAAGACAAAGCGCTAGAGATACTGAACTGGC
Source organism: Leptobrachium leishanense (assembly GCA_009667805.1). NCBI lineage: Eukaryota > Metazoa > Chordata > Amphibia > Anura > Megophryidae > Leptobrachium > Leptobrachium leishanense. Next base: position 103,416,356 of record CM019069.1, on the reverse strand, counting down.
CAGCAATGAGTCCAGATCTAAATCCCATAGAGCACCTGTGAAGAAATCTCAAAACAGCAGTTGGTGAAAGAAGAGTGGTCCAAAATTCCAGTAGTGAGATGTAAGACACTCACTGATGGTTACAGGAAGCGATTGATTGAAGTTATTTTTTCCATTGGGTGTGCTACCAAATATTAAATTGAGGGTGCCAATAATTTTGTCCAGTCCATTTCTGGAGTTTTGCTGGAATGTGTCAGATTTGGCATTTTTCTCCACTTTTTTGTGTAATACAATGCAAACAAAAGAAAAACATGAATAACTAAATATTTGTAATTGCAATAATTGTTTGGGCGAAGTGGTGCCAATAATTTTGGCCATGACTGCATCTCTAGAGGTGTATACCAGTATGAAGAGGAGTATGACCATGAGACACAAACATTCTGAAGAATAGACTGGAAGGATTTTCATGCACGATGAGCATATGAACTGGCGATGCTAAATGAAGAGAGAACTCAAATAGCATGCCTATCAGCTGTACTGGGATGACCCGCTAGAAAAGGGAAAAAAAAGAAAGAAAAGAAATGCTCCCCATTTGCGAGCAAACACTTACAGAATCCAAACCAGGCTCTTGTGCAGTTCTGGATCCACATATTCCAAGTCCGAGAGCTGAATTTGTTTTCCCAAAAGCTGTTTGTAAAAAGGGACTGTAAAACCCCCATTGATGTAGTGTCCATGGAAAACAGCCAGACCCATAATCCGTCCAACAAAGTGAAAATAAGACAAATGATCCTGAGGAAATAATAAACATAGGGATTATGAGTTTTGAAGTCATGCTTTGAGAGCAGACACAACATAGGAGTTGCATAGATTTACATAGAGAAGGGTCTTGTGCCACAATTAGCCTTGGAAATGGAAAAATTTGTTATTTTGTTATTCTACAAGGATGGGGGAAAAAACATCAGAATAACAAGATGGCTGAACACATGGACGAAAATGCAAGACTAAAAGATGTAGGGCCCTATTCTGTTCTTTGCGATAAAATAGGCAGGTTTCCCTGTAGCGTCCCCATTTTAGCGCGATGTTCAGGGACAGCCGCTAGCTGAGCACCTCGCCCCGGAATGCAGTGCTAACCGCTGTGATACTTGCAGCAGCGCTTGTGTGAGTATCACCTCCCGGAGTCCACCATTCTCACCGTGGGATGAGAGGAGAGTAATGGATTTATTGGAGCTTTTCACAAAGGCAGAATCATTTAGCGCCAGCTTTTAAGTGTAGCTAAAATTTAGGCTTGCATGTCCCCGATTAACTCTAGCATTTGTAATACCTTATTGAAAGGCTAATTAAAGACTGCACATCCTATACTTAACAAGGGGAATGCAAATCACAGAAAGCTCACGAAAGCAAGCGCAAAAACTGATAGGAAGGTATGCATTGGGGGTATGCATTAAAGTCACTTATCCTGGCGGTAACGCTTACACATTCGAACACCAATGTTAGAGTGCAGCAGGAATAATTCTACAGTTTTTCAATGTAGTTTTCTATATTGTTCCTCGCTTGGCGTGCTAGCTGCCCTTCTCCTCCACCTACCCATTCTCTGCTATTCCTGCAGGCTACAAACGCCCTCCAAAATGGAAGGTTTTTAAACCCCAGTACGGAAGACTTTACTGACACCGCCATCGGAGGTTGCATTCCACGCTACACAGTAAGAGAAATGCCTCTGGGTGCACGATACTAGGGTGGGAGATCAATTAAATTAACACTTAAGGATTCCCCAACTTAAGAGTGTATAAAGTACACATGTAGAGATGCATAAAAGAAGGCGGAATGAGAATATCCACTAGTTTGTAGTGAAATGGTTATGTAGAAAAACCTAAAAGCAACAAAACAGGAAAGCCTACATAATAGAAGATTCCCTCCCACAATGTCTTGTGTGCATGCACTTACACTCTCTGGAAACCCTCAAAAAGAAAGTGTCTGTCCAGCACAACGACATGAAGGGAAAAAAAAAAGTGTATCCTTATCTGGGCTTTCGCGATTAATTTCCTTAAGATTTTAACTGACATTGCTATTCACCTCCGTGGCGTTACGAATCTGACATCTTTTAGATGTCGGAATAGTTACAATTTTTTTTAAAAAATTTAGCGAGTATGGCTCGGGGTTAAATGCCTATGCTGAAAGAGGTAACCCCAAGCCACACTCAGGATGATGCTGGATACATTACCTGTCCCTGCGCTCCCTCGCTGTCCCCCACAGTCTCCTCCGGCGATCGCGACCTCATACTTCCTGGTTGCCTTCTCGCGAGAAGGGAACCAGAAAGCAGAACACCGCGTTCGCCGGAGGAGACTGCAGGGGACAGCGAGGGAGTGCAGGGACAGGTAATGTATCTAATCCAGCCCGAGTGTGGCTCGGGGCTACCGCTTTCAGCGGTGAACTTTAACCCCGAGCCACACTCGGGATAAGTGCCAGGGAGGTTAAACACATAAACGTACCAAAGATTCCATTTATATGAAAATTACTTTCTTCATGTTTACATAGAACTCTACCATATCTAGGGCACTAATCACCTGGTGTGAGCTAAAACGCCAATGCTACATGACAAATCTAGTGCGAGCCGCTAAAATGTAGCGCCTGACGACCCACCAACAGATCGCCTTGTTCGCGGTTGTCAGAGTAGAAAATACATTAGCTATCTCAGCGCTACTGCAATTGTGTACAGGATAGAACGTTGTTTCCCCCCCCCCCCCCGTGCAGAGTGCCTGGCCATACATATACAAGCTTGTGAGGGCAGAGGATAAGTATGAACACATCCAGCGAAGAGCCCTCACACCCCTGCATTATTAAAATCCTCCGGGGTGGCCATAATATCCATGTTTTGATGCACACATATTAATTAAGGCTGATGGGTATTGCATGACAAATGCCATCCAACAGCATGTAGAATCATTACAATGCATTTAATAGATCCAAAAGGAAGGCCAGGTGAACGACAATAATTTAACCCCAAATGGGAAGTGTTTGGTGCGTGTATAAATAAAACCCACCATCTTTCTGCCTCTCCTTAGCTGAAAAGCAGCAGGAGGGGCATGGAGCTGCTCAGTAGAGCGGCTTTTGGTACATTGGTTAGGTACTCACTCTACAAAGAGGTGCCTTGAAGGGGCGAGTGAGCTTGTGTTGCAATGGCCATTGAAACAAACTAAAACCTCATAGTGCTTTGTTGTACATGGAAATCCATAGAAATGAGCGCAGATGACACCTTTTTTTCTCTTGTTATGTTTTATACATTAACTGGGCTGTTACTCCTGGCTGTTGCAGCCGCTCCGGTGAGTAGACGCCATGTATGTATGTATGTATGTACGTATGTATGTACGTATGTATGTATGTATGTATGTATGTATGTATGTATGTATGTATACTATGAATAACCCCCAGCATAAAATGTTTAGAATTAGCCATTAGATTTAGGAGACATGTCAATAAAGGATACATTTATAATAGAGCCTACTGCAACAGCAGCGACATTGCTGACCAGATTCATTACTATGGTGTATGGGACAAAGAACACATGTGCTGCATTCCTTTCAATTGCCTGTTAATTTGGTGCAAAGACCTTTTGTGGGTCCCCCCCCTTTTTGCTTCTTTCTGTCAGTTAACAACAGGGTTGAGTGGTAGGTAGATGATTAGCGTATGTGTAGAAATTAGCGCCGGGACCAAACGATCTGTTGGTTACAATAGCGAAAGTGATCTCTAGCGCGCCATGTTAAGTATAGGATGCCGTTAAGTACAGTAACCTCGCACTACGAATCGCAAATTACCGTGCGCTAAGTGGTTTTCTCCATTTACAGAGAGAAGCAAACGATCTGCTGCTCAGGCGCTAGACTGAATTTACCTGGCGCTAATGCAAAAACATGCCGATTCTAGGGTTATCTCACACCAGGTGATAGTGCCCATAGACTTTACTCTCTGCAAAACAAAGAAGATACAAAGCACACGCAAAGTTTTTTTTAAAAAAAATCTATTAATAGTGTAGATTTGATAAGCCGTGTTAGACCAGATGCCAAAAATCCCCAGAGTATAGCAGTACGTAGTGATACCTTTTTTTATTGGACTATCGTTACACTTAAAAAAGACAAGCCTCTCTTCTTCAGGTCTGGAAGCTATGCTGATCAAAATCAAAGCAAAATCCATTCTAGGATTTTGCTCAGTATAGCTTCCAGACCTGAAGAAGAGAAGCTTGGTCTTTTAAATGTAATGTTCGTCCAATAAAAAAATAAAAAAAAAAGGTATCACTACACTCTGGTGATTTTGGCATCTAGGCTAACATACATGGCTTATCGAATCTACACTAAAATATAGATTTTATTATTATTTACACATCCCAGCAATTCAAAGAACTGCTTCACAGAGCTCAAGTGCTACATTCCCCATATTCCTCTGGGTAAAACATACAAATGATGTTTGCAATTTCTCGCTTTTTTGCATCCTGGGTCTGTTTTAAACAGAACCCTCTTACCAGTGGCAAATCCACTAGATGTTTTTTTTTAGCAAACGTCAGGTTTATGCAACACGTCACAGCCACTCCTGCATAACTGTTTTGGGCTTATCGTGCCCTCATCAGCAGGAGATAGGCAGTGACCAATTTTGATGCTTTGCACAGGGGATGGGGGGGGGGAAAAATCGATACTCATTTACATTGTGGTGGGGAGCAAAAAATTTGATTAAAGCTCCACACAGCAAATAATAAAGTTTATTATTGCAGAAGTCATTTACACATCCCAGCAATTCAGAGAACTGCTTCACTGAGCTCGAGTATAATATAAATCTATATACATGTCCATGGGATTATTTTAAACATTTCACATATGTCACTATGGGAACTCATGATATATAGAATGTAACATTTTATTATTTTGGCTTTATTACTCAAACACCCAACCCACAATAGGTATTTTCTATACCAATTTATTTTCTGGTTATTTGACTTTTAATAGACTTTGGGAAGTAACAATCCATCATGGAGACTTTTAAAGATACATTGACCGCCTTACAGCAGGAAATTGTATCCCACAAGTAAAAGTAAACCCTCAACTGATCAAACTGAAGAGATTTGCGGAGGGGGGTCCTTTTCACATTTTGCTTATTTCCCACCTTATTTTACTGAATTACATTTTTTAACAGCTATATCTGTGGAGCAAACAACGGCCTAAAAAAGTAAGCGTCAATCAGAAAAACCCATTAAAAGCGACACTAAGTGTAGGCACTACAAACAATGTAATATGTAAAGGGGGAAGGTGTCTTGGGGGCTATTTCAGTCCTCTGAATGTAGGGGACTAACCTGCCGAGAAGCTTACATCAGCTTCAACGGGACTCTTCATGACTCTCCTGAGGCTAATGACTCTCAATGTGCTCTCATTGGGAGCCAATGGATTGGCTGGATACTTACTCAAACCTAGAGCCTCTCCCTGATCATGTCCATCACTGGAATAAAGATGAATTTTACAATGACTAAATGGTTAAAGCTGGAGGGGAGGCGTTGAGGATTGAGGTTTAACCCCTCCACCCCTCCCCACACACACGCACAAACACTAGAGTATCCTTACAATACTCAATTTCTTTAGGACAGAAATTTGTAAAAAGCACTAAACTCTCAAATGGTTTGACAGAGGAAGACAAGTACAAGGAGGGTTTGGTGATCTGGTAGAACCCATTAAATGGATGATAGAACAAACTGCACACTTTTCAAAGGATCACTTACTGGGTTAATGGATGAATCTGGATTAATTTGTAGAGTGTATATATTGTCGCTGGAATACTGGAAGAGTCCATAATAAGGATTCAGCATTTCATGGCATAGTAAATAAAGCCACTCCCTGTCAATAAAGCAATAAGATTTAAGTTGAGTCGAGGAGTCCTCCCACACTGAATACACACAGCTTTCACCCAACACAACGGATTTGTTGCATCGTACAAGAGACAAAAAATTAAGAATGCCTCGACAAGAATATTTCCGAATTTAATCAATTTTAAAGGCTATTCTGAAGCAATAGATCTTTAAAGATAATCTAGGGTCATCTCCTATAACATTATTTTATAAAGGGGTTATTAAGTGTGGGGTGAACTCGCCAAGAATTTCATAAATGGTGAATATCACAGCAGTTGGTCTATTCAGAAAGCTGGAGAATTTACAGATCAACATAGTGCAGTTCACCACAGATTGTCACAAATCACTGATCTTTGGCGGCAGCAAAATTGTCCCATAGAGAAGTAGTAGTTAACCTATTCAGAGAACAACCAACTGTACTGCAGGGTCAGTGAAATACCCCGATTTTCAGTTCGACGGGTTTAACCCCATAGGTGGTTTCTACGCGGTTGGTGTTTAGCTCTAACTTTCCTCTTACTCGGCTAGAAAAATTATATATGTGTGGGTTTCAGAAACATCAAATGGACTTTCAAAAGATACCATCATTTTCATATTACATAATTTACTATAAATAAAAAAAATAAAAAATTGTATGCGCTCCAGACTGGGTTTTTTGCCTTCTTTTGGATCAACAGCAGTAGGTGATGTGTGAGAGGCTGACCCGATGGACGCATGTCTTTTTTCAGCCTATGTAACTATGTACTATGTAGGCAATGACAAAAAAAAAAAAAAAAATTGAAAAATCAAAACACGTTTTCGATCTTTGACCCCCAAATCTAAAACTGCCAAAAAAAGACCACGGCTAAATAGTTTAAGTTTTGTCCCAAATTTAGAAATAGCCAATGTTTTCATGTTTTTTGCTTTTTAACCTCTTCGCTTCTGAGCCATTTCCATAGGAAATCCCTTAGCAGCTAGGGGGTTAATTGCACGACAACGTCATTGGGAGGCCCCAGAGGCTTGGCTGACATCCAAGATGTCAACCACCTCGGGAAGTAGTCCACGATCCGGCGCCTAACAGGTTAAAGGGAAGCATTGCTGGAAAGGTCACACTGACCTTCCCAGCAATGCCTTTTTTTTAAGGTTTTATTTTTATTCTCGAACAGAACTTTTTATAGGACCTTTTGTTATTATTTGCACATATTTTAATGCATTTTTATTGGTTAAAACCCCTATTAGAAGAATAGCAGAGTTCCTTTTTTCCTGCAGTTCGGCAGCCTTTGGCAACCCGATCTTCGGCGCACTTCGGGGACCCTGTGGTAAATCGTGAATTCACCGCAGGGTCGGCAAAATGTAATGCCTCAGATACCCTGCATGTGTAGCGAAGCAAGGCTTTTGCATGTTTGACTTCACTTCACTCCGCTCCGCTCTGCCTCGCAGCCAGTCTACACTGGATTACGTTTGCTTCTGTGCACACTGGACAGGGTTCCAATACCTTGCAGATCATACAAGAGAAACGCTTGTGAAGTTCTCGTCATGTGAAGCAAAGCACATTTCATAGAACAAGTTTATTTTAAATTACAATGTACATGCCAAAACTATTTATTTTCACAAAGCGCATGTTATATAGGCAAGGTCTAATCTCCATGTACTATGGATAGAGTAGGGATGCAACAATGCCATACACAGACCAATATATATGTTACGGTTAAAGCCCGAAGTGCGGTTAATTTCAGACTTTACCCGGGTAATCCTGACATTACCCAGGCGTCATTAACAAAAGTCCGAAGTGAAATGATATTTCAGACTTTACCCAGGTAATCAGTAGGTCTCTGGGTACTCCGGTATTCTGCTCTGTTTTAACCGGGTAATTCGCACATTACCCTAGCGTTGCTGGATAAAGGGTAATGTGCAACGAAACAATGGACTTTAGCCGGGTAAACTACAAAATATCCAAACGCCTCTGGCTACTCCGCTTTTCTTGGGTTTTCAGCAGGTTACAGTTGACTGAATTCCGAGGATTACCTGGATAAAGCTGAAAATGGTTATCTGACTGATAACAAAATTGTGTTGTTTTTTTTTGTTATTTTTAATGAAATTGTATCCACAGTCACAGACCACACTAAATAATTGTCATGTAACTGTGTGTTAATTGTCTGAAAATTTATTTATGAAGATAATTACATAAAGAGTAACCTAATGGTTATTAGGTTTTATAAATGATATATGAATGTGAGTTACATGATCTTGTGTGTCATATGTGCTTATATAAGAAACATATCCTGTCACTCTGTATATTCATTATATTCTTAATACATTTTAATTTTGGTCTTTTGCCATGTTCAGTGATAGTATCCATAGACAATAGAAAAATTCACTGTTACCCAAGCGGGGTTGGATGCTCTGCAGATTACCCAGGTGAAGCTGTGGATAGTCCTCATATTACCCAGGTGAAGCTTCAGATTTGCACATTATCCGGGTAAAGTGATTTTTCAGCTGTTCCAGACTGTTACCCAAAGGCAGTCGGTTAGTCCTAAAATTACCCGGGTAAAGTCCGAAATTTTCATTTTTTTCCAGCTTTACCCAGCGGTTTTGGGTAATGTCAGGATTACCCGGGTAATCTTAAAATTAACCGCACTTCAGGCTTTACCCGTAACATATATACCCACATAGACCTCAGACCAGATACATATACACACCACCCCTCATCTCATAGCGCCGCTGCAGGCAAAGTTAAATTTATCCATCTCCCACCGCTGAGCGCCGCAACGTGACGCCGGGTGAGCATCGCGAGATGGAAAGAATGGCCAGACTGTAAGCGTCTCGAAGCTTGCAGTGTATCTCCAGCTTAATTCGCTGAAGCACCCTGAACTAGAAAGCACAGTAATTTCGGTGCTTTCTGAATAACCCCTATAAGTCTTCTTACTGGTTGCCAGCATTACCAACTTAAAGTCAATGAGGTATCTTTGAAGCAAGATTTAAATGGGCAAGTAAAGGTCTTCATTACCTAGCCACACCACCATAATCCAGGCCTTCTTCGCCTCGAAATTTCACCATAAGCCTCTTCTTTAGATCTTTGGTTCTCATCTTCATTATCTGCCGATAGGACTCCTGAACACATAAAATAATGTATATGTAGGAAAAATTACATAAATCAAACATTACAGACCCTCAAATATTCAGTTTATTTTTTTCTACTACACATAACTTACTCGACATTTAAGAAGGTTTTATAATTTGTCAAGAAGGATGTGCAAGGCGAAATGTCCCAATAAGTAAAAGATAAAGTACAAGAATTGTGCCTGCTCATAAAAGAAAAAGAAACAATTTTGGAAAACACCAGGTAGAAGCTATCCATTAATTGAATATACCTCAAAAATTTCTTCTCTTGAAACCTCTACACGACAGTGACCAGCTTGAGGCTGCTGCAGCGCCAACTCGTGTCTCAGTACTTTAAGTTTCTGTACCAGTTCCCGTTCGTATTTCTGAGCAGGAAATTCATCTCCATCTTCCACAGATCCATCACTCTGCATGGATAAAGGCTGGCTTGGTTCTTTCAATTGAGACTGTTGACTAAAAAAATAAATAAAAGTCAGTGGGTCCATTTCACACACAAGCACTGAACTGCAAATATAGAAGTACAGTGTGCCAAACAAGATTTGTAGCATTATAAATTGTCAACCCATTTATGCCAAATACTTACTTCATAATGTGATGTAGCCTGGGGTCCGTAAACTGCGTTGTTCGGTTATTGTGATCTACAAAATATATCCTTCCAGACGCTGTGCTCCGTACCTCCCACCCAGAGGGTAGCGGGCCCAAGTCATCACAATTCACACTGTTAAGGTCTCTGAAAAAGAAAAATACATTTTATTACACTTGTTATGAACCTTCGAGCACTACACTATACAATAGCTAGCTTTTATCATTTATGCAAATGCAAATATAAAATCGCAGTACTCGAGTAAGATACATCAACATTAATAAAAAGCAAGCTATTAGTCTTTTAAATTAGCAGAGAAAGTTGGTAGACATCTCACCAAGAAAACTTTGATGGGAGGTCAGAGCTGCATTCAAATGACACACAAAGCTATGCATACTATGTTGCTAACACTACGTTTCAAAACAGACTAACTGGCTATGCCAGTTTATGCAAAATGATTTTGTGGGGTGTTATGGACCTGAATTTCTGAATGATCTACTCCACATGAACAATAAAATCCCCAAATGGCCATATAACAATTGGTGACCACGACTACTTGTCACTAAAGAGCAAAACATTCTTTGACTGGACATGTGCCAGGTTGTGACATAAACCAGCTAGCCCCCTCCCAAAGTGGTCACTGGACATTCAATTAGCCACTAGGATGCAATCACATGGGTGGAGACAAGACTGTAGCCCAACCTCCAATTGATCCAGAGAAACACAGGAAGAGACCAACAGATTTTGGCTAACCTGCTGAAGGGACACACTCAGCTTTGCAAGCTGTTGTGTCCTGCATATATGGATGTGTAAATGACTGCTGCTTCTCAATCCCTCTTGCATTTATAAATAAAAATTAAAAAAAAAAAATCACCTATGCAGGTCTTGGATTTAGCTTAACTTTTTTTATGTTAAGAAATGAAACGTTATTATTATTATCCTAATAACTCTTCCCCAGAGATTATTAAACTCCAGACCCTGAGGTTATTAAATTGTAATCTCTGGGGAGAGTCTTTATTATTAATAGTATAATATTAAATCGCATAATATTTGTTTGCTCCTGACCAGATGATTGTAACACTGTTACTTTATTAATTACCCTTTTACGCTTACTAAAGTAAATGCATTATAACCATCTATCTGTGTGTCTCTTTACTTGCTATATTACATCCCACGTTATTGGCGGATATACCTTTTAAAATTACAAATGGTGTAGATGGAGTTATGTATGTTCTTTTAATAACCGAATAGATTTGCTGCAGTGGCTTCAACTATATACTGTGTTGTATAGTCTCTGAGAGATCATCTGAGAGATCATGAGAACTCTGCCAAAATACCAGAAATTGCTTTGTTTTTGGATGCTATTAAGTGCATTTTGGGTTCTGTGCAAAGGGGATTGTGTTACTCACTCTGTTACCCACTCAATGTGGCTGCATGCTCGGGGGGGCACCTTGGGACACACTGAAGCCACATGACAGCGGCCTTCTTTGTGCTCATTGTAGCTACATAGTAATAACATAGCCAGGGCCTGCCTGACAATGGAGCAGCACGGAGCGCTTGCGCCAGGCGGCAAATTTTGAACAGCGGCAAATTTTTAGCGCCATCTTCTTGATTCCCGACGCTGGGCTGCCGGCGCGTGGGTACATTGCGTGCCAGCGCTGGCCGCGCCCACCCACACGCATGCTAGGCATGGGAGCGTGGGCGGCAGCCGCGGATAGATCCTCATCCCGTCGTCTTCCTTCAATCAAGCCAGGGCAGGCAGCCGCTCACACTGTTGTGAGGTGGCGAGACCCGTGACCAGCCGGATGTTGTTGACAGGCCCTGGAGGACCAGCCACTGCCAGCGCTACTACTTGTAGCCAGTGTGACACACAGAGACTGCAAAAGTAAGTCGGGGGGGGCGACTCCGCCTGAGGTGAGAGCTGGCCTGGGGCAAATATACCCATGTGAGCTGGGGGCACGACTACTATATACCCTTGAGAGCTGGGGGCAATTACAATATATACCCAAGTGAGCTGGCAAATATATATACCCAAGTGAGCTGGCAAATATATATACCCAAGTGAGCTGGCAAATATATACCCAAGTGAGCTGGGGGCAATATATACCCAAGTGAGCTGGGGGCAATATATACCCAAGTGAGCTGGGGGCAATATATACCCAAGTGAGCTGGGGGGCAATATATACCCAAGTGAGCTGGGGGCAATATATACCCAAGTGAGCTGGGGGGCAATATATACCCAAGTGAGCTGGGGCCAATATATATACCCATGTGAGCTGGCACCCATGTGAGCTGGCACCCATGTGAGCTGGCACCCATGTGAGCTGGCTTGGGGGCACGACTACTATATACCTATGAGAGCTAGGGCAATTACAATATACCCAAGTGAGCTGGGGGCAATATATACCCAAGTGAGCTGGGGGCAATATATACCCAAGTGAGCTGGGGGCAATATATACCCAAGTGAGCTGGGGGCAATATATACCCAAGTGAGCTGGGGGCAATATATACCCAAGTGAGCTGGGGGCAATATATACCCATGTGAGCTGGGGCACAGACTGCAGTCTGCAACTGCAAAGTAAGCCTGGCCAGGCCTGGGGTCACTATACTGTACATAAAATGAATTGAGTGTGCATAGAATATGTTATTAAAATGCTTATGGTAAACAGAAAATGCACTGCTGAGGCATTTACAAAGGTGATGAAAACCTTATGGATTGTGCATTTAAAAAAATCCTGTACCTGTCTTTTTATTTAAGATTTAGTTAAGCTACATAAAACAAGTTTAACGTATTTATCGCAATAAAGTTATTTAAAATATAATAACTAGTGTTATACTTGGATCTTAGTTAAAAAGATCATGATATAACACAATGGACGTGTCACGTGGGCGTATTTTGGGGTTACGTGGTGGTGGTGGGGGGGGGCAGCATTTCAGCCTTCACTCCAGGCAGCACAATGTCTTGGGCCGGCCCTGAACATAGCTGTAGTTGTACAACCTTCTGAGCAAATAATTATTCCAAAGTGACGCAACTAAAATAAAAAGGTATATCGCGCAGGATTATCTCCTGAAGCGATAGCGAACAAAAACAGTGTTATTTTTTAATGTAGCAAGAACAGAAAAATATTTTAAAAAAAATAAAAAAAAAAAACACAAAACCGTTGTTTCCTTTGTATTACTGCATTATTGTTTTGTTCTTCTATGTGGAATACAAAAAGAAAAAAAAGTGTATACGTGGCTACTGCGACTTAGCCTACATTTACTATGACGCATGTTCTAAACTGGCCGTTTTCCGGTTACCACTTTTTCTGTACCCTACGTGTCCACGAAAAAAAATTCTCAAAATAAAAAGAAAAAAAAAAAAAAGAGAAAATACTACAGGAAAGACTAGTAACAAATTAGTGGAAACTTGAAAAATGAGCGATTGTTTAAATGGGGTAAAATGCATTTGTTCAAATGAGTGCATGACCTATAGGAGGTTTTTTTTTTTAGTCTGATAATCACACATTTTCAACCTATATTGGCTCTGCCCCTTCCCTCTAGGATTACCCTACATTGCAGCATGCCCTCGCTCATGTGATTATTTTTAAAATTACTAAAAGTGGATTCATAAAAACTATATTTCAATTTACTTAAAAAGGGACATCATGTAAAAATTAACCCCTCCGTCTTTTTTCTTATGCAATTTGCATGGTGTATGTACACAAGCAAACTGTATCTTGCTGGCTTTTCAGACACACAGTAAAGGATCGCCTGGTCAGAGTTATGGATTGGTGCTACATGCACAGCTCAAGGCCCTGTCTGCTTTCTCACCGAGCACTGCTACGAGTACTGTGATACACATGATGATTAGGTCATGCCTAAAGTGGCCAGGGTGCGTAGAGTGTCCCTTAAAACAATTTCAAGAACAAACTGAAAGGGGGAGGGAGTTTGGCCAAGAAACCAGACCAAAATGTGGCAAGGAGTTTGGCACATTTTGTGGAATCACATCGCCAGACTGGAAAGAGGGAGGCACCAAGGGTGGGATGGAGGCACAGAACTCCAGCTCTAAGTAAGGATAAAACACTGGTGGTACAAGCTCCTTCACAAAGTGGCAGTACCCCATTGTCAGTGCTGTAGTTTTCCCTCTGTTGTAAACTAAATAAAAACATGTCATGTCTGACATAATCCAAGAACTAAAATCATACGGAGTATGGCAGCGGCACGTCTCCAACCAGCTCCAACACAGTGTCTGAGGTTATTAACTTTTAACGCCGTCTGACTCTAAACAGTGTGGGCTGTATACACGCACACTGATTAGTTGACCAATCGATTAATGGATAGAGAATAGTTGACAATTATTTTCATTATCATAATGTATATTGTAGCTGAACATGTGAAAACAGAAAACTGCTAAGCTGCCAATAGCTATTGAATGACACATATGGTTACATTTAATCATATCTTTTGAAATCAGACTAATACATTTGTTTCCATATTTCAGTTAGGGTTCACCTGTACATGGCATTGAGTGCACAGCTGTGCACACAGTACCATTGTTTTTATGAGCTAGCTAAACAAAGAAATTCAAACAGACTATTGCCTGAAATTAAACAAAATTTGGTTACAGATTAACAGCTGTAACCGTTGCTGGGGTAGACCTTCTGGACCTTTCCAACACAAGAAAGTTACCTCAGGGCAGTTCCTTAGATAAAGTCAGGACTACGGTTATCTATATTGCATGGGATAATGGCACCGAAACATTTGAGAAGGAATGGCAGGGGGGGGGGGGGAATGATACACACTTTAAATCAGTAGGTAGAAAAATGTATTGGAAAATACACATTTGCTACTTCATTTGAAAATGCCCTGCACATTTCTTGACACAGTCCTTGTAAGACAATGTCCCCTCATCTGTCTTGTACCCATGCAGGTTCTGTAGAATTTTGTATAAATCTCTCCAACTCCGCCACACTCTCATATGGCACAACCCCCATGCATCTAAAACTTTTCTAACCCAAGATTCACAGTAGGAGGAGAATCTGGGAGTCATAGTCCTGCTTTTTAACCGTATGAATTTGACAACTGAACTGCAAGTTCTTGAAATTCCTACAACAGGAAGATTTTTCTTCTTATTTAGATGAGTGGAGCAAGTCAATTCATAAGATAGCGCAGCCATAAAAAAAAAAAAAAAATCAGACAGGCTTCATTCTTTGCATAGCACCATGACCATGGTATGATGCCACAAGCACCTGCTGAGTGCTCAACTACATATCCCAGAAATCATTGTTTGGGCAGAATTAAAGGTATACTATGGCCAAAATATAGGTCTTTCCCCCTGAAATAATAATTGGACAGATGCTACCTACAGCATCAGCTGTAATGTTTAAGGATGGTCATCCACTGGATGCAGTCATATGACCAATGGTTGTCTGACTATGGACGACCCAGATCGAATGACAGTCTGGAGGAGATTGCATTAGACGTGACTCACTTCATCAGTGAGAATTTAACAAAGAGTGCCTAAAGTGTACTTTTAAATTTAACACCTGCAAAAACAGGGCTCAGAGCTAGTCGCTGTCAACAAACCATGTTAAGCAAGTGTGTAAATATATACAACACACACACACAAACACACGCACTGTGTATAGGTCAACACTCATAACACTAAGATAAAGTGCTCAAGGTGTGTAGCATGTCCCTTTAAGGCTAGGGTCAGACGAACGCATTTTCGCGTTGTCTGTGAAAAAGTGCGTTCGAACGAATGGACGCATTTTTTCACGGAGTACGCGAATGCGCATTTGCATTCGTGATTTTGTACGGATCATCAATAAAACACTTTTGCATCTGGACGTTATGTTGGCCGGACATTAGCAGTGTCTGACATCTCCAAATCACGCAAACACGCCGCTAGCGGACGCAGCGCACTCTGTACGACCGTACTAGTGGTTTCACGTTCGACAAAATGCGTTCGTTTGCCACTTGCGTTGCACGGCCGGACTTTCGTGCAACCGTACTTCGTATATTGTCCGTCATTTGCTGCTAGTGCGGCCGTAATTAAGTGCGCCAGAACGCACGTTTAAAGTGCGCTAGTCTGACCCTAGCCTAAAGCAGTGTTTCCCAAACCTTTCCTCGGGACCCTCAATGAGGCCAGATTTTGCAGATCACCTTGGGGAAAAGCAGACTGAATCCTGCAAATTACTGAGCAGCAAATCATATCACCAGTGCTGTGCTTCAGATATCTGGAAAACCTGGCGAGGCGGAGGGTCCCGAGGACAGATTTGGAAAACACTGCATTAAAGGGACAACACCAAAACATGAAACGTTCTGGTTTTATTTTATTTGGTGATATCTTATGTAGCGCTGGGTTAAAACTCTGTTGCTGTAGTACTTATTTTTGGCCACCAGAGGGAGACGAGCGCAATGTAAGACACTGGACAATGGGACTACATTTCCTAGCATGCTTTGCGGCGGGAACAAGAAGTGGGTGGGCAGGAGAGACTGACATCCGCAGCCTCGTGGGGAGAACGAGCAGAGTGCGTCGAGGAGTGAAGAGAGTAAGACGCACGTGAGACAGACAATGATGTGACCAGGCCGGAGCGCAGGTGTGGCCTTGCGGAGCTGGAGATCGGTTCACTTTACTTGCCAAAGACCTAGTGATCCCCCGCTGAGAAGTTTACACAGATACAGAGTATGCTGAAGGACCCCGAGTTAGGAGACCGCAGATGATCTAATGGGAGTGCAGGCGGTGAGCTGAGCATCTTGTGGCAGAAACAGACAAGCAAGACAGTGGATCCGGTGACACAGAGTCCCAGTCAGATCGAGCGGAGATACGTCCTGGGTCGAGCAGAGCGCAGAGTATCTAGCGGATGGGTGAGAGGCCTTCCCGGCCACCGTAAAAGAATAAAGCACGCAGCAGTTTTGTCAAAACCTACAGGGCCCCAACGTGACTAGTCGAAGACACATTGAAATCATTCACTGGCCAGTTGAATCTTGTACCTGGGTACCAATACACGCATACACGTACACTTTCTTGGGACACAACCTGTACGGGACTCACTCCAACCACAAAGGGGTTAAAATTCCTTTTTCTTTTCCGCTGCGCGTTTATCGCATTACGAACTACTGTAAATATATATATACACGTCTACCGTGTTGCTCTTTATATGCCAGTTTATTCAGTAAACTATATAACTTATAAAATCCACAACAGTGCTGGTGTACATTTATTCCCTAGTGCGGGGAGACTGACCCGAGGTTTAAATTCAGCGGCTCCTCCGGGAGTGAGCGCTACACTTACATGTGCTTTGTTTTTCTCCTGTATCTTAAATTTAGACCCCCAGGGAGGTTAACTATTCAAAATTTTGTGTTTAAAAGCGTCTAAATTTTTTTTAAAGGAAACATGTTTTTGTATATAGTAAGCCTGTAATAATTAGGAATAACACACTGAAATACGTGTAAGCAAAAAGTTTAGTAAATACACTGAGTCTGATAAAGTTTGTGAAACACAATTTATTATCCCAAAAATAATTATGTCATCAAAAATAATGCTAATAATTTATATTAGAAACATAGAAAATGTCAGCAGATCAGAACCTTTCGGCCTGTCTAGTCTGCCCAATTACATGGATACTTTATCCTAAATAAAAGATAATTCCAGGTAGACTTATGCCTATCCTATGCCTGCTTAAATTCAATCACTGTTTTGGCCTCTACCACTTCAACTGGAAGGCTCTTCCATGTATCCACCACCCTCTCAGTAAAATAATGCTTCCTGATGTTACTTTTAAACCTTTGCCCCTCTAATCTAAGACTATGTCCTCTTGTTTTGCTACTTTGTTTCCTTTTAAATATACTCCCTTTACGTATTTAAAGGTTTCTATCATATCTCCTCTGTCTCGTCTTTTTTCCAAGCTGTACATGTTAAGATCATTAAGCCTTTCCTGGTAACTTTTCTCCTTCAAGCCGTACACCAATTTAGTAGCCCTTCTCTGAACTCTAAGAGGTCTATATCCTTCTGGAGATACGGTCTCCAGTACTGCACACAGTACTCCAAGTGAGGTCTCACCAGTGCTCTGTACAGTGGCATGAGCACTTCCCTTTTCCTACTGCTAATACCTCTCCCTACACAACCAAGCATTCTGCCAGTATTTCCTGCTGCTCTATTACATTGACTACTTACCCTTAGATCCTCTAAAATAATAACCCCCTAAATCCCTTTCCTCAGATGTTGAGGTTAGGACTATCAAATATTCTATATTTCAGCCCTTGGGTATTTACGTCCCAGGTGCATTATCTTGCACTTATCCACATTAAAACTCAATTGCCACAGCTCTGACCATTTTTTTAGTTTACCTAAATCATTGGTCATTTGGCTGATCCTGCCAGGAACGTCAACCCTGTTGCAAATCTTTGTGTCATCAGCAAAAAGACATACTTTACCATTAATACCTTCTGCAATATCACTAATAAAAATATTAAAAGAGAATGGGTCCAAGTACTGACCCCTGAGGTACCCCACTGGTAACAAGACCTTGCGCCGAATAAACTCCATTTACCACAACCCTCTGTTGCCTGTCACTCAGCCACTGCCCAATCCATTCAACAATATTGGAATCCAAGCTCAAAGATTGCAATTTATTGATAAGCCTTCTATGCGGAACAGTATCAAAAGCCTTACTGAAATCTAAATAAGCAATGACTACTGCACCACCTTTGTCTATTATTTTTGTTACCCAATCAAAAAAAATCAATAGGATTAGTTTGGCATGATCTCCCTGAGGTAAACCCATGTTGTTTCTGATCCTGTAATCTATGTGTTTTTAGATGTTCAACAATCCTTTCCTTTAACATGGTATCCATTAATTTCCCCACTACTGACGTAAAACTGGCCTATAGTTCCCCGATTCCTCCCTACTACCCTTCTTGTAAATGGGCACAACATTTGCTAATTTCCGGTCTTCTGGGACGACTCCCGTTAAGATTTATTTAACCAATCCTTGTTAACGGTTTTGCCATTACACCACTGAGCTCTTTTAATAATTTAGGGCGGATCCCATCAGGCCCCATTGATTTATTTGTCTTTACTTTAGACAGCTGCTGTAGAACCTCCTCCTCTGTAAACTCATATGTAAATGTCTCTTTAGGGTTTCCTCCTGAGGTCCCTTTCCTTCCTTTTCTTCTGCAAAGACTGAACAAAAATATTCATTGAGGCAGTCAGCGAGACTTTTATCCTCCTCTACATACCTTCCTTCGCTTTTAATCTACTAATCCTTGTTTTACTTTACTTTTCTCGTTTATGTATCTAAAAAATGTTTTGTCCCCCTTTTTTTACTGACTGAGCTATTTACTCTGCGTGTGCTTTGCAAGCTCTTATAAATTGCTTTGCCTCTTTCCACCTAATCTTATTAAGTTTGCCTGAGTTTTTTTTAGAATTATTGAATGCTATCTTTTTGTTCTTCACTATTTTGGCCACTTCTGCAGAGTACCACAGTGGTTTCTTCCCTTTTCTGTTTTTGCGAACAAGCCGAATACAATTGCCTGTGGCCTTCAATAATGCCGCCTTTAAATAATCCCATTTCTCCTGAACTCCCTTTAAACTCCTCCAGTCTGATAATGACTCCTTCACACAAAGTCTCATTTTAGAAAAATCTGTTTTTTTAAAGTCTAAAACTTTTGTTTTTGTGTGGTGCGGCTCCATCCCTGTTCTTAGATTAAACCACACTGACTGGTGATCACTAGATCTCAAATTTCCACATACAACAATGTCCGATACCAAACCTCCATTTGTGAGTATTAAATCCAATATGGCCTCTTTACGGGTCGGCTCCTCAACTACTTGTGTTAGAGATAATCCCAGTAGGGAGTTTAGAATATTTGTACTCCTGGTGCACCCAGCTATTTTGGTTTCCAGTTCACATCAGGAAGATTAAAGTCCCCCATGATAATAACTTCCCCCTTCATTGTCATTTTGGCTATTTCCTCCACTAGCAGATTATCTAGCTCTTCTACTTGTCCAGGGGGTCTATAGATCACACCTACACAAGCTACTGTAGGATTACCAAATGTTAGCGTAACCCAAACTGACTATGTTCACCTCGCTCACTTTTATTTGGTTCGTTTTTATGTTGTTTTTCACATACAGGGCCACTCTTCCTCTTTTCCTACCTTCCCTGTCTTTTCTATATAAAGAGTACCCCAGTATTGTTATGTCCCAGTTATTTTTCTCACTGAACCATGTCTCAGTAACCGCCACTAAATCTACTTTTTCAGCTGCCATCATTGCCTCCAGTTCATTGATTTTATTGACTAAACTGCGAGCATTTATAGACACGACTCTGAGCTTGTCATTTTTTACCCCGCATGTTGCTTGCACCCTCAGATTTAGTTTTGGGGGACAAATCGGGCAGATTGTTTTTTACCCTTTTGTCCCACCCGCCTAGTTTAAATATTCCTTTGTGAAACCTTTGAACTTCTCACTGAGAACATATGTTCCCCTATGAGTAAGATGCAAACCATCTTTAAATTACAGTTCCTTTCTGCTCCAATTAGAGCTATCATTGGACACAAAGCCAAATCCTTGCTCCCGACACCATTCCCGAAGCCACAAATTAAATTCCCTAGTGCGCATTTGCCTATCGTGAATGTTATGCACAGGCAGAACTTCAGAGAATGACACAGTGGACGCAATCTGCTGTATTTCACCTCCAAGAACACAAAAATCTTCCTTAATCTCAGAAACCTCATTGCTAGCCAAGTCAATAAAATAAACGCTGAAATCTTTCAGAAAACAAGGGTGCAATATTAGACTGTATGTATGGTCTGTTTCTGATCCTTTAGTGCCACCTAGTGGCTGTTCATGAGCAGGTCATGCTGCTGGAAATTTTACATTGGAATATTTTTTTTTTTTTTTAGTTTGCTGCCTGGTCCCGGCCCCCTGCATCGTGTGACTCGAAGGGAGTGTTACCAGGAAGAAAGTCGATGCGATCACACTGCGGGGGACAGCGAGAAAGCGCAAAGATGAGGTGAGTATGCAGCCCGAGCGTGGCTCGGGGTTACCGTTCGCGGTAGCGAAATTTATCCCAGAGTCACACTCGGGAATACCGCCAGGGAGGTTAATAAAATACTCCTGTCACTGGGTGCACCTATTCTACGTTGTAAACTGCTCCCAATGACCCACTTGTTCCTCATTGGGCACAGAGTGGGCTCTATGGGTCAAAATTCCAGAAGACCCACCTATTGCCTTGCATGGTGTGGAATGTATCTGTCACGAGGCGTGTGCGGTTCAGGTGAGAGCCCAGCAGGCGGCGACACAGTGGGGAGGCCAGACAGTAATCACGCAATGAATAAGTTTAATGAAACTTAAATAGGCCTTGGCAGCATGCACTTGAAAGAAGAAATGCAATACTGGACAGCGCAGGCAATGACAGGGTTACTGTCCATATGCAAGAGTTCAGCACATAGTATTTACAGTCCAGGAAGGTGTCTTGGATGGAGAGTCAGGATAGTGGACTATGCAGTCCCAGACTGCAGACAGGGTCCACTAGGAATAAATCCAGATAGCTGACAGTGGTACCTTGAGATCAAAAGGTCAGAGATGGTGGTAAACACTTGTAATCCACAGGCAGGTCTCCATACACAGGGGATAGTAGGCTACACAGTTGGGAGTACCCACTTGAGCAGTGTCCTGGAGGGTTTTGACCACAGACTGTGGATAAAGCGCTGGATACACTGGATAAGCAGGAGCAGGTTTGCACACGTCCAGATGACCTCAGTCAGGGAGCACAATGCAGATCCACTGCTGGCTGGGTCTCTCTGCCTTTTATGGAGGCTTAATCACAGATGGACCTCAGCTGGAAGTCCAGGGCTAGAAAAGGAAGACCCAGGCTGGATCTCCATGAGCTGGTCCAGGTGCTGAGCCTGGGTAAAACCCGGGATACAATCCAAGAACAAGAGATCCAGGGCAAGGTTCATAGAGCCAGCTGTGCAATATAGGCACCTCAGTAGGTACCCCGTGACAGTATGTAAATGACATCAGCAGGGAGTGCCACTTAGTGTTAGTCCTCTATAGCTATAGCTGCCATTGCTGATCTCAGGTAGCCTAAAATCACATAATAAACTCACATGCAGCCTTGTCTAAACTTTCACTCCTCTGCTCCATTGCTTCTTCACTATTGTTTATCCTAAACCTCAGCTGAAACGTAAAACTTTTGCTCACATTTTTGTAAATGTTACATCATGGGAGAAATCCACAAAATGGAAACGGGAGGAAAAAACCCTCAATTGATATAGGGGTCGGCAGTAGTATACAGATTGTACAAGGTAATTGTTATGAAAAAGCTCAAAGTCACAACACCTTCGTTAAGGGGGTAACCCTAAATGTACATTGAATAAACTAAACAGGTAAATCTTGTGATAAACTGCTCCAAATAAAATTTTAATAAAAATATTCTCAAAATCACAATGTATAAAAGCCACTTACGAGTGGTATATACACACTATTTAAATGGCTTGGAGCGATCGCTGGTAAATAACCAATATGAATAACCAATATGTTTGAGTGCTCATACAGTCACTGTATCTTCCTAAACTAGAACAACATCTATTCTTCTATTCGTAAGAACCAACAACCTTCATGGCCTGGTGGATATAGGATAGTAAGGAAGAATATAGTATAGTCAGGGTCCCATAGGCCAAACGACAGGAACCAAGAGCACTCAATACTCACCTTCATCTATATAGGTAATTTATAAGTTTGTAGTCAGCCAAGACCGCCATACCAATCCCCTGCCAAAATCGTCAATTAGAAAAACTGTACGCGTTTCACTGCATCTATGGCAGCGTCATCAGGAGCATGTGATAGCAAGTGTGCAGAAGAAAATCATTGAGTACTGATTGAGCATATTTTTCTTTATTTATTTATTTGAATAAACGTTACATTTTATTTGGAACTGTTGAATAACCAAATGGATATTGTGATCAATGGAAAAAAAATCCTAAACTTTATTTTTCCTTTCTACATGCAATTATTTAGTTAAAAAGAAAAAACAGTAGCATGTCTTTATCTTTGTAAAGCACAAGTAATCTAGTTACAAATGTAAACTATAGAACTGGGAGGCCCAGCTGCCACTTCAAAGTCCAGGCAGAGATTGCTGCAAACCTCCAAGAATTACAGAGAATTGTAAAATGCAACTACCCTAAAGCCCCGTTCACACTGTGCGGATTTTGCCGCGACGTCGCGCTGTGTAGCTTCTCCAATGAATTTTAATGGAGCTGTTCTCATCTTGCCACGCGTCGCAGAAGCATGTCGCTGGTATATGACCCTTTTTTTGCGATTTGCTATCTGCGATTTTGCAAAAATCGCACAAAACAGTGATGTCGCGCGACATTATCGCCCCAATCTCGCGAATATGAAAATCACGCGAAAAGTCGGGCGATTTTCAATTCGCACAGTGTGGACGGGGTCTGAATGAGTTTATTATATCAACAAATCTAATGAAGGGATATACACAATCTTGTAGCACATCTGTTACAATTTCTACACTTTGAATAAAGTGTTTTTATTTATATCCTATAATATCCTATAAACGATATCTAAAACTTGCAAACTACGGTTTGGATTAAAAAAAAAATAAAAAAAATACTATATGAAGAGTTCCTGAAGCATAACAACCCAGACAGAATTTTGCCTTTTTGTCTGAAGCCAAGAATCAACCCTGCAAAAAGTTTACCTTGGTATTCTTGGGTCATGCCATGTGCTTACGCCAGTCTGTGTGTGCAAAAAGTATACTTGTCCATGAACTGTAGTTCTTTGTTCTGTAAATAAAAAGGTTTATTAGAATGCTTTATTGTGTAACAGGAGGCATGCAGGAATCTTAAAATACTTACAGGGTTATTCAAAGAGATTCGAAAAGTCACCGCACGTTCGGTGACTATTCGTTCTCTTCAAGTCGGTGCAAATCGGCTTTCCCATTTCGGCCACCCTGCGGTGTATTCAGCAAGCACCACAGGGCTGTTGAAGTGCAGGGAAAACCTGGCGAAAACCCAGCGAATGCACGCCGAAAACCCGTAAAAACATCTGGATTAACCCCAAGACGACCCCGGAAAAACCCGAACAGGAGCCGATCACACGCAGCGAAGCCTCCGGAAAAAGCCGACACCGCAGAAGAGGCAGTGAATAAAATTAGGAAAACAGTTTGCGTGAACGTTTCAAAAGTGAAACGCTGTTTGTAAAGAAACTACTCAGCGAAAATGTTTGAAATTTACATATGAGGTCCAGGGAATGATAATAAAAAGGGCTGTTACAGAAAAATAGGTTAAGTTAAAAAAAAAAAAAAAATGCTTAAAATATCCTAAAAAAAATAAAAAAAATCTAGAAATAAAGAGACTCTTTACTGCAGAATTTTATAATGAACGGTTTATTAGATATTTAAATAAAACGGGAATATTTTTAACATTGAAGCCTATGGGATTCTCCTGAATAAACTTGCCGAATTAAACCACCGAATGGCAGGGCATTTCGGGAACCTTTCACTGCCATTTTGTGTTCTCTGAATAGCCGAAGCAGTGCTTTTTTATGGGGATTTCACTGCCCTCGAACAGGCACCGAATGTGCATACAATTCGCCAGGATTTGGCAAATTGCCTGCTCTCTGGATAGCCGAATGGCCAAGAAAGGTAACCGAATGCTGATTTTCAGCGTTCTGTTACCTTTCTACAGCGATTCGAATCTATTTGAATAACCCTGTATGAAGTGGATATGAACAAAAAGTATTTTTTGAAACAGTTGTTCCGAATGTATTGCCGTACCTACGCTTATCCTCGGCTTTTAGCGAGGGACTCAAAAGAGCAACTCAGATATTCAGATATACACAGACAACTACTAGTCGTAGCTTTAGGATTTGCAAGGTATGTCAGCTTTTATTACTCAATAGTACTCTTCAACAATATAAGAATAAATATTATACATCACCGATTGATCTGCTCCATCCCTGCCACTCAATTCAAAAGGACTGGAAGCCCAAGTTTCAGTTTGACACGGAAGGCCTTGAGTACTTACAGCTAAGGTAACCCCCATATCGCTAGGTGTCACCCTTTTTATACCTTTTCTGCATGGTCCACCCAGGTCCGTGCGTGCCATCATATCAGGCAGTCCAGGAATCAGGATAAGAGATCACAAGGTGCTCTGAGGGTAATCTCACCTGATTTTCTGTCTACACTACACACTTTAGGTGTTTGGTAATGTTCCATGTGGTCCTTATCACCCCTTGTCTTGTGGGATATAGCATGAAAACTAGGAGTTGACCCTGCGCATGTCCAGGCTTCTGTTTTGAGTACTTTGAAAACTAGGGGATGCACCGATACCATTTTTTTAAGACCGAGTACAAGTACCGATACTTTTTAAAAGTACTCACCGATACAGAGTACCGACTCTTTTATTTAATGTCATGTGACGCCTTTCAATAAATAATTTAGTATTTTGCTGAAATCCTGTCCTGTTTAAGTTAATATTGCAATGTATGGCCAGACACCCCAATTACCCACTGCCTGCACACACCGACACCAGATATACACACACACTGGCAGGGCAGCCATCAGAAATTATTGGGCCCCTTACTGAACCTCACGATGGGTCCCCACCCGGCACTCCCTCAACCTCGAACAGCTTTTCTCCCCCTTCAAAAAAAAAAAAAAAAAAAAAAGGACGTAACATAGCACCACAGCAATAAAACTCACAGTAATGTGCAGTGTGTATAAACGTATCACAGAATCCACAGCAATAAATCTCACAGTAACATGCTGTATATGATGACCTTGGGGTCTGGTCCCTGGCCTAGGCCCTGGCTCACCACTCAGTCTTCCTTCCCTGTCCTCCTTCCTTCAGCCCGGGCCCTCCGTCTCAGGCGCGCAGCTTCACTGACTGGAGGGGGCGGAGCCAAAGCAGCAAGCTTGGGAGGCCCCCCCACACGCTGCTTGGCCCCGCCCAGCCCTGCACACTGGTCTGGGGTCTGTTGGGTATACATGTATCTGATGCCTGTGGTGTATATATACCCATTTCAGACCTCAGACGTGGGGTGGCTGTCCAAATGCTGTAACGGGAGTTCACAAGATCGCGGCTGGGGGCTTCCCAACAAGCAGACGTGCAAAAACTTTGCCGGCGGCGCTCGTGGAAGGTATGAACGCGGTCAGCTGCAAGGGCCTGTCCGAATGCCGTTAGAGCATTCGGACAGCCGCCCCAGCCCCTGGAGGCTGGTAAGCCAGCTCAATGCTGGCTTCCAGTATCAGGTGAAGTACCGGGGGCATCTGCACGATGCCCAAGTACTCGTGCAGAACCCGGTATCGGCACAGATACTAATATCAGTATCGGTGCATCCCTATTGAAAACTTTAATAGTGATTCTGGATTAAAGAATCCAGTAAGACATTTGATTAGTCAATAAAACAAGGCTTCCCTTACACCAGCGGATGAAAAAATTAAAAGACCTACTAACCGATGTTCAAAACTCTAAGGCCGGATGCACACATGTTTTGCTGCGACGGGACCTGGCACGCACTTCGTGTGCACGCAGCAAGCGTCCGCCTAGAAAGCCTCCCCGTCGATGCGTGTTGACGGGCTGTAAAGCGTGATCCTCATGGAGGATTGCGCTTTGCAGCGCTGAGGGGGGGGGCAGGCGAGCGTCGAATGGAAGGAACATCCACTCTCACGGACGTTCCTTTTACTCTGAGTGCACGAGTGTGCACCCAGCCTTACAAATTTCCTCCTTCACGCGCAAGCAGGCTGTATGTACTATGAATTGTACAACGCTCGTTGGGAACCATGTGCACAGCCGCAGTCACATGAGATCGCGGCTGTGTACGTGGTTCTCAACGAGTGGCCGGGCTACAACCTCTGCCAGTGGCTGCTCGAAGACAGAAGACGCCAGAGGAGCCAAGCAGCGTGCCAACGAAACCGGCCGGCAAGCCAGCCCAGCGCTGGCTTCCGGTATCGGTTTGGGTATCGGGGGCCCTGCACGAGTACCAAGTACTCATGCAGGTCCCGGTATCGGCACCGATACTAGTATCAGTGCATCCCTAATTTAAAGCATGTTGTCAGTGTTTGCAGATGACACAAAGCTAGGAAAAGTAATACAACGTGAGCAGGCTATTACCTCGCTGCAGGGGGATTTGGATAAATGAAATTCAATGTAGATAAATGCAAAGTTATGCACTTTGGAGTGAAGAACACACAAGCCACTTATACCCTTATATCAGTGTTTCCCAAACCAGTCCTCAGGACCCGCTGATGCGCCAGGATTGACAGATATCTGAAGCACAGCACAGGTGCTATGATTTGCTGCTCAGTGATTGCAGTATTCAGCCCGCATTTCCCCAAGGGGATCTGCAAAACCTGACCTGGTTGAGGATCCGAGGACAGGTATGGGAAACACTGTCCTATATGGTACGAAGTTAGGGAAATCAAAGCAGGAAAAGGATTTGGGAATAATCAGACTTCAAACTCCACAAGAATAGCCAATGTCAAACAGCAGCCACCAAAGCCAGCAAGGTATTGGCATGCATTAAAAGGGGAATTCTCACTTGGGATGAAAACATAATTTTTCCCCTTTATGAATAAATGGAAAGACCGCACCTTGAATATGCCGTGCAATTTTGGACACCGGTTTTAAAGGATATTCTGGCGTTAGAAAAAGTGCAGAGACTGGCAACTAAATTAATAAGGGGAATGGAAGGTTTAAGTTATGAGGAAAGGCTAACAAGCTTAAACCTGTTTAGTTTAGAGAAACGGTGCCTTAGAGGGGATCTGATAACGGTCTATAAATATATACGGGGCCATTATAAACCATTGTCTGGAAATATTCAATAATGGGACTATACATAGGACACAAGGTCACTCATTTAGACTGGATGAAAGGAAATTAGGGTTATTTTACAGTGAGAACAATAAAGCTGTGGAATTCTATGCCTGCTGAGGTTGTTTGGTGAGAGTCTGTACAGAATTTTAAACAACGGCTGGATGACTTCCTGCACAAAACAGAATATTAAGGTTTAGAATATTTAATATGTGGGGAAACAACTGCTTGATCCAAGGAGAAATCTGACTGCCATTCTGGGGTCAAGAAGGAATTTTTTCCCAGTGTGTTGCATATTTGCGAGCGCTTCAGAATGTGTTTTATGCCTTCCTTTGGATAAACAGCAGTAGGTGATGTGGGAAATGCTGAACTTTATGGAGGCATGTCTATTTTCAGCCTATGTAACTATATTCCCTTTCACATCTTTGAAAGCCAAATACCCTTACTCTAGCCTTACCATGGTTCACATATTTTCAAGACGTGACCTCAACTTTTACAGACAAAGAATGGATGTGTTAGACAGTGTGCCTTGACAGCGACATTAGAAACAGACCCAAGAAGGATTATTCTATTTTCTCCCTATAGGATATTTTACGCTACAGATTGGCCCAACATACCTTCTGGACCCTCACAAAGGCTTATTTCCCACAATACACTACACTACACATGACCTTTCGTCGGCTCACGATTATATGACTAAACCTTTACCCTTGGTATCATACCATGACATTTTCTTTAAAAGTCTTGCCCCATGCATACTATTCACCTCAAAGATTATTCAAAATGGATTGGAAGTCTTCCTTAACACATTTTAAATGCCTCGAGTCACGAGCCAATCTATACCATTGTTTCTAGGGTTGTCCTGTGGTCCAAGACTTTTGGAACACTGTACAGACACATATCCTCTCCACTACCAAAACATCACTGTCGTTACTCCCAGAATTCTTCCTTTTTTGGTCCTACCACTTCCCTAAAACTCAAGAATCAGAAATTTCTAGCCATAGTAACAGTGTTGGTTGCAAAACCATACTGTAGACTTTGAGCCAACCAACCAACCCTTATTCCATAGTTTCACTTTCATGTTAATTACAATACTTATATAATCGCACGGATTGGCTCCATACTCCAAGTAAAAAAAATTGAGGTGGCAGTGCTATTTTCCATCTTTGGAACCTTCCATGCACACATCTATTCAAACCTCTCTCCAGTACACCGCATGGTATTCCTTGAATGTGATGGCAGGTCGGTTCTTTAGCATCACTGGATCCTAATGCCTAGCGACGGTTACGTTATCCAACCTGCACCCAGTTCTGACTGGGCAGTTCTGTTTTATGGCATGCGGTTACGCTATGCTGGATTTCTATTTTTGTTTTGACCATCGGCGATCTTCCATTTAATTGATTTATTGACAACGATGGACAACTAAGGCTAGGGTCAAACGAACGCATTATTCGCAGCGACTGTCAAAAAGTGCATCCGAACTTTCGTGCGGCCGTACTTCGTATATTGGCCGTCATTGCCAGTCATTTGCTGCTACTACGCCGTGATTAAGTGCGCCTAAACGCACGTTAAAAATGCGTTCGTCTGACCCCAGCCTAAGACTTTCTGTTATGCAAATTGTCGGATAGGACTTATGTAAGCAGCATGAACTCCTGGTTACGGAATACATTCCACATATATTGGGTTTGTAACTGCTGATGCACACCATTTCAGAATCCTTTGTTCTTGAATTGTTTTTCTTTTTCTATTTGAAAAAATGTGAATGCACGGCTACCACAGGAGGTACTCAGATTATCTAGTATGACACGTTTTCTCTCTGTAGTAGGTCTCTACATCTTTCTGTATACTGCTGTAATTTGTTCATTTGCTCTGCAGTCACAAAAAAAATTGGCAAAATAAAAAATAGAATTTCCCTTTAAGTAACCAATAAAACACCCTTCTACATACCATAACATTCAGGCAAGTCCACTGGCTGATATCCAAGCGGTCTGTTCTGTGGTGTTTGACCATGGTTTCGGCCTTCTGTTGCATGAAGTCTTTGCGTTTGGCCATGCTGATCCTGGCTCGGAGAGTTCAAAAACCTGCAATTCACTCCTCCAGCTGCTCCTGTACCATCAGAATAGGGAGCTGGCTCCTCTGCAAAACAGCTCAATGGCCTCACAGGACCAGTCAATTCACAAACAATCCTAGGAAAGAAAATAGAACATGCAATCACTAACAGAAAAAATCTGTGACAAAGCCATGATGGGAGTGAATACATTAATAGAATGCAATGAGTGAAGCACCAGACTATGAACGCTTGCTACGACACATTCTAACACAACATTCAGTCATTCGTCAATTTTACAGATAAAAGGTTACTCTCCATTACATTTCTTGGCAGGACATTTTCTGCTTTTATTTACCTCCATTTTCAAGCAATTTACTAAAATAAGGAGTTAAACTAGTAGCAAACCATGCAATGCATTAATTTGATGTTCTACCCAAGATGTTCAGCAAATGTACATTTAGATTAAGTATAAAAACTTGATAATTCGTTGCCAGCCTTCCCGAATTAAGAGGTATGGCTTTCAGGTTGGACCCTCGTCTCACACAGAAATGTGTAGTGCAAGAGGATAGTTAAATAGAATTATAGCTATACAGATCCATGCTATGGCATTTATAATTATTACGTTCATTAAGAGTTTTGGGAAGCGGAACAAACTATGCAAAACTCAAAACACAAGGTTGAATATGGAACAAAATCATCTCCGCATGAGAGGGAAATGTCACAGAACCATTAGTGACTAAATTGTAAGTGCACAAATGAATTTTTTTTTTAAGCATAAGCTTGCTTTAATAATGAATCACTACACGAGAGTAGTTTTGTGCAACCAGAATGATCGAAACAAAATAGATTTTTTTTAGACCATTGGCAGTCACAGGAGAAACAGGGATTCAACCCTAAATCAACATGTACATGCTGGTCCACCACAACGAGTGGACCTCTTTATCTACTTGAAGACGTATAGAAAGAAGTGAGAAAGTATATAAATGACAGATGTAAAATGTAACTTTTGGCTTTCAATAAAAATTGAATAAAAGACCTGGTCCAGATCAAGATCCACAAACAAAGACATAACTAAAATGAGTGCCACTGTATAAACTCCTAGGTTATTATGCCAAACCTGATACTTTTATGGCTGGTATTAATCATGTCCAAATGGACAAGAAAAGAAGGAAACCAGTGGAAGAAGAGGAGAGTCAGCGGAATTTATTAACCCAATTAAAAGATCACTCCAAACGGAGTGGTATTTGTATATTCACTGTAACAGAGGACCAGAACTTCTCCCCACTAGGAGAAGTAAACCATTTATAGGGTACGATATGGCAATATTTATCCGTATTTAAACAAGTGATTTTAACATGTGATCATATACACCATTCCTGCCACTAAATTTGAATTGCCCACACGTCAATACCTTTTAGAGAAATCCTTACCCACTTGAACAGCACAAGCTGAACAATAATTTGCAACAAGAGATGCCAATATTGTAACCTTAGAAAAAAAAAATATATTCAATTTGGTAAACTGCTGGGGTGAAGAATTTGGGAAGGAGATTCCCTGCCCTCCGTGCGTTTCTCTTTGCTAGGCTCGTCAGGAGTGCTTGAGGCCAAGAAGTGCCTGAGGCCAAGAAATGCTCAGAAAAAGGAGTTCCCGATGGAGCTCCCTTGTGAAAATCAGCCCAACTGCAGCTCCCATGAAGGGGACTCCAACCCCAAAATAGCACCCTGCTGGGGCAAAGGGTTTTCGGGGCACCGGAGTTTAAGTTTTGCAGATGTTTCCATTAAAGTGAATGCTGTGCATTCCAGGAATGTGATTGGTTGAGGTTTTAAACCCGGCCACTGGATGCTGATTGGCTGGAGTTTCAAAACCAGGCTTCCCCTGGTGTCAGGGAACACAGGGAACATGAGCGACAGGCTTAAAGGCATTTGGATTATGTTCTGATGGGGAAAAAGTCACAAACCACCACTTTTAACACTAAAACATAAAACAGACCAATAGCTTAAATGAGGTGAATATCAGAGGAGCGATGTTTTAGTACAGTACACATTCTCTGAGCACGGGGTAACGTGACAAGTACCAATACGCTTTCAGGTACTGAGAGGGGATTATTGAAAGTTTTAAATTATGTGTCATGTGACCGATTTCCAATAAATAAATTTAGCATTTTGCCGAAAGCCTGCCAATTTATGGAAATATTGAAATGTATGGCCAGACACCCATTTAGCCACTGCACAGGCCTGCACACACCAGACCTCAAATAAATATATTCACTATATTGCCAAAAGTATTCGCTCACCCATTCAAATAATCAGAATCAGGTGTTCCAATCACTTCCATGGCCACAGGTGCATAAAATCAAGCACCTAGGCATGCAGACTGTTTTTACAAACATTTGTAAAACAATAGGTCGCTCTCAGGAGCTCCGTGAATTCCAGCGTGGAACTGTGATAGGATGCCACCTGTGCAACAAATCCAGTTGTGAAATTTCCTCGCTCCTAAATAGTCCACAGTCAACTGTCAGCTGTATTATAAGAACGTGGAAGTGTTTGGGAACGACAGCAACTCAGCCACGAAGTGGTAGGCCACGTAAACTGACGGAGCGGGGTCAGCGGATGCTGAGGCGCATAGTGCGAAGAGGTCGCCAACTTTCTGCAGAGTCAATCGCTTCAGACCTCCAAACTTCATGTAGCCTTCAGATTAGCTCAAGAACAGTGCGCAGAGAGCTTCATGGAATGGGTTTCCATGGCCGAGCAGCTGCATTCAAGTCATACATCACCATGTGCAATGCAAAGCGTCAGATGCAGTGGTGTAAAGCAAGCCACCACTGGACCCTACAGCAGTGGAGACGCGTTCTCTGGAGTGACGAATCGTGCTTCTCCATCTGCCAATCTGATGGACGAGTCTGGGTTTGGCGGTTGCCAGGAGAACGGTACTTGTCTGACTGCATTGTGCCAAATGTAAAGTTTGGTGGAGGGGGGATTATGGTGTGGGGTTGTTTTTCAGGAGCTGGGCTTGGCCCCTTAGTTCCAGTGAAAGGAACTCTAAATGCTTCAGCATACCAAGACATTTTGGACAATTCCATGCTCCCAACTTTGTGGGAACAGTTTGGAGCTGTCCCCTTCCTCTTCCAACATGACTGTGCACCAGTGCACAAAGCAAGGTCCATAAAGACATGGATGACAGAGTCTGGTGTGGATGAACTTGACTGGCCTGCACAGAGTCCCAACCTCAATCCAATAGAACACCTTTGGGATGAATTAGAGCGGAGACTGAGAGCCAGGCCTTCTTGTCCAACATCAGTGTGTGACCTCACAAATGCGCTTCTGTGAGAATGGTCAAAAATTGCCATAAACACTCCTAAAAATTGTGGACAGCCTTCCCAGAAGAGTTGAAGCTGTTATAGCTGCAAAGGGTGGACCAATGCCATATGAACCCTATGGATTAGGAATGGGATGTCACTTAAATTCATATGCGAGTCAAGGCAGGTGAGAGAATACTTTTGGCAATATAGTGTATATATCTCCGAGTATAGTAGTAGGACTGAGTATTGGACTAATGTTTCATTTAAAAGACAAGCTTTCAAGAATATACTTCTCTTCCTCAGGTCTTGAATCTATACCCGAAGAAGAGGGGTACACTCTCGAAAGCTGGTCTTTAAATGTAACGTTAGTCCAATAAAAAAAAAAAAAACGGTATCACTACTAATGCTATACTCTGCTTACCAAATCTAATATCTAGATCTGTATAGAGATATCACACCCACCCACCAGACCTTAGAGATTGTGCATTCTGCCAGCTGCCCCAGTGTCTGATCTGGGATATAGATATATAAATCCCAGATCTCAGACACTGGGGCAGCTGGCGGAATGCACCAACAGCTGGGGCAGCGCTCTTGCAAACGTTGCAATATCTTGGGAGAGCACAGCTGGAGGCCAGCAGAGCTGCGTTACAACCTTTACATGCTGGCAGACGCTCACTGAAAAGCAGCCAGCTGGAGGCCAGCAGAGCTGCGTTACAACCTTTACATGCTGGCAGACGCTCACTGAAAAGCAGCCAGCTGGAGGAGACTGGCAGAATGCTGTTCGTGCATTCTGCCAGCTGCCCATCCCTCACATAACAAATACCAGGCATTTGCACGGGTGTTATCGGTGCATCCCTACTTCATATCCATGTGGTTTTAAATTTATTCAAAATATTTTTATTGTTTATTTCATCTCAAATATATTACATAAAAGTTAGCTCAATTCTGTTACTCTATACTTCTTCACACTGTTTTATCAATACTCCACAAAAGAGAAAAAAAAACAGAACCAAACAACCTGTCTCACTCCACCCTTTTCTGTGTTGCAAAAATACCAAACCAATCTTGCCATATTAACGTATACTCATAGATAGGAAACCGGAATTAATCTCTTGCATTCTTTCACACTTTCCATCCCTGTTATGTGGTTATTTTGAAAGATCTCAGCCCAAAACTGTTTGAATAAACTACAATCCCAACAAAGATGCCAATAAGAATTCATTTCATGGTGGCATCTCTGGCATAACGGAGAGACATTTGGGAACATTCTATTCAACACCACTGGAATATATCATCGGGCAAGCAATTTATAATTATTAATAAAATTCTTAGAAAAGCCATTATTCGCAAATATTTCTGCCATTTCTAATCCATTAGCTTGTCTACAGTATAGCTTCGTCTGCCCACTTACTAACATATGTTGGCATTACATTTTCCCGGGCACTTAAAACAAGATCATAGATCTTTTTAAGCATAGGTGATTGTAATGGATCCAAAAGGCATAGTTTTCAAATGCCACCAATTCAATTCTACGAATGTTAGCACAACACATTTTATAAGGTGACAAAGTTGTTAGTAACCAAATTCTTCTAAAATTCCACATGAATTTGTACCCATTATCGCCAAAAGAAATTTAACTCTTTTGCAGTTGGCTAGCCAAGTGAGGAAGCCTGAAGAACACTGCTCCACAATAGGTGAAACACGCATTGACATTTTATGTTGTTTTGTATTTTATATATTTTAATAAATGCATGTCTATTGTGAGCTGCCGCTGAATCTTTTTGCTGGGAAAACAAGCAGGGCTATTCAAAAAGGTGAAAACCTTGAATGACTGGAGAATTGAAAACTCTAGGTCTTTTTTTGACCATAAAAATTATCCTATTTATCTCACTTTCCAAATTGACTATTTGGTCTAGATTGTTGATTCTCCTCGCAATTCTCAAGGTTTTCACCTCTCTCTGACTAGCCCTGAAGGTTTTTTTGGAGGTTGTACCTGCGCTAATCAACTTCTGGGCGCATCACTCCAGGACCTGAGTTTGGTCTCACCAAATGTGAGTGGGTCTGATTATAATTGGTATATATAAAAGTGTATCTACGGTCTACGCTATGTTCCTCATAAGGTTTTATTGAAGGTCGAATGGTACTGAAGAAGATCCTGAGGGCTGGTGGGTGGCCTGATAACACAAAAATTGAAAGTTTAGATACGGCTAATGGAAATTATTGATGACATCAACGACACTAAGTTCTTCCACACCACTGAAGGTGTAAATTACCTATAGATTTGTGTTACCAGTCGTTTTAGGTAACCCTGAAGTATTGGATCATTGGGAGCACTTCACTCAATGAATTCTAGTTGTTTGTGTATGCAATTTTCGAGTGACAAGGACAAAATTGTGAGTGAACAGCAACATCTCCTTCACCTTATATTATCCCTTTTGTTATATAGGTGCTGCATCAAAGTTTGTATTGCATAATTATCTCATATTGATTGTAACCATGGTTCTGTACTAAGGATAAATAACAAAACTGATTAAGGGCAGCACTGTAGAGTCACGTTGTAGATATTTATCAGAGAAATAACAACCATTAATTCTAATACAGGCTGTTGGCTTATAGTATAACACTTCTACCCAAGCACACCATCTGGTACCAGACCCAAAGATCGCATCAATTGAAAAAGATATGCCCATTCTACTCTATTGAAAGCATTTTCAGCATCGATCAATAAAAATATAGAGGAGTAGGTGTAGGAGTAATTAAATCAGCCTATAGCTATTACACTAAACAGGATCTTCCCCAGGATTATTAAAGATAGTTGCATCTAATGCAGAAGCAGAATGGGGAAAAG
Source organism: Leptobrachium leishanense (assembly GCA_009667805.1). NCBI lineage: Eukaryota > Metazoa > Chordata > Amphibia > Anura > Megophryidae > Leptobrachium > Leptobrachium leishanense. The sequence goes on along the minus strand of CM019069.1, from coordinate 103,380,804 downwards.
ATGCCCCTTCGCTTAATGCATTCAGTGCTCTAATCAAATAAGGTGACAGTATAGGAATAACTCTTTTAAAATATATAGGTTACAGCAAAGCCATACGGTTTTATAGACTTTAAGACTCCACATAGGATTTCCCATTTGCATAGGGGCTCTTACTTACCCATCGTTGTTCAAAAGGCCTCGGCAATCCACAACAGAACTACCCACGCCGATTCTATCCCGAGTCTGTAAACTGACTATTAAAGAATTTACAATTAGCCAAAAAAATCATAGTAAGACCCAACAAGATACATGTTCATATAGACAAAAGAAAAAAAAAAACCTTAACAGAAACACAACGGAACAGTAATCCAACCTACCTACGATTTGACCCCGAACAGCATCGCTGTCTGTGGGGTTTAATTTGCATAAGTCCAGACGTTGGTCTGAAAGTTAAAATAAAAAGCATTAATTTCTGTACTAGATCAAAGAAAATCATGTATACAGTAAAAAGAGCAAAATCGGCACCAAACCATAAACGACAGCCATGCCAGATGACTTGGAATGAATATACCCGGTCATCCACAATTTGAGAATGATCAGCATTACAAATCTAATTTCTACAAGGTAGATTTAAAGATATCCAGATGGCATTCATCCATGTTCAACCCATTATATACCAGCAGTATTTTCTCAGAAGCGGAAAAGCAACTGAGCTTTCTTTAAGGGAATTCCTGTCTGCAGACAGCTAACCATTTACCCAGTGCCCAGTCAGTCAACACTTAAAGCTGTAAGAAAGTGCACTTTTTAGATGTTTATCTGCACTTTTATGCGCAGAGATCAACAATGGAGTGGACTTGATTGAGAGCTGTAGGACAACGGTCATGACCACATGTGTATTTATGAATAGAAGTTTACATGTTTATTGGTTTTGATTAACTTGACTGAGCATGGCTCCATTTACAGACTGCCAAAGAAGTGGAATGAGCAGTTGCAGGACAACATTACCCATTAAATTAGAAATAAAGTGGACCATGATATACTTTTCATTGCCTTTCCATCTTCCTGAAAGTCACCCCCCCCACCTCCCCCTCCTTGTCCCCTGATGTTTTCAGTCTTTATATGCTATCAGAAAATCAAGGCACTGTGACCACTTTCTATGCCTTGCTAAAATAAAGGACTTAAAGAATATATTGGTTGATAGTTGGTACAAAGTCTATTTTCAATGCCATTCACAAAACACTAGGGGCCATATTCCAAAGTTGGTGCCAACTTAACAACTCCATAGACTATAATGGCTCTGCTAGGTTTACAACAGCTCTGGTTAAGTTAGCACGAACTTTGGAATATTGCCCTAGGTGATTTGAGGGATGTTATATATTGACAGCTGTGCATGGAAAAAAGGATTGAAAGAAAAAAAAGTGTGTCAACTCACAGCCTGTATCCTTGAGTCTGCTGATGGCATTTGATAAGAGTCTTACACATCCCAGGAAGCCAGCTCCTTGCCGCTTGTGTATTTTCTTGTGGTTCCAGACACCAATTGTGATTGAATCCATTTTTCCAATGTACCTAGAAATTTTAAAAATTGGAGCTAGATAAAAGTACAGCTCTAAAAGTCTCACAAGGTACTGCTGACCTTTATGGTCATAATTAAAATATGAAAATACGTTCTGTATAGCCGATATTGAAGAAGTTATACAATGAGGGGTTAACTGAAGCAATTATGGTTACCTTATCTGACACACTTAAAACCGAAGAAAAAGCCTCAACTGCTGTAAAATAGTTTACAGAATCGAGATTTTAAAATAAAGAATGTGCTCGTGACTGGTCGGATTTTGTTTTACTTAACTCTGCTTAGGCCGGGGGCACACGAGCACTCTCAGAGTGGAAGGAACGTCCGTGAGAGTGGACGTTCCTTCAATCGACGCCTGCCTCCCCCCTCCCTCAGTGCTGCAAAGCGTGATCCTCCTATGTAGGATCCCGCTTTGCAGCCCGTCGACGCGCATCCTAGCGCATCGATGGGGAGGCTTTCTAGGCAGACACTTGTGTCACAAGCTTGTGACTGGCCTCATCGCAGCATCACATGGCTGCGACGGGCACCGGTAAGTGCGTGCGCACAGGCGCACTAGTGTGCACCCGGCTTTACTCTTGGCACATACAGTGCTCCGCAGAAGTTGTAACCCAGTAGGCACATGCCCCAGGAAGGCAAGTGACCAGCACAGGAGTCACAGAAGGATATTTTACCAGAATTTCTTTACTATATCTGCGGCTCTTCAGCACCAAGTCAGTAAATGGTTTTGTCAGACTTTAAAAAATTTGATTCCACGTCACATGCAGTAATCCCATATGGTGACTTGTCACATTTTTCAGCAGAGTCAGAATAAGAACTTTTAACGTGTCCCCTTCAGTGAACAAGTAAAATAATGCCATCAAAACCAAATTGTATTAAATTGGTTATCGCACAAGTTAAAGGGTCTTTAAATAGGGACACCAACTTGTTCCCTCAATTTACATATAAATAGCCACCTTGGCATCCAGTTACTCTATACACTTGCTTCTGAAAGACACACCTCTGCCATCATATGCATGGGCCGTTCTAGATTTCATCCTATCCTCCTGTGACTGGAAGGTATTCCCTGCTCTCATGGCCATGTGTTGATACTTGTGCAATACAATAATCCTTGTAAACATTGGGCTATATTATGAAGTTGGTGCAGCCTTAACTAGAGCTGTTGTAAACATACCAGAGACATTATAGTATATGGAGTTGTTCCGTGTACAACAGCTCCTGTTAAGTTAGCACCAACTTTGGAATATTGCCCATTGTATTTTTACTAGTGTGTTTAGGTTTGATTTTGTGTTTTTGTAACTTGCAAAGGTTTTATAACTAACCTCGCTTGATTCCTATACATGGTTTGCGTTTGGTGGTAAACCAGCAAATATATTTACAATTTCAGAATATTATCACTCTCCACGTGGAGAACATAGATCACTGCTGAGTATTTATTAGTTATTTTATTCATGAAGTATTTTACCAGGAAGATATATATATATATATATATATATATATATATCTGGCTGTATATATTCAACACAAGTAATAAAAGATCAAGGAGGGGCGTGGCCTGACCTGTGATGAAGATGGACGCCTGATGTGAGAGCTCCCGATACCGCTGCTGAACTTTCCGCCTTTGCACACTCGCTTGTGGCTATGGTACGCACCACTACTCGCGGGAGACCCACCAACACCCCAGCAGAGACACCGCGAGCCCTATAACGGCTTACTTTGGCACCTCAAAAACGCGGCCTGTGAAACTACCCCAATCCAAAATGGCAGCTGCTCCCGCGCCTCCAGAGTCTTCCATGATAGGTCAATTGGCGCTACAACGGCTAGAAACTTTAATAGCGGACTTATCAACGCGGGCCGAGCTACCCACACGACAAGACTTCAAAGAAATGATCGAACAGGTACAAGCTGCGTTCGGCCAGGAACTAGCGGAAGTCAGGGCTGATATAACGGCCATGGACACGAGGGTAACACGCTTAGAGGAAAAAGCGGCAGATAGCTGTATAGGCATCCATACAGCAGACCCAATAGGAGGACAACGTGTATCTGATATGCACCGGAGACTGGACGACTTAGAAAATCGGTCGAGGAGGCACAACATTAGGGTAAGAGGAGTCCATGAGGGGATCACAGAGATTAAAGAATTCCTCTTAGGTGCCTTTGCTCACATTCTGGGATGCCCCCCCTTGCCATACGCGGTGAAAGAGCGATCCGACCTAGGCCCACAACGGATTCGGGGGCCCACCCGGGACATTATATGTCATTTACCGGACTTCACACTGAAGGAGGCAATAATGTTAAAGGCTCGTAACCGACACAAGTGGCGCTTCGCAGAAGAGACTCTTGAATTATACCAAGACCTTTCCCCGCACACCTTGATGGCATGCAGTTCCTTACACCCAGTAACTCAACTTTTACGAGAAGCAGACATTCCCTACAGATGGGGGTTCCCATTCACCCTACAGGTGCGTAGGAAAAACCAGTTACACACGATTCGCACCCCACAAGACGTAGCACCATTCCTGACGGACATGAACCTCCCACAGGTTGAAATCGTAGATTGGGAAAGCCTGCCGACCTCGACCCCTCCTCCGGTAAGCCAACCGGGGAGACCCGGACCGCAAAGATCACCGAGGAAGCCGAAATACCACGGATTTTCACATTACTGACAGTCAACCTACGCCTTCCCTGGACAGAGCGAGATCACCTAAATAGGGATCAATAATGTTGATTTTATTTTCCATATTTCCTGTTGACGCAATCCACGTACGACTACCTTTCAGTCGTAGCCAACTACAGTTCTACACACGTAAGACTTGGGAACAAGGTTCTATATTGAGTCGTCGGTAGAAAGCTGCCTGTTACTTGAGACTACCCGGTATCTCGAAGAGTTGGACGCTGCACAAGGCCCTACCTCGTGTGTGAGGCCTTCTCTTTGACTAGGACTGTAACAGAAAAGTTGAGATGTACGCAAGACTATCATGAAAACTCTACCACCTAAGTGAGGACGTAAACGTGATTCTGCACTAGCGACGTCTTAAGTATCGAACTCCTTCTACATTACATGCGGGGGGAATTTTGGGGTCGGGGGATATAGTGGGGCAAAGGCGACGGGAGGGAATAGTGGGGTGGGTACGCGGGAAGGGTATGTATTCTAGTTGATACGTTTATAGACTGTCTTAATATGCTATACACTTCACTCATAAAGTCTCAAACTGACCTCCGACCTATGAGTTTGATCCACGTAGTTCTGGCCTAGTACAAATGGGTCGTATCTAAGTCGGAGCACGAGGTTGTAAGATCACAGGACCTGTTACTTGTCTATAGATTTTGTACAAAGTTCGCATTTGACCTTCTTTCCGCTATGTCGGCTTTAACTCCGAGATAGAGGGGTGCGGTGGGGCAAAGGAGGGAAGTTGATAGTACATACGGGGGAATTTTGGGGCGGGGGATATAGAGGGGCAAAGGAGACGGGCGGGCATAGAGGGGTGGGCACGCGGGGAGGGGGGAGGGATTGTATGCTAGTTGATATGTTTATAGACTGTCTTAATATGCTATACACTTCACTCATGAGTTTGATCCAAGTAGTTCGGGCCTAGTACAAATGGGTCGTAAATAAGTAGCACGAGGTTTTAGGATCACAGGACCTGCTACTTGTTTATAGACTATGTTAATATGCTATACACTTCACTCATGAGTTTGATCCAAGTAGTTCGGGCCTAGTACAAATGGGTCGTAAATAAGTAGCACGAGGTTTTAGGATCACAGGACCTGCTACTTGTTTATAGACTATGTAAAAAGTTTGCATTTGACCTTTCCGCTATGTCGGCTTTAACTCGGGCGGGAAGTTGATAGTTCGAGGGGGGGGGATTGTTACTTACACCGCGTGTTACGTAAGCGGGGTTAAATCAATAGACGCGACAAATTTAAGACAATACTAAGGACTCCTGCAAGTGGTTGAGTTTAGAGGTAGTCTATGGTTATTATATATATGCTGAACGTCAACCTGCTTGTGCACCTTTAGATTAAAAGACACACGCCAGACGATTATAGCTTAGTTTAGATTTGCTTTATTCATAGTAACTAAGCCTAATAGGGAGGCTTACTCCCATCCTAGGGTAGTGTGACAATTAGTCGAGGTTCTCTCTACGTTGACTTATGCATGTCCCAAGAATACCCTGACCAGATACACCAAATGGTGAACCATCTTATGCTAACGGAGAATCCCTTACGTCTTCTGGTCCTATCCCAACAGCTTCGCCACGGCTTTAGCTAGATGCATTAATGTTCGGCGATGGCGGTGTTCGGGAACTCTACACTGAGACCCCACTCTGTCGGTATAACTTCTTCCTTATTGGTAGGTTATTCTGTCATATAGACAGACAAAGGTCATTGAACTCAATTGCTCACACCCCACGAGGTATAGTGCATACCCCCCAATTGAGGGTCCTCCCACTCAGCCACAGGCACTGTGGTGGTGAGCGACACCCCAGTTGGCGCACTTAACGCCTCTTTTCTCTCATTCTTCATACTCCCCTTTTTCTCTCTTTATTTCTCCACTCTCACACCCTCCCACATCCCCATCTTTCCTCACCCCTCACCCTAGCTTTCCCTCACACGCGCCTCCACATCCCCATCTTTCCTCACCCCTCACCCTAGCTTTCCCTCACACGCGCCTCCACATTTCTGGCTCACAATTCCCTTCCCTGTCCGGGATACAGTGCCCAGCATACCGGCATCCAGCCCCTTGAATTGTGACTTTGCTTCAGATGACTACCATGTTAGATCCAAAGTCCCCTTATGCTCCTAGCGACTTACAATTGCTGTCCTATAACGTTCGTGGCCTAAACATACCAGAAAAGCGCTCACGTTTACTGCAAGATCTACGAGCCTCGCGCACATCCGTTGCCTTCCTTCAAGAGACCCACTTCCGATCGGGATCGGCTCCATCCCTGAGAGATACATATTTCCCCACCGGATTCTTTAGTAATTTCTCACAAAGTAAATCCCGGGGAGTAGCAATCTTAATTTCTAAGGAGGTTCCCTTCGTAGTAGATGCAACAATGGAAGAGGAGGGAGGTAGATTTCTTTTTGTCAGGATCCATCCTTGACTCGATATACACCTTTGCATCCATATATCTACCTAACAAAAAACAACACTCCTGCTTATCGCGGATTCTACGGTCTCTAGATGCTTTTCAGCAGGGGACTACCATTCTAGCTGGGGACTTTAATGTGGCACTAGACCCATTAGTTGACTCATCCACATGTAACTCGACCACGCCTTCTCATGTCTTGCTCTCCATAAGAGCGCATTACACGAACGTCGACTAGTAGATGTCTGGCGCGCACTGCACCCCACAGAACGAGACTACTCATATTTTTCACAGGTACACAAGACGCATACACGAATCGATTATTTCTTTATGCAATATCACAACCTGGGCCTACCGTCCTCAGCAGCGGAAGCTACAACTTGGTCAGACCACGCTCCGCTTAAATTGGTGATACAATCACCGCTGTTTCATCCTCAGGAACGCCAATGGCGGATGAACATATCAATGCTCGATGATCCTCTAATTAGAACGGAACTCCACGAGATACTTGAGAACTTTTTTGCAGAAAATACTACGGCTGACACCCCAATACCGACACTCTGGGAGGCGCACAAAGCGGTAGTACGAGGTTTCTTTATCTGTAAAGGAACGGCACGGAAAAAGCAACACGACAAAGAACGCAGGATTGTTTGGGACGAGATTAGGAAGCTGGAACTTGCACATATTGACTCTGCAGATACGATATACCAACGCCTCATTCAAGCTCAACAAGCACTAGATAAACTAGTCAGCTCTTCCCTAAGATTTCAGCCTTTGCGATCCCGATCATTTTTTGCACTGCAGGAAAACAAGCCAGGTAGACTTCTGGCGAAGATACTCAGAGATAGATACATTAAATCTTACATACCGAAAATACGTTCCTCGGGAGGCACACTTGTAACTGACCCGAATGCCATAGCAGGAGAATTTTTGAAATTCTACACGGATTTATATAATTTAGAAGCTCAAGAACCCACCACTGAGTCCCTAGCACGAATGGACGCCTTCCTATCGCGTACGATCCGTAAACCCCTGGGTTCGGCGGACCGAGAATCATTGAGTGCTGCAATTTCTACTGAAGAGATTGTGGAAGCGCTGAAACGGTCTAAAAATGGGAAGAGCCCAGGCCCTGATGGCTTACCCATTGAATATTATAAAAACAACACTGGAGACCTCTTACTGGCCCTGGGGAATCTTTTTAATGCATTTAAAGAAGGGAATAGGCCCCACCCTCACTCACTGATGGCAACAATTACGTTAATTCCAAAACCAGAAAAAGATCACAGCATGCGGAAATTACAGAGCCATTTCTCTTCTTAATAGTGACATGAAACTTATGGTACGAGTATTAGCCAACAGACTGAAAAGATTAATGCCTCAACTGATCCACCCTGACCAGGTGGGGTTCATTCCCGGACGAGAAGCCAGAGACGCAACAATCCGAGTCATAAATGCCATTGCACACACCAACCGTACGGCCAGCTCGTTATTGCTTCTCTCGATTGACGCAGAAAAGGCCTTCGACCGGGTCCTGTGGCCATTCCTATTTCGGACTCTTACACAATATGGAGTAGGAGAGTCCTTTCTGAGCTGGATTGGGGCTCTATACTCAACACCAACGGCGAGAGTGAAGGTGAATGGAGCGCTTACAGCGACATTTCCAATACGTAATGGCACTCGACAAGGCTGCCCGCTCTCGCCACTCTTGTTCGCCCTTAGCTTGGAACCGCTTCTATCCTCAATCCGACAAAATGTGAGAATCAAAAAGGAATACAAGGCACTCATGTAGAACATAAGGTATCCGCATACGCGGATGACCTCATGTTCCTTTTACCCGATCCAGTGAGAACTATGCCAGTAGTAATCCAGGAACTCCAGGACTACGGTGCAATTTCAGGCTTCAAGATCAATGAAACAAAGTCCGAAATAATGGCAGTTTTGCCACACAGACATTGGCGAGGAGTACTAAGTACGCACTATGCATTTCGCTGGTGTGCAACGGCTCTCACTTATCTTGGAATCTGCTTATCCCCAGATATCGCAAAACTATTTGCGTTAAACTTTACACCGCTACTGGATGCCTTCAAACTTGACGTGGCGCGATGGTCTCCGAAATACTTATCCTGGTTAGGACGAATTGGCGTTATAAAAATGAATCTTTTACCGAGACTATTGTACCTATTTCACACAATTCCTATTAGCATTCTCACATCTTTTCACAAAGACATACGCTCCCTTTTTTCCACCTTCATTTGGCCTACATCTCACCCTCGACTTAAATACGACATACTCTGTAAATCAAAGAGGAATGGTGGACTAGCGTTACCAGACACCCGTCTATATTACTACGCCACACACCTAACCAGAGTGGTTGACTGGATGACAGCTTCTCCCGAACAACGGTGGCTGGACCTGGAAGAACTACAAGCCGGCCGCCCGTTAGGGATACTACCATGGATGCATTGGGCAACGGTCAAACATTTGGCCAAAGAACTTTCACCTTTAGGTAGCACACTTCTCCTTTGGCATAAAATCTGAACAAAATACGCTATAGCGACATATAACCCTAAATTCCCAGTCATGCTAAGACAGCAACTGAAGACACGCATTTCGGATTCCCCTATACTAAGGGCACACCATATACTATGTGAGGGAACCTTTGTAAGCCTGGAGGCGCCCGACCGAACACTTTTAACTTTCACCAAATCAAATCGTTCTTACAGAGTCTGCTGAATAACACTTCTTTGATTCGTTCGCTTTCTCCCTTTGAAATGCTCTGCAGGAGAACTTTGCCGTTAGCACATAGTGTATCCACGCTCTATAGTCTGTTACGCGAAGTAGATGCAGAACCCCCGATGTACATGTCCCGTTGGGAACGCACACTTGATACACATATCTCGGATGAAGATTGGGCTGAGACGTTGACACGCACACACTCCGGTACAAGGGTCACCAAATTACAGGAAACGTCCTATAAGATATTGACCTTCTGGTACCGCACCCCTGCTCTTATGGTAACGTTAAATGTAGCCATATCTCCAAATTGTTGGAGATGCTCTACGGAAATTGGCACGTACCTCCACATCTGGTGGGAATGTGCTCCTATCCAAAGATTCTGGAAGAGGATTCAAGAACTCATACGCGACATCACCGACGTAGATTTGGATTTTACACCCCAAATATTTTTACTCCTTCAATTGCCATTTTCGGTGGCGTCCATGGAAAAAAAAAAAAAAAAAAAAAAAGAAGATCAAGGGCTTCGTGACATTTTGTCTTCCATGGCCTCCTTATGTCCTCCAGACTCCCAGGAGTGTGCCAGGAACGTCACGTTATTGGCTGATGCCACCTCCCCTTTTTTTCTACTTTGACAACTAGGCAGTTATTGTTGTATATTGCCCTGATGAATTTCTCTTTTACAGCTTTATGCAATGTACTTTTATGTTCTTGTAAATTATTGTACAACTGACATTTTCAAAACAAAAACTGTCAAAAAAAATTAAGTTCAAGGGACCTATTCCAATGTTGTGGTTAAGCACAGCGCTTGCAGCCATTCAGCAGAACAGTTTGAGCGCTGTGTTTATTTAGTTTTTTTAAACGGCATATTACAATCCCAATTCCGAAAAAGTTGGAACAGTATAGAAACTGCAAAAAAAAAAAAAAAAAAAAAAGACACACGACTCCACTCCCCCCCCAACAAAAAGTCGATTGAATATTAATTTCACCCTGTACTATATTGAAAACACATTTGAGGTTTTACATTGGGAAATTTAATGTATTTTTGAAAAAATACTTTAATTTCAAATTTGATGACGGCAACACACCTTAAAAGTTTGGACAGGGCAATTTAGGACTAATAGTGATGTGACTAGTTGAAAGATGATGATGAACCGGTGAGGCAACAGTGCAATCATAATAGTGCCAGCAGTCTGTAGCAGTTTACAATGGGGGGGGGGGGCGCACAAACATGGGATGTAATAATGATACAAGAGGAAGAGGCGGCCCTGCTCGTAGGGTAACTGTCCTGGTAATACAGAACTTCCACCAAATGCTCAGACAGATATCCTGTGAGCTTACAATTTAAAAGGGACGAGGGTATGTGAAACAAATTGGAGCAGAGGGAAGGGGAAGCTGATGGCCAGAAGGAATATAGCTGGGATTGCACGGCAAGGAACAGAAGCTTGGGCTAAGTCAGGATAATCACAGAGAAAAGTGGAAGGAACTGGAAAGGAAAGTGGATATTTAGGACCGGCCTGGGTTGTACAGCAGAGTGGAAAAATGGTGTTCAGTCATTGCGTAGATGATCTCATTGTTGTATGAAGAAAGTAAACCAGTGGCCTGGTTGTACTGGAAGGATTTATGACATTGGAAGAGGGGGAGGGAGAAGCAGAGGGGAATATTCTAATAAAATGAGAGGGAAATTAAAAGACCACTAATAAGCCAGAGGCTAATAAACGCAGACATAAAACAGAATCGCAAGATTAGAACAGTCTTGAGTATAGTGGTGGACAACATGTTGAATGTTTGATCACTAGTTACTTATTTCTGGTTGCAAAATGGGAAAATGGAGTTCAGTCTGAGTGTGTGCCTAAAAAAGGCCTTGTCCATCAACAGCAAGGATGAGTCGATACCCGCCAATCTGCCAACAGATGCGTCAGTGAAAAATCCAAACACTTTGAGAACAACATTCCCCAAAGACAAATCCGTAGGAATTTTGGCATTTCACTTTCTGCAGTGCACAATGTAATAAAACGTTTCATGGAATCCGGTCAAATCTCGATGTGTAAAGAGTTTGGCCGAAAATCACATCTGATCTACGTTCACTCAGACGTCACGGTCTCAAAAACCGCCACGAGTCTGTATCCTGACATGGATTTGAGATTACTTCGGTAAACCTTTGTCCGTCAACACCATTCGCCACTGCGTCCACAGATGCAAGTTAAAGGAACACTCTACTCAAAAATCACCCCCCCCCCCCGTTTTTTTATCCTAACCTATCCCTTAATCTTTATTTTTTATTTTTTTACTTGTAACTGTAATACTTACCCTAAAATCCTCTTGTTTCCAGCGCTGTTTTTTTTTTTTTTTTACACTCACCTCCCTCCTCTTCCGCTCCCACGCGCATGCACGCCTCTCACGTAAGCCAGCCAATCGGCAGGCTTCCTCCCGGCTCCCTCTGAGGATTAGTGTTGCGCGCAAGAGGATGCGCGCAACACTAACCCTCAGAGGGAGTCGCCAGCTTCTGCGGTGAGTTAGAGACGTCATCGCGCTGAAAGCACGATGACGTCTCCTACTCGGCAAAAGTCGGCAGAAGCGGGAAATATGATTCCCGCTCTGCTGACTGACAGCTGGGAGGGCGGAGTAAAGTTCTCCGCCTCTCTCAGCTGTTTTCAGCATTTACAGCTGAACCGCTGAGCGGAGGGAGGGGGGACAGAGGGCAGGATACTCCGGGCATCATGACCACCTAAAATAGCTTAGGTGATCATGTTGCCTAGAGTGTCCCTTTAAGGCTTTGCTATGCAAAGCAGACCATGCATCCACACAGTCCAGAAGCGCCAAATTCTCTGGGCTCAGTATCATCTCAGATGGACAGTAGCATGGTGGAATAGTGTTCTCTGGTCCAACGAGTCAACATTGCAAATTGTTTTTGGACAAAACTGCGATTGTGTGCTCTGGTCAAAAAAAGGAAAAAAAGACCATCCATGCTTTTACCAGGGTCACGTCCAAAATCCAGCTTCTGCCATGGTATGGATGTGTGTCAGTGCCCATGACATGGGTAACTTGCACATCTGCGAGGGCGCCATTAATGCAGAAAGATATGCACATAGTTTGGAGCACCATATGCGGCCATCCAAACGTCGTCTTTCCCAGGTACGTCCCTGCATCTTCCAGCACAGCGCCACCAAACCACATTCTCCCCAGATTACAAGCGTATCATTGCGTAAGCAGATCGGCCATACTAGCACCCGCACTGCCTCCAGTCCTGACCTATCTCCGATTTAAAATTTGTGGCACATTATGAAGTGCCAAATAAGGCAAGGAAGGCCCTGTACCGTTGCACAGCTGAAGACATGCACAATGGATGAATGTGGGAAAATCCCGCTTGCTAAACTTTAGAAGTAAAGGTGAGGTTACACAGTGGTAAACAGTCGATGGCCCCGAACTTTTGTGGAGTGTGTTGCAGTCAGATTTGAATTGAGCGTAGGTTTTCAATTTAAATTCACAAAGTAAAACATCAAATATGTGTTAGTACCGGATAAATTTAAAAAATTTTGAATCGACTCTTGGCTTTTTCTTTTTGCATTTTCTACACTGCCAACTTTTTCAGAATTGGGGTTATTATACTTTATTTATATAGCGCCAGCATATTCCGCAGCGCTGAACAACGGGCATGATATAGACAGGGTTACAATTCATTGAGACTGAACAACATTTGACAAACCGATACATGAGGAAACAAGGGCCCTATTCCCGTGGGAACTCCATCTAGAAGGGTTGGTGATGGAAACAAGAGGGGTTGTACATCTAAGCTGCGAGCAGATCTTGCTTCTCGGATGTAATATCATGTTACTTACTGTACATTAGCTTCTCCTATACTTTGTATGGGAGATGCTCATGTGTCCCCAGCAGATTGAAAATGGACCAGTTGAAATAACTCATTCTCCCTTTGCATCAGATGTTATTCTATAAAGAATAACATCACTCCGATCCTTTATTATGTGACTGCACTTCAGCACAAATGCATCAATTTAATCCCCACCAAAAAAAAAAAAATAATTAAAAAAAAATTAAAAATCACCTTAGATCCGCCGGTGGTGAGAATGGCGTGATCTGCCACTTTCTTGCTCTGCAGCACAGGTACACTGGGTACCAACAGTTCCCAGGGTACCTTCGCGTATCACTCCCTGGAGCAGATATCTTAAGAGCTCCTGGTGTTCTTTAACACCGCCAGTATTACAATAGGAGAGGCTGAGGCCCTATTCCAAGGTTGGTGTTAAATGGCAGACGCTAATGGAAAACGTCAGACGCTCAGGTTTTCCATTCGTGTCTGCCACTTAACACCAACCTTGGAATAGGACCTCAATGGTTTTACAAATACAAACAGGGTTATTCAAAGAGAATCGAAAAGTCACCGCACGTTCGGTGACTTTTCGTTCTCTTCAATTCGATTTGGCGATCCCATTTCGGCAACCCTGCTGTGTATTCAGCAAGCACCACAGGGTCCCTGAATTGCAGGGAAAAGTCGCCGCAAACCCGCCGAAAACTAACCACAAAACCCGGCGAATGCACACCGAAAACCAGCAAAAACATCTGGATTAACCAGCCGAAAATGCCGGAAAAACCCGAGTAGGAGCCGACACCGCAGACGAATGGAGTGAATAAATTAAAAAGACAGTTTGCTTGAATGTTTGAAAAGTGAAACACTGTTTGCAAAGAAACTACTTAGCGAAAATGTCTGAAATTCACATATGAGGTCCAGGGAATGATAATAAAAAATGCTTAAAATATTCCTTAAAAAAAAAAAAAAAAAAAAAAAAAATCTATAAATAAAGAGACTCTTTACTGCAGAATATTATAATCAACAGTTTATTAGATATTGAATTAAAATGGGAATATCTTTAACATTGAAGCCTATGGGATTCGCCTGAATAAATCTGCTGCATGAAACCACCAAATGGCAGGGCAATTCGGCAACTTTTCACTGCTGGCTTTTGTTCTCTGAATAGCCGAAGCATTGCTTCTCTATGGGGATTTCACTGCCCTCGAACAGGCACCGTATGTGCAGGCAATTCGCCACGATTTGGCGAATTGCCTGCTCTCTGGATAGTCGAATGACCAAGAAAGGTAAACGAACGCTGAATTTCAGCATTCGGTTACCTTTCGCCAGCAATTCGGAGGTCTTTGAATAACCCCGAAAGTTTTCTGCATTTCGTTTTAGCAAATGTGAGGATGGCCCATTAATACTACTGCAACAAATATGTGAAGAACTGTAAATAAGCAGGAGAACTCCGACATGGTGAGGCTTTACCCAGTTTACACAGAGGTTTTATAATTTTTAATTCTATTGATCTGGGTTTGTAAAGCAAATCATTTAGACCTTGTTATTCAAACACAAATGCTCATTATAAAGCCTTTAGACTGAAGAAATAGTTATTGTTTAATTAAAAACTCACAGATCATAGTGTTGGTTCCATTTCGGGTCCAAAGTACTTTTCACGGTGTCCGTAGAGTGGCATTGGCCCGATCCATCAACCACTATTTTTGCAAACGGATCGGGTAATCCTGGAACATTAAATATGTGAAAGACATAAAAAGTTCATTTGAGCATGTGCAGTTTAAAACAAAAACCACACATCAAAAGCTAAAGCCATGTGCTTGCCATAACTAGAGAAAGGAAAGTAAGACTGTGCAGCATAACGGTCTGTTATGGACTAACCCTTCAAAACCTTGTATAAAGTTAAAGGTTCATCGACTCCAGGGAGAGCAGCACCTGGATCTGGCATGCAGAGGGAAGTATCCTTTAACAATTGGAGAGCTAATAGAGTGGCACCATGGAATGGGAGGGTTAGAGAAGGATGGAAGAGTTATTAATTGTATAATGTAGGTTTGTAATTGAGGCTTAATAGGAGGTAGTGTAACTGGGTAGGAGCGCATTAAGGAGAGAGGGACTGAATAGAGTGAAGGTAAGGATAGTGGCAGATGGACAAAGAATACTGGGGGAAATTGGGCTAATGTGGGGACAATGTTGATGATTAATGGGTTATATAGGATAAAAATAAAAAAATAAGTGCATGGAATGGTTAAAAGTGAAATTATTCCTGCATGCGAATGTTTACTGAAGCAGCAATATCTCTAGAGAGAACACACACACACACCACTCATGTGAGTGCATTCACACTCAGACACTATTCACAAGACAGTATTTGCACAAACATCGACTTGAGCACTTTAGTACCTACAAATAGAGCAATCACACACAAGAACGCCTTCCCACAGTACTCTTACAGAGACATGGTCATTAAAGACAGCAAATACAGAGGCCAGAAGGTCAATGAAAACTACTGGGACAACACACTAGTATGCTTTCCTTTCCTGGGGGAGGGGGAAGGGGCTAGTGTCCTGGAAGGGGAAATGGGATGTACTGGGTTGTTGTGGCAGTGAGGAGAGCGATGTTTAGGGACTGCAAACTGAGGAAGTAAGGAAATACCAACGTTAGAGGGGTGCTGTTGGCAAACCTATAATCAGATAGAATGGGGTTGTGGTGGCAAGGAACACTTCAGCCTGGTTAGGAGAACATTCCTATACTATCAAATAAGCCCAATGTACGTTGGGCTTCAGCGGAAACTTTTCATGACCTCTAATGGGATGAGGGGGGGTACCTTTACAAATGCTACAGGCACATACTATTCCAGGTCTTGACACACGGGCATCAGATTGTGATATGATGCATGTAAGTTTTGCATAACAGAATTCAGAAGATTTATGAGCAGTTGTAGGAGACTTTTTCCTTGCATTTTTTATAACTTTTCATAAATATGACCATTTTTATAGATACACAAATTGCCTAGACAGAAGCAGCAATACTTGCACCACTCATAACAGCATAAACGAGGCTGAAGTTAGTTTCTTATTCGGCCAGTTACTTATTCGTGGAAGTTGGTTTCTGATTCGGTTGAATTCTAAGTATGTAAAATTTCAATAAAAACCTGATTTTAGAAGGTAAATTGCCATTGTGCCAATGATTTTAACATGGATTCATATATAGGTGGATGCCCTCTACCAAACAATGTCAAATTTAGCCTGGCCAACTGCAATTTGGACAGAAAAATCAGTGCCAACTGTGCCAAGGGTGTTGATTTTTACTGTTTTGAATAAGTAACTGATGTTTTCAAAGGGTTAATTGCCATTGGGTCACTGAATTCAACATGGATTTATATAGAGGTGGATGTCCTCTATCAAACACAATTGTCTTCAGCCTGGCCCAATGGCAAATTAGCCACGAAAACAGTGCCAACTAAGCCAAGGATGCTGATTTTTACTATTTTGAAAAAGTGATGATTTCAAAGTGTTAATTGCCATTGGGCCACGGAGTTCAACATGGATTTATATACAGGTGGATGTCTTCTATCAAACACAATGGTCTTCAGCCAGGCCCAATGGCAAGTTTGCCACAAAAACAGTGCCAACTATGCCATGGGTGCTGATTTTTACTAATTTGAATAAGTAAATGAGGTTTTCAAAGGCTTAATTGCCATTGGGCCACTGAATTCTACATCGATTTATATAGAGGTGGATGTCCTCTATCAAACACAATTGTCTTCAGCCTGGCCCAATTGCAAGTTTGCCACGAAAACCGTTCCAACTGTGCTGATTTTTACTGTTTTGAATAAGTAACTGAGGTTTTCAAAGGGTTAATTGCCATTGGGCCACTGAATTCAACATGAATTTATATAGAGGTGGATGCCCTCTATTAAAATCAGTGGCACAATGGGTGGTGTGGTTTGGCCGAGCTCTGAGATGGCTGCCTGATGTCTGAGCTTCTGCGCAGGTGGCGCTTCCACAACTGACACTAGCCTCCACTGATCAGCCCTGGACTTCATTGTTGCCTGTGGGGTTTAGCTTCCATGCCCAGGAGCAAGTTGAGCCCCAAATAGAGCCAAGCTGACATTGCCCAATATTTTCCCCGGCTGTCGGCGGTGGTGCGTTCAGAAGCTGTCAGGATGGCGTCGTCGTGAGTCCTTCTGTCGGCGAAAGGTGAGCCTTGCACTCGGTGTGACAAGAAAGCTCTTGCTCACTATGAAGGATGACCTTCAGACTGACCTCAGGGCGGGCCTGGAGAGGCTACGGACGGACATTGGCGCACTGGGGACCCGCATAGCCAAACTCGAGCATCAAGTGGAGACTGATCACGCCGAGGCGCAGGCTATATTACGAGAGGTCTGCGACAACTACGTGTTGCTTCAGGAGGAAGTAGAATACCTGGACAGCAGGTCCCGCTGCTCCAACCATTGTATCGGAGATGTCCTGGAGGCAAGTTGTTCCGCACCCTGTTGTTCATGCCACTCCGGAGGTGGAATTGCGCCTAGATAGGATCCATAGAGCCCTGCGCCCACGCTTGGGTCCCAACGAACCCCCGTGGGACGTGGTGCTCAAGTGCTGGTATTACTCCACTAAGGATGCCCTGCTGCTTGCAGCCTGTTATGGCGCCTCCTTGATTGAGGGGGTTGCCCAGAATCTCTTCAACGATGTGGCTTCTTCTACGCTTCAGAAGAGAAGAGCCCAATGGCCTCTTACAGAGCTTCTTCCGCACAAGGAAGTCCCTACCCTGGAGGTTTCCAGTTTGCCCCATGATGGGGCCATCATATCCCTGCGCTCACCGGCCGATTACACTTGACTGTTGGAGGCATTGGGGATCCCCATGCCAGCAGATCTATTCGTGCTCCTGGACAGAGACCGTGGAACGGAGCTACCGGCCTTACCACAACACCAGGCCTGGGTTAACACCTGTCATCCCCACCATTTGAAGCTCCTTGTAGCTCACTCCGCTCCTCCAGTTTTGTGATCCCTCATTTGCCGGGCCCTCGTCTTCCCGTTCTGCCGTACTCTCCCTGGTCCCGTACTCCTCAACCTTGCATTCCTCCATGATTTTTGATTCAGACGTTTTCTTGGTCGACTGACCCTCCTATTGCTCTGGTTTGTTGTGATGTACAGGCTGCAGGGTCCCACCACATTTAAAAACTTTTTGCCTTTGTTTTGCCCTGCACCTTTTTTGCCCCATTGGGCCCCTTATTTTACACCCTGTTTTCACATGCCCCTATGTGTGTTTCTGTTCCTCAATATTCTACTTGCTTGGAAACTGTTTTTCCTGCCCACTGCTTACGTGCATCAAGCCGCTACCAGCTGCGACCCGACTTTGGCCTTCGAACCATCTCCAGACTGGACAAGGGCGACATTCCACAAACTGGGCAATGGCTGAGGCTGTGGTGGCCATTATATTCAGGGACTGGGCAATGGCTGGAGGCAGTGGTGCTCCGGCGCCGGGATGTCTGAGGGTGGGCAGGAGGGTGAACAATAGGAACAGCTCCATATAAGTATGACCTGTGTTTTGCACAAGAAACAGATTCTGTTTGCAATTCAATCTAAAATGTGTCTTGCCTCGTTCTTGGGGCGAAAACTGCAGCTATAAAGACACTCTGCCCAGTAGTTGTATGTGCTGTTATTGGGCCCTGACGCCGTGTATCCAGTGGGGGTACTCGGTGATCGTCACATTTGTGCACTTTCTCATGGACCCTAGCCCCAGGCCTTACTGATGCCAGAGTGGCGGGGGGGGGGGAAGGGTGCACGGTGAGGATGAGCCTTTATGGGAGTGGACGCTCTTTCTTTTTGTATTATTCACATGACTATCACATGGATCGCACTATATATAGCGGTTTCAGTATGGATGACATGGGAGGGGGGGTTTGTATTACTTTTCTGTCTGTGGGGATACGGTTATGTTCTGCTATAAGATTTTGGGTCTATGGATGTCTGCCTCGATTGGGACGGGGGGGGTTACAGTTTTTTCTTTTTAATCCACATGGACATTGAGTCACGTCCAGTGGTCCTGGGGTGCCCATGCCTCGTCTGGCGTCCCAGGTGGTACCCGGCGCGCCATGCTCGCTTTTCGCTGGCTGGGTGCCTATTGTTATACCGGCTCGAGGCGGTCACATGGGTGGCCAGGAGGCGCCTGTTAACCCTTACTGGATGTTGTACCCTGCAGATCGTAAGCTTTATGGGGTAGATAGGGTTCTGTATACAGGGACCAGCATCGTAGTTTTAGGGGGGATCCGTGACACATTGTATAGTTCAGACTGTCAATAGTGGTTTACGTGTTGATATGGATGGGATGGGAGGGGGGTTTAGTATAAGAGCACTCCCATAGGGTCACCCCACACTTGGAATGGGAGGGGGAATGTGTTCTTTATGCTAGTATGTGGGGTCACTGTTCTGTATTGCTATACTGAGGGTGGGGGGGGGGGTTTGCTCCCATTCTCTGTACGGAGGTGCCAAGGACACAGCTGGATTTAGGGTTTTTCTTTCCTCATTGGGGGGGGGGGGCGGGAAGGGGTGGGATTTTTTGGGGTTTTTTTCCGGGAGCTTCTCTCTTTGGAGAGGTGGGGGGTGGAGGGGACGCATATATAGGAGAACTGCTTGTGATTTGCTCCAAGGGGGTTCAATGTCTTCTCAGCTCACGGTTGACGTGCAGTGTTGAGCCTCAGCCTTGTTGCCAAAAAGGATCTCGGTTTCTGTGCCAAACTGACTATTGGGCCAGGCAAAAGACAACTGTTTTTAACGAAGGGCATCCAACTCTATGTTGAAATCAGTGGCCCAACCGCATTTAACCCTTTAAAAACGTCAGTTACCTATTCAAATTGATGGAAATCAGTACCCATAGCACAGATGGCAATGTTTCTGTGCCAAACTATTGGGCCAGGCTATCGACAACTGTTTTTAATAGAGGGCATCCAACTCTATATAAATACATGGTGAAATCAGTGGCCCAACAGCATTTAACCCTTTAAAAACATCAGTTACTTATTCAAATTTATGAGAATTGGTGCCAATGGCAGTGTTGGCACTATTTCTGTGCCAAACCGACCATTGGGCCAGTGTAACGAAAACAGTTTTTAATAGAAGGCATCCAATTCTATATAAATTCATGTTGAAATCAGTGGCCCGACAGCATTTAACCTTTTAAAAACAGTTACTTATTCAAAATAATGAAATTTGTTTGCCTGGCACGGTTGTCACTGTTTTTGTGCCAAACGAACCATTGGGCCAACATAATGACAACTGTTTTTAATAGAGGGCATCCAACTCTATAGATCCATGGTGAAATCAATGGCCCAATGGCATTTAACCCTTTAAAAACTAGGGATGCACCGATACCACTTTTTTAAGACCGAGGACGAGTACCGATACTTTTTTTCAAGTACTCACCGATACGATACTTTTATTTTATGTCATGTGAACGCTTTCCAATCAGAACAGACCTCATATAAAAATGCCCCCAGCTCTCATGAATATTGTCCCCCAGCTCTCATGGACATGCCCCCCAGCTCTCATGGATTATTGCCCCCAGCTCTCATGGATTATGCCCCCCAGCTCTCATGGATTATGCCCCCCAGCTCTCATGGATTATGCCCCCCAGCTCTCATGGATTATGCCCCCCAGCTCTCATGGATTATGCCCCCCAGCTCAGTGTGTGTATGTGTATATATTACAGCAGGGGTGTGGGAATTATATCGCCCGAAGCCCGTTATATGAAGATCCGGGCGCCGGACAAGTAAATATTTTTGAGATGCAGTCCGGCGGCGGGCTCCCAGCACACGAGCGCCGTTGGGAAACAAAGCGCGATCATCCATAGGAGGATCGCACTTTGTACACTGATCGCAGAGAGTGGAGGGAACGCCCACTCTCACGGACGTTCCTTCCTCTCTCTGAAAGAGCGGCGCGAAGAGGGGAGGGACCGGAGCTACGGCGTTTGCACACAAGCTTTTCGATTCACACTCCCCACCCTGCACCGCTTCTATAGCCGCCGAGAAGCATGAATATGGAACGGGGTGTCTCGGAGGACATTTGGGGGGGGTTGCAGAGGCTGCCTGATACAAAACAGACCCTGTGTCCAGGTGAGCAGCTCTGCCACGCAATATGCCAAGCAGCCCTTTCCCTCGCTCAGTGAGTGTTTATCGTGAGGAGGGTGGAGCGGGATCTCCTGGGATATAGTAAACAGAAAGCTGCGCTGGCACAGGGATAAAAGCGAGCAGCACGGAGGCCGTGGAAATACCTTACCCAAAGAGGATCTGAGTTAACCCTTGCCACTGTGCCCTTTAAATACCCAAATCACTAGGTCAAATGAGGTTCAGTATTTTCCTGGCACACAAGGCTGGCCACAAGGCAGCGGGCACTCAGCATGGAAATACCCCAGCTAGATTATAGGAGAGGGGGAAAAAACATGTCCATATTCACTGTATGGCATGTCCACATTCACTGTATGGCATGTCCACATTCACTGTATGGCATTATCTGGTCTGAGGTCTATATCTGTGGGCATTATCTGATCCGTGGTCTATATATGTGGGCATTATCTGGTCTGAGGTCTATATATGTGGGCATTATAAATTATGTGCACGCTGTTATGAATAAAGACCTCTAAACACTATTTTGTTGAAATTATTTTTCTTATCAGGACAAGTAGATCGGACTACCACTTAGTCCGTTGGACAAGTAGATATTTTTAAAATTTCCACACCCCTGTTACACATACACACACAGACCCCAGACCAGACATAGAGCATTCGGACAGCCGCCCTATCGGCATTCGGACAGGCACCTGGAGCTCTCCGTTCATACTTACCATCCTGAGCGACGCCGGTAAAGTTTCCACGCGTGCGCTCGTTGGAAGGCCCCCAGCCGCGATCACCCACATGAAACTTTACCGGCGTCGCTCAGGATGGCAAGTATGAACGGAGAGCTCCAGGTGCCTGTCAGGGCTGCTGTCCGAATGCTCTATCGGCATTCGGACAGGCCCTGCAGCTGCTCTCCGCGTCCATACTTACCTTACTGAGCAACGCCGACAAAGTCTTTGCGCGTGCGCTCGTTGGAAGGCCCCCAGCCGCGATCACGTGGGAGTCCCTGGTGATCGCGGCTGGGGTCCTTCCAACGAGCGCACGTGCGGAAGCTTTACCGGCGTCACTCAGGAAGGTAAGTATGATCGCGGAGAGCAGCTGCAGGGCCTGTCCGAATGCCGATAGAGCATTCAGACAGCCGCCCCAGCCCCTCGGATGCCGGCAAGCCGGCTCAATGCCGGATTCCGGTATCGGGGGGAAATATTGGGGGCACTGCACGAGTACCATGTACTCCTGCAGTACCCGGTATCGGCACTGATACCGATACTAGTATCGGTATCGGTGCAACCCTATTAAAAACATCAGTTACTCATTCAAAACAGTAAAAATCAGCACCCATGGCATAGTTGGCACTGTTTTTGTGGCAAACTTGCATTGGGCCAGGCTGAAGACAATTGTGTTTGATAGAGGACATCCACCTGTATATAAATCAATGTTGAATTCAGTGGCCCAATGGCAATTAACCCTTTGAAATCAGTTATTTATTCAAAAAACAGTAAAAAAATCAGCACCCTTGGCACAGTTGGCACTGATTTTTCTGCCTAAATTGCAGTTGGGCCAGGCTAAGTTTGACATTGCTTGATAGAGGGCATCCACCTATATATAAATCCATGTTGAAATCAGTGGCCCAATGGCAATTAACCCTTTGAAAACATCAGTTACTTATTCAAAACAGTAAAAATCAGCACCCATGGCACAGTTGGCACTGTTTGTGGCAAACTTGCCATTGGGCCAGGCTGAAGACAATTGTGTTTGATAGAGGGCATCCACCTCTATGTAAATCCATGTTGAATTCAGTGGCCCAATGGCAATTAACCCTTTGAAAACATCAGTTACTTATTCAAAATAGTAAAAATCAACACCCATGGCACAGTTGGCACTGATTTTTCTGCCCAAATTGCAGTTGGCCCAGGCTAAATTTGACATTGTTTGGTAGAGGGCAACCACCTCTATATAAATGCATGTTAAAATCATTGGCACAATGGTAATTAACCATCTAAAATCAGGTTTTTATTGAAATTTTACATACTTAGATTTCCACCGAATCAGAAACCAACTTCCACGAATAAGTAACTGGCCGAATAAGAAACTAACTTCAGCCTCATACAGCATAAATCGTTATTTCCAGTTACAAAGCTTTGCATAGCAGAGGCTTTGGAATTTGACCTGTTCTATAAATGCTTAACAGGTCAGATTCCCAAGCCTGGTGTAAACCTGCTGGAGCCATTGAAGTCTATGGAGTTGCAAAGTTTACGCCAGGCTTGGAATCTAGCCCTAGGTTTATTAACTTTTATTGGAAACCTGTAGCCATCAAGGAAAAAAAACAAAACACAGGTGCAGGAAATACAGATTCCGGCAATGCATGTAAACTCTAGGTCAATGGAAATATTTACAAGTTATACATTGTTATACGCACTTACTGAAGAAATCCTTCTTTGCAAGATTCTTGGCACATAACACTGCAAATAGAAAATAAAGTGAATTTATCAACTTCATATTCACATTTTAGGTGCAAGGAGTTTGACTCCCTTTATTATTAGAATTTGTTTTATGAAAAAGTTAAATTCTTGAAAAAAGAAAAAATGTTCAGGGAACAGTAGGACGTGTGTGATAACTATAACCCTTCTATAGCACCTAGATGGTCAGAGTCAGAGTCTGTCCTTTCCAACAATACCATATTATGTGTAAAATTATATATAATATAATATAATATAGATCTATATATATATATATAAAAATTTGCCAACGCTATGGCGTCCTTTGCTGTACAATTGAAAAACGAACAGTGCCACTGCATTAAGTCACTTTCCCATTTCCCACGTTAATGACTGTTTAATACACAGCCATCAATTCTGAATGTAATGCGCCAAAATACAAGCAAACTTTTTTCCTTTTTTTTTTAAATCTGTTGGAGGTAAAAAGTGCTCAATTTATTTTTGTTTTTAAAGAGCAATCTACAAAAGGCTTTGACAATAGATGAAAAATAAAATTACACGTTGCAGATGACTGAAATCTGAATGATGGAAATTTACACACTTTTTTTGTTATAGCATTCTGACGTCACGTGACATACACACATAGTAATGATATATCATCTGTTGGGGAAAAAATTCTAAATAATTTGTCTGGGTCCGACAATAAAATGTTACCTCATACCATTAAAAATGACAAAAAAATTAGCTCAGCACACGGGTGAAATGGTTCGACAGTGAAAGGGTTAACATCCCTTCCGCAGTAGAATGGAGAGGGGTCACTGATGAAGACACAGTCCTTGCTCAGCAACAACTTTATTCAATGGTGATTGAGAATTTACAGGGGTATAGAAAAGAAGTATAATATCATACAAAGGGCATTTTAAAAAGGAAATTATGGCTAAAGAGCACACCAGAAAAAAAAACAAAAAACAACACAAACCTGAACTACACTGCCGAACAACTAACCTGGTTTTCAGCCAGAACAAGAGGAAGACACAATTGATGGACTGGGAAAAACAAGGGTGACTTGGCAAAGGGATTTCTAAGAGCGGCACGAAAAGGGTGAAAAAAGCAAGCGATGGAGGTTGGGCTTTAGGATTTGCAATGTATGACTGAGAAAGTCAACGGCAGTCAGCAATTGCATCATAATGGGGGGGGGGGTTAGACCAGACATACATGAAACCTGGTGAATTGCGATACACCACACTCGATTCACCATCTTCCATTAGCTTTGCAAAAATAAATTAGCTTTGCAAAAATAAAGTTTCTAGTAGACTTTACGAAAGTCATCCTATTATTGGCAGTCTTGATTGTTATCAAATTACACTGCATAAGTGAACCTGTTTCACGAGGATAGTTTAACCTTAGGTTTTTTCATAGGATGGAATTCTCTCTATATTGTGCAAGCACACATTGTCTTCTAATAAAAAGTCTCCATCAACCATGGAGGTGCCTGCTACAGATAAATATCAGATGTACAATCCTATAGGGCACTATAACACTTTGCGTGGCTTGCAAAGCCGACAGTGGTGGCAGGCATCCTTGAGTGCCATATTAGCGGCGCGTAAAGCAGGCCCCATTGGATGACGTGTGGGCAGCATTTTCTTGCGCGGCAGTCACAGACAGAAGGGCAGAGAGCAGGCAGAAGTATTTAAAGCAGGGAGAGCACAGAGGATCAGAAAGGACAGGAAAAAAGGCAGGGACACTGACAGCAGAGTTTGCAGAGACAGAAAGCAGGGGCACAGAGAGCAAAGTTTACAAAGAAAGAAAGATGTGGAGTTTGCAGAGAAAGAACGAGGGCAAAGGTACAGAGAGCAAAGTTTGCAAAGAAAGAAGGCAGGGGCACAGGGAGCAGAAAAGGGCAGAGAGAAGTAAGTGGCAGAAAGTAGAAGCCCAGAAACAGAGTAAAGCAAAAATAAATAAATAAATGAAATCCGGGACAGTAAAAAGTTGAAAATACACAAAAAGTCCAAAGTCAGAGTCCCCATTTCTAATTCTTTTAACAAGCGCACCCCATAGAAAATATAACTCCAAAGGCTCGGATGATAAAATGTGGAAAAATAAAAATTACACACTGTAGATCAGTGTTTCCCAAACCTGTCCTCGGGACCCTCAACCAGGCCAGATTTTGCATATCACTTTGGGGAAAAGCAGACTGAATCCTGCAATCACTGAGCAGCAAATCATATCACCTGTGCTTTGCTTCAGATATCTGGAAAATCTGGCGAGGCGGAGGGTCCCGAGGACAGATTTGGGAAAAACTGCTGTAGAATATTGAAAATTTAAATTGTATTCATTTTTTGTTATAATATTCAGGAAGGACATGACGTATACATATAATAATGATATATTATGAATCTGCCGAGTCTGCCGGAAAGAACAATATATAATTTGTCTGGGTCATATAATATAAAATGTGACTTCAAATCCTGTTTAAACATGATGAGCGAAACCGGTAAAAAATGAGCTAAGCAAACAGGCGCGAAATGGCTCAGCAGTGAAAGGGTTAAATCATTCAGTTGGGGGGGGTCAAACTGATAGGTATTTCAGTAATATGGCTCTCCGCAACTGACCTCTTGCTGCTGTGGCTCCCAAACAAAAAACAGTGAGAATTATTGCTATAGGGTGTAAGGTCAGCTGGCCTAGAGAAATAATCATATTACTCATACCTGCATTCTAGTTAATATAGAAAACTTAAAGATTAAGACATGAATTAAAATGCTAAAACCAAAAACTGCAGAGAGGATGCCAAGCTTTTAGGATGCAGTGAATGCTTGTAACAGAAAACGCAAACTGGAGAAAAGGGGACGCTGGAATATTATTAATAGTTAATAAAAAGGTTTGCAATAATCATTGCACAAGAAACCACATTCCAGAGTTTCTGCCCATCATGAGTGTTATGGAGTCGCACTAGCTCTCAAGACAGGATTGTTCGAGTAACAGTAAGGGGGGGGGGGCGCAATGGTAATATAAAAGGTAGCTTTCCTAACCAACAGAATAGTGACCTCTGCAGGCTTACACTCCCTGATGCTTGTGAATATCACTGGTAATAAACTGTGCAACTACATTGTTTCCAGGGTGTGAGGACAAGCTTGGCATCTTTAGTAAGATAGTGGAAAGGTTAAATTGCAACGAAGTCGTGTTCGTTTAGAACTCCAAAAAGGAGGTGGGCGATTCGGTTGCCATCTTAAATTATACGAGGCGCATTTGGTTAGTAAGAGGCTGAAAGCACTAAATTAGCGAATTGCAGCTGAATGCTGTGCTGTAATTCAGCGCGGATAACTTTGCACTCGCCGGTAAACCGATCATGGCTGGAGAGTAGCTGCAGCACTAAGCGGATAGGCGGAAAGTTAGGAAGTCAGTTCACCTTTTGCCCAAGTTACTGGAGGGTGTTCAGTAACGCTTCTGCAGCAAACAAACTCACATTAAAAGCAGCAGCTACCCAACAACACGCCTCGCGCCACTGCACTGGTACCAGAGTAGCTACTCTCCTGGCTATCCCCTCTTCATTACATATTTCCCAGAAGACGTGACCCATTCCCCCCCTCCATTTACATTTGTTAGAACATTGGCTGCATAACGCAGTGCACAAAGCCCAGCAAATTATTACAACAGTAGGGCAGACCGGTAACCTCAACTAGGGTTTAAAAAAGAAAAATATCCTTGATAAGGAGTTTAGAGATAGGGGTTTTTTTTTTTTACAAACAAACACACCCACACGTTCGGGTGAGTAAGCGTTAATGTCAGGATAAGTTACTTTAATGCAACCCGTATTACTTTCCTAACATTAAGGCCCCCGGCACACAAGCGTATTTTTGGCTCATGTGCGCCCGCACTTCCCTGCGTCCGTGAGTTTTTGACGGGGAAAGCCCTCCACCGGACGTGAAAAAGCCCTCCCCGTCAAAAAGCTAAACGGACGCTGACAGGATACAAAGCGCGATTCTCCATAGGCGGATCGTGCTTTGTACGCTGAGCGCAGAGAGTGGAAGGAACGCCCACTTTCAGACGTTCCTTCCTCTCTCTGTTAACGCTCGTGTGCCGGGGGCCTAAACAGTTTAAAAACGGATCAGTGATTGCGCTAGCTTACTGTACTTTGCACTCCCCATTACAGGAAGCGCAGTCAGTAATTAGCGTTAGGATTTTAATATTAAAATCCTAACGCTAATTACCTCTCCGATGGTGTGACGGATATAGGTGATGTTCTGCTAATAATTTGGCCACAGCATTAATATTTTTATTTAAGTAATGTACAGCGCTACTGTATACACATCCTAACTTGATTTGTTC
Source organism: Leptobrachium leishanense (assembly GCA_009667805.1). Taxonomy (NCBI): domain Eukaryota; kingdom Metazoa; phylum Chordata; class Amphibia; order Anura; family Megophryidae; genus Leptobrachium; species Leptobrachium leishanense. The sequence goes on along the minus strand of CM019069.1, from coordinate 103,352,738 downwards.
TAAAAGGTTCGTTAAAAGGTTAGAATGGCCTTTCTCCAGCAAGCTCCCTTTTAAACCATTGGAGGGGTAATGTGGAAGGTAATTAAGAGACCTGGTTAAAGCGTAATCTGCATTATAGGGGAAATTGCCATTTGGTCTAAATGAATGCCCTGTGTTCCTCCACAGCATAGGGCTAAAAACTATCACCTTGTGAGGGGTAAACCGCAAACCAATGAGTACATCAACGTGTTCTCCCAGACTGAACGGCAACACCCTGTAACTGATAGTGTATATCAAATCAAAATAAGCTTTATTGGCAGGACCAAATACATTTTAGCATTGCCAAAGCATATGGGGAGAAGGGGGGGTAGTGGGACATATATATGGGGGGGAATGGGCAAGTCCATGGACGTTATCAGGGGTAAGGGATAATGTGAAGGGGGATGGGGGCGAGTCCATGTTGGGGATTTATAAGTCCAGGATCTCTCATGTTCCTCTCAGTCTGTGACATTCTGCGACGTATTGGGCAGATATTTTCACCGCCGGCTCCTCTTCTCCCAGTATGATGTGGAGTTTCCTCGTCTCTTCTATAGAGGTGAAGTCCGGGATGAGAGCGGAGAGTCTCTGGAAGTGAGTTTCCCTCAGTGCTGAGTACTTGGGGCACTGTAGGAGGAAGTGGACCTCATCAAAAGAAGCAAATGTGTTCCCTTGTAGCTGGAAACTATCTTTTGATTATGTAATCCAAGTTATCATAAAACGTTAATGAGAAGTGGACTGAGCATGCCCCAGAAGCAACAGGAAGTAGGCGGGCCTCTGGCCATGAAGTCTGTCTAAGAAGCAGTGTATAAATGCTTTGACCAAAGCCATGCTCCGCACTCATTTTTTGGAGGTCAAGCAAATTGAAAAATAACTCATTTCCTACCAGAGCCTCCCTGGCGGCCGATCTCTTCGCTTCCATCATAAGTAAATAGAATCTGCTGTTAAATCCCCTTTTATTGGCTTCCTGACAGTGGACACTTACCTGTGGTCAAGCGGTTGGAGGTCCCCGCCGCGTGCTGGACTGACCTTTCTATCCCCGTGTGGCCTAACCTTGGTGGCCATTTTCTTTGCTTGTCCATCAAGCTGCTTCCTCGTGCTTCCGCAGCGTGTTACTGAGTGTGATGAGTTCGGGGATGAAGATGGGCCTACGTTCACCAGCCCTTGCAGTTGTTCGGCAGCAGTCTGTTATGCCTGGCCCTCCCGCGGATAACGTTGGGGTCGTGCTCTCGGGTCTGGATGCCGAGCTTGGGACCCCTCTGGAGGCATCTTTCTTTCCCCACCAGAGGTCTGATGTTGCTGCTGCCCCGGTGACTAGGGGAGACATCGTGGTCCTGCTGGCTGTGCTCCGGGTGGCGTGGCGTACCTACCTCCGGAAACGGGGATGGATGTGTGCAGTGGAGGGCCCTGATGAATATGGCAGGGGACCCGACAACCCAGGTGGATCCGCCCCTTCTCCAGCTACTTCTGCTGCCGTGGTGCTCCTTTGTTCCCCAGCGGTCTTACCAGTGCCTGCAGTTGTTGACCAGTCCCTCAACAGCTGTGGGTCGGCGGGGCCCCCTGGTTCCTTGTCCTCTCCTGTGGATTCAGCACTGAGTGGTAGCTATGGTATAGTCCAGGCTGATGTGATGAGTAGAGACTGGTCTGCTCCCGAAGCGGTCGTGGTTTCGATGGGTGACTTGTCTCGTGCTGGAAAATCTTTCAACAAGTAAAGACCTCCCGAGATACCCTGGCGCTTCTCCCGCTGTGTCGCCTGCCCGCTGCTTCTGGGACTCTGATGGCTACCATGTCCCTTGATGCTGGAGAGCGAGATGATGATCGTGGCCTGCTGGAGCTGTTCATCTTTTCCTGGGGCACTTTGCTGACTCAGGTCCCAGCCTTGTTCTTGGATGCAGGCTAAAATGAGCCCTGCGATGCTGTCTCAGGTTTGATTGTTTCATCGATGTTGAGGACACCCCCCACCCTGATGAATACCTCCCTGATACTCCGAGACCCTTTGAGGACATTTCTGTCTATTCTTGTGTTCCTACCCTTTTCATTTTTGTTACCTCCCCCTTTAATGTACTCCTGAACGATTTTGTGGTCCTGCTTAAAGACTTGGTAGGTTAATGTTGTTCGTCTATTGGAGCACTGGGACTCCCCATCCCCCTTTTTTTGTGTGGGACATTGGGAAGTAGCCTGGGTGAGCCGCTAGGGTGGCTACCTAGGCTCTGTCCACCCTTTTGGCCCAAGGACTTCTGGCCACACGGCCCCTTCCGATTGCTGGGGTGAGCCAGGAATGCCACGATATGTTTGGCAGTCCCTCACTACCTTTATCCCTTTTTTGTGGTTTAGTTTGTTTCCCTGGTGCCCCATCAGCGAACTCCATCACTCTTGTTTTAGCAGGATCGACCCTGACGAGTTTCTACACCCCCCGTTATTGTACCTCCCCCTCCCACTATTTTAGATTTTCTGTAGTTTCCTATGTGAACCCCCCCCCCCTTAGGTTTTCTGTGCTTTCTTTGCGAGTATCTTATTTGGCCCTGTGAGGCCACCTGACTGGTCGGTCTGTGACCTTTTGTTTATTGCAAAATAAAAATTTTGAAATAAAAAAAAAAAAAATCCCCTTTTATTTCTCTGCTTGTGTGTAACTATTAATTGTAAGATAGTTTGTCGGTATGTGCACTGTGATTCAACCTCTTATTTTTTGCATCATAATAAATATAAATTGATTAAGATCTGTCTTTGTCTGATACAAGAACCTCATTTAACTGAAGAGACAGGAGTATAGTTGTTTTTTAACTCGGGATGACCTACTGAAAGGGAGTGGTGACGTCAGTCTGCTGGACTGTTTGTCTGTTTTGGGGGTGTATAAACAGTCTCCGGTCAGTTCTGTTTCAGAGATTAGGCATCCTGGATAGATAGATATATATATCTATCTATCTATTTTCGCAAGTTACCTGTGGTGGCAGTATTGGCAATTAAAGGAAGTGGGTGTGGGGATTTTGTGCAACGTAGTCATTATTCTGGGTCTAGCACAGACAGTGATTTTTTAACCCTGCATCTACTTCGCCGAGTCACGTGCCCTTCTGGAGTGAAGTCGGTACATGACAGATGGGTTAACCGATTATTTTATCGGCACTGAAAAACTGGTGCTAACAGATTCCACTTTTGCAGAATTATTTAGCACCAGCTAACCCCCTTCCCAATAAATCAGATACTCGCCTCTCATCCCGCAGCGAGAGTGGTGGCCCGATCCGCTGCTTCTGGCCGTTGTGAGCAGAATGAGACTGAAGACTTACTGGTTATTATTCAGAGAGCGTGAAAAGCAGGAGAATGACTGGAGAATGAAAAATTCGAGGTCAAAATAGCCAAACCAGAAAAATACTCCATCTCACTTTCCAAATCGGCTATTTTGACCTAGAATTTTTCATTCTCCAGTCATTCTCCTGCTTTTCACTCTCTCTGAATAACCCTGATAGTCTCCAGTCTCCCTCCGTGGCCCTGTGCGATCTCGTGAGAGTAAAATCACACAGGGTTTGTCTGCTCTGCAATGGAACCCTCCATGGAGTCCTATGAACTCCAGGAGGTGATAACGCTGCCTTGCTAAGCAAGTTGAATTAGTGCCTGCCCAGGAATATGGTGCTAAATTGGGGACACTACGTGAAAACCTGCAAGTGCAGTGTCCCCATTTTAGTGCCAAAAAGGAAATCGTGCCCATTGGTTCCTGCTCCATTGGCTCTCCTGGCATTCTTCTGTTCGGTAGGTATTTTGCTGCAGGAAAGCAGCTTTGTGCTGCTCCACTGATGATCAGAGTGTTCAATCAGCCAATCAAATATTGGAAGGCCACATGTAGTTGTCTGGTTTAAGCAGTGACTTCTTAAAACATAATTTTGATATACTAAGCCCAGGAAGGCCATCCAGCGACAACGGTTTTACAGCCTCTAGGGCAGAGCGAAGGCTTCCATTCTGAAAATTACAAATAGATGGGACATTCTGGCAGTTACAATTGGATGGGACAATTGAGTCACTTCGAATTAATTAAGTGTCCCTTTAAGCCTGGATCAAGAAATCCCACAGAAAAGGTCAATGGCAGTTATTGAATGGGGAAGATTGGGATATAAAAGAGGTGAGATTACCACAATTATTTAGACCCCGTTGGACTGCTAGCAAGGCACCATCAGGAAAATGGAATTCCTCCAAGCCTGGTTCCAAAAGCAGTTCTTTCAGTTTTCTTTTAAGAAGAAAAAAGTCTCCAATGAGAAGTGACACCAACTGTCCTTAAATTCCCCACAATTTTCACGTTTCTCCCAATTATCACCTTTCGTATCTTGTCTGTCTTTAACAAATGCAGAGCTATCCCAAAAAAATGTGTAAATCCAGGTCCTGCAAAGTGCAAACACTACCTTTCATAAGCAGCTGGGATAATTGCATTTAGCACTTCTCAGTCATTATACTACCACTTTCACAACAGGTGTGTGCCAGATTATATATATATTTCTTTTGCTTGCCTCTTCAGACCCAATTGTGACGGTAACAATGTAACAATTTCTTTGCTAGAACTGAAGGGTTTATACATTAAACACTGAACTTGCCACCAAATTGCACTGAACGGTTAATTTCACCATTTGTTGCAATTTCGGGACAGTTAGTCTATTCACTAAAGCTGTCAATTTGCCAAATATAGGCAAATTGAAGGCAAAATACAATGCAGTTCACCGGTCTTAGGGGGTAAGCAAACGTGTCCCAAAAAGTAGCCATTGTTCATCTAGTCACAGAACGCCGAACTGCACCAGTGTCGGTGACATGTCCTGATTTTTAGTGTTTCAGTTCGACAACTTTAAAACAGGCAAATCCCATCGGCTTCAGTGTAAATACGCAATATCGTTATTTTTTAAAAGACAATTTTTCTAATTTTCAGCAACAAGCCCTTTTATTGTTTTAGATTTTTTTTTGTATTTTGGCAAAACTTGGGTTACCAATTTTTTATTCTTTTTTAAACGACCTTTATTATTATTTTTTGACACAATTTAATAATTTTTTATTGGTTTAAACTTATTTTCATAATTGTTTAGTTGGCCGATTTATCCGATGAGTCGATTTAAATACAATTTTTTTGTTTCCTTTAGGCTAGGGTCAGACGAACGCATTTTTCACGTCTACCGTCAAAAAGTGCATTGATGCGTACGAACGCATTTTTTCACGGAAGACGCGATAGCGGTCATACGATGCGCAATGTCGGCCGTGATTTTTTTTTTTTTACTGATCCAAACCAGGAAACTTTGGGTGTCTGGACGTTATGTTGGCCGTACCTGAGCAGCGTCTGGCGTCTCCGAATCACGCCGCTATGCGGACACAGCGCACTCTGTACTAGCGGTTCTACGTTCTCGAAAAAATTCGTTCCTTTGCTGCTTGCGTTGCGCGGCCGAACTTTCGTGCGGCTGTATTTCGTATATCGGCCGTCATTTGCTGCTACTGCGGCTGTAATAAAGTGCAGCTGCACGCACATTCGCACTGCGTTCGTCTGACCCCAGCCTAAAAGGAACATTATGAAATTAATAAACCCCTGCCCCCCCTCCTTTTTTCATAAGCAATTTGCACAATGTACATAACGTTCATACGTACATACCCAAATGCAAACTTGTTGCACACCATGTACACTACCACCTGGTCACAGTGTTGGAATGATGCTGCATATGAAGCTTTAGCCCATGTATTCTTTCTCCAAAAACGCAACAACAAACGCTGAGATAGACAGGATGTCAGCACGAATGCAGGGTGAGAAAGGGGGCACACAGCCTGACCAGTTTAGGTTATTAGAGTGTGCCATTACCAGTGGTGTACTTAGGTTTTGTGCTGCCCTAGGCCTGACTAAACTCGTGCACCCCCCAATTTAAATTTGAGACACCCCTTCCTGTCAAGGGCACACCTCTTCCTGGTTAATCCCCACCCTTTCCTCTTAGAGCGCCGCCTTTTCCTCTCTTTATATTAAAAGTCGATACCAAGTGCCTACTTGTATATTTTGTACACCATTTCAAATGTATCTATTGAGATGAATAAAATTATGAAATGCTTAAATTCAAGCATTTTTACAAAGAACAGCCACGCATGTCAAGTATACTGGATCACAGCCACTCTAATTGGTTGAACAATAAAACCCACAGAAACGTGCGCTGCATATGAGTGTATCACAGAGCTGCACAGCAATAAAACCCACAGAAATGGGCACTGTGTATGAGCATATCACAGAACTGCACAGCAATAAAACTCAGTTATGTGCAGTGTGTATGAGCGTATCCCAGAGCTCCAGGGCAATAAAACTCACAGTAATATGCAGTGTGTATCACAGAATCCACAGCAATAAAACTCCCAGCAATGCAAGGTTTGGTGTGTGTCAGCGTATCAGAATCCACAGCAATAAAACTCCCAGCAATGCAATGTGCGGTGTGTATGAGTGTATCAGAATCCACTGCAATAAAACTCCCAGCAAACCGAGTCTAAATGAGCACACAGCAATTACTTATTCTATATTTACCGGCCTCCGTCCGCAGTAGGGCTGTGTGCAGAGTCAGCAGGGACTGTGTACGGACTCAGCAGGAGGTCCCTTCAGGCCACGTGAGGATCGCGGCTGTGCCTGTGCGTGGAGCCATCTTGTCAGCAATGGGGTGCCACTGCCAAAGGGTGCACCATGACTTTGATTCCCTTCCTGGTGGGTATTCAGTCCAGAATAGAGTGAGAGTCCGTGTTAACGAAAGGGCGGGCAGCTGCGTGAGTGCGTGTCATGTGGTTCAGCCAGTCAGGTGGTACGGAGACTCAGTACCACCTGATTGGCCGGACCGCGAGACCTGCACCAATGCAGCCTCACCAGGAGCCAGGCAGCTCAATGACAAATTTCTATCACTGCAGTGCTGGTTAAGGAAAGGTCCACTTTAAACAGCAGTAAGCAGACAGGGCTTCATATTCTGCTGATAAACCCCCCCCCCCTTACCTGCCGTTTACTGTCATCTCTCTCTGCACACAAATCACATCCCCCTCCCCTAGAGCTGCTGCGGGGCAGGGGAGGAGCTATGGAGAGAGGGGGATTATTATTCTATTCGATTTTATTCCGTATGCAAACTCCCTGCTCCGCTGCTCGTTGAGAACACCGCTCAAAAGCTGACACACAGTGACAGTGGCACCTCTTAGTACCCCCTAATGACACCCCAATAATCACTGGTACCTGGGGTGGCCCGCCATCCGCCACTCCCTAAGTACACCACTGCTCTGTGATATGCTCACACACAAGTTTGGCGAACTGCCAGCAAGTACGATGCTGTTTGAAGGCAGTGCAAATCCCCATAGAGAAGTAATGGTTAATCTATTCAGAGAACACCAAACAGTAGATAAATGGCAGTGAAATGCCCTGGATGTTCGGTGGTTTCAATCAGCAGGTTTATTCAGGCAAACCCCATAGGTGTCAATGTTAAAAATATTCCCGTTTTTATGCAATATCTAATAAACCATTTATTATTTTAATCTGCAGTAAAAATTCTTTAGATTATTTTTTTTTTAGTCATTTTTCAGGCAAAATTTCCCCCCTTTTTTTTTTAATAGCAGTTTTTCTTTTTTCTGAAACAGAACTTTTTATTATCAATCATAGGATCTTATATGTAAATACCAGACATTTTCGTTCAGTAGTGCTTTTGAAAACAGCAGGCCACGGGTTTGCGGTGGCAGCATTCAGCGGCCGACTCCATGCACTTTGGGGTCCCTGCATGGTGAATTCACTGCAGGGTGGGGAAATTTTATTCCCCGAAGTGCAGGGAACTACAGAACACCAAAATGTTGGCATCATTTCGGTGCTCTGTGAGTAACCCATTTAGTGGTGAGGTTTTTTGCTGCCCCCTGGAAAGTGAAAGCCTTTGCCTTGCCTACCCAGGACATACTTGAAAAATTAGTGAAATCTCAATGTATCCTTCCTGGTAAAATACTTTGCAAAAGTAAAAAAAAAAAAAAAAATTGGGGTGGGGCCACCCGGTGCGGGCCGCCGCCCCTGGAAACTGTCTGCCTAGGCCAAAATACACCACTGTCCATTAGAAATAATGAACAAGCTGAGTGGAAGAAGGGTCCGGAGGTGGAAGGCAGAGAGTTTGTTGAAGGTACTTGACCCGGGTTTGAGAGGGAGTGGGTTTGTGCAAAAGACCTGACCTGAGTGTGGGAGGAAGTTTGTGGGAAGGGAAAATACCAAAGAGAAAGAATGGCAGCTCCAGACCAAAAAGGGGGTGACGGGCAGGTTGAGGCGGTGACACAGGACTCCAGCTTCAAGTAAGGCTAAAATGCCAGCGGTACAGTGCCCTTACCCAGTGGCAGTATCCCAGGGTTTGTGCTATAGTGCTTCTGCAATTGTAAACTAAATAAAAACAAACTGGTTATGTCTGACATAACCCTAGAACTAAAATCATACAGAGTAAAGCAGCGTCACGTCTTCTGCAATCAGCTCCAAAGCAGAATAAGAGGTTATAATGTGTAACTTGCTGTGAATCTAGTGTATGTACACGATCAGGGTTATTCAGAGAGCGGTGAAAAGCAGGAGAATGACTGGAGAAGTGAAAATTCTAGGTCAAAATATCCAAACCAGAAAAATTCTCCCATTTATCTCAATTTCCAAATCAGCCATTTTGGCCTAGGATAATGACTGGAGAATGGAAAATTCTGCTTTTCACCTCTTTTGAATAACCCTGAAAGCGATTAGATCGACAGCCTTTTAGTTGTCAACTATTCTCATTATCGATTGGTTGTTTCAGCCCTGGTTTAAACGCCTATTTTTTTTTTGCATTTCGGTGAAATTCATCAAGGCCACTTTGGCACTCAGACGTTCTCCAACTTTTTAGTGAGGCTTTGGCGCACTACTGTGAACTTTCACAAAATAATAAATTCACTGAAATTTCAGCAAAACGAAAATCACTGAAGTGCGCCAAAGTGAAAAGCACAGCTACAGGTGCATCTCAAAAAATTAGATTGTCATGGAAAAGTTCATTTATTTCATTAACCTCCCTGGCGGTCTATTTATTTAGAAAATTCTTTGCTGAAAACAGTCTATTTTTTTTTGCCCCCCCTAGCGGCATCCCGAGTGTGGCTCGGGGTTAAATTCCTATGTTGGAAGCGGTAACCTCAAGCAACACTCGGGATGCCGCTGGATATATCACCTCTCCCTGCGCTCCCTCGATATCCCCAGCTGTCTGTCGGGTATTTTCATAGGCTAAACAAAATGGATGTCTGTTGCCATTTTGTGTAATCTTCATATAATCCATATTTTTCTTATAAGACATTTTTTTCTTGTGTTACTTTTCACCTATTTTCCAAACTGAAGTCATTCTTTTTTATAAGAAGACGAGTTCATACTATCAGGGTAATTCAAAGAGATTCGAAAAGTCACCGCACAGTCGGTGACTTTTCGTTCTCTTCATTTCGGTTCCTTTTGCCAATCCCATTTCGGTGACCCTGCGGTGTATTCAGCAAGCACCACAGGGTCCCCGAATTGCGGGGAAAAGCTACCGCAAACCCGACGAAAACTAACGGCAAAACCCAGCGAATGCACACCGAAAACCAGCAAAAACATCTGGATTAACCCCTCGAAAAATCCGAGCAGGAGCCGATCACACGCAGCCGAAGCCTCTGGAGAAAGCCGAGACCGCAGACGTGGCAGTGAATAAATTAGCAAAACAGTTTGTGTGAATGTTTGAAAATGAAACGCTGTTTGCAAAGAAACTACTGAGCGAAAATGTCTGAAATTTACATATGAGGTCCAGGGAATGATAATAAAAAGGGCTGTTACAGAAAAAATAACTTTAAAAAAATTCAGAAAACTGCTTAAAATATCCTTAAAAAAAAAAAATCTATAAAGAGACTCTTTAAATTAAAATGAGAATATTTTTAACATTGAAGCCTATGGGATTCTCCTGAATAAACTTGCCGAATTAAACCACTGAATGGCAGGGCATTAGGGGAACCTTTCACTGCTGGTTTGTGTTCTCTGAATAGCCGAAGCAGTGCTTTTTCATGGGGTTTTCACTGCCCTCGAACAGGCACCGAACAGGCACCGTATGTACAGGCAATTCGCTAGGATTTGGCGAATTGCCTTCTCTCTAGATAGCCGAATGGCCAGGAAAGGTAACCGAACGCTTATTTTCAGCGTTCGGTTACCTTTCTCAAGCAATTCGGAGCTCTTTGAATAACCCTGTAAGTGTAAACTCATTAGAAGGGAATAGAAGAGTGTTTGTGAATGTGTGTTTTTAAAGGACTATAATTGTAGACATGAAGACGCTCTAGATAAAGTGCTAGACTTGTCAAAAGACAAAATATATGGTAGTCTGAAAATATATATTTTTTTTAAGGTTTAAAACCTATGCACAAATACATCTATGCAACAATATAGTTCTGCATAGATATACAGTTGTGTTCAAAATTATTCAACCCCCACTGAAATTGAGTGTTTTGGCCAGTTTGACATTGATTTTGATCATTCAGTCAATCCTGCTTACAATTAAATCAAAGAGGCACGTGTAGGTCAGACAAATATAACATTTATAATGAAATAACCACAAATGTCTTTTCTGTGCTCACATCATTATCAGTTTTGTTCAACCCCCAAGTGACATTCAATCTTAGTACAACATCCTTTTACAGTTATAAGTACTAACAGCTTTTAAACGTGAAGCATAGCTTGACACAAGTGTCTTGCAGCGATCTACGGGTATCTTCGCCCATTCGTCATGGGCAAAAGCCTCCAGTTCAGTCACATTCTTAGGCTTGTGCACTGCAACTGCTTTCTTTAAGTCCCACCAGAGCTTCTCAATCGGATTTAAGTCAGGTGACTGCGATGGCCACGCCAAAATGTTCCAGCCTTTAATCTGCAACCATGCTCTAGTGGACTTGGAGGTATGCTTGGGATCATGGTCCTGTTGAAAGGTCCAACGTCTCCCAAGCCTCAGGTTTGTGACGGACTGCATCACATTGTCATCCAATATCTCCTGGTACTGAAGAGAATTCATGGTACCTTGCACACGCTGAAGCTTCCCTGTACCTGCAGAAGCAAAACAGCCCCAAAGCATGATTGACCCCCGCCATGCTTCACAGTAGGCAAGGTGTTCTTTTCTTCATAGGCCTTGTTCTTCCTCCTCCAAACATAGCGTTGATCCATGGGCCCAAACAGTTCTAATTTTGTTTCATCAGTCCACAGAACACTATCCCAAAACTTCTGTGGTTTGTCCACATGACGTTTGGCATACTGCAGTTGACTCTTCTTATTCTTTGGAGACAGCAAGGGGGTGCGCCTGGGAGTTCTGGCATGGAGGCCTTCATTACGCAGTGTGCGCCGTATTGTCTGAGCTGAAACTTCAGTACCCACATCTGACAAATCTTTTCTCAGTTCCTCAGCAGTCACACGGGGACTTTTCTCCACTCTACGCTTCAGGTAGCGCACAGCAGTCGAAGTCAGCATCTTCTTTCTGCCACGACCAGGTAGCGTTTCAACAGTGCCCTTTGCCTTGAATTTGCGAATGATGCTTCCTAGGGTCTCTCTTGGTAGGTTTAACATCTTTGCAATTTTCTTATAGCCATTGCCCTTCCTGTGAAGAGTAATCACCTCTTCTCTTGTCTTCCTGGACCATTCTCTTGACTTCACCATGTTTGTAACCACACCAGTAAATGTCTAGAAGGAGCTGAGTATCACAGTCATTTTAAAGCTGCCTAATTGGTGCTTATTATGCTTTATTGCTGCTCCGTGACATCCACAGGTGTTTTCAATACCTGATTGAAAACACTTGAATGAACCGCTGTTCTTCAGAGTGGTAGTCTTTAAGGGGTTGAATAATTGTGTTAATGAAGAATTCACAAAAGAAACATTTACTACTGTATTACAAAACCAATTGATGTCATTTTAGTTGCATATGGTTCTTTAAAAAGTCCTTGTAGGATTTCATTCGGAATACAATTACAAATGTACACTAAATTCCCTAAAACCCTTTACAGCATTGGGGGTTGAATAATTTTGAACACAACTGATATATATATATATATATATATTTTCAAATATATTTTGTGTAACATTTAGTAGAATATACTAGATGCTTCAATATATTTTGTAGAGTGTATAACTATGATGATAGACATTCCTTATCTATGTTAACTGATAAGAATAATGGAGAAGAAACCTTGAGAAATTAGTAGGATAGAAAAAGGTCTTAAATATTAATGACAGGATAGACAAAGTCTGGAAAATTACTGATACTGGGTACTGCAGGAGTACTTGGTACTCGTGCAGTACCCCCCGATATTTTTTCCCGATACCGGAAGCCGGCATTGAGCCGGCATCCGAGGGGCTGGGGCGGCTGTCCGAATGCTCTATCGGCATTCGGACAGCCGCCCCTGGAGCTCTCCGCAACGATACTTCCCTTCCTGAGCGACGCCGGGAATGTCTCCGCACGTGCGCTCGTTGGAAGGACCCCAGCCGCGACCACGTGGGACCATGTGATCGCGGCTGGGGTCCTTCCAACGAGCGCGGAAACTTTCCCGGCGTCGCTCAAGAAGGTAAGTATCATCGCAGGGGGGATCCATGAGCTGGGGGGGGCATACCCATGTGTGAGCTGGGGGGCATATCCATGAGCTGGGGGGCATACCCATGTGTGAGCTGTGGGGGCATACCCATGTCCCCCACAGCTCACACATGGATATGCCCCCCCACAGCTCACACATGGGTATGCCCCCCCAGCACACACATGGGTATGCCCCCCCAGCACACACATGGGTATGCCCCCCCAGCACACACATGGGTATGCCCCCCCCAGCTCACACATGGGTATGCCCCCCCAGCTCACACATGGGTATGCCCCCCCAGCGACGATACTTACCTTCCTGAGCGACGCCGGGAATGTCTCCGCGTGTGCGCTCGTTGGAAGGACCCCTGCTGCGACCACGTGGGATCATGTGATCGCGGCTGGGGGCCTTCCAACGAGCGCACGCGCGGAACTTTATCATCGCGGAGAGCAGCTGCAGGGCCTGTCCGAATGCTCTATCGGCATTCGGACAGGCCCTGCAGCTGCTCACTGTGTTTATACTTGCGTCGCTCAGGAAGGTAAGTATAAACACAGTGAGCAGCTGCAGGGCCTGTCCGAATGCCGATGGGCCTGTCCGTATGCTCTATCGGCATTCGGACAGGCCCTGCAGCTGCTCACTGTGTTTATACTTGCGTCGCTCAGGAAGGTAAGTATAAACACAGTGAGCAGCTGCAGGGCCTGTCCGAATGCCGATGGGCCTGTCCGTATGCTCTATCGGCATTCGGACAGGCCCTGCAGCTGCTCTCCGCGATGATACTTACCTTCCTGAGCGTCGCCGGGAAAGTTTCCGCGCTCGTTGGAAGGACCACGTGGTCGCGGCTGGGGTCCTTCCAACGAGCGCACGCGCAGAGACATTCCCGGCGTCGCTCAGGAAGGTAAGTATCGTCGCGGGGGGGGGGGGGATCTGTGAGCTGGGGGGGGAAACATACCCATGTGTGAGCTGTGGGGGCATATCCCATGTGTGAGCTGGGGCAGTATGAATGTGTGTGTGTGTATATAATATATATATATAATATATATATATATATATATATATAATATATATATATATATATATATATAATATATATTATATATATATATATATAATATATATATATATATATATATATTATATATATATATATATATATATATTATATATATATTATATATATATATATTATATATATATATAATTAGAAATCGGGGGATATATACATGTGAGCTGGGGGCATTTTTATATGGTCTGTTCTTATTGGAAAGCGTCACATGACATTAAAGAAAAGTATCGGTACTCGGTATCGGTGAGTACTTTTAAAAAGTATCGGTACTCGTACTCTGTCTAAAAAAAGTGGTATCGGTGCATCCCTAATTTATAACATCTTATAATACTCTCACAAGTTCTCACACACTCTCCATTTCAATTATTTATATCCACTGACAGTATTCAATCATCGTTGCTGTAACCAAGGAGTTCACAGATACAGGTAAAGTATTTAAGCAATTTAAGAGGATTTAAATTAGATAAATATATGTATATACAGGTGTGTACATTGCAATGGATATAGACAGATTTATCTCAGATTATTGCTAGATCTGACCGCATGTATTTCTAACCTGCAGTATAGAAATATAATAAGTCTGATAAAAAGGATATAAATTTATCCTAAATTATTTGTTGCAGTATATCCACATAATGAAATTGGAAGAGCTATTTTGATTGAATTACGAAACAGGGATTTTATAACCTACAATATAAAAAGCAGAAGATTAGAAGCTTAATTCTCCTATAGGGGAGGATTCACTAAATAAGTTTTTCTTACTTATTCTAAATAGAAAGTGATGCTTCATCTTTTTGTTAACCCAGGTAGCACAGAGATAGATAGATATCTATTACACACAGGATTACTAGCTTGTTTGAATATTTGTTTGTTGGGAATTAAGTCGTATTAATTATATGTGTTTAGTCACTAACTTAAATCAAAGTAAATTGTACTACTATCTATGTAGTTACTAATAATTCTAAAAGCTAGAGATCAGTGTGCTGATGGATGTTGTGTTTATAAATCCTTGAATTTTGTTGCGAGAATAAAATCAATTTGTATACGTAATAAATATATTTTTATCTAGTTTGGTTGTGGTTATATTTTTGTAAACAAAACGCACATGTTGAAAACCGACTTCGCTAATATCTCGTATAAATTTCTTATTGAATATACATCCTGACACTCCTCCGGCGACCATGACCTCATTACTTCCTGTTTCCTTTCTCGGGAGAAGGAATCCAGGAAGTATGAAGTCGCGATCGCCGGAGGAGACTGCAGAGATCAGCGAAGAAGTGCAGGGAGGGTAATGTATCCAGCAGCATGCTGAGTGTTGCTCGAGGTTACCACTTCCAACATAGGAATTTAACCCCGAGCCACACTCGGGATGCCGGTGGGGGGGGGGGGGGGGGGACCGTTTTCAGCAAAGAATTTTCTAAATAAATAGACCGCCAGGGAGGTTAATGAAATAAATGAAGTTATCCACGACAAATTTTTTGAGATGCACCTCTAGCTGTCCGTTTCACTGAAAATTTTGGCACACTTCAGTGATTTCTCTTTGCTGAAATTTCAGTGAATTTACTATTGTATGCAGCCCGAGTGTGTCTCGGGTTACCGCTCTCAGTGGTGAAATTTAACCCCGAGACACTCGGGAACACTGCCAGGGAGGTGAATTCAACTTAAATTGCGAAACTTGTGTATTAAATAAAACCAATGCACGCAGACTGAAGTAGTTTTAAGTTTTTGGTTCTTTTAATTGTGATGATTTGGCTCACATTTAATCAAAAACCCACCAATTCACGATCAACAAATTAGAATATGTTGACATGCCAATCAGCTAATCAACTCAAAACACCTGCAAAGGTTTCCTGGAGCCTTCAAAATGGTCTCTCAGTTTGGTCCACTAGGCTACACAATCATGGGGAAGACTGATCTGACAATTGTCCAGAAGACAACCATTGACATCCTTCACAATGAGGGTAAGCCGCAAACATTCATTGCCAAAGAAGCTGGCTGTTCAGAGTGCTGTATCCAAGCATGTTAACAGGGAGTGGAAGGAAAAAGTGTGAAAGAAAAAGATGCACAACCAACCGAGAGAACTGCAGCCTTGAGAGACTTTTTATGCAAAATAGATTCAAGAATTTGGGTGAACTTCACAAGGAATGGACTGAGGCTGGGGTCAAGGCATCAAGAGCCACCACACACAGACGTGTCAAAGAAATTGTTCTTCTTGTTAAGCCACTCCTGAACCACATTGAGAATCTATGGGGTATTGTCAAGAGGAAAAGGAGAAACAAGAGACCAAAAAATGCAGATGAGCTGAAGACTGTCAAAGAAACCTGGGCTTCCATAGCACCTCAGCAGTGTCACAGAGTGATCACCTCCATGCCACACTGAAATGAGGCAGTAATTAACCCCTTCCATGCGGAGGACGTGCTCAGTGCGTCCTGCCGCATGTGAACTTCGCTGTGGAGGACGCGCTCAGCACGTCCTCCGTTTGCAGGGCGATCGGCCGGGATTCCGGCCGATGGCAGCAGGCCCCAGGTGTGGGCTAACATCCTCGATGTCAGCCCAGCCTCCGGGACCCAGGCTGGTACGATAGACATCATCGCGTCGACGTCCATTACAGGCACCCCTCCCCGCCAGTGCAGGGAAGCTGCCTGAAGGGGGGGGGGAAGGTCCTCTCTATCGGGGCGGGCCACAATTTAAAAAGGCAGGCACCGTTTGGAAGGGCACAGCCTGCCCTTCCAAGCGGCGGCTGTCTTGCGATATGGCGCTAACAGGCGCCGTATCGCAGTCCCCTCCCAGAGCTGGCCAACATCTTGGATGTCGGCCAAGCTTCTGGGATATCCCCCTGTCGACTGGCGTCATCGCGTATAGCGCGATGACATCAGTTCTGTAATTAACCCCTAGCTGCCACCTATGGTGGAGATAGGGGGGGGGGGTTCCAATGAATCCCCTCCCTATCTCCTGATTCATGGCAGCTAGGCCTTTCCAATGATACCAAACATGACCATGTAAAAATAAATATTTTTGTTTTATTAATGCAGAGATATTGTTCTCATTTCAATTATAATGTGAACAACGATGCTGCACTAACGATTTTTTCTATGGGGGGGGGTTTGCTAAAAAACACGTAATTTTCCCCAAAAAAATGTAACGAGTCCCCATTTCAAATTTTTTTTAACAAGCGCACCCCATAGAAAATATAACTGAAAAGGCTCACATGATAAAATGTGAGAAAAAAAAAACACTATACAATGTAGATGATTGAAAATTCAATTTTTATTGCATTTTTTGTTATAATATTCAGGCAGGACATGACGTATACATATAAAGATATATTATGAATCTGCCGAAAACAACGATATATAATATGTCTGGGTTGTATAAGAAAACGTGGCTTCAAATCGCGTTTAAACAAGATGAGCAAAACCGGTAAATATTAGCTCAGCACAGAGGTGTGGAATGGAAAGCAAAAGGAGCCCCTAGCAGATATTGAGTACATTTACAGTAAAAGCACATACTTTGCAGAGGGTCAACAATTCACTAAAAAAAAAAAAAACAAATTGGTCTTCTGAAGTATTCTAATTTGTTGAGAATTGGTGGGTTTTGTGAGAAATGTGAACCAAATAATCACAATAAAGGCTGGTGTCAGACGAGTGCACTATGTGCACCCGTACTGGCGTGCATTCTGGCATCCTTTGCAGCACTGAGACGCTTCGACAGGGCCAGTCACACGCTGTTGCGCGAGCACAAATTACGTGCGCAACAGTGGCTTTGCTGCATCCGTGCAGCAACCCTCTCCGTAAAAGCACTACAACGTGCGTTGATGGAGCTGCAAAGCGCGATTCTCCATAGGAGACGTTTCTTCCGCTCTCCAATGACGCTCGTCTGCATTGGTTTTATTTAATACACAAGTTTCACAATTTAAGTTGAATTAATGAAATAAATTAACTTTTCCGACATTCTAATTTATTGAGATGCACTTGTATAACGGTTATTCACAAAGCCCCTGAATTAGAGAAATGTTGCACTATGGCGATTCCTAAAGCACAAAAAGTGTAGGTTTACAGTTGGAAAAAAAAAAAGCATTTTAAAAAACTAAAAATTGGGGGGGGGGGGTTACTATACAAAAAAGGTGTTCTAAAAAAATTACTTTTTTACTTAAATTATATTTTTTTACATTGAAACCTATAGGATTCACCCATTTAAAACTGTTGAACTGAAAATCTGGGCTTTTCCCTGACACGTCGCTGCAGTTCAGCGTTCTGTGAATAGATTAAGTTACTTCTCTATGGGACAATTTTGCTACCTCCAAAGATTGCCGATCTGCAGTGAACTGCGCCATATTTCACTGTCAAATAACCAGCAGAGCAACGTCCTTGCTACCTAGTGTGTCTTGCCTTAATGTATTGTAACCGCTGTACAATATGTGGTCATAAAATAACCTAGGAGTACATACATTTTGAAGAGGGGGGGGGGGGAATACCAAGCCTGTGTTCTACTGTATATTGCTGCTTAGTTATATACCGTATACAAAGTTACACACAGGCTGGAAAAGAATGGGGGGGGGTGAAAGTGTGTCCAACGAGTTCAACCTTTCACACATCACCTACTGCGGTTGATCCAAAAGAATGCAAAACAGACATTTGACAACTTGCCCACTGTGGCCTCTACCCTGGATTTTGCCTGTCGACCTTAGCCCTGAACTTAAAAACTGCCCCTTTACCCTCTGTCACTTTGCACGTTTGGCATACAACACACATACCGTATTCCTTATCCTTTTTCCATCTCTGCTCCTCCATAATCCAGAGTTGCCTAGTGGTGTGTACCCGCCTTTATGATGCCGGTTTACTGAACATCCTCACTTCGTAGTGTACCATGTTATTAAGTGAGGCAAGATTATGCCTACACCAGCCTCACCTGAAGGAAACCCTCCCACGTTCTTGGAACAATTATAAGCAGATAAGAGGGGGTTTTTTTACACTCACAGAAAAATGGTACTTTTATGGCGCGCCACCTTACCCAATTCAAAAAGTACTACTCCTTGGCTTCTCCCTTAGCCAAGCACATTTCCGTCCTCTACTGGTTACAACTTGCATTCATGACTTGCCCTCTTACATTGGCAGATGGGACATCATCCTGGGGACTACTGTCCTATACTCCGAATGGACCAAGACAATTTTTTTTTTTTTATACACCACAGATGTCCTACAAAAGAAATTACGTAGGACGTCCTGCTTTAGTAGCAATGCTCTGGCATATGACCCCGTGTGGGTTGCCAGATTCTGCTTGACAGCATCGGGCACTTGCTGGCGATGTGAAATGGAGCGGAGAACTTATCTCCATTTGTGGTGGGGGTGCTCCAGTCTTCAGCCCTTTTGGCACGCTGTTTGGGCCCTCATCGCACATTTAACCACTGTCCACTTGGATGTCGAACCTGTGCCTTTTCTGCTTAGCCATATAGCGATTTCAATTTAGACCCCCAAATCTATTCTGATGCTCAGCTGTCTGGCAGACCATGCACTTCTACCTTTGCATTGCAGATCCCCGACTTACCCAGTCATACATGATTTGGTGGACAAAGTGGAGGAGATAAAAGACGGTCGAACTTTCTCAAGTGCCTCCGGAGAGATGGAACAGTGTATTCCGGTAGACCTGATACTTTGGAGCTCGGAGGAGAGCTGGCATGATAGTGGTGCACCGAAATGTAAATTTCCGTCTGAAACTGAAAATTCGGGATCGGTTCAGCCGAAAACCGATACCGAAAATCAGACATGAGAGATAACCTTGGCCCGGAGGCCGGGCCGAGCCGGGGACTCGCCTGATCCCAAAGGCCGGCCGAGCAGCTTGCTCAGCCAGGCCTCCAGGCCCAGGTTCGCATGGCTGATTGGTTGCACCTACATCCTCCTACCTCAGCCCTGAGCTCCAGCGGTGACAGTCCTCCGGCTGTTGCAGGCTGCTTGGCAGTCCTCCTGGCTCAGACGAGCCCCGTCACCACTGGAGCTCAGGGCCGAAGTAGGAGGATGTAGGTGAGGATGTAAGTGAGTATGTTGCCTACACATACTCGCCTACAAATCGGCCCGAGTCCTCCACCGTTGGCAGTCCTCCTGCATCCAGTGCCCACTCTCTGTGTCGGTCGCCGGGATGTCGTCATGAAAGCCTTTGACCCAGAGGACTCGGGCCGATGTAGGGGAGTATGTGTAACGCTCTCTATCCCCCCCCCCAAACAAAATCCATCACCTGGGCCTAGAGGCCACCCGAGCCCCCTGCTCGGCCGGCCTTCAGATTCAGGCGAGACTTAATCTGTTTTTGTTTTGTTTTTTGAGAAAGGATTTTACCAGGAAGGATACATTGAGATTTCTCTCGTTTTCAAGTATGTCCTGGGTGGCGAGTATGTACCATTAGGTGTCTTGCCCAAGGACACTTACTGGAGAGGTTGCTCGTCAGGATCGAACCCATGACTCCACAGGCTCTCCCCACGCAGAGCAGTGAGGTTACCTCTACTCCACCCAGCCGGTACGGTTTGCAGTTGGTTTTGAGAATTATCCGCCCCGCTTATTTACTTAATGACCTGTTACTGTACAACGATTGGACCACGAAGTACTAGCCATTGACTCCTGTATGTTTCTATCCTATCTAATAAAGTCGCACGCCATCATGGGTAGGACATTTTGGCAATTGCACTTGTGTGAGCTGTGTCCTCCCGGAGCTCCGAGATTGGTACAATTCCAGTGGAGAAGGGCACCCGAGAAAGCTTACAGGGACCTCAACAGCTTTTCTCCAATCCTCTGGTAAGATTGCTGAAAGATTACAAATAGAGGACGTCTTCAACAGGTCATTGTAGTTTTGCGGATTGGCACCAATCGCAGACTTCTCTTGTGACACTTTGATGGGGCCGGCCACACGCTATAGCGCACGCACGAATTGCGCTACAGTGGACGTGCTGAAAGCCTCGTCGGAACACTACGGCGCGCGTTTGACAGGGCTGCAAAGCGCGATCCTCCATGGGAGGATCGAGCCTTGCAGTGCTGAGTGCACTGCGTTCAGCGAGGTGGCCACATGGGCGTCATTCACACACAAAAAAAGTAAAAAATTATTAAATTGAATATTGCGTATGCATGCAATATTCAATTTAATCCCTGGCCCCCTGGTCGTGTGTGGTTCGGGGTTAATTTCAGTACTGAAAGCGGTGACACCCGAGCCACACTGGCTGCATACATTACCTGTCCCTGCGCTCCCTTCCGGCCGATCGTGGAGTTTTACTTCTCGCTAGATGGGAGCCAGGAAGCAAAATGCCGCAATCGCCGGAGGAGACAGCGGGGGACAGCAAGGGAGCGCAGGGACAGGTAATGTATGCAGCCTGAGTGTGGCTCGGGGTTACCGCTTACAGCACTGAAAGTTAACCCCGAGCCACAGTCTGGAACACCGTCAGGGGGGGGTTAAAATTAAACTAAAAGAGTTAGTAATGTGCGTGCAAAAATACACTGCCGGGACGCATCTCGATTTCATTTCGTTTTTGCGCAACGTAAATATACGGCTCCATACGCGGCTATGTGTATGGAGCCATTAATTTGCATATGTTGCATATAGTACAATACGTGAGAAAAAGATTGTAACAGATTAGCCCTACATTTAAGTATTAACTACCCATCCCATGTTTCATGTGTTACAATGCCCCCCCCCCAACAGTAAGCATCCGGCAGTGAAAGTATTGAAACAAGAAAATTAACATACGCAACTGGAATGTCCGAATAAGCGAGGACATGGCTTTAAATCTGCTTAGAATTCTGTCCAGATGCAAAGAAAGAAATCACTTAGTGTAAGAATTAAAACAGCCAAGCAGAAAACGCATCTTAATGTCAAGTCTCTGGTTTACTTTGGGACTGGATAAATCGATGAAAGACTAAAAATACAACATCAGGGAGGAAGTACAGATTTTGCAGATGAAAAGGGTTGTTCAGAGGCCAGGGTCAATGCAAAGCTGGCTGGACTTGGGGTGTCATTCTTTATTGCCTAAGTACACCTGTGTTGACTGTATTTGGTGCCCCTTTTGCACAGCCTCCCCCAATCCAATCAAAAAAGCAGTTCAATCATCCATGCCCTCCAGTCATCGGCTCTTTCCAGGCTTCATATAAGTGACCTCTCCATTTACTATTAGCAGTCCTCTTTACGTCCCAAATTAAAGTTAGCAGTTCCCCTGTGTCCAATTGACATTAGCAGCCTTTTTATATCCCCCAGTTACTAACAGCCCTCAATATCAGCAGCCCTCAATAGTAGAAGCCCTCTCCATGTAGCCAGTTAATGTTAGCAGTCCTTTATGCTCACAAAAAGAACATCCCCAATTAATATTGCAGCCCTCTCTATAACCCTAATACGCATTATTTATTCATCTTTAAAAAAGCCTTATAAAAGCAGGGGGGGGGGGGTTGGTTTTAAACCCTATTTCGGCAGCTGGTCTGCTTTTTTCGGCAGGTCGTCTGCCGTGTTCGGCGGATCATCGGCTGATCCCTTTGAGGACCCTGCAGTGAATGCTGAATTCACCGCAGGGTCAACAAATTGAGGTCGCCAAAGGAGAGATTCAGGAAAAGCCCATCCAGATGTATACACGGGGCTGGATTCTGAGTCAAAAATCCTCACTTTGTGAGCTCAAGAAAGCGTTTTTCATACAACCATTCATGGATTCTATTCGGAGTCAGGTGCAAATGTACCACAGCTATTGAAGTCTATTAAGTTAACGACATCTCTTGTTATAGGGACACGATCACTTACAGAAGCTGTAATTAGATTACTTGTGCATTACAAATAAAACCATATTATAAAACACATGCTGCTGTATTTTTTTCTTTGAAGTAATTGCTTGTAAAAAGGAAAAATCAAAAAGGATTTGATTTCTGTTTTCCATTTTGTGCATTTACCCCATGATACAACAGTTTGATCTCAAGCCGTTCCGCGGCAGCTGACGTGCCGCACGTGAGTTGCGGCCTATTGAAAATCAATGGCCCGTAGTAGTACGCCCCACGTCTTAAAGGCCAACCCATTGCAAGGACAGCATGGAACGCCCTGCGGCGTGAAAGGGTCAATACACAGAAAAGGAATGTGGAGGGGGGGGGGGCGCTAGGAGAGGACTTGCCCCCGGGCGCCTCATGACCTTGCTACGCCCCTGGTACAAAACAATGTATTTTGGATAAATCGTATCTTTGTAGATCACACATTACAAAACAGAGGATACTACTAGAACCTTGTAGTACAGACACCACGTGGTTGCTATTGTATGCTCGATGTAAGCCAGTGCTGTTTACAATCCTTGAAAATGAATCCTCTCCAGTGAAGCATTCATTCATTTATTGTACAGTGACGTGACCAACATCCTCTGCATTCCTGAGGAAGAAGACATAACAAGGTGTTTGTATAAACACACAGCTTGGGGCCAGCGATGATAGAGCACAGTAAGAAGAAAAAAAAAAGTGTCAATTTCCAAGGGTAGAACTGAAAACGTTAAACCAGTGGTGCTTTCTTATTGCAGTTTTAAGCTGTTGAAGGTTAAAGATACATTTCCTTGTAAAAACTAGGTTATACACTAACCAATATTATTTGTACCGTAGTTCCAAACAACGATTAAAATACACTGTAGTTGCAACAATGGTAATTCAGCTATCTGGAGAGGCAAGGTTCAAAAATTGCAGGAAAAGTTTCTTCAAAACAGTGGTCAACAACAGTACCGTCAATATTCTGAATTGGGAGGCGAACTCACCCTATTCGCATTTCACTATTGTACTACAAAATGCTTCACCCATGGTGGTTACAGTGCTCCAAGTTGAAACTGGTGAACTCCCAGAGAAATGTATGTAAAGGCTGCAGAAGTAAATCGAGAATATAAAAAAAAAAAAAAAAAAGTAGAGCTCCCAACCCCATTAAAAACAGAATCCGCTTTTCTGTCGTTATAGAATTGAGCATAAGCAGTTGAGAGAGATAGATATCTACGAAGTGCGGTTAATCTTAAAATTACCCGGGTAATCCTGGGCTTTACCCGGGTAATTTTAAGACTAACCAAATCGCCCTTTGGCAACAGTCTGGAAGAGCTAAAAAATTTGCACCTTACCCTGATGGTCTGTAGACTATCCAACCCCTTGTGGATTAAACCGAATTTTGTTATCGTTCAGATAAATGTCTGAAGCTTTACCCGGGTAAACTGAGGACTATCCACAGCTTCACTTGGTTATTCTGCAGAGCATCCAAACAGCCCTTAGATAATAGCAAAATTCACCTTTACCTAAGGATATTAGCAACAAAAATGGCAAAAGACAAAATGTATTGTGGATATAATGAATATACGAAGTAACAGGATATGTTTCTTATATGAATGTTAAAGAGTTACACGATCTTTGTTATGTGTCATATGCGCCATATAGGGCTGAAACAACTAATCGATAATGAGAATAGTTGCCAACTAATCGGTGGTCGATTAGAACAGTGTCCTGTTTACAAATCGATTTTAGAGTTAGACCGAGTTAACCATTAATAACCTCAGACTCTGCTTTGGAGTTGGAGATGTTGCTTTACTCTGTAGGATTTACAGTCAGGTCCAGAAATATTGGGACAGCGACACAATTCTAACATCTTTGGCTCTATACACCACCACAATGGAGTTGGAATGAAACAAACACAATGTTCTTTAACTGCAGACTGTCAGCTTTAATTTGAGGGTATGTACATACAACTCAGATGAACGGTGTAGGACTTACAGATGTACCTCCCACTTGTTAAAGGTAATGGGACAGAATAATAATCAAAAATCAAACTTTCCCTTCTTAATACTTGGTTGCAAATCCTTTGCAGTCAATCACAGCTTGAAGTCTGGAACGCATAGACATCACCAGACGCTGGGTTTCATCCCTGGTGATGCTCTGCCAGGCCTCTACTGCAACTGTCTTCAGTTCCTGCTTGTTCTTGGGGCATTTTCCCTTCAGTTTTGTCTTCAGCAAGTGAAATGCATGCTCAATGGGATTCAGGTCAGGTGATTGACTTGGCCATTGCATAACATTCCACCTCTGTCCCTTCAAAAACTCTTTGGTTGCTTTTGCAGTATGTTTTGGGTCATTGTCCATCTGCACTGTGAAGCGCCGTCCAAGGAGTTCTGCAGCATTTGGATGAATGTGAGCAGATAATATTGCCCGAAACACTTCAGAATTCATCCTGCTGCTTTTGTCGGCAGTCACATCATCAATAAATACAAGAGAACCAGTTCCATTGGCAGCCATACATGCCCACGCCATGACACTACCACCACCATGCTTCACTGATGAGGTGGTATGCTTAGGATCATGAGCAGTTCCTTTCCTTCTCCATACTCTTCTCTTCCCATCACTCTGGTACAAGTTGGTCTTGGTCTCATCTGTCCATAGGATCTTGTTCCAGAACTGTGAAGGCTTTGTTAGGTGTTGTTTGGCCAACTCTAATCTGGCCTTCTTGTTTTTGAGGCTCACCAATGGTTTACATCTTGTGGTGAACCCTCTGTATTCACTCTGGTGAAGTCTTCTCTTGATTGTTGACTTTGACACACATACACCTACCTCCTGGAGAGTGTTCTTGATCTGGCCAACTGTGGTGAAGAAAACACCCTTCACCAGGGAAAGAACTCTTTGGTCATCCACCACAGTTGTTTTCCGTGGTCTCCCGGGTCTTTTGATGTTGCTGAGCTCACCGGTGTGTTCCTTCTTTTTGAGAATTTTCCAAACAGTTGTTTTGGCCACACCGAATGTTCTTGCTATCTCTCTGATGGATTTGTTTTGTTTCTTCAGCCTAATGATGGCTTGCTTCACTGATAGTGACAGCTCTTTGGATCTCATCTTGAGAGTTGACAGCAACAGATTCGAAATGCAAATAGCACACTTGAAATGAACTCTGGGCCTTTTATCTGCACATTGTAATTGGGGTAATGAGGGCATATCACACACCTGTCCATGGAACAGCTGAGAAGCCAATTGTCCCATTACCTTTGGTCCCTTAACAAGTGGGAGGCACATCTGCAAACTGCTGTAAGTCCTACACCGTTCACCTGAGTTGGATGTACATACCCTCAAATTAAAATCTAACAGTCTGCAGTTAAAGCACATTGTGTTTGTTTCATTCCAACTCCATTGTGGTTGTGTATAGAGCCAAAGATGTTAGAATTGTGTCGATGTCCCAATATTTCTGGACCTGACTGTAGTTTAGTGTTAGGTCAGACATAACCAGTTTGTCTTTATTCAGTTTACAACAGTAGCAGTGTTTATTGCACAAACCCTGGGATACTGCTACTGGGTATGGGTGCTATACCACTGGTTTTATCCTTACTTGAAGCTGGAGTTCTGTGCCATCACCCCACCATCCCTGCCACCCCTCTTTTGGCCTGCAGCCGCCATTCTCTCAGTGGTCCAATCCATTCCCATAAACTCCCTTCCTCACTCAGGTCCAGTCTGTTGCCCAAATTCACTCCCTCTCACACTCGGGTCAAGTCCCTTGCTGTGAGACCCTCTCTCATATATGCCCGCTGAAGGGCCAGCTTCTCTCAGGATTCTCTGGCCTAGCTCCAGCAAAAACCTTTTTTGTTTTTAGTTGTTGCTGCATCCAGGTTCCCACGCTCCAGTCTGATCTTTCTCTGGATTCCTAGAATCACCAGGTGTGGCTCATTCCACCTGAGAGGCCTCCTTAAATAGGAGATACTCCCATGAATCCTTTCTTCTGGATTGTGTGGTTTCACTGTGCTCTCATACAGAGTAAGCTCCTGGTGTGCGTACCTGTTCCAGTTTGTGCTTTTGAAACTTTTTGGATAACCCGTGTACAGACCTCTGGCTCTGGACTTCTAATATTCTCAGGACTCTCCCCAATTTGCTACCTCTGATTGGATTATCTGTTACCGAACCTGTTTGCTCTGGACTTTACACCAACCTATGCCAGCCGCGGTCTTGCAAGTTATTGAATACCTTATTGGTTTGTTATTTCTGCCTCCCTGTTTTTGTCTTCGCCCTGTTTATTCAGTACCCTGTATTTTGTACATATTTGCTTGTCTTCGTTCCTGTATCTTTAATCCCTTAGTGACCGGGCGGTTTTACACAAATCCGTCCTTTAATGACCGCTGCTGTTTATGCGCTGTTCGTGTTTAGGTTAAATTTTCCTCTTACTCATTAATGCAACCCACACATATTATACACCATTTTTCCGGCCATTAAATGGACTTTCTAAAAATACCATTATTTCCATCATATCCTATAAGGCTAGGGTCAGACTGAGGCAGTGCGAACGCGCGTTCTGGCGCACATAATCACGGCCGCACTAGCAGCAGATGCCGGGCAATGACAGCCAATATACGAAGTACGGTCGCACAAAAGTCCGGCCGCGCAACGCAAGTGGAAAATGAACGCATTTTTTCGAGAACGTTAAACCGCTGGTACTGACGTACAGAGTGCGCTGCGGCCGCATAGCAGCGTGTGTGCGTGATTAGGAGATGTCAGACGCTGCTAGTGTGCGGCCAACATAACGTTCAAACAGCCGGATTTCCCTAGACTTCTTTTTACCCCATCGTCATGAAATACGTCCAGAATTGCGCATCGTCTGACCACTTAAGCGTATTCTGTGAAAAATGCGTGCGCACGCATCGACGTACATTTTGACGGTGGCCGCAGAAAATGCGCTCATCTGTCCCTAGCCTAATTAACTATAAACAAAATATGAAAAGAAAAAAAAAACACACTTTTCGTAATTTTATCCCCAAAATCTACAACCGCCAAAAAAGACCCCAGGTAAATGGTTTCAAAATTTTGTCCCGAGACTAGAAATACCCAATTTTTACATGTTTTTGCTTTTTAACCCCTTCACTGCTGAGCCAGTTCACCTACGTGCACTGAGCTCATTCTGACAGTTTTTTGCTCATTATTTTTAGTTGACAGCCGAGGTCCTATTTAACTAAACCCGAAAAAAAAAAAAAAAAAAAAAAGGTTAAGACAAAATTCTTTATTTTTTTGGAAGAAAAATAAATAAAAATTAATTATTATTTATTTTACACCAAACCTAGGCCATGATCAGGCCTTTCCAATGAAAGCTAGGGGGTTAACTGGCCCACTGATATCCTCACACATATGGTGGGGATGCCAGTGGGTTGGGGGTGACCTGGAGGCTTGTCAGACATCCAAGAGGTCAGCCACCTCCAGGTTTAAATCGCGACTCCGCAGCGAAACGGTTAACTTTATAAACCGCTGAAAAGGGGAGACTCTCCCCTTTCCAGCGGTGTAAAAAGCATGTTTCTAGGTGTCATGGTTGGAAAGAGAGGGCTCCAATAAAAGGAGCCTGCCCTCCACTTCCTGGTTTTCAATGCAGGCGCCGGGGTGGCGCCTGCCGATGATGTCACCACGCAGCGTGGTGAAGTCAACGTGCTTGCCGGCCCCTCTAAAACAGAGGGTCAGGCTTCCTCCCTGCCAGAACTCTGTTAGAGCCAGCGAAGGAGGTACGTATCGGGCGGGAAGGAGGTTAGGAGCCGCTGACGTACTATGTACGTCCGCGGATCTAAGGGAGACCCGTGGGCAGGATGTACATGGTACGTCAGCGGTCATTAAGGGGTTAAAAGTGTTTTCCTGCTTCATAGACTTTGTTAATTATCCTCCTTTGTATTTTCACTTTAAACTTTAGTTCTTGTTTCTCTCTTGCCCCGGTTAAATATTTCCATTTCTGCTTTGCTATCTTTGTCTCTATTCTTGACGTTGAGGTATTCTTTCTAGTCTGTGCTTTTGCTTAACCCTTTCTAGTCTGTTCTCCCAGTTAACCCTTGTCTGTTCTTTGGTTAACTCCTCTCTGCTTCGGTTTACTCTTTCCTCATTAGCAGTGTGCAGTCTCCTCTTATTCTGCTTTGTCTATTTGTTACCCTTGTGCTACTTAATAAAATCTGGTTTACCCTGAAATCTGCCTGGCCTCATCCATCACTGCACACTAGACTCATTTCCACTCACATCCACACGCCAAGCACCTGACACTTGCCCAAACTCACTCCCTTCCACCTCAGGACCCTCCTCCCGCTCAGTTTGTTCATGAAATTATTTTAAATGCTTTTACAACGAAATGTATCTTTAACCTTTAATGAAACCTGTGCTCAGGGTGTTTATAGTGGTCAGGAAGCTTGCAGTGCTCCCCCTTCTCACCCAGCTTTTGTGCTGACATCATGTCTGAGCGCTCGTAGCAGCGTTCTATTGGGGAGAAAGAGGACACGGGCTTGAGCTGTAAACACAACATCAATCCATCACTGTGACCAGGTGCTCACATACCTTGTGTGTGAAATGTACGCAATCTACACATGTACGAATGAAAGTTTACTGCACTACGCAAATCGCTAACAAAAAAATGGGGGGGGGAGCAGGCAGGTTTTTTTTGTTTGCATTTTCTTTTTTTAAACTTTACATAATTTTCCTTTTAAGCAAAAAAAGTTTTTGTTTCTTAGCCAATGAAGCGATTTTTTTTTCCTTTCAATTAATCGGCCAACTAATTATGAAAATAATCATTAGTTGCAGCCCTGGCTATAAATCATTTGGTTACTCGTTATATAATATCTTTATAAAATTAAATTTCAGACAATTAACGCACAGAGTAACATGACAGTTATTTAGAGTGTTATGTGACAGGATACAATTTGGTTAAAATAATATATTTAATCAGTCAGATAACAGTTTGCAGCTTTACCGGGAAACCCTCGGAATTCTGTCAACTGTAACCGGCTGAAAACCGGAGTACCCAGAGGCGTTTGGATACTTTGCAGTTTGCCTGGATAAAGTCCGAAATTTCATTTCACATCGGACTTTTGCTAACGACACTTGGATAATGTCAGGATTACCCGGTAATCTTAAAATTAACCACACTTCGGACTATAACCGTAACATACATATATAAAATTTTAAAAGGGATGCACAGATACTAGTATCAGTTCCGATACCTGCATTTGCACGAGTACTTTGCACTCGTGGAAATGCCCCAATATCCCGAAGCCAGCATTGTGTCAGCATCCGAGGAGCTGGGAGCAGCTGGCAGAATGCATTCCCCTCCAGCTGGCCATGTTGCGGAGCGGCAGTCAGCTTGTGAAGACTGTGGCCGGCTCCTCCTCTCTTCAACGCAAATGTTTCTAAACCTGGCAGTCCCTGAAGCTTTGCTATGCAAATTGCTTAGGATCCAAAGATTGTGCATCGCTTGAGACTTTTACACTTTACATAGTGCCTGCACGGAAAGATGGATCAGAGTTGGGTGGGCAAACAGAACAGATCCATCGGCTACCTGTCACGTTCAGATTACGGGGTTGCATGGTCAAGCCAAATATGTGTTGAAATAAAGTGGAGTAGGCAGATACTTTGTGAAATAATAAACGAGACACAATAGGAATAACGCAAAAGCAATACGGGATAGAATATGTAGTATCTCACAGAAGGGAGTACACCCCTCACATTTTTGTAAATATATTATATCTTATCAAGTGACAACACTGAAGAAATGACACTTTGCTATAATGTAGTAAGTGTACAGCTTGTATAACAGTGTAAATTTGCTGTCCCCTCAAAATAACTCATAGCCATTAAGGTCTAAGCCGCTGGCAACAAAAGGGAGTACACCCCTAAGTGAAAATGTCCAAATTGGGCCCAAACTGTCAATATTTTGTGTGGCCACCACTATTTTCCAGTACTTTCTTGGGCATGGAGTTCATAGCTTCACAGGTTGCCACTGGAGTCCTCTTCCACTACTCCATGACGACATTACGGTGTTGGTGGATGTTAGAGACCTTGCGGGATACTGTATATAATAATAGGCAGTGTGAGACAAAATCAGGTAGACACTAAGGCCAGTGTCAAACAAGCATTTTTGAGAGTGGAAGCAACGTGAGAATGGACGTTCCTTCCACTCAGATGCCCATATGGCCACCTCGCTCAGCACAGTTAGTGCTTTGCAGCCCCGAACACACCTTGTAGAGTTTCGACAGGGACGCAATTCGTGCATGCATTACAGCGTGTGGCTGGCCCAGTCAAAATGCTGCGACGGGCATCGAGAGGTACGTCAGTACACTCGTCTGACACTGCCGTAAACTATATAAAAACACAGATTAGAGACAAAAGTGACAAGCATGGAATAAGGCTACTTGATGATATGGATACACAAACAGGGCAGGAAAGGGGTTGACTAAAGTATACACAAAACGCAAGATAGGGCTGACTACAGATACAGGGGAACTCACAGACAGGATAGGAAGGGGGTTAAATAAGGAATATACACAATGCGGGGCAGAGAAGAGATAGGGTAAGAATAGGGCCTACAATAGATACAAGGGGAACTCAGACAGAATAGGTTATGTGTCAGATGGTTTACAGTAGGGCTGTGCAATTAATTGCAATTCCAACCCTGCGATTTCTAAATCGCATAAGGCTGCGATTTTCGGCTGTTAACTTCCGGCAGCGGCATGGTGCTTTGGGCGTTCGCAGGGGGAACCACGTGACGAGCCGCGTTCTCGCGGCTCGTCACATGGTTCCCCCAGGCGAGCGCCCAAGCTCCAAGTGCCGCCGGAAGTTAACAGGGAGCCGAACACGCGGCGCACAGAACACAGCGGCGCAGAGGTGAGCTGCGGCGCAGTATATCCACGTGCTGGGGCAGTATATCCACGTGCTGGGGCAGTATATCCACGTGCTGGGGCAGTATATCCACGTGCTGGGGCAGTATATCCACGTGCTGGGGCAGTATATCCACGTGCTGGGGCAGTATATCCACGAGCTGGGGCAGTATATCCACGAGCTGGGGCAGTATATCCACGAGCTGGGGCAGTATATCCACGAGCTGGGGCAGTATATCCACGAGCTGGGGCAGTATATCCACGAGCTGGGGCAGTATATCCACGAGCTGGGGCAGTATATCCACGAGCTGGGGCAGTATATCCACGAGCTGGGGCAGTATATCCACGAGCTGGGGCAGTATATCCACGAGCTGGGGCAGTATATCCACGAGCTGGGGCAGTATATCCACGAGCTGGGGCAGTATATCCACGAGCTGGGGCAGTATTTCCACGTGCTGGGGCAGTATTTCCACGTGCTGGGGCAGTATTTCCACGTGCTGGGGCAGTATATCCACGTGCTGGGGCAGTATATCCACGTGCTGGGGCAGTATATCCATGTGCTGGGGCAGTATATCCATGTGCTGGGGCAGTATATCCATGTGCTGGGGCAGTATATCCATGTGCTGGTGCAGTATCCATGTGCTGAATACTGAATACATTTAGAATGTATGTAGCATGTTTGAAAAAGCAAAAACAATTGGCTAAATCGCAAATAAAATCGCAATCGCAATATTCATTCAAGAAATCACAATATCATTATTTTGTCAATATTGCACAGCCCTAGTTTACAGGGCTGAAAGCAGGAACCCTGAACGTAATAGTCCAGGAGTACTGAGGGTGAGAGTCCAGGCAGATAATATGGCAATAGGAGGATCTCAGCAACTGGTGAAGGGTCTCAAGGCGAGGCATCAATGAGGGGTAATTCACAGATCTAGGGCAAGCAGAGAGATGGCAAATCCGGTAAGCAAAGCAAAAAAGTCTGTTACACAATTAGGCATAGGGGAGGCTTCTTTGCTGTCAGGATACAGATTAGCGTCTTAATCCTGAAGTAGAAACTCATGGGTGTTCCATCCTTTTGTGGGGAAGTACTGGGCCAGGTGGTTAGGTACACCCGAGGCTGCTGCAGAGTATGTTGAAGCCAGAACTTCAGCAAGACAGTTCTTGAAAAGACAAAAAAGGTCTCCCCAAAAATTAGGATAAACTTACATTATGCATACACTTAAAAAACAGCCAATGAATAAAATATTGGTTGAAACAATATTGGCTTGTAATTTATTATTAGAGTGTGACACACCCAGCCAAATAATTCAAAAATCACAGTATGTGGATTTGCAATACTGCTAATTAAATAATTGCCACCACTGATCAATACATAAAATCGGCAATTCTCCGTAATTCCACAGATTTCAAATGACTGAAGGATGCGTTCAATACAAATGGTGTAACATTCCGGTCTCCTTGGTTTGGGACCCATATAGTAAATAACCATAGATCCAGCTCATATCAGCTGATCTTTATACCAGGTATAACACCCATACATTTGGGACAAGAGTCCGCCAACTACAAGTTTGCCCAATGAGACAAATGAGACAACCAAACACATTTGTCTAATAACACCAGCCTTGTAGGCGCAACCAATTTGTTGGTACAAAAACATTTTTAGTCAATATATAGGCTCAATGCGCGTTTCTCCACCACGCTAGCTGTAGTTTCATCTGGAGCTCTTCAGGCAGTTCTTGAAAAGTGCTGCCTGGGTGCATACAAATGTGAGACAGCATGAGATTTACCTTGTCTACAGCGCGTAAGGCTAGGGACGCGACACTACCTGGTGACTGGCAGCAGGAAATTCAAAATCACAACTAATGATGACACTGAGTGGCTAGAGGAAACTCCTACGCTTCACCCCTCGTTTTCTCCAAATTGTAGTGGGGGGCACTCCTCACATCGCAGCTAATTTAAACTACTAAAGAGAGTATTCTTTTTAATTATTTTAACCTTTTAGTGTGAAAACGTACCTTAAATCCAGTGCCGGGCAGGTCATGCTGTGGCTTCCTCAGAAACCACAGATGTCAAAAAACAAGCAAGTGTCCAGCCAGTCCACAGGCTTTCGATGCTGTAATACTTGCATATGTATTTACTAACCAACCATATGCCAGTGTTCAAACAGTCGGGTGACCGTTGAACTGTCTGAGTTAGTTGGCCTCGCTGTGAGCAACAGTCATTCAGCAGCTTGCTAAAATATATATATAATAGATATAGATATCTCTATCATCATCTATATAAAAAAAGTTAAATGCCTCTCGCCCGTAATCACGATATCTCCAGAACCATAAAGCCTACAAACTTGAAATTTGGCACGTATGTTCCTCTCGGCTTCTAGGTTCTCACTAAGAAAGGATTTTGCAAAACAACCATCAGAGCATTAGTTATTAACACGCTCTGATGCTAAGGAGTTATACACCCCCTCCTCACCTGAAAATAAAGCTGTTCCAACTGCCACTTTCCTCACATGCCATTATTTCAGTTCAAACTGGCAGACGTTGCTCTCCTTCACTCAGGAGCGTCTGGTGATCCTTACAGCACTAAACATCACTACCTCACCAACATGTCCACACCTTCCACCTATGGAACTGCTTCCGAAAGCAAGTTGGCGGGGGATAGATTCCCTTATGAGTTTCAATCACCCACCAGCACTGTGCCAACGGATTGTGAAGCAAATTTCTCCTGCATCGTGTCCCAGCCCCAAATCACGTCCAACACTGATCTCCTCAGGTCAGACGGCTCTGTCTCTTCTACTGTAACAATAGTTAAAAGGGAAAAGCAGGGGGGGGGGGAGCAGAAAAATTTACAGATGCGATTAGGAAACCACAAGTAAAAGGAAGCTGTAAAAAAGTATAGTCAAACTTATCCCCCAAGTCAGTAGTAAAGTATGCATCTAATAACCCCCTACGTTAAATGAGTCACAAACGTGATCAATGCCATATTTGGCTTCAAATATGAACCTCAGATTGATTACTCCAGGGAAAAGGTTGTTGATCTCCGACCTCGGTTACCTTGAGCCTGGTGCCGTGCTCTGAAGTGGCAGGATGAGAGTCCCGGGATGTGCTGCAGTGGCTGGAAAGTCCAGCGACCCCCCCCCCCTTAAGCCCTACCCTGAACCCTTACACAGCCTTCTCATCCACCAGCATCCATTGGCAGAGCACTTTCTGCTGGCCGGAAGTACAACAGATGCTTCCAAAAGACAGCTTTTGGAGCCAGAGAGGACGAAGGAGGGAAACTTTATGCCAACATTCAAAGTGCAGGGGCAGGTCTACCACAGGATAGGGACCATCACGCCAGGGCCAGAGCAGCAGCCTTCATTTCTGCAGATATACTTTGTTGATGATGATGACAATGAGAGGGACATCCGTTGTCTAATCTACCCGGGCGTTAATCCAGAACTGGTTAGCCAACTGCAGAAACTGCTGCGGGAACAGAACAGGTATATTCTGGAATTTAAGGCTGCTGTTGATTCTGTTTCTAAAGGCCACAATGACTTCCAAGTGGTGATTAATGCCGATAGGAAGCCTTCTGGAGCGCACTGAGGTCATTTCAATGCTCCCACGAGTATAGAAGAGGCTGTTCGCATTGACGGGCAGGATTGAGAAGATAGATATCGTTCTCCACAGCAGAGACAACAGGTTGTTACGAATCAGTGAGATGTACTTTGCCTATGACGCTTTCCAGTACCCTCGGATGTTCTGCCATGGAGAAGATGGCCATTACATCAACATACCTCAGTGCGACCCAAAGACCAAGGGTCCTCTCGAGAAGACTGTTTGCTGTAGAGATGTGAAATTTCGAAGCCATGGGGGAGGAAAAAAAAAAAATCCCAAATCCCCAAATATGCACCATGGGGTAGGTTTACAAATTAAAATTAATTTTGTCACACTTGAAATAAAAGTACAGTTTATTTAGCAACTTGAATTCGCTTCTTATAATTTTATCTTTTGTTTCAAATGGAACAAGAAGAAAGTACTGTATATGATAGTTGTTACTGCTTCTCATACTATGAGAACAAGTAGCCACCCTTCTGTTTCCTAGAGAGCAACAATAAAAGCAAGAAGATAGATATATAGATCTATAGATCAAATTTGCCCCTTAGCACCAATAGCAAAAGGAAGTAACTGGCATTATTTGTGCCTGTAGGATATGGATACATCAATATTTAAGCTCCACGGTGAGGTTTTACATTCGAGTTGTGCTTTAAAAAAAAAAAAATAAAAAATAGATAGATAAAAGGAAACAAAATAAAAAAAAAGACTACATATACAATACATGCAATTTAAGCTCATGTTCTGATCCATCATTTTCTGTTCCTATTTCCTCTCCAGGTTTGTCATTTTTCCTCATTGACTTCTAAAAACGCAAGGTTTGCACGGATTGAAACGAGGGTTTCTCCCCTTTCACAGGTTTGTTTCTTGATTTGGTATGAATATTGTCAAACATTGAGCAGATTCTTTGCAGCAGAAGATGCAGGAATCTGAATTAAGTGAGATGCAGGTGGTGTCAGAGGTCGTGTTGTGCAGAGACCTTGCCGCCCCATGTTGCAGGAAGGATATGTTTTTCAGAATACCAGACTGTACTGGGGAGAACATTAACACGGATCAAATAGGTAAGAGGATAAATTTGTCCCCATCATCAACTGTATCCCAACAACCACCATAGGAGGTACAAGATGGAGCTCACAATCATGCTAAACTGAAGCCTTTTCCCTGCAGTGCCCCCTAGAGGCTGAAATGTATATTTTTGTTGTCTGAGTATTACTTGAGACGTGTTCCTTCAATTGTATTCCAGGATTTGCTCGTCTTCAGCTGAGAGAACTCGCCCCTATGCCCCGTCATATTATCCCTTACCCTGATAATGTCCATGGACTTACCTATCTCCCCCCCCCATATCAAGCTTTACCCCTAATAATGTCCCACTACCCCCCACCCTCCATATAACCGCCCCATATGCTTTGGCAATGCTAAAATGTATTTGGTCCTGCCAATAAACCTTACTTGAACTGAGGCTAGGGTCAGACGAACGCATTTTCACGTTGTCTGTGAAAAAGTGCGTTCGAACGAATGGACGCATTTTTTCACGGAGTACGCGATAGCGGTCATACTATGCGCATTTGCGTTCGTGATTTTGTACGGATCATCAATAAAACACTTTGTGCATCTGGACGTTATGTTGGCCGGACATTAGCAGTGTCTGACATCTCCAATTCACGCACACACGCCGCTAGCGGACGCAGCGCACTCTGTACAACCGTACTAGTGGTTTTACGTTCGACAAAATGCATTTGTTTGCCACTTGCGTTGCGCAGCCGGACTTTTGTGCGACCGTACTTCGTATATTGGCTGTCATTGCCCGGCATTTGCTGCTACTACGGCCGTGATTAAGTGCGCCTGCACACGCGTTCGCACTGCCTCAGTCTGACCCTAGCCTTAACTGCAAGGATTTAAGACTTTAAAGAAAGTCTCAGAAGTCTTTCATTAAGTTCCTAATGTTCTGATAATGGTATTAAAATCTATATTAGACATATTATACATCATTGTAAAACAACATATCACACACTTTTGTTGTGAAATGGCTTTGGAAGAAGGGGGGGGGACCCGGAAATTAAAAAAAAAAAAAAAGTTTCCCCCCCCAATTTTTTTCCCAGGCCTTCCCATCTCAAGTTTGGTGCGGCCTTTTAAGGCTACAGTACAGGATAATGGAGCGTGAAGGCAAAGAATGCTACCTACTGCTGTTCCGCAAACTTCTCAATTTATGGTAGATATGTATGCCAAAATTGAGAGTGAAAGACTCAACTGGATTTGTAGAAAGCTAAAAAAGCTGAGAAGTGAGGAGTATGTGCACCTGAAGGATGCCATGACAAGAACTGACAGCCACTTACGGCTACGCCATCAATAAGGCACAGGGACAGACTTTGAAAGTGGCTGGTGTGCATCTGACGAGTGACTGTTTCTTCCATGGCCAGTTGTATGTGGCTGCTCCAGAGTCAGTTCACCTGACAGCCTGGTCATCTTCCAGCCAGAGAGGAAAACCAGGAATGTTGTTTACAGGGTGGTCCTGAGAAAATCATCTGGAGGGACAAATTGAAAGTCTATGCTATGCAAGTAATTTGCCCGGCTACATAGACAAAAAACCCAGGGTTGCTGGTGGGCTTAAACCCTTTAATCCCATCTATTTTATTGTTAATTATTATCATCCCTTCTGTGTTTCAACCACCAACCACCACTAAACCAACGGATTGTGAACCGAATATCTCCTGCATAGCGCGACGTTTCATTGCGAAGCACGGGTATCCAGCTAGTATTATAAATAAAACCAGCACCACACTTATTTGCACAAACACCTCAGCAGCACAAAACCTAAACATTACAAATGCCAGCTTGTCAAACATCTGGGTGGATTGCATTGCGGTGGCATGATTACGGTGCTTCCTCCTCTAGCAACCTTACTGAGAAAGTACAAATATCACAGGGCAGATAACTGAACAGTACGTCCCATCCAATAGTCCAGAACTAGCATTGTCATTTTTGTGTATGGAGCTGTAATCTTGAATAATAAAAAAGTGCTATCGTGCAACCCTATTTAAGACTGAGTACAAGTACCAATACTTTTAAGGTCATGTGACGCTTTCCAATAAATAAAGAATTTAGGATTTTTGTTGAAAGCCTGTCCAGATTATGTTAATATTGAAATGTATGGCCCGACACCCCATTTACCCACTGCACATAACCCTGACCGCACACACAGACCCCAAACCAGACCTCAGACGCATGTATACCCACACAGATTTAACTGCTAGCGGAATGCATTAGGAGCAACCACTAGCATTTTCCTACTGGTGTTCGCGTGGACAGAGCGCCGGCTGGCCGTTTGTGTTTAGGTCAAATTTTCCCCTTACGCGTTTATGCAACCCGCACATATTATATACCGTTTTTCCCGCCATTAAATGGACTTTCTAAAAGATACCATTATTTCCATCATATAATTTTTATTTATTTTTTGGTAGTAAAAACACTTTTTCAAAATTTAATCCCCAAAATCTAAAAAAAAAAAAAAAAAAAGACCCCTGCTGAATAAATAGTTTGAAAATTTTGTCCTGAGATTAGAAATACACAAGATTTACATGTTTTTGCATTTTAACCTTCACCTGTGCGCCAAGTTCATTTTGACCGTTTTATGCTCATCATTTTTAGATGCCAGCGTAAATCCTATTTCATTAACCCGACATTTTTTTTAAATGAAATTATAAAACAAAAAAAAAATTTATTCAATTTTTTAATTGTTTTACAACAAACCTGGTCATGTTTGGTATCAATGGAAAGGACATGATCAGGCCTCTCCAATGCTATAAAACAAGACCCTCTAGCTGCCACGGATCGGGAGACATGGGGATACAAACTATCCCCCTATCTCCACTTGGCAGCTAGAGGGTTAACTGGCCCACGGACGTCCTCACACATATGGTGACGATGTCAGTGGGTGGGGGTGACCCAGAGGCTTGGCTGACATAAAAGATGTCAGCCATCTCCAGGTTTGAATCGCGATCTGGCAACAGAACGATTAATTGGACACACTGCTGAAAAGGGGAGACTCTCCCCTTTCCATTGGTACAATTTTCTTTTTTTTTTTTCTTTTTAACTTAAACGGTTGGGGAGGTAGAGGGTTCCAAACGAGCCCCACTCCTCCCCTTCCTCATTTTTACTGCAGGTGCCGGGGGGGGGGGCGCCGCCTGTTGATGACATCATCACACACTGTGATGACATCACTGCATCTACATCACCTCGCCTGCCGGGTCCCTTGAAAAGGTGGGGCAGGCTGCCAGACCACCGCGAGAGCCCAGCAAGAGAGGTGAGTAGAGGGAGGGAGGTTAGTAAAACCCTGACCCTGACAGTTGGGAAGGGGTTAAAACCAAGATTATTCTAATTTTATACTGACGCGTTTAAAAATGGTGACTATTTTTGCTTTCCAGAGGTTTGC
This sequence comes from Leptobrachium leishanense, assembly GCA_009667805.1. Classification (NCBI taxonomy): domain Eukaryota; kingdom Metazoa; phylum Chordata; class Amphibia; order Anura; family Megophryidae; genus Leptobrachium; species Leptobrachium leishanense. Next base: position 103,313,493 of record CM019069.1, on the reverse strand, counting down.
AGAAAAATACATATTTCAGTTATAGTTTGTCACAGTGCTGTGGAACAAATTGCATTATTCTCAGCACATTCTGGACTACATTTTTGTTAATTACATCATTTGGCTAACTTGCTTTCATGTGACTAAAAAGCCGAACTTGACACTCGCGGCTAAAAATAAAAATATTCAAAATTTCGTAAGGTTAATTTTTTGGGAAGGATTAAAATATTTAGCTTTAAATTTTTTTGCCTATGGGGTGGCTTATGTTAAGTAAAGAAAAAATTATATATAAAGCCCTGATAATTGTAGTTTTACATTTTCTGGTAAAATTAAAAAAAAAAAAAAAGTAAATATCTCTGGTGAGGGCACTAATAAAAAGTTTACATTTTGCACAGAGTAAAGTACTATGTGGTAGTAAACTCCAGTAAAAAGGTTTGAGTTTGATAACTATAAATAAATTATAGTTAATACACAGCCTTGTGTACTACGGCTACCAGTGCAATGGTGTTTTTGATTTTTTATATTAACCCAGCTTGCTCCTCGACCTTGTCTCTCTGTAATCCCTTGACCCGATTTGCCCCTCGACCTTGTCTCCTTCTGGTATCCGGTGACCTGGCTCATTCTCCGCTGACTCCGTTTTTTCTATTTTCCTTTCAGTTTCTGTCCCCCTGCCATCAAAAGGTTTTTTATTTTCTCCTAGAATTGTAGGTCCCTTTTACCTTGTCACGCATTTAGCAGATGTGCCCCTAAAAAGGAATTTTGTCATTTTCACCTATATTCGCTAATCCTTTTACCTTTTCAACATTGCCAAAATCCTGCCCTAGCGAATCCTGGCAATTGTTTTTTAAAGATTTTTACCAGGAAGGATACATTGAGATTTCTTTTGTTTTCAAGTATATCCTGGGTGGCGAGTATGTACCGTTAGGCGTCTTGCCTAAGGACATTTACCGGAGAGGTGCTCTTGCCGGGATCAAACCGGTGTCTCCACAGTCTCTCTCCAGAGTTATAGAGCCGTGTTACCTCTACTCCACCCAGCGTTTGTGAGGGGTGCAGAAATAATCGCAAACAAGAGGTTTTTTCTTTTCCTATGTCAAGATCGGAGAGCAATGAAAACTGTACATTACAATTGCAACTCTGCAATTATTATGATTGGAAAAATAATTTGTTAAAAGTAGAAGTAGAAGTAGAAGTAGAAGTTTAAGTGGCTAGAGTATAATGCAGAGACTGGTGTGGCAAGATGTTCAGTATGTCTGCAGTTCAAAAGATTGCGCAATTTACCATCACGTGTGGTTAATGGGTTCATACAACCATTTCGTCCCGAGACTTTCAGGTTTCACAACATATCGGCTCCACACATGTGCTGCATGGAAGCATTAGATGGTCAACAACACCCACAAAATTCTGCTACGGCAAAGTGTCTGAAAAGGATGGAGGAAATTTTTTTTTGCTTTCATCTAGAAGTGTTAGGTTATTATATTGCCAAAAACAATAAGCCCTTTACTGATATTAGAAGTCTTGCGGATAAATTTAAATGTGGAAGTGCAGGAAGAATATACCAGTAATAAACAGTGCAAGGACTTTAAACATTACATTGCACAAAGCGTGAAGGAAGGTGTCGTGGCTGACATAAAAGCCTCAATTTGTTTTTGTGGTATTAGATGGTTCCACAGATAGGCACATCAATGCTATCGGCGTCAAGGAATCAGATTTAGCTATTGCTCCCTTAGACAAACAACGCCAAAAGGTGAACTTTGAATAAACCTGCCTGTCTCCAATCAAAGAGCTCCAAATTGCTGGCGAACGGTAACTGAATGCTGAAATTCAGCGGTTACATTTCCTGGCCATTCGGCTATCCAGAGAGCAGGCAGTTCGTCAAATGTAGGGCTGCAACTAACGATTATTCTCATAATCAATTCATAGAAAAAAAAAAATATTTTACTTAAAAAGGAATTTTATGTAAAAAAAATAAAATAACTACAACCTCTCCCCCTTTTCTTCATAAGCAATTTGTGTAGAGTATGTAACTTTCGTGCGTACATATGCAAATTGCGTATCTTGTGTACGTTTCACACAAGGTATGGGAGTGCTTGGTCAGAGGGATGGGTTGATGCTACATGCGCAGCTTAAGCCCATGTTTGCTTTCTCGAATGAACGTGGCTACAAGCACTTGGTCATAGAGGATGATGTCAGCATGAATAAGCTAAAGTGGTTAATAAGCTAAAGTGGTCAGGGTGCGTAGAGTGTCCCTTTTAAATAATTTCGTGAACAAACTGAGTGGGAGGAGGGACTGGAGGTGGAAGGGAGTGACTTTGCTCAAGTGACTTGACCTGAGTGTGAGAGGGAGTGGGTATGGACAAAAGACCAGATCTGAGTGTGGGAGTGAGTTTGGGGAAAGGAACCAGACCAAAAAGGGAGGGAAGATAGTTCCCAACCAAAGAGGGTGTGGTGGCACAGGAGTCCAGCTTCAAGGATACAACACAGGCATACAGCTCCTTCACCCAGTGACAGTATCCTACTGTCTGACATAACCCTAGAACTAAATCATACATAGTAAAGCAGCGGCGCGTCTTCTCCAATCAGCTCCGAAGCTGAGGTTATTTACGCTTAACTCAGACTGACTCTAGGACTGGGGTCAGACGAGCGCACTGTAACGGACGTACTTTTTAACTGATGAGATTGTGGTTACATTGTATCAGTTAATTTTGACTGTTGAGGAAAAAAAACTGTATGCAGTTGTTTCACTACGTGCGTCTAGCTTTTTCACGTTGATGCCATTTTAGCGTCCGTTGAAACATGCATTGCACGCGCGTATAAAGTGCGCACGTGCTTCGTGTGTGCTCTATTGACTCCTCTGAAAAGCTACAACGGACAGCAAACAGTGCGGTCAGACAGACGCAAAAAGTGCGCTCGTCTGACATGGGCCTAAATAGTGTGTGCTGTACACAGGACGATTAATCGACACCGATTAAATCGATGATTAAAATAGTTGTCAACTATTTCCATTATCGATTAGTTGTTTCAGCCCTAGTCAAATGTTGGCAAATTGCCTGCACATACGGTGCCTGTTCGAGGGCAGTGAAATCCCCATAGAGAAGCAATGCTTTGTCTATTCAGAGAACACAAACCAGCAGTGAAAAGTTGCCGAATTTCCCTGTTGTTCGGTGGTTTCATTCGACAGGTTTATTCAGGCGAATTCCATAGGCTTCAATGTTAAAAATATTCCCGTTTTAATTCAACATCTAATAAACCGTTGATTATAATATTCTGCAGTAAAAAGTCTCTATGTATAGATTTTTAAGGATCTTTTAGGCATTTTTCGGCATTTTTTTTTAAATCGTTCTTTTTTCTGTATCAGCCCTTTTTATTATCATTCATTGGATCTTATAAGTAAATGCAGACATTTTCGTTCTGTAATTTCTTTGCAAACAGCGTTTCACTTTTCAAACATTCAAGCGTACTTTTTTTTTTCTTTCACTCCATTCGTCTGCGGTGTTGGCTTTTTCCGGTGGCTGCTCTGCGCTCTGATCGGCTCCTGCTCGGGTTTCTCCAGCGGGGTTAATCCAGATGTTTTATTGGGTTTCGGTGTGCATTCGCCGTGTTTTACGGTGAGTGTTCGGCAGGTTTGCGGCAGCTTTTCCCTGCACTACGACGGCCCTGTGGTGCTTGCTGAATATACCGCAGGGTCACCGAAATGGGATCGCCAAATCGCACCGAATTGAAGAGAACGAAAAGTCACCGAACGTGCAGTGGCTTTTCGATTCTCTTTGAATAACCCTGATGGAAAATATTTAGTTGGCCTGACTACTGATGGAGCACCTTCCATGATAGGGGATGTTAATGATTTGGCAACTAAAATCACTGATTGTGTTGCACGGAAACTTCAGTTAAGTGTGCTGAAGTCACTTAGAGGCGTATCCTATATTGATGAAATGGACCATTGCCAAATTTCTGTTTACAAATTCTACAATAGGTCAAATAAAAAGTAAAAGCAGTTGTCAGAAACAGCGGTATTTCTGTCAACAAAACTGCTGGAACTGCATGCAGTACGTTGAGAAGCAAGAAAAGTGGGGACCATCAAAGCTTTCATTCAAGACTGGCGATCTCGTGACATACTTTGAAAATGTGAGCCGCGGGACGTAGAGCAACAGCCACAAAGCTAAAAGGCATTCTGAAGACCTTTAAGATTTATTAGCAGATCAAACTTCTGAAAAATCAAAAGTCCGATCTGCTAATAAATCAAGTGCTGATTCATATCAGGAATACAACACCAGTCTTGAACTGAAAGCGAATCCAGGAACTGCGGAGAGTGAATTTCTAAGTAATACTTCAGTGACGGTGATGTACAGTGAAAAAAATCCTGCTTGGTGACATTGTAAATGGACAAAACAAGATTGAATGTGATAGAAAGGAAATTATTGAGAAGGGAATGGCCGACATAAGAGGCGTTTTTTGAACATTGCCACAGATGACTTCTTAACATCTATGTTAATATTTAATACTGTCACACGGCCAGAAATGTCCTTGGAAAGTTTTGGTAAAAAAGGAAGTTACACTACTTGTAGCTCATCACAAAGGCAAAGAAGACTAGCAGGATTATTCAGAGAGGTGAAAACCAGGAGAATGACTGGAGAAGTGAAAATTCTAGGTCGAAACAGCCGATTTGAAAAGTGAGATAAATGGGAGATTTTTCTGGTTTGACCTAGAATTTTCCATTCTCCAGTCATTCTCCTGGTTTTCACCTCTCTCTGAATAACCCTGATAGTTCAAAAAAGCCCTGGATGAATGGTATGAATTTAAAATATGTAAAAAAGGTCTCATCAATAGATTTACTGGGGATAGGTTTGCTGTTCTTCTGCAGCTCCTTAAAATTGCCTCTGCTCTACCAGTTTCTGCAGCAAGCTGTGAAAAAGGGTTTCAGATAGATGAATCTGATCAAAAATAAAATTTATTTCATGTTTTAGAGACTGAAAGTTTAGGATGACCTTATGATGGTTAATCTAAACCAGTGTTTCCCAAACCTGTCCTCAGGACCCTCCAGGTTTGCAGGATAGCTGAAACACAGCACAGGGCATATGGATTTGCTGCTCAGTGATTGCAGGATTCAGTCTTCATTTCCCCAAGGTGATCTGCAATATCTGGCCTGGTTGAGGGTCCCGAGGACAGGTTTGGGAAACACTGATCAAATCCCAGAAATGCTGCTGAAAATCAGAGCGCCGGCAATTGCAAATTCTGTCGCAACCCTAATCAATGAATCACTGGCGACTAGATACATACCCAAACTCTGGAAGACTGCAAGAGTGGTACCTATCCATAAACGTGGTGACAGTACTTTGGTATCCAACTACCGTCCGATATCATTGCTCCCCTGTTATGTCATAAATTTTGGAAAAATGCGTCTACACACAATTATGTGATTATTATCAGTATTGGAACTATTTAATCCATCTTTCATCCAAGTCACTCAACTACAACCGCTCTTTTAAAAGTTTGCAATGATACCCAAGCTGGCATGGAACAAGGAGACCTAAGTGGAGCCATCTTCCTTAATTTTGCCAAGGCCTTTGACACAGTAGACCATGGCATCCTATTACAAAAACTTAAAAACTCCGGTATTGGTGATTGCACGCTAACCTGGTTCCAATCATATGTATCCGACCGATCAGAACATGTGTCCATTTCTGGCAGCTCCTCCCTCCCCGTCAGGTGCGGAGTACCCCAAGGCTCGATACTCAGCCCCCTGCTATTCATAAATGATCTGCCCAATGTCTGCAAAGCCTCAACTGTACACATGTACGCAGATGACACCGTAATCTATACCAGCAAACCAAATCTCCCGCAGCTGGAGGCAGTGCTGCAAGAACAATTCACAGAGGTAAAAGTGGATTGCAGATAAAACTAACGATGCTCTTTGAAACAGCACCTAAACTATATAAACTGAAAACTCCCCATCTATGTGTCTAGAAAAAAAAATCAAATGACACACTGACAACAGTCGCTTCCGTCAAATATTTAGGCATGTGGTTAGACCCAAATCTATCATTTGGCCCCCACATCGAAAAACTCTCATCTAAACTTTACCCCAAACTAGGTGCCCTGTACAGAAACAAATCCTACCTGAGCCCCACGGTAAGAAAGCAGATTGTACAGCAAATGCTTAGGCTGGCTATTGAATACGGCGATGTAGTATATGCAGCCGCCCCGCAAACACACCTTCAAAAACTTACTACATTGTATAACTCATTCGGTCACTTTGTGCTACAATGTAACTACATAACCCACCATTGTGACATGTGAAAAGAGCTAAACTGGTCGTCGCTAGAATCTAGTCGCACTCTTCACCTTTCCAACCTGGTGTTTAAAGAGATTTTCTGGGAAGCTACCACCCTACCTGAATAGGCTGCTTCCCCTAGCAATTCCCTCATCCTATAACCTCCGATTCAGGTCCAGCACCTTACTTGCAATACCACAATACAAAAAGAAAGTGGCTCGATCCTCATTTTCCTACAGAGCACCGCAGTTATGGAATAACCTCCCAGACGCCATCAAATCTTCCCCAGTCTAAAGTCACTCAAGAGCTCCCCATTACCACACCTCGACACAGAATGCACCTGTAACCATTTGTAACATAGTGACTATCAGGGTTATCCAAAGAGATCCGAATTGCTTGAGAAAGGTAACCGAATGCTGAAAATCAGCGTTCGGTTACCTTTCCTGGACATTCGGCTATCCAGAGAGCAGGCAATTCGCCAAATCCTGGCGAATTGCCTGCACATACGGTGCCTGTTCGGTCCCTGTTCGAGGGCAGTGAAATCCCCATAGAGAAGCACTGCTTCGGCTATTCAGAGAACACAAACCAGCAGTGAAAGGTTCCCGAAATGCCCTGCCATTCGGTGGTTTAATTCGGCAAATTTATTCAGGAGAATCCCATAGGCTTCAATGTTAAAAATATTCCCGTTTTAATTCAATATCTAATAAACCATTCATTATAAAATTCTGCAGCAAAAAGTCTCTTTATTTATAGATTTTTTAGGATACTTTAAGCATTTTTCTGATTTTTTTTTTTTTTTTTAAAAGTCCGATTTTTTTTGATTTTTTTTTTCAGTTTACTTATTTTTTTTGTAACAGCCCTCTTTATTATCATTCCCTGGACCTCCTGTGAAAATTTCAGACATTTTCGCTCAGTAGTTTCTTTGCAAACAGCGTTTCTTTTTCCCAGATTCATACAAATGGTTTTTCTAATTTATTCACTGCCTCCTCTACGTCACAGCTGCTTCGGCTCTGTGTGATTCGGCTCCCTTTCGGCTCCTGTTCGGCTTTTTCGAAGGTTAATCCAGATGTTTTTGCTTGTTTTCAGTGTGCATTCGGTTAGTTTTCGTCAGGTTTTCGGCAGCTTTTCCCTGCAATTCGGGGACCCTGTGCTGTTTGCTGAATACACCGCAGGGTCACCGAAATGCAATCGGCAAAAGGAACCGAATTGAAGAGAACGAAAAGTCACCGAACGTGCGGTGACTTTTCGAATCTCTTTGGATAACCCTGTATATCTCCTACATATTTATTTTTTGTGTTAATCTGTATATGTGTTTTTAATATCTTGCATTTATTACTTTGTATTTCTTTAACGACTAACATTTCAATGTTTTTGAACCCAGGACATACTAGAAAATGAGAGAAATCTCAATGTATCCTTCCTGGTAAAATACTTAATAAATGTAATCCTACTAAAGCCATCGATAAATGGTACTTCAGCGCTAAAATTACCAGGCATGTCAAGAACACAAACGCCATGCCTCTTAGGCAAATACTGTGTAAGTAATATATTTCTACTTCCCAAACCTAAATGAATTGTAAGTGAATGAGTGACTAGTTTAAATTCGTTAACATAAATTGCATGGCTATAGTCGGTCATGCTTACCGGTGAGCCACCAGAAAATTTTCAAGCCCTGCGCATATGCATTTCTTACCAACCAACTCAATCATAACAATAAAAACGGATTCTGAAATGCCTTCAGGAATAACCCGACTCACATATTAATGCACTGCAGAAACAGGAGACCGGGAGTCAAAGAGAACTTCTAAAGTGCAGGTGTTTAGATCAGCAGGGAAACGTCTGGGGACACTTTTTCAGCCGTTTAGCGATGTTGCATACAATGTGAAAAATCACCAGCAACTGCGATAAACGATCCAGAAATGGCAATTCACTCAGCAGCAGGTGAGGATTCTTCAAATCAAACCTCACCTGCACTTGCTTGAATTTCCCTCTCTGGACTGCCGTAGTTTGTTAAGTGATTTTCATGTCGCAGCAACAACAAACAAATAAGGGATCATTCACAAAGCACAAATACCATTAAAATTCACTGATAAAGCAATGACAGATGCTGGAATTTCCAAAAACTTAAATCCAAAGAGTGACCGGAGAAGTTGCACCGTGCCGCTTCTTGTCACTGACTTTCAGTTTTTGTGAACCATCAATGCTGCAGCTGCAACGCTTTGACACACTTTAGAACACCAGTGCTTTGGGAATAACCCATAGCGTATACCCCCCCCCCCCCCCCGCTTAAAAGACTGGGAACTTTAAAAAAAAAAAGTGTAGTTTATGGAAATGAGTGTTTAAACAGCCTGAAGGGATTTCAGACACTGGACTAACCAATAAAGAAAATAGGTTACATGTTATATATACACTGTGTGTTATTCTATATACAGATTGATGCAGGATGTGATGCTGTCGCAAGCCCTGCCCATAGAGGGGAGAGCAGCACGTCCCATGTTAATAACCGGGTGTTTGAGCTCACGTTAACAGAATGATGAAATGTTAATTAGATTTAGCAGCTCGTGTACATTTAATAACAAGCAAAGAAAACACCCATCGAATGTTCAATGTACACACAGCACTACAGCTGCCATACAGGGATCGGCACTTCCGCATTATGTTTCCAGCTGGGTGGAAGACACTGTTCACATCCGCTCCCCCGCCCGCTGAATGGAACGTTCCGCCAGGCTAGGTGTACGCGGCAGGGGGTGACACTATTTGTAATTCGAGTAAAGCCAGGGGGGGGGCGGCGGCGCACTGACCCCTTGCACCGATTCAACCTTCCTTACCGGTTAGTCTGACCTTGATGCTGGAGCCACCCCTCCGGGTTTCGTTGACCGACATACCGCCGGGCGCACAGAGCCTACATGCGCCCCGTGAGGCGAGCGGAGCCCGTCTGTCCGGCGTCCTTCCTAAACATCGCGATATCCGAGAGCACGTCGCACCATATCGACGTCACGAGGTGCGCTTCGGCTGAGAATGTTCCCCTGGAGGAGCTCGCGCTGTGACAGCAAGGCGCCCGCTGTATGCAGTGACACGGACTGGCGCATTAAGGAGCTGACCTGAGACACACACCATTTAACCCATACAGCGACAGAGAGATTCTAAAGGGACACTACCACTTAGATAAACTGTAACTAGATTGCTTGTGCATTACATATGAAATCATTTAATAAAACACAGGCTGCTGGGTTTTTTCTTTGAAGTAATTGCAGGTAAAAAGGAAAAATAAAATTAGGTATTTTATCTGTGGGTTCCATTTTTTGGGATTTTTCCCATGATCCAATATTTTCCAAAATCATTGCTTTGTGGCGCTTTTTTATTTCATCTATGATATTTTATGGTTTCATATGCCACAAAAATGAGTTAGCAGTTCACACAAAAATACCAAAGCCTCACTGGGCCAGCACAACCAATCCCATAGCGAGGAAAAAATATATCAAAAATACGCTAGGAAGGAACATACACATACAGGGTTATCCAAAGAGATTCGAAAAGTCACCGCACGTTCGGTGACTTTTCGTTCTCTTCAATTCGGTTCCTTTTGCCTATTGCATTTCGGTGACCCTGCGGTGTATTCAGCAAACACCACAGGGTCCCCGAATTGCAGGGAAAAGCTGCCGCAAACCTGACGAAAACTAACCGAATGCACGCTGAAAACAAGCAAAAACATCTGGATTAACCTTTGAAGAAGCCGAACAGGAGCCGAACAGGAGCCGAAAAGGAGCCGAATCACACAGAGCCGAAGCAGCTGACGTAGAGGAGGCAGTGAATAAATTAGAAAAACCATTTGTATGAATCTGGGAAAAAGAAACGCTGTTTGCAAAGAAACTACTGAGCGAAAATGTCTGAAATTTTCACAGGAGGTCCAGGGAATGATAATAAAGAGGGCTGTTACAAAAAAAATAAGCAAACTGAAAAAAAAATTTAAAAAAAAATCAGACTTTTAACCCTTTCGCTGCTGAGGCTTTTCCCGCCCCTGTGCTGAGGTCATTTTTTACCTGTTTTGCGCATCATGTTTAAACGTGTTTTTAAGGCTTATTTTAGTATATGACCCAGACATATTATATATCGTTCTTTCCGTCAGACTCGGTAGATTCATAATATGTCATTATTATATGTATACGTTATGTCATGTCTGTATATTATAACAAAAAATGCAATAAAATATGTATTTTCAATAATTTACAATGTGTAAAGTGTTTTTTTTTCACATTTTAACATGCGAGCAATTGCGGTTATATTTTGTATGGGGTGCGCTTGTTAAAAAATTAGAGATGGGGTCTCGTTACATTTTTTTTTTGGGGAAAATGACACTATTTTTAACAAACGCACCGCATACAAAAATCGTTAGTGCAGCATCATTGTTCACATTATAATTGAAATGGGAACAATATTGCTGCATTAACAAACCAAAAAAAATAAAAAAAAAGTGTTTATTTTTTTTTTTTATTTTTTTTTTAAATTTTTTTTATTTTTATTTTCTTTTTTTTTTTTTTTTTTACAAAATTTTTAACTTTCATGTTTGGTATCGTTGGAACGGCCATGCTCTGGCCGATCCAACGATACCAAAATTTAACCCCTAACTGCCACGGATCGGGAGATAGGGAGTTCATTGGAACTCCCTATCTCCACACTTGCAGGGTTATCCAAAGAGATTCGAAAAGTCACCGCACGTTCGGTGACTTTTCGTTCTCTTCAATTCGGTTCCTTTTGCCGATTGCATTTCGGTGACCCTGCGGTGTATTCAGCAAAGAGCACAGGGTCCCCGAATTGCAGGGAAAGGCTGCCGAAAACCTGACGAAAACTAACCGAATGCAGGCTGAAAACAAGCAAAAACATCTGGATTAACCTTCGAAAAAGCCGAACATGAGCCGAACAGGAGCCGAACAGGAGCCGAATCACACAGAGCCGAAGCAGCTGTGACGTAGAGGAGGCAGTGAATAAATTAGAAAAACCATTTGTATGAATCTGGGAAAAAGAAACGCTGTTTGCAAAGAAACTACTGAGCGAAAATGTCTGAAATTTTCACAGGAGGTCCAGGGAATGATAATAAAGAGGGCTGTTACAAAAAAAATAAGTTAACTGAAAAAAAAAAAAAAAAAATCGGACTTTTTTTAAAAAAAAAAAAAAATCTGAAAAATGCTTAAAGTATCCTAAAAAATCTATAAATACAGAGACTTTTTGCTGCAGAATTTTATAATGAACGGTTTATTAGATATTGAATTAAAACGGGAATATTTTTAACATTGAAGTCTATGGGATTCTCCTGAATAAATTTGCCGAATGAAACCACCGAATGGCAGGGCATTAGGGGAACCTTTCACTGCTGGTTTGTGTTCTCTGAATAGCCGAAGCAGTGCATTTTCATGGGGTTTTCACTGCCCTCGAACAGGCACCGAACAGGCACCGTATGTTCAGGCAATTCGCCAGGATTTGGCGAATTGCCTGCTCTCTGGATAGCCGAAGGGCAGGAAAGGTAACCGAACGCTGATTTTCAGCATTCGGTTACCTTTCTCAAGCAATTCGGATCTCTTTGGATAACCCTGTATGTGGCAGTTAGGGGTTAACTGTAGGACTGGCGTCATCGTGCTACGCACGATGACGCCAGTCCTCTGGGGGAGTTCCCGGAAGCTTGGCCGACATCCAAGATGTCGGCCAGCTCCCGGGAAGGATCGCGAACCGGCGCTTTTCAGCGCCGATTCGCGATCCAGCTCCCCAGGGGTTAATGCCAGGCATCATTTGGAAGGGCAGGCTGTGCCCTTCCAAATGATGCCTGGGTTAAGCCCCTGTGCGCCGCCGATCGGGAGGGAGAGAGGTCCGAAGGACCTCCCCCCCCTCCCTTTCAGGCGCCTCCTCCGCACATGCGGGGGGGCGCCTGAATTAGGTGTCATCGCGCCCCCGCGATGACACCTAATGTTGGCGGCTGCTGGTCCGGATGCGCGGCTGACATCCAGGATGTCAGCCCGCACCGGAGGGGCCAGCGATCGGCCGGAACCCGGCCGAACGCTGACCCCGATGCGAGGACGCGCTCAGCGCGTCCTCCGCATACCAGCGGGAATGCTGAGGACGCGCTGAGCGCGTCCTTAGCATTCAAGTGGTTAATAAAAAAATCAGAAAAATGCTTAAAGTATCCTAAAAAATCTATAAATAAAGAGACTTTTTGCTGCAGAATTTTAGAATGAACGGTTTATTAGATATTGAATTAAAACGGGAATATTTTTAACATTGAAGTCTATGGGATTCTCCTGAATAAATTTGCCGAATTAAACCCCCGAATGGCAGGGCATTAGGGGAACCTTTCACTGCTGGTTTGTGTTCTCTGAATAGCCGAAGCAGTGCTTTTTCATGGGGATTTCACTGCCCTCGAACAGGCACCGTATGTGCAGGCAATTCGCCAGGATTTGGCGAATTGCCTGCTCTCTGGATAGCCGAATGGCCAGGAAAGGTAACCGAACGCTGATTTTCAGCGTTCGGTTACCTTTCTCAAGCAATTCGGATCTCTTTGGATAACCCTGTATATTGCCAAAAGTATTCGCTCACCTTCCTTGACTCGCATATGAATCCCAGTGACATCCCATTCCTAATCCATAGGGTTCAATATGATGTCGGTCCACCCTTTGCAGCTGTAACAGCTTTAACTCTTCTGGGAAGTCTGTCCACAAGGTTTAAGAGTGGGTTTATGGGAATTTTTGACCATTCTTCCAGAAGCGCATTTGTGAGGTCACACACTGATGTTGGACGAGAAGGCCTGGCTCTCAGTCTCCGCTCTAATTCATCCCAAAGGTGTTCTATCGGGTTGAGGTCAGGACTCTGTGCAGGCCAGTCAAGTTCATCCACACCAGACTCTGTCATCCATGTCTTTATGGACTTTGCTTTGTGCACTGGTGCACAGTCATGTTGGAAGAGGAAGGGGCCAGCTCCAAACTGTTCCCACAAAGTTGGGAGCATGGAATTGTCCAAAATGTCTTGGTATGCTGAAGCATTCAGAGTTCCTTTCACTGGAACTAAGGGGCCAAGCCCAGCTCCTGAAAAACAACCCCACACCATAATCCCCCCTCCACCAAACTTTACATTTGGCACAATGCAGTCAGACAAGTATCGTTCTCCTGGCAACCGCCAAACCCAAACTCGTCCATCAGATTGCCAGATGGAGAAGCAAGATTTGTCACTCCAGAGAACGCGTCTCCACTGCTCTAGAGTCCAGTGGCAGCGTGCTTTACACCACTGCATCCGAAGCTTTGCATTGCACTTGGTGATGTATGGCTTGGATGAAGCTGCTCGGCCATGGAAACCCATTCCATGAAGCTCTCTGCTCACTGTTCTTGAGCAAATCTGAAGGCCACATGAAGTTTGGAGGTCTGTAGCGATTGACTCTGCAGAAAGTTGGCAACCTCTTCACACTATGCACCTCAGCATCCGCTGAGTCAGTTTACGTGGCCTACCACTTCGTGGCTGAGTTGCTGTCGTTCCCAAACCCTTCCACGTTCTTATAATACAGCTGATAATTGACTGTGGAATATTTAGAAGTGAGGAAATTTCACGACTGGATTTGTTGCACAGGTGGCATCCTATCACAGTTCCACGCTGGAATTCACTGAGCTGAGAGCGACCTATTCTTTCACAAATGTTTGTAAAAACAGTCTGCATGCCTAGGTACTTGATTTTATATACCTGTGGCCATGGAAGTGATTTGAAAACCGGATTCTGATTATTTGGATGGGCGAGTGAATACTTTTGGCAATATAGTGTAGGTGCAACAGCCTCAAAGAATCAACACGGGGCAAACTGCCGGGGGTCCTTAAAAAAACAAAAAGGGGAGAGAGAGATGTCAAGGAGAGCAGGAAGGAGGAGAAAAGAAGAAAGAAAAAAATATATAAAAGGGGGGGCCAAATGGGATGGGAGGTAGCCCCAATACAGAAAGGCGGTACTCAGCAGCACACTTCCCACAGAGGGAACCACCAGGCCATAGGCCACCCTAGGGCCTAAGAGCAGCGAAAGCCTAGTTGACTGCCCCTTTTTCACCCCCAGGGTGAGACCTAACCTCCGTATCACCCCAAAAAAAAAAGAAGGGGGGAGACAAAGTTGGGAACAGAAGTCACAACACTGCGGTAAGCGCTGCTACAGAATGTTCGAAAAGAGAGTGGCAAAATGGTGAAAATGTGGCCCAGTCCAGCAATCTAACCCAGATCACAAGGCCTCGTGGCCAGCAGTGAAAGCGACAGGTCTCTGACAGCACTTTCCGAACCCAACGGCAAGCACATAGGCAGGTGAGCCCCGGGCTTCTCCAATGTCGATGCCGCGAGAACAGTAGAGCTGTTCTGATATTCAGGGACCCTGACACTCCACAGCGATAGCAGACATCGTGGGAGCGGAGCACAGCCATGACCGCCCCGAACTGTCGTCGAGCCGCCAAAGCCAAAAATGGTAGGTCTTTGAACGCGGAGATCTACAAACCCTCTAATTGGATTGGGGGAGCGCATACCATTGCCTCCAGCAGCAATTCCCGAATGAGGACATTGCCCAGGACTGCAATGACATCCCTGAGGCTTTCACAGGAGCCATCGCCACCTTCCTGACGTGGATCGCCAACAGTACAGGGTCCGAGACTCCACCAGCCAAGGCCAGAACCGCAATCACCAAGCGATTAGTCATCTGCAGCAGCTCAGAGTCAAGCACAGAATCTGGGATACGCTGGAGCTTCAGGTTACGGCGACGATAGGGGGTCTCCATAGTCAACATAGCTGACTGCAGCCTTGCAATCTGAATCTGGAGTGCCGTAATACGAGAGGATGCAGTGACCTGCGTTTCCTCCAGGAAGCAGGTACAGACATCAAGCTCCTCAACTCCAGTCGGAGGCACGTCAGATCAGAGTGTACTTCCGAGAGCTCCCGCGTCCAGGAAGCATGGGCATCATCCAAGAGGGCCCAAATATCCCTCCTCGTCACCGGGACATCTTCAGGATCGGCAGCTAAGGTAGGCCGCGGAATCTGGAAGGGTGCAGCCCGGCTCAAATCACAGCAAACCGGAGGGAATCGGGCGGGTTGCCAAGCTCCCTCGAGCCGACCAGCAAGACACGGATGTCGGGTAGACGGGAACCCTCCGTCAACCCAGTCCGTTTATCTTGCTTAGCCATTACTGGGATTCTGCATGTAGGCCTCGGGGGAAGAGAGCAGGAGGAGGCAAGATGATGGCCGTTACCACTGCACACTGAAAACCAGCGGCTCACAGGCAGGGCGGACGCTGTAGGATTCCAGCAGGTCCAAAGAACCGGGCACCCAGGTCTAGCATCGACGCCCAGCAGGAGGTGGGTGAGAGCGGCAGAATAAGCAGGTAAAGTCTGAAATGCAAGGTAAATTGGAGTTGCTTGAACATGCAGCCACTCTTGTCCAGCACCTAGCCACACCCCCTAATCTATGATATTTGACAGTTAATGAGGCATAAGAGGGAATGTTTAGATAAGGCTATTGTTCTCTAGGCTAAAAAGGGAGCTTAAAAGACTTAGCCGTGCTTTTCACTTTGGCGCACTTCGGCAATTTCATTTTGCCAACAGTATGGTAAATTCATTATTCACTGAATGGTCACTGTAGTGCACTGAAGCTGGAGTCACCAAAGCCTCATAAAAAAGTTGGAGAACATCTCCAAAGGGCACCAAAGTGGCCTTGGCAAATTCCACCGAACTGCAAAAAAGACAAAAAAAAAGAACTCTCCTATTCACCTAATAGGTGTTAAACCACTTCCCAGCAAAGGATGCGCTCAGCACGTTCTCTCGAAAGCATGCAGCTTGCAGAAGACATGCTGAGCACGTCCTCACTTTGCAGGGGCAATTGGCCGGTATTTCGGCCGCTCGCTATGGTCTCCCGATGCAGGCTGACATCTTTGATGTCAGCCCCGCCTCCAGGCGGGATGACGTATGCTTCAGGCACCCCTGCCAGAGCAGGGAGAGTGCCTGAAGGGGAGGGGGTTCTTAGGACCACTCTCTTTTCCCCATCGCTAATGGCCACAGAAAAAAGGCAGGCAATGCTGGGAAGGGCACAGTCTGACTGTCAGGGAGTACAGGGGTTTGAGCCCAATGTGCAGCAACACAGAGACAGAGGCGGTTTTAGAATAGTGACACAATAGAAATTTATAATAACAAGAAACAAGCAAATAAACAATAGGATAAGATGTTGAGGATGGCTGAATAGATACACGTATACAGAAACATAGAAACATAGAAAAATGTCGGCAGATAAGAACCTTTCGGCCCATCTAGTCTGCCCAATTACATGGATACTTTACCTGGATTTATCTTTTGTTTAGGATAGCCTTATGCCTATCCCATGCTTGCTTAAATTCAATTACTGTTTTGGCCTCTACCACTTCTACTGGAAGACTGTTCCATGTATCCACCACCCTCTCAGTAAAATAATGCTTCCTGATGTTACTTTTAAACCTTTGCCCCTCTAATCTAAGACTGTCAGGGTTATCCAAAGAGATTCGAAAAGTCACCGCACGTTCGGTGACTTTTCGTTCTCTTCAATTCGGTTCCTTTTGCCTATTGCATTTCGGTGACCCTGCGGTGTATTCAGCAAACAGCACAGGGTCCCCGAATTGCAGGGAAAAGCTGCCGCAAACCTGACGAAAACTAACCGAATGCACGCTGAAAACAAGCAAAAACATCTGGATTAACCTTCGAAAAAGCCGAACAGGAGCCGAACAGGAGCCGAAAGGGAGCCGAATCACACAGAGCCGAAGCAGCTGACGTAGAGGAGGCAGTGAATAAATTAGCAAAACCATTTGTATGAATCTGGGAAAATGAAACGCTGTTTGCAAAGAAACTACTGAGCGAAAATGTCTGAAATTTTCACAGGAGGTCCAGGGAATGATAATAAAGAGGGCTGTTACAAAAAAAATAAGTAAACTGAAAAAAAAATCAAAAAAAAAATCGGACTTTTTTAAAAAAAAAAAAAATTCTGAAAAATGCTTAAAGTATCCTAAAAAATCAATGAATAAAGAGACTTTTTGCTGCAGAATTTTATAATGAACGGTTTATTAGATGTTGAATTAAAACGGGAATATTTTTAACATTGAAGCCTATGGGATTCTCCTGAATAAATTTGCCGAATTAAACCACCGAATGGCAGGGCATTAGGGGAACCTTTCACTGCTGGTTTGTGTTCTCTGAATAGATGAAGCATTGCTTCTCTATGGGGATTTCACTGCCCTCGAACAGGCACCGAACAGGCACCGTATGTGCAGGCAATTCGCCAGGATTTGGCGAATTGCCTGCTCTCTGGATAGCCGAATGGCCAGGAAAGGTAACCGAACGCTGATTTTCAGCGTTCGGTTACCTTTCTCAAGCAATTCGGATCTCTTTGGATAACCCTGTATGTCCTCTTGTTTTGCAGAAGAAATATAAAAGGAAAAAGACTGACTTCAGAGGCAGACAGAAAGACTGACTATAAATCACAGGACAAGTTAAGTATTGCAGGACAAGCTGAGTATTTCAGGACAAGATTAATACTGCAGGACAAGCTTGGTATTGCAGGTGAAGCCCTTGTATTGCAGGACAAGTTTGAAATTGCAGGTGAAGCTTTAGTATTGCAGGATAAACTTGATATTGCAGGTGAAGCTGTGGTATTGCAGGACAAGCCTGGCATTGCAGGTGAAGCCTGGTATTGCAGGACAAGCTTGGTATTGCAGGACAAGCTTGGTATTGCAGGACAAGCTTGGTATTGCAGGTGAAGCTTTGATATTGCAGGACAAGCTTGGTATTGCAGGTGAAGCTTGATTTTTCAGAAGGAGTTGTAGATGCCTAGATGCGTAGGAGAAACTGTAGATGCCTAGATGCGTATGAGAAGCTGTAGAAGCCTGGATACGTAGGAGAAGCTGTAGAAGCCTGTATCAGGTGTAGACGCTTAGAAGACTGGGGAGAGCATAGAGGGCTTGGAAGCCTGGAGTAAGCGTAGGAGGCCTGGAAGCCTGGGTTAAACGAAGGAGCCCTGGAAGCCTGGGTTAAGAGTAGGAGGCCTGGAAACCTGTTAAATGTAGGAGGCCTGGAAGCCCGGGTTAGACTGGAGAATCAGGAAAGGTTGTATTTCCTTCAGTAGCACTAATCTACTCAGATGCAGAAGCATTCCGCTAAGGGCGTGACTCTCTTTTCTGGAGAAGGACTCAGGATAAATGGAATACACCTGGTTCTGTAGCAGAGAGAAGAGTAGCCGGTTAGGGAGTCATGATTCTGGAACGGGGAAAAGGAAAGGGAAAATCAGGCTTATAAATCCACTTTAGTGAGAGACAAAGACTTCAATATCTTTACGACGAACCACTGTCCCATTTGAGGCAATAACACGATCATCCAATAATGGGTCAGCAGTTTCTTTAGATTGCTCAGGACACGGTTCTTTGTTCACGGAATCCCCCTGGTAGATGTCATGATTCGTCATGGGATAGACAATAGTTGTGCCAATGAAAGCTGTGCTTTGATTGTGATTAGCGGGAAACGTTGTACATGCAGCTGGTTGAACATAAATCTTGGGAACAGAGGGATTAGAGGAAGGAGTTGTCAAGACATTAGCCTTACAGCCGGGACCACCATATCAGGTGTTTGGCGACTTGGCGTTCTATCTTGGGATCCAAATGGCTCAGGTAATAGGCAGGGTTGTTTAGAGTAGTGCCCACAAATACCTTTTGTTCTAGTTGAGTATCCTGTGGTGACTCTGAAGTGAGCATATCATCCGAATCCTCATAACTTGGCTCCCATTCTCCGTCAGTATATTCTTCAGAGGATGAACGGTCGAATGGTATGAAATCTTCCCATGGATTTCTGTGCAGTTTGACAATAACAGACCCAATGTATCCCATATGGTGAATTGGGGGTCCTTCGGGACCTTGGGTGATCTGCATTTTTGGCGTAGACTGGCACAGTTCTTGGGTTGATATTACCTCATTATTGTCAGGTATATTGTAAGGGAAAAATTAAAATTGATGCCTGTAGCCATTTTGTTTTTTAATAGAAAGTCTTTTCTTACAATTTTCACTGGTTTTAGAAATGAACAGATTTTTTTTACAGAGTTCACGGCTAGGTGAAATCTAATTTTTTTTTAGAAATACCAGACATGAGGGAACTTTAAAATGTCTTTGTGTGATATAATGCCCAAGCTAAGTGCTAGACGTGTCATAATTAAATTTATTGGTCTGTCTTAAGTCTTTAAAACAAAAATATATTTTGTCTTTGGGTATAGGAGAATAAAAGTAAAATTTTGTAATGTAGGTTTATATTCACGAAATATATTTTTATAAGCAAGGTATATTTTATTATATTTACAGTAGAAAATATATGCTCCAATAAATATTCTATAAGTATATAATTGGTAAATAGATAATTACTGAAGAAGAGATTCTGTGATTTAATAAGAAAGGAATGTATTTAGTGGAGAGGAGTAGGGATATAAATTTGATTCTGGCATGAGAGACATAAGGCCTTTGTGTAGATTGACCTCGTGACATGAGATAAGAATAATAAAAATTAAATGGTGGAATTAATTAAGAAGTGCAATACTGCCCTCTAGAGGATAGTAAATATTATATTTAATATAATGAATAAGTTGCCAGTGACGTCAAATTGACTATAATTGAAGCCGCAATGTTTTTCCCGGTGTTTCACCCCGGCTCGATCAACGGCCTCCGCATCTCCAAAGATGACGACACCCGCCGAGGAGACGGCGACCCATGACGCACCGTGCACGCGCCAGGACATACAAGACCTGCGCCAACTCCTTCTGACTGTCAAAGATGACCTGCAAGCAGATCTCAGGGCTGGAATTGATGGCCTGAGAGCAGATCTGGGGACACGCACGGCGGCCCTCGAGCTACGAGCGGACGAGGCCCGGGAGGTGGACACGGAGGTGCGGGCTGATATGGCGGTCCTTCAAAACAAGTACGAACTCTTACAGGAGGCGGTTGAGGATATGGATAATCGGTCCCGTCGCTCCAACCTTCGACTCCGAAACATCCCTGAGATGGTGGTGAATTTACGGGACTTTCTTCACCGCTACTTCCAGGCGCTTCTGCCCGAGGCACCCGAGGAGGAACTGCTACTTGACCGGGCCCACAGAGCCTTACGCCCAAAACCCTCGGAGACGGATCCTCCTAGGGACGTGATACTTAGGTGTCATTACTACACCACCAAAGAAGCTATACTTCAAGCGGTGCGTTCTGCTACTCCGACCCTTGACAGCATCACTCCCCACTTCTATAATGATCTGGCTCCCTCCACACTCCAGAAGTGCCAGGTGCTCAAGCCCCTCACTGATCTTCTCCTCCAGAGGGAGGTCAGATACCGCTGGGGATTTCCATTCCGCCTTCTCATTCCTCACAACGGTACTTTCTTGACTCTCCGTTCACCAGCAGACAGCTCGACGGTCTTGGAGACGCTGGGCATCCCGGAACCCCCGGATCTCTTTGCGCAGGGAGAGGCCAGGGGCAGGCCGCGGAGACAGGATCGGAGACGCTCCCCGTTGCATTAACCTTCAGGTCACTGCTACCATCACCCCTGTCCCCCTGCACCACCTGAGAGGGACTCATCTCCCGCCTTCTCCACGGGACTTTATTTACTGGGCTCTATTTGGTCCCTCCGAGCTCCATCTTGGGATTTCGTGAGGCGGGTCTAGGAGACATATCAGATACCCGGAGAGAACCCACACCCGTCGGACCCTTTCGAGTTGGATCTCAGTTTTGCGGAGGGAGCCCTGTTGATAGTTAGATGCTCCTTGTTAGAAGCCTCCAAGTTCCAGTTCCCCGGGGTCCTTTACAGCCTCTTGCCCCGGCTGCTCCGCGACTGGGGGGGGGGAGGGTGAGTTAGATGGGCCAGCTGTACCTGGACATTGATTCATATGTTGCCTTGGGAGATGGTTGGGTGGGGTTTCAAGGTTCTAGATGCTGATTTTTAGGTCACGGTCCTCCCTTAGGGGAGTCTATGGGCTGGCGACCTTCTCCTTGTTGTCGCTCTCGCCCCCGAGTGCGTACCTAGTGGTCGGTACAATCCACCACCAGACACATTTTCTTTTTAGTGTCTTCTATCTCCCCCCCTTTTTTTTTGCCTTTTCTTTTCTCCTCTCCTCCCTTTCTTCTTTCTTTACTCTCTGTTTCTATTTTTCCTCTCTCTTCTCTCCCTACTTTTTTATCTCCTGTTTTACCTCTTTCTCCCCCTCCTTTCTCTCACCTCTCCTTCCATCACTTTTATTCGCTTGATCCCTCATGGCGGAGAGGGGAGGCGAGGCGCGGGCCCGACTCAAGGTGATTTCTCATAATGTAAAGGGTCTTCTGTCCTCGAACAAGAGATGAGGGGCCACCAGATATTACCGGAAACTTCGTGCCGATGTAGTCCTCCTGCAGGAGACTCACTTTACACGGGGCAGAGTCCTGGGATATTGGGGGGATGGTTTCACCGTGCATTATCACTCCGCTGGTAGCTCCCGCAAGACAGGGGTTTCGATACTGATGCGAGGTAGTCTTCATTTCCATCTTACCCATCAGGAGTCAGCTTTGGACGGCAGATACCTGCGGGTGACTGGGACAATTGGAGGTAAGCCTTTGTTAACGTATATGCACCTTCCCCCCCAGAGGGACCTTTTTGGAGGGCAGTGGAGGAACAGCTTGCGTAGCTACCAAATAGGGGGGTCTTTGTAGGAGGATATTTTAATGCGGTCATGGACCCTTACCTTGACCGCAGTAAGACAGCACTTAACCGTGCTCCTTTCCGCAGCTCCAAGACCTTCCGTGGTGTAGTCCAGGCGGCCAATCTGTACGATACTTGGCGGTTGCTCCACCCTAGAGACCGAGACTATTCCTTTTACTCAAATCCCCACGACTCGTACTCCAGATTAGATTCGATTTTTTGCAGTAGAGATAACATTACGGCCCTCGTCTCTTCCACCATTCACGAAATCTCGTGGTCTGACCATGCTGCAGTTGAGATAGCACTACTGGGTTGGGGGGTACCGGGCTCGGCTAGTGTGTGGCGCTTTAATGCTTCCCTCTTCCTTGACCCTTGTTTGAAAGATACCATGAACCTTGACTTGACGGACTTCTTTGAGCGCAACTTCACTCCAGGCATAGCTACCACCACAGTGTGGGAGACGCACAAGGTGTTCATGCGTGGCAAACTAATCGCTATAGTGTCCCGCCGCAAGCGGGTAAGAGCAGCTGAGATGATATCACTTACAACTAGGGTGGGCGACTTAGAACGGGAGCATAAAAGGACTGGGGACACCACTCGGTTGAGGGAGTTGCTGGAGGCCAGGGGTAGTCTTAACATGTTGCTATCCTTGCTATCCCGCCAGGTCCAGGCGGCTCTTCAGTGGACGGGTCGGAAGTTTTTTGAGAAGAGCAACAAACCTGACACTCTTCTGGCCCGCCAGCTGAAGCAGCAGACCCGGGAGCGTACGGTGCGCGCGGTACGTCTTGGTTCGGGCGAAATGACTTCTAACCCCCGGGATATTTCAAGGGCATTCTGCTCTTATTATGAGTCCCTCTATAACGGCACTACTGCGACGCCTGGACCAGCAGGGGAGGCACTTATCCGGGAATTTCTCGGACGCACCACTTTGCCTTCCTTCAGCCACCCGCAGCGTTTGGACATGGCAGCCCCCATCTCAACGGAAGAAGTAGCAGCCGTGATTAAACACTTACATTCCTCTAAATCCCCGAGCCCGGACGGATTCTCGGTACCCTACTATAAGGGATTGAGCCTGACCCTGCTCCAGCCCCTGACCAGACTGTTTAATACCTACATGAAGGGAAAGGAGGTCCCATCTTCTGACATGCTCTTGGCCCGTATTGTGGTTATCCCCAAGCCGGGCAAGGACCCGGCGGTATGCCCCAGCTATAGTCCCATCTCCCTGATAAACGTGGACATGAAGATCTACGCCAAAATTCTGGCTAACAGAATTGGTCGTTATATCGCCGAGGTTATTCATCCTGATCAGGTGGGATTTGTCCCCGGTAGAGAGGCCCCGGATAATATCAGACGGGTCCTTAATCTGATTCAGGTCGCTAAAACCTCAGGTAGAGGCTCCTTTCTCCTCTCTCTAGATGCCGAAAAGGCCTTTGACCGGGTTGATTGGAACTATTTATGGGCGACATTGACCTCCTTCGGAATACGGGGAGACCTCTTGACAACAATACGGGCTTTATATGCGGGCCCCAGGGCGCAGGTAGACACGGGGGGTTCCTCTCGGCCCCCTTCTTTATTTTAAACGGGACCTGACAGGGATGCCCCTTGTCGCCGCTCCTATTCGCCCTATCTATTGAACCCCTGGCGGCGTATATTAGGGACCACCCTGATGTCCGAGGGGTGGAAGTAAGGGGAAAACCATATAAGCTGTCTCTTTTTGCGGACAATGTCCTCTTGTCCCTGACCTCGCCCATCACCACTCTCCCCAACCTGATGAGGGCCCTGAGGGACTTTGGTAGGGTCTCGGGCTATAGACTTAATGCGAATAAGAGCGAGGTGCTTGACCTTAACCTAACAGAGGGGGAGAGGGTGGTGGTTCGAGATCGGTTCCCTTTTCGATGGTGCTGCTCATCTATGGGCTCCCTGGGGACCCAGCTGACTCCCACTTGGGATCAGCTGTACGCGGCAAATTACAGGATACTGCTTCCTACCCTCCATGCATTGCTATTGGCATGGTCCCATCTACACCTTTTCGCTATTTGGTCGGATATATGCGGTCAAGATGACCCTGCTCCCAAAGCTGCTGTACCTTTTCAGAACACTGACAATTCCTATTCGCAGGGCGGACCTGACCTTCCTTCAGTCGGCTATCCACTCTTTTATCTGGGGAGGGCGACGAGGTCGGTTGCCTAAAAACCTTATGTTTCAATCCAGACGACGGGGAGGCATGGGAGTCCCACACCTTTACTCATATTACACGGCGACCCAATTTGCGATGCTCTCTATGATTAACCTGAGACACGGAGCCCCGCTCTGGACTACCCTTGAACAAGATATGGGGGGACCACAACTACTGCGCACGCTTCAATGGGACCCTAAAGCTACTCCCTGGATCCTCCACAATAGCCCCACGCTGCAGCATTCACTGCGCCTCTGGAACCTCTATAGAGATGGAGATAATCTGTCCCCTCCGGGTTCGGGCCTCCAATCTTTATTCTACAATCTGAAGTTCCCGGAGGGTAACCCTCCCAGGGCGTTCGGTTGGTGGCTCAGATCTGATATCACAGAACTGCGCGATCTGACTTTGCAGGGTCGCCCGGTCACCCTTGGTTATCTAAGGGAGTCGAAGGCGCTACCCCCCCTCTGAGACATTTAGAGCCCTCTAACTGCTACATTTTGTCAGGGGAACTCTTAGAGAGACGCCAGACCGCAGACTGACCCTCTATGAGACCTGCTGTCGGCGGAAGTACAGAGGGCGCAGTTTGATATCCTCGCTTTATTCCCACATCCTTGAGGTGACCTTTCCGCAGGAGGCGCCTTATGTTACGAGGTGGGAAGATGATCTAGGGAGCTATCTGGAGGGAGATGAGTGGGCAGACATTATTGACAGGACCTCACGGGTCACAATCTGTACTGCGGTTCGCGAGAACTGTTACAAGGTCATGGCGAGGTGGTATATCCACCCGTGGCGCCTCGCAAAGATGTACCCGGGGATGCCGTCAACTTGCTTCAGGGGATGTGGCGAAGAGGGGACGTATATGCATGCATGGTGGGAATGTGGCATGGTCAGGACTATCTGGACGGAGGTGTTTGGTGATTTGAGCAGGGCACTAGGGATACACTTATGTCCGACTCCTGATCCCTGGACAGCACTCCTCAACCGCCCGCACCCCGAGGCACGTCTTACACGTGGTGAGCATTCCCTGGTCTCTAGGGTGTGCGCTGCGGTACGTATCTGTTTGGCCAAGACCTGGAAGGGCCCCCCTCCCCCGCACCAGCTGATAGAGGCCAAAATTTGGCACATGGTCACGATGGAACGCCTGACGGCAGTGGTTCTCGACAGGATGGCCCACTTTGAGACGCTTTGGTCGCCGTGGCTGGCGGCGTTTGCCTCCCCGGCCTCTGCTCACATTGCTTTCTCAGGTTATATGAAAGGTCCGGCGAGGTTGAGCCCGCGGTTTCATCCCCTCTCCCCTCCCCTGTGTCTCTTTTCTCCTTTCTTTTCTTCTTCTTTTCCCTTTAGTACCTCTTGGAAACATCTCCGGGAGGTTTTTCCTTCTTTAATGGAAGTACGCTAAGCAACCGATGTTTCTCCTTGTTTGTTTGGGGTTTTTTTGGGGGGGGTTTGTGTTTATTTTTATTTTTTGTTTGTTTGTTCTTGTTTTTTTATGCTTCTCTCACAGTATTTATTTTTAGACAGTAGATGTTGTAGTCTCGTCTGCGCATAGCTCCTTAAACTGTAAAATAACTGTGGGAGTAGTTTGAAATGTTCGCTGTTATACATATTTTGATGATGGGTATCTTGTATGCACCGTATCTGATAAGAGACTCGACTGTATTTCCTCTTTTCTGTATTGTTTATTCTCCCTTAATAAAAATCTATTGAATTTAAAAAAAAAATAGAGACGTTAAGGAGGAAAATCTGCATCTGCAGATTTCTCTTACCATGTTCATTTTAGTGCCTGTGTTCCAGGGTAGGCACATTGTTTGCGCCCTGAAGCAAAGTGCAAGGCTGCCTCATAGCGCTGCTCCATGGCACTGCGAGTATCTGATCGTGGAGTCCATAAGACTCCAAGGAGCCTTGCGAGTCCTAGCCTTGAGTTCTGCAGGAGCTCGCTCTAGCACGATCATGCAGCGACGTGGAGTAATCACCTAGGGAGACTAGGAACGATTTGTTCCCAATCTCACTCTGCTGTCGGCGAGAGAAAGCGAAGGATCACACCATCCTGCAGGATGAGAGGCAAGAATGGGATTTAATTGGATTGGGGTTTCAGAGAGTGGTTTGTGAATTTGCAAGTGCAAAATCACCTAAAACCAGGTTTGAAGAGATGGTATTTTTCAGTGAAATACTGTCTCTTGTTTGGAAGCGCAAGCTACATTGGAATAGCCTCACTTCCATGCAGAGGTGAAAAATTACTGTCTCCTATGATAAGTATAGAAGACGTTAATTTACAGTAACCTCACACATAGAATCTCTACGTTTGAGCTTCAAGTCCAGTTTGTGAAAGGAATGGAATCGATATTCTGTTCCATAAGATAACTACGGGAGACATTATGTGTAATGTCTCCTGTAGTTATCTTTTCAACAACTATGGAATAGGGCTTTGAGTTTTTCGTTTACAACATCTTTGATTATGTATACATGAAGGCTGGAATAGATCCCATTGTGTCAGGAGTTTCAAGAGAGCAAGGAACAAGCTTCATACCGCTATCCTTGCTTTTTTACAGGCAGTGTGAAAGCATTTATATTTGAACATATGAACCTATCTAGAAATCTGTTGTAATTACCATGTTACAATAATTTGAATTCTAATAAATAATTTAAAATAATAAATTAAAAAAAAATCTAGATTGGAGAGGTAATGTATGAGAGCTATTTAAATTAAGGAATTAATGTAATTATATATATTTGTAGTATTTCTTGCAACAGATAGACTGAGATTTCTCAGATTTTGGTTAGCTCCAGAATCTAAATATTTCTATTCTGCAGATAGAGATATGAAGAAGTGGACATAAGGATTTATCCTAAAAGAAACTGTTGTAAGATTGATAT
Organism: Leptobrachium leishanense; assembly: GCA_009667805.1. Lineage (NCBI taxonomy): Eukaryota > Metazoa > Chordata > Amphibia > Anura > Megophryidae > Leptobrachium > Leptobrachium leishanense. Next base: position 103,286,496 of record CM019069.1, on the reverse strand, counting down.
ATATCAATATATATATTGAATTTGGAAATTACTGTGATTGAAATTAATAAGCAAGGAATTATATAACTACAAAATAAAAAGCAAAAGATTAGAAGTTTAATTCTCGAGATTAGGGGAGGATTCACTAAATAAGTTTTTACTACTTATCATTCTAAATTAGCTCATCTTTTGTTGATCCACGTAGTATAAAGAGATATATATATCTCTATAAGATCTAGTTTGTTAAACATTGGTTGCTGGGAAATACATGTTTCATTAAGCAGAAATGTTTATTAACCATTTGTGTATTAGTTACTAACTGATAAGGTAAATGATACTAATCATATATGCAGTTTACTAACAGTGAAACTAGTTTTTATGTGCTGATGGATTGTGGTTTATTAATTTTTGATTATGATATGAGCTTTGAAACTTTTTTGTATACGTAATAAATATATATATATATTTATCCGATTATTGATTAGTGTATTCGTCAAAGCAAAACACAGACAATTAAAAGAATTTAGGAGAATTTCTAGGAAATATAAACGATTGATATTTGTGTCTCGTATAAGTTTCTTATTGAATAATAATCCCTGCCATATTGGAGGCTAGCTGCTGAGATAAGTCCAATATATGACATGTTGTAGTCACATGCAGAGATTATATCTGACATATTGGAGGCACTGCTGAGATTGTAGTTTTTGTTTGGAATATAACTGTCAGTATTGTCTGATTAGACAGAGGTAAAATATATATATATATTGACTCCTTGTTGTTGTATTTTGACTTGTGGTTTTACGGTTGTTTACTAAACAGTGTAAAAAATGTCAGAGTCAGAATCTGAGACTCAGGAAGATGTACATATACATGCAGATCAAATAGTATTGCTAGATGTTTTGTCTTATCTAAAGGACAAGTTACACGTCACAGACGATTTATTTGGTTGGATAAAGGAATTGCAATCAAATGTTTCTAGTTATGCAATAAAAATTGTGACTTGCATGATACCGTAAATAAATTAAAAGATGAGTCAGAACGAATGATAATGGAGTTGAAAGTGTGTACAAAAGAAAAAGATCAATTACAAGATGAGAGTGATCAGTTGTCCCAATTAAATAAGGAACTGAATGCAAAATTGGCAAGAATGAAACGCGAATATGAGAAATTCGCTGATGAGTTACGTCAGGTTGAAACTGATGTTCGAAGGTTTACAACTCCTTCCTTTGAAGCTGATGCTCGAAGGGTTAAAAATCCTTCTTTAGAGGGGGGGCGTGGCTGACCACGGTAGGGAGAAGACGTGTTTGATTGAGCTCCACATCGGACTCTCTGTACAGGGGGGTTCTTTGAGTCTGATTTTCCTGCTGTGGTCCCCCCGCGGTCGGCCATAGGGTGTACCTGTCCGGAGCCTGTTTGATCCCCCCTCCGGACCAGAGACTCGCATCTTGGACGCTGAATTTGTTTGTGACTTGTATCTTTTGCTTGGCGCCATCTTGCGGCCTAGTGCCTGGCGGACTCTGCGCTGACGCTCCTCTGTCTCCTAAAGAATTACCTCCTCGAGGGGTATCTTAATGCTGGCTGCGGGGATGGTGGCCCACATCTCTCGGCCGACATAGCTGGCTGTGGAACGGAGGATGGAAGTGCGGGTAGTCTGCGGGGTGACTCCCCTCCCCCTGTTGGCAGGGGGGAGGCTATGCTGCGTGGTCTGGAGGAATGTCTGGGGCTGCTGGAGGGCGACGAGGAGAGCCCGGTTACCAAAGGTGACTGGCGACGCATGATGGCCATACTACGAGCCTGCGGGACGCCGAGTGTGAAGACCGAGGACGGGCCTGAGATGTTCTTACCTTCCGATTCCTCGACTGGTGAGCTGCTTTCCGAGACTCCCGTGAAGTGCGCTGCTGGCCCTGTGGACCCGGTGGAGGAGCTGATCCTGGATCGATGGCCTGAGGGGGAGCTATGTGATCCGTGTGGCGGTGACTTTCCGGTGGTCTGCGGTGTTGGGGGATCCGCGGGAGCTGCAGGCCTGATTGCGTTCGCTTCCTTAGGCCGGGTGTCAGTGGAGGCTTCTGGCCTAACACGTGGTGAGATGCATGGTGGAGCACCTCGAGAGATGATACAGCGCCGGGATTTCGGGAATGCTGCTGATTGCCGAGTGGTTTCCTGGCTCGACACGGGCTGAGCTGGACTACTTAATTTGTTTTGTCCCCAGTGTGCTCTGTGCTGCCCTGGCCTTCCCTTAGAAGCCTATTTCTGTTGAGTTTAACCCCCCCCTCCTTCATTTAATTTTATGCCACGAGGACTTGCTTGATTGTGTTTTTCATTCATGATGAGACTTTTTATCTTTCACTTATTTGACGACTCACTACCCGCTGAGCCTGCTGCACGTGAGATCCCACTAAGGGATGCCGGCTGAGATGGCCTTGCCGCTGATTGCTGTGTTCCTCTTTCGGCTGACTTTATTTTTATTTTAGTTTATCCTTTTTTTTTTTTTCTTTTATGAGACCTTGATTGATGTTACTTATGTCGCTTTCTGAGGACTCTTGCTTTTTGATGGGATCTTTATTAACCCCCCCTGTTTTTTCACATTTCTTGCGAAGCACTTATGTGACCCCCCTACTGTTTTGTGTCTGAGGACTCCTGCTTTATCTCGATGTACCCCGAAGACTTGTTTTACTTTTGAGACTAGATGTGCGCTTTCCTTTCCCCTTCTATCTTAGTTGGTATGTTAGATACTCGCTCTGCTGGAGATGGTGTATTCATTCCCCTCCTCCCATTTTTTTATTTTTTTTATTTTATTATTTTATTATTTTATTATTTTATTTTTATATTTTTGGCAAAACTGGGTTGCCTGAGGTGTGCCACCATGACTTTTTGTTATGATTGGCCCTTAGGATCCCGGGCCTCGTGACATTGTCCCTCCATGGCCTCTTTCGGGAGCGTGCCAGGAGCGTCACGGAGATGGCCTTTGCCATTTCCCCCACCCCCCCTTCTTTTTTTTTTTTTTCTCCTATATTTGTTTTTCTTCCTTTTCCTTTCTACGGTTATTTGGATCACCATCTTTTTGGCAGCGTTGCGTGTATAACCCCTTCTTCCATATTATCCTTCACCCACCCTTATTCTCTGAGACATTTTTATGTCGATGGATCTTTTGTGTCATATGTATTACGTATGCGAGTTCTTCTGGCCCTGCGAGGCCACTTCTATTGATTTACTATGTGTTTATTCTTACAAAATAAAAACCTTGAATTACAAAAAAAAAAATCCTTCTTTAGAGAAGTTCCCTCCGAAAGTTGTGAGCTATAACTCAAAGTCTGACAGATCGCTGCAGAGTGAAGATAGTGAATGCGAAAGTAAATCTCATGATGAAAAAAGAGCGAAGCCTCTTACACAGGAGTATTTCAAATCACATCACTCTAGCCAGCCACAACCTATTAAGAAATCTCATAAAGTGCAGGATTTAACGAGAATCGTCCATTTTTTTAAAAACTCAGTAGGTATCTGAGACCAAAAGGGCTCTCCAAGGATCGTAAACCATTTAGAGATGTTTGAAGAAGCATTGTCAGTCTTAGGTGTCATTTCAGATGCTCAGAAAATTGAGTTTATCCCATGGGTCTTTGAAGGCAAACATAGGTATTTTTTTCAGTCTTTGAAAGAATCTGGTATACGTAACTGGAGTAGAATAGTCTCCGAGGTCAAATCTGAATTTGGGCCTCACCGCACCAGTCTAGCTGCGAAAAAAGAGCAATTTTAACTCTAAAGTGCAAACCTAATCAAAGCCGCCGTGAATTTCTTTCAGTCCTTAAAAATGCGTACAGCTTGGCTGAAAGAAACCCAGATTTTGAAAACCCTGAATTTATCCAATTATTTTACGACGCATTGCCAAATAAAATAAAGGTTATTTTAGCAAGAGATTATGACCCGAGAAATGGTTTGGATTGGGTACTAAAAGAAAGTATGACCCTATTTACTGTATTTGAATATAGTGAAGAAACTCAGGGGGGAAAGAGTGAAAAACTCACCTGAGGAAATAGTGGAAACACACGTTAAAAAGGGTGATATTGACACAGCCCGACTCATCTATGTTTACAGAGCCATCACAGCAGCAGGCACTGCTAGTAACCTCACGGCTCACCACTGATCTTCCCCTTTAGTTTATCGCAAGGAGTTGCAGCACCCAGGGCCGGATTAAGAGTATCATGGGCCGGAGGCGGAGCTAGCTGTGGAAGCGAGCAGCAGCATTTTGGAGGAGCTCTGTGTCTACCACGGATTTTATTGCTTTTTTCGCCGTTTGCACTGCCCTGTGAGCTTCCCGGTTGGCTAGAGGGATCCTGGAGAGTTGAGGTACCTGATTTAGCCCTGAGTTTCGTGCCGGGGACAGATTGCTGCCGGCAGCGCGATTTGGGCCTAGTCACCGCGGCCATCTTGGAAGCCTACTCGAGGCGTATTGAGATTCCCTCACCGCCCTGCGACCTCGTGCCAGCCCAGCATCTCCGGAACCATGCCTACCGGTCGTTCCCAGCGACGGGCCCCCGACAGAGGGACATTCGGGATGTTTTTGCGAGGTGGGTCCGCTTTTACGGGACTGACTGCTTCTTCCTCCCTCCCCCGGGCTATGGCTCCTCGGAGGCTGACAGCGACTATGAACCTCAGGGGGGTATTACTGGGATGCCCTGGCTTGCCCCGCAGTCACCGGCGTCTGACTCCCGACCCCTCTCGGCGGCTGCTAGGAAACGGGCACAGAAGAAGAGAAAATCAGCAATGCGGACATCGTCCGGGGCAACGCCGGACACAGAGGATATTTTTGATGGGGACCCGACTGAGATTCCCCTTACCTCCGCCAGTAATAGTGTGACCTCGGATCATCGGTCTGCAGTGGGGACGGGACTTCGACAGCAACAGGTGCAGGAGGAGGACGACCATCTCCCCTCCACGAAGGGGGATCTCCGCAGGATCTTGGAGGAGCTTCGGGTGATACGTGAGGTGTGGCAGCCTGAGGTGGCGGCGGTCCGCACGGAGATAGCGGCGATGCGTGCTCAGGTGAAGGTGGTACAGGAGACGACTTCTGCTGTGACAACGGAACAAACTCACCTGTCTGGTCAGGTTGCTGGTTTGCGATACCAAGTCGAACTTCTGACACGCTCTGTGGAGATGCTTGAAACGAGACACAGACGCCGAAACATCAGGGTCAGGGGTGTCCCGGACTCTATTACCTCCGACGCTCTGCCCGTCCTACGTGACTCGTCTTGTGCTTCAGGTCACGGGGCTTCCCCCTGACACACCTGACATGCTTGGGTCGGTGTTTCGGGTCAGGAGACCTGCGACGAACCCACCTGGGGCTCCTCGAGACGTCGTAGTGGCCTTCCGTGAAGTGGCTTTCAAGGTCAAGGTTATGTCTGCTCCGGGCGCGAGGGATCCCGTACGCTTTGAGGGCTCCACTCTGGCCCTGTATCATGATCTCCCATTCCAGACCCTGATGGCTCGCAGGCGTTTTCGTGAAGTGACATCAGTTCTTCGCCGACAGGGTGTCCGATATCGCTGGGGTCTGGCAGGAGCTTTGGTGGTGACCCACGCAAATGTCCCCTATACCATCACGGATCCCGCGGTGGCTTGGATTGACCTTGCGGCTGCGGGCCTCTCACCAGATCCTCCGGACCCTCGACCGGATTGAAGGCTGGTTTCTATGCCCTCTACCTCTCCAGGTCTGAGCTTTACTGAATTACACCCCCTCCCCTGCATTTCTCTTATATGCTTACGTGTCCCTGGTCTCTAGCTTGGCCTAGTGCCTGGACTTTCAGGACGGTTCGTAATTTGTTTTGATCAGTCCCAGCCTGCATTGCATAGGGCTTTTGCTTTTTTGCCTGCACATGGTACTTTCTGCCTTTTTACTTATTTTTACCGCCCTGTCCTTCTTTGCGACGCATGTTTTTTGACCAGCTGACCGTAGTTACCTTGGCCGGCCTTAAGTGGCTGTATTTATATATGTTTGATTTCCCACCTTGATGAGACCCCCCGTCTAGGGATGTTTTCTGCTAACATATTGCTATCCTTAGATTTTTTCGATTCGCTGTTTTTACGATGACACTTTTTTGGCCATGTGTGGTTTCCGTTGCTTGTTATGTCTTCTTGTTTGGCCCTGCGAGGTCATCCATTATTTTACAGTATGATGTAATGCTGACTTATTTCAAAATAAACTTTAAATTTAAAAAAAAAAAAAAAAAAGGGTGATATTAGGAGCATGGCCGGCCGCTGAAGAGAGAAGTCGCATGTTACAGGAGCTCCACATCGTTACTCTCTTCTAGGGACCTATTTCTAACCCTTACTGCAGAGATACCTTCCTTGAGGTACCCGAGTAGCTGGCCATCAGGAGTGTGTTGACCGGAGCCTGATTTCCCCCCCTCCGGTCCAGAGAGACGCGCCAGTTGGCAGCTGACATTGGGTGGTGCGTGTAGCCGGCGGCCATCTTGCGGCCTACCCTTCGGGGCTTGTTGTGCTCCAGCCTATCTTACCTGACCGCTTTACTCCCTATGGGGTCCACGATGAGGGCCGAGGAGGCGGTGGGCCCACGTCTCCCAGCCATCCTAGATGCACTGCTGCTAATCTTAGAAGACGACGAGCGTCCATTGACGCGGGGTGACATGTGCCGCATTATGGTAGAGCTGTGACGCGGTCGGGAGGACGAGGCTGTGCTCGGTGGGGTTCCCAGAGGTATTCGGCCCGACCTGGTCTCGCGAAGCTGCATGGTCCGGGAGGAGATGGAGGCTGGGGAGCTGCAGAGCAGAGGTAGAGTTCCGGTGGTCTCGCGGCAGGAGCGGGATGATGAAGCAAGGTCTGTCCGGGTGGTGCTGGCAGGGGACCCAGAGACGCTCGCAGGTACCGGCCGGTGCCTGCTGACATCCACATTTCCCCTTCCGGGGTCTACGAGGGAACCCCCCATACCGTTCCTTGCTGCTGTTCCACCTGGGACCCTGACTCAGGGGGTCAGTGGAGAGAGCTCTGAATCTGCCTTCTGCACGGATGACTGGAGTCCGACGGAAGTGGTGCTACCCTTCGCGACAGTGGTGAAGATGCCGATTGGACTTCTACCATTCTCCGCTCCGGCGCTGCTGGTGCCAGCAGCTGTGCCTCGTGAAGCTGTTTGGCGTGGAGGTGTGGATGGAGGTCTGCTTGGCATTGGGGCCTTCGGAGCAAGTAGGGGCTTGTCTGTCCTGCCGGCGTCGTTTTCTCCTGCCTGGCCTCACCTGCTTTGCAATGCCCTGCCTGTGTTGCGACTGCTGCCCCAAGCTGTGACCGATGGGGCTCCTGGAGAGGCATGGTTGCTATACGCTCGGGTCAGCGCTGCATTCCCGCTGGATACGGGTTGAAGGGACCCGTTCTGATTACTGACTGCCCGATGATCCCTGACCCCGGCCCGTTGAGTTTTTCCTCCCGCACGCTTATTTCTCACTGCTGCTGACCTTACAGAGGTGATCTGTCCTGGACCTTGAGCACCCTCTTAGCGACCCAGTATGTGGCTGGACACTGGCGGAATCATTTGCAGTACCTCCTGTCCTCAGCCTACCCTGCAACGCTGAGTTCCCCTAAGATGGAAACGTTTCTTTGATGAATACAGCTGACTTATTTTTCTTTCACATACTAATTTACGCTGGCTACAAGCTGACTTTTTATTTTTTCCTGAAATGTACCTGCTGACTTTTATTGTCTCCCCCCCCCCAGCTTTTTATGTTTTCTAGAGTTTTTTGCGATTTCCCCCCCCCCGACTTATGTTTTACATATCTGATAAGTATATGCTGCCTGGCCCTGCGCGGCCAACCTTGCCGGTCGAAATGTTCTCTCCTGGTTTGGAAAATAAAAAATCTTAAATATAAAAAAAAAAAAAAAAAAAAGGTGATATTAAATTCGAGTCCCAGAAAAAGAGTTATGCGGAAATTTTGCGTGACTCCATACCTAAAAGGGAGAAATCTAAACCAGATCAGGAAAGAGGGTTTGCCAGAGAAAATTCAGGAAGTAAATTTCAATCTAGGAAGCAACGGGTACCTAGAAGTCAGTGGGTTAAATCAATGGAAAATGGGCCTAGACAGGAAGCAACCAGAGGTAAAACTGAATCTGATGAGTCTGATAATGCGCAAGCTTCGTCCCCAAGGACGAATAGAAAGCGGAGATATAATGTACGCCAGCGTATTGGTCAAATGCAGGAAAATTTCCATGTGCTGACAGAAAAACTGGATCAGATCACTCAGTTGATGACTGGAAATAACCCTGGTCAGGTTGTAAGCAATGCAACACCTGCAGCCCCACCCAACCAGTGACTAGATGATGATTCTGATGAAGTAACCAGTGTCCATGACAATTTACCAGAAAGTGATGATGAAATGATTAATACAAATGTTTGTATGGTTGATGATTTAACCCTTTCCCTGCAAAGAGAAGGAAAATGTATTTTATCTCCCCAGACTAAGTGCGAGCAAGTTAAGAAGACTGGATCCGAGAAGGACAGCACAGCTGCCAAGAGCATGTTTGAGAGAGTAAAATCTGCCGGTAAAATCTGTACAAAACCTAATTTCATATCTCACTCTAAATTTGTCTGTAAATTGCATAGCATTGAAGACCGATATTATGTGAATGTAGAATTACAAGATAATTTACCACATATTACATCCTTGCTAGACACTGGAAGCCAGGTTACATTAATATCAGCTAATTATTTTGATCAGGTTCAAGAACTGTCTTCCAGGAAGCCTAGATTAGATAAATCTAATGCTAATCTAGTAAGTGTGAGTGGCACATCTCTGAAAGTTCTAGGCACAGCTAAATTGGATTTTAAATTGGGGAATAAAATAATTCGGGATCCACTTATCGTGGATCTGCCCCAAAATCGCCTAATCATTGGAATGGACCTTCTCAAAAGGTTAAATCCAATCATTGATTTTATCAATGAGGTTATTTGGTCCAAAGTAAATGTTCCAATCAGCTACGATAGATCCCAATCCCATCACGCTCAGCATAACTGCCACGTGATTGAGGAAAGGCCGGATTCTATTGAAGTCCACTTCAGAAATAGCCAGACACCTGATACAGTCAGGTCCATAAATGTTGGGACATCGATACAATTCTAACATCTTTGGCTCTATACACCACCACAATGGAGTTGGAATGAAACAAACACAATGTGCTTTAACTGCAGACTGTCAGCTTTAATTTGAGGGTATGTACATCCAACTCAGGTGAACTGAAATAGAGAAGATAAATGAAGAGGTATTTTTCCCTATACGTGTAAATAGTTTAGCTAGAGAAAAAATGGCTAAGCTAGATTTGCGCCAGGAACATAGCTATATTAGCCGGGAGATGCTGAATAAAATAGCTGACCTTAAAGTGATCAGATACCCAAATCCTCAAGATGAGTTGATAACAGATCTAGATAATGACGGAGACAGTCATAATGTTATTGGAAAATGTATGTTATGTATTTCTATAAGAAATAAAACTGACAAGCTCAATTGCATGATTGTCATCCTAGATCTCATCAGGAATGTGAAAATGGACCACCAGAAGACACTTAACTGGTATCATGTGAAGTGATGTTTTAATTAACATGTGATTCTTCTTCCCAGCATTCAGCTGTTTAACTCAAGCTAGTAGATAGACTAGATCCGTACGGTTAATTAAATTTAATCAGAGATCAGAGTATCTATAGGAAATTTGAGTGAAATCGCTAGTCTGTGAATGGTTATTTATACTCTTTCTTTCAACAGAAATAGAGAAAAGTGATTAATCCGAACCGCGACGCTAATCCGCCAAGATGAGTCGGACCACCAAGGCGATTGCGATTATCTGGAAATTCTACGGTTTTCCGCACAATTCCAAGCAGATCCAATGCTAAAGTCCCATGCGAATCAAGCTCATGCAAGCCTGAAAGACATGCTGGATAAAGTCAGGATACCGTTGATTGCTATGTACAAGAACCACCGAAGGAAAAGATTTGCCGCATATTTTATTGCAACCACTGTTTTATACACAACAAGAAGCAAATGTTTTCCGGAAGGATCTGGTACAAAAACCAGAAAGTTTTACCTATATCAGTGATTCTCGTGAAAGTTTCTAAAGAATCAAGAGTTGTTATCGGAGAAGTTACTTTTGATAAATGAAGTCTGGTATGACGAGATACAAATCGTTAATGTATTCCAAGGGCAAGAGATACCTATAAATCCAGATTTGAAAATTCTGCTAGAGAACAAGTCTGGCCATACCATTGAACTTCTAATAAAAAAGATAATCTAACAATTTATGCTCCAATGTATTCACAGTTTGATTATCAATTGCTATCTGCTTATAACGGGCCAAAAATTACAGAGATTGTGATTTGTATAGTAATTTTATTACAAGACTCGGAGGCTCCTATTATTATGCCATATCTCTTTATTACTACTTTCAACACCAAGAGAGAAAAAAACTTTTAACATCAGCATGTGTCAGGGGCACTCCCTGCACCATACACAATGGTATCTCCCAAAGTGTACAAATGAACCCCCACTCCCCAGTCTCTGCCTCTTTCTCTCTTGCTGCTTTCAAGAGCAAGATAAGTATCTTTTTCTCTACCATTTCTAATATATATATATATAGCAGGATTCTGCTCTATTTCATATACTTATCTTATATTGCTTGCTTAATTTATTATAGAACATTTTAATGTAAAATCGTTGCCTTTATTGTGTTGCTAATAACGGTTTTGTGCAGCTTGGTTTGTGTTTTTAGCTTTCATTTCCCGGCTCACGGGGGGTATTTTCCCCGGTGGGTCCGGTTAGTGTGCGCTTAGCTGTATTTTCTTTTTTTCTCCTGAAGGCTGCGGCGGGCTTTTTGCGCGCGTGGCGGCCATTTTAGATCTGAGGTAATCACCTCACGCTGATCCGCGTGGGCCCCGCCCACATCTACTGCGCATGTGTTGGTGTCTCGCGGCCATTCTGACCCAGCGCGTGTTCAGTGATGCCGCAGCCTCGTGCCTCCTCATCTAAAGATCTACCTTCTCAGGTCAGAATGACGGGGGAAAGTTCGGAAAGCGCCTCCGACAGCTCCTCTGAACGCCAGCCACCTGCCTTATTGAAAGAGCCCCCCCCTCCCTCCCTGCCCCCGGCGCAGGCCTCCACAGACGCACTGTCTAAAACATTAAATGAGTTTGCCTCAGCGATGGGTTCAGTATCACAGACCCTGTCCCACCTTCTAGGTCCTGCTGGCCCTTTGGCTGCCCCTCAGACTCCCTTACCTCCTGCGGAGGGCAGTAGAGGTGCTACATTGTCTATTACTGAGATTTCCCACACCTCTCATACAATGCAGCAGCGCAGAGGGCCTCGTAACGCCCAGGCTAAATCTAAGCATGTTAGGCCACAGGCCTCCAGAAAGAGGGTTAATGATGGTAGAGGTACCTCTACACAAAAATGCGGTGAAAGGCCCCGCAAAGAGAAAACGCCTAGGGGTCATAAACATGCGAGATCTTGGAAGAAGGCTAGGACCCGGTCACCATCCCCGAGTTCTACCTCTTCCTGCATCTCTTCGATTATCTCTGGGATATCCTCGGAGGAGGATTCTGCTACACAGGTTACAATCCTGGCTCTACCTGGGCCTGTAGCAGCGGATATGTCATCGGAGGATGATTTCTTGGACCCAGATGATTTAAAACACCCCCGCTCTGCGGATTGGGTGGCATCCCCACGGGTGGATAAAATGTTAACAAAGCGAGTCAGAAAACCTTTGTTACCCAAAACTAGATCAAGACTCCGCACTGAATGCCCGAGGCCTATTACCTCAAAAAATGTCTTGCAAACACCCGAACTTGGGGATCATATGCTGCAATTCCTTACCAATACTGGTTGGAATCCTCGAAAAGGGGTAGATTTCTCTTTTAGATCCTGTCAGGACAAATTACTGGACGTTTTTGGTCCTTTCTCTCAATTACTAGAGACCATTGAACAAGCTCATTCCTCAGGGATAGCCCCTAACGTGGCTACATTATGCGGTTGGGTGCACCGCACCTTATGTCTCCTCGGTAATGCTAATACTGCTTTGGCCACTGAGCGCCGCAAATCTGTCCTCTTGCGGATTGATCCGGGTTTGATTTCATTGGCATCTAACGAACCCGGACCAGACGCAGAAGGGGATCTTTTTCCTAAGTCTATTATCCAAGACATGAATTCCTACTCAGGCTCCTTTAATACGATCCGAAAGGTGAAAGTGAATATGCGAAAAGCTTTTCCCCAAAACCAACGGGTTTTCGGAAGGGCCGGTAGGCGACGGGGCCAGCTGCCCGGCCGTTCTTCCTTTGGCTTTTCACGTGCCGACACGAGTCCCACTCATTATCAGCGACAACCGTACCAGCATCAGCAGGTCCGATTCTTTCCCCAGTACAACCGGTCTAGCCGTGGCCGCGGACGTGGCTCATTCCGATCTCGCCCGCCAGGTAAGTGTGCCGTTTCATTCTACTCCTCAGGGATTGGTGGGTGGCAGGATCGCCCTTTTTTTCCATGTATGGGAGTCGATATCAACAGATCCCTGGATCTTACAGACGGTACAGGGCTATCGCATAGACTTCCTGGCCTTGCCGGTCCAAACGTGCTCCTCGAGACCTCTTTTCCTTCCCAAGGAGAGGGAACTTCTCATGGACACAGAGGTTCAACTGTTGTTAAACAAGGGCGCAATAGAGACAGCGCCTACGGGATCACTGGGTTTTCTCAGCAACCTGTTTTTAGTTCAAAAGAAAGGGGGGTCGTTACGTCCGGTCATAAATTTAAAAGAGTTAAACGCTTACGTCACCTATCGCCACTTCAAACTGGAGGGCATCCATTGTCTCGGCAATCTCCTCAATACGGGAGACTGGTTGGCGAAAGTCGACCTCACCGATGCGTACCTCACGGTACCCGTGCACGCAGATCATCGCCGTTTCCTCCAGTTCAGGTGGCGCCACGTGACGTATCAATTCAAGTGTCTCCCTTTCGGGTTGTCCTCAGCCCCATGGTGTTTTTCAAAACTTCTACGACCAGTTATGGCTCTCCTACGGGCGTGCGGAGTTCGCCTGGTAATATACCTAGACGACATTCTCATTATAGCGTCGTCTCGCAACACGGCCTCACAACACCTGCAGTGGACAATTACGTTATTGACGGATCTAGGTTTCCTAATCAACAACCGCAAGTCGGTGTTGATACCCAGCCAACGTCTCGAATTCCTCGGCTTCATCGTCGACTCAACAACAGCAATTCTGCAATTGCCTCGACAGAAACTCCGCGATATCCGGAAGGAATTGAAGAAAGCGTTGACGCTCCCCGTTTTTACGGTTCGCTATCTAGCCCGGCTGATTGGACTTCTGTCAAGTTCTATTCAAGCAGTGTTCCCGGGACCGTTACACTACAGAGCCCTTCCAGCGACTCAAAACAAGGATATTGAGCCGTGCCCAGTCTTATGCAGACCCAGTTCATCTCGACGACGAATCCAGAGACGAACTCCAGTGGTGGCTGGACAATATAGAAGCGTGGAATGGCAAAGCGATATTCGGCTCCGCTCCAGATATGATTATCGAATCAGATGCCAGCACTCACGGTTGGGGGGCCAGATGCGGCCCAGTCTCAACAGGAGGAAGATGGTCTCCAGACGAAAGAAAATTGCACATCAACTGCCTAGAACTCCTAGCGGGGTCACTGGCAGTTCGCAGCCTGACGGATTTGCAATCGGATTGCTGCGTTCTCCTGCGCCTCGACAACCTCTCGGCGGTATGGTATATAAACAAACTGGGAGGAGCACGCTCTCGACCTCTGGCACTGCTGGCATGAACCTTTTGGGAATTCTGCCTTCAAAAACGACTCGAAGTCCAGGCAGAATATATCCCGGGATTGCACAACACGATCGCAGATTGGTACTCCAGATTCTTACGAGACTCCAGCGACTGGCAACTGCTTCCCTCGCTCTTTCTTCAGCTCTACGATCTCTGGGGTCCCCTCTCCATGGACCTTTTTGCCTCTCGCCTCAATACCCATCTCCCCCGGTTCTACAGCTGGCGCCCCGATCCGGACACGATGGCCACAGATGCCCTCCTACAGACGTGGCCTCCAGGTCGACATTACGCCTTCCCTCCGTTCGCTCTCATCGGGAGATTACTCCTCCATATTCGCAGGACCAGGACTGCGGTGGTGGTAGTGACTCCTTGGTGGCCGACCCAAGATTGGTTTCCACAACTTCTGTCCATGGCCATGGACTGCCCGAGATTACTTCTCACAGATCAGCAATTACTCTCCGAACCAGTGGGCCATCCACATCCGTTGGTCGTGAACGGTCATCTACAACTCATGGCATGGTTGCTGTCAGGCGATCCATCACTCTCGCAGGAATTTCGAACACGACGGCCCAGCTCCTTGGAGCTTCCTGGGCGCCCGGCACCAGAACAGCTTACAAGCACGCCTGGAAGATATGGACTCGCTGGTGCTTGGGAAGGGACTTGGATCCTGTTCGTGCCGCTGTCTGCCATGTCTTGCAATTCCTCTCGGAGGAATATGAGGCTGGTAAGGCTTACAGGACCCTGAATCTATACCGATCAGCTATTTCTGCCTCTCACGACGGGTGGGCTGGTCTGCAGGTGGGACAACATCCAATGGTCTGCCGTTTACTGCGGGGCGTACGCATGTCCCGTCCACCGGTCCCTTGTTACACTTCCATGTGGGATGTCAATGTTGTTGTGTTTGCCTTCTTATGTTCATGGCCTGATAATGTATTTCTATCCATTAAACAACTGTCTGCCAAGTTGATCATGCTCTTGTGTTTAATTTCTTGCAAAAGGGTGTCGGATGTCCGCGCTTTGGACATACATGCACGGTCTTACCGTCCTGACGGAGTTGAATTTCGCATTTCTAGACGTACTAAAACTATGGTTACTAGGGTTTTTTATCCGGCTTTTTCATCGTCACCTTTGCTATGTCCGGTCCGCTGCCTCCGCCAGTATGAGGTTGTCACGGCTCCCCTCCGACCCGATGCGACTGGTCCTCTGTTCATCTCTCTGTTGCGTCCTTTCCATCCAGTCTCCTCTACCACCCTTGCTCGGTGGATGCGATGGTTGATGGCGTTGTCGGGTATTGATACCTCCACCTTCGGCTCCCATTCGGCGCGAGGAGCCATGGCCTCCAGAGCTGTTGCAATGGGTTGTCGCTTGGAGGACATTATGCGGGCGGCAGATTGGTCCAGGGAATCCACCTTCCGGGAGTTTTATTTTCGACCAGAGCTACATTGGTCAGCTGCCGTTTTGCCTTAAGCTTTAAACTGGCATAATAATAGGAGCCTCCGAGTCTTGTAATAAAATTCCTGATTTCCCTAGTAAATTATGACGGGAAGTCGTAATTTTATTAAAGACGAAAGGAGGCGAGTATTATTCCTGCCCGGTTGATTCCCTCCCAGATACTTGGTCTAACTTTGGGTATGTAGCTCTGGGGGTTATGTTGTGTTCTAATGCGGTCATGATGCAGTTTAGCTTTCGCCTTCTATGTGCCTCTGTCTATATGTGAGATTTGTAACACTCGTTCTTTTTCTCTCATTTTCAGTTCAATAATTCGTCTTCTTCCGGCGACATCCTGGAGGACCGTTGTCCATTAGTTCCAGTTGTTTATGGTTCTCCTTTTGTCTCCATTCTTCAGTTACATTTCTTCCTTGGAACCTGGATCTAGATGTTTCCTGGATTATCTTCTCGCACCAAGAGAAAGAGGAAGAGACTGGGGAGTGGGGGTTCATTTGTACACTTTGGGAGATACCATTGTGTATGGTGCAGGGAGTGTCCCTGACACATGCTGATGTTAAAAGTTTTTTTCTCTCTTGCTGTTGAAAGTAGTAATAAAGAGATATGGCATAATAATACTCACCTCCTTTCGTCTTTAATAAAATTCCGACTTCCCGTCATAATTTACTAGGGCAATCAGGAATTATGTTTCTAACTGTCTAAATGATTGTACTAACAAAGAAAGTACGTATATTGAAGTTTAAAAACACTGTATCTTCAACTATTAAATGGATGAAAGAAGAAAAATGTGTTGCGAAAGGTGGAAATGTAGCCTAATTGGTAAAAGGTGGAAATATTGTATGCTTCCATCTATCTCTCTTGAACAAGGGACAGATGAGACCAAAGGGGGGTTATGTCAGGTATATTGGAAGGGAAAAATTAAAATGGATGCCTGTAGCCATTTTGTTTTTAATAGAAAGTCTTTTCTTTCAATTTTCCCTAGTTTTAGAAATGAACAGAGATTTTTTTTTAATGGTTCATGGCTAGGTGAAATCCTTTTTTTTTTAGAAATACCAGACATGAGGGAACCTTAAAATGTCTTTATTTGATATAATGCCCAAGCTGAGTGCTAGACGTGTCATAATTAAATTTGTTGGTCTGTCTTAAGTCTTTAAAACAAAAAAGATATTTTGTCTTTGGGTATAGGAGAATAAAAGTTAAATTTTGTAATGTAGGTTTATATTCACGAAATATATTTTTATAATCCAGGTATATTTTATTATATTTACAGTAGAAAATATATGCTCCAATAAATATTGTATAAGTATATAATTGGTAAATAGATAATTACTGAAGAAGAGATTCTGTGATTTACTAAGAAAGGAATGTATTTAGTGGAGAGGAGTAGGGACATAAATTTGATTCTGGCATGAGAGACATAAGGTCTACACTGAGAGAAGAAGGGCTTTGTGTAGATTGACCTCGTGACATGAGATAAGAATAATAAAAATTAAATGGTGGAATTAATTAAGAAGTGCAATACTGCCCTCTAGAGGATAGTAAATATTATATTTAATATAATGAATAAGTTGCCAGTGACGTCAAATTGACTATAATTGAAGCCGCAATGTTGCTTGCATTCATTCACAGACTTACACCACAATGCATTCAGACTTCCAGTAGACAATGAGGCATTCACGCAGACCATCGCTAAGTAAGCAGAGTCCAGGGCATTCCCGGAGAAGCCAGGACATGAGGCATTCAGAGACTTACACACATCGCTAGCAGACCATCCCAGGACGATGCACTCAAGACTCTCACCAAATTTCTAACTCACACCAAATCTCTGACTCACATGCATTGATTATCTGATATTGGTAATTTTCACATATTCCAAAAACAATATTACATAAAGAATTCCAAGGCAGTAACTCATCAAAATCCAGATTGGAGAGGTAATGTATGAGAGCTATTTAAATTAAGGAATTAATGTAATTATATATATTTGTAGTATTTCTTGCAACAGATAGACTGAGATTTCTCAGATTTTGGTTAGCTCCAGAAATATTTCTATTCTGCAGATAGAGATATGAAGAAGTGGACATAAGGATTTATCCTAAAAGAAACTGTTGTAAGATTGATATACCAATATATATATTGAATTTGGAAATTACTGTGATTGAAATTAATAAGCAAGGAATTATATAACTACAAAATAAAAAGCAAAAGATTAGAAGTTTAATTCTCGAGATTAGGGGAGGATTCACTAAATAAGTTTTATTACTTATCATTCTAAATTAGCTCATCTTTTGTTGATCCACGTAGTATGAAGAGATATATATATCTCTAAGATCTAGTTTGTTAAACATTGGTTGCTGTGAAATGCATGTTTCATTAAGCAGAAATGTTTATTAACCATTTGTGTATTAGTTACTAACTGATAAGGTAAATGATACTAATCATATATGCAGTTTACTAACAGTGAAGCTGGTTTTTATGTGCTGATGGATTGTGGTTTATAAATTTTTGATTATGATATGAGCTTTGAAACTTTTTTGTATACGTAATAAATATATATATATATATTTTTATCCGATTATTGATTAGTTTAATCTTCAAAGCAAAACACAGGCAATTAAAAGAATTTAGGAGAATTTCTAGGAAATATAAACGATTGATATTTGTGTCTCGTATAAGGTTCTTATTGAATAATAATCCCTGCCATATTGGAGGCTAGCTGCTGAGATAAATCCAATATATGACCTGTTGTAGTCACGTGCAGAGATATCTGACATATTGGAGGCACTGCTGAGATTGTAGTTTTTGTTTGGAATATAACTGTCAGTATTGTCTGATTAGACAGAGGTAAAATATATATATATATTGACTCCTTGTTCTTGTATTTTGACTTGTGGTTTTACGGTTGTTTACTAAACAGTGTAAAAAATGTCAGAGTCAGAATCTGAGACTCAGGAAGATGTACATATACATGCAGATCAAATAGTATTGATAGATGTTATGTCTTATCTAAAGGACATGTTACACGTCACAGACGATTTATTTGATTGGATAAAGGAATTGCAATCAAATGTTTCTAGTGATGCTGATTCAATCTGGTCAGATCAGTCAAATTTTCTTGAGTGTTTGCGAAAGATAAGTGCAGCCACAAATAAGAAAGACAAAGAGAGTCTTGTCTTCAAAATTGTGTCTGAATGCATATACTTGATCGCAGAAATTAACAAGAGATTGAATGATGACAAAGAAACCAGAGACAGCTTAGAAAATAAAAATTGGAACTTGCATGATACCGTAAATAAATTAAAAGATGAGTCAGAACGAATGATAATGGAGTTGAAAGTGTGTACAAAAGAAAAAGATCAATTGCAAGATGAGAGTGATCAGTTGTCCCAATTAAATAAGGAACTGAATGCAAAATTGGCAAGAATGAAACGCGAATATGAGAAATTCGCTGATGAGTTACGTTAGGTGAAACTGATGTTCAAAGGGTTACAACTCCTTCCTTTGAAGCTGATGCTCGAAGGGTTAAAAATCCTTCTTTAGAGAAGTTCCCTCTGAAAGTTGTGAGCTATAACTCAAAGTCTGAATGATCGCTGCAGAGTGAAGATAGTGAATGCAAAAGTAAATCTCATGATGAAAAAAGAGCGAAGCCTCTTACACAGAAGTATTTCAAATCACATCACTCTAGCCAGCCACAACCTATTAAGAAATCTCATAAAGTGCAGGATTTAACAAGAATCGTCCATTTTTTTAAAAACTCAGTAGGTATCTGGGACCAAAAGGGCTCTCCAAGGATCGTAAACCATTTAGAGATGTTTGAAGAAGCATTGTCAGTCTTAGGTGTCATTTCAGATGCTCAGAAAATTGAATTTATCCCATGGGTCTTTGAAGGCAAACATAGGTATTTTTTTCAGTCTTTGAAAGAATCTGGTATACGTAACTGGAGTAAAATAGTCTCCGAGGTCAAATCTGAATTTGGGCCTCACCGCACCAGTCTAGCTGCAAAAAGAGCAATTTTTTTTTTTTTTTTTTTTTTTAAATTCAAAAGTTTTTTATTATTTTTTGAAACACGAAAAGGACAGTGGGATACAGAAAGGAAAAAATTCAGGGTATATAAATCCTTCTAATTACATATAAGGGGGACAATACACACATTCAAATACAAACAAACATTAGCCACCAACTTGTAATTAAAAAGTGGTTCATCGGAAGAGAAATACCAAAATTTAACTAGCTAAGCTCCCACTATTACATGGTGGTATTATATCCCAAGCAAGTTAGGATCCTCTCTGGGCCGGTAATCCTGAGGCTGCGGTACACTCCGCAGCTAACATGGAATCCCAGAGGGTCCAATGATCCTTTTCCGGTTGCGGGAAATCATATATATGTCTAGCCATCAGTTCATAATCTCTTACATTATTCACCATATCTCGCACGTCTCGGACTGTGGGAACCCCCGTTTGCTTCCATCTACGTGCTATCAGTAACATGGTGCTAGAAGTTATTACACAGAAAAGTTTCCTTTGCAATTTGCCCATCCGAACCATTGAAACCCCCAATAAGTAATCCGCAAGAGCGAATGGTAATATTAGTCCCGTTGCCTTTTCCACCAGACCTGAAACCCCCCGCCATAATGGCTCCAATGTAACGCAATCCCACCATACATGAGCCATGGTACCCTTTAGTAGGAGGCAGCGCCAACATATTGATGAAACCGATTTATTCATATGACATTCCCTCGCCGGTACCAGGTACCAGCGGTACAATACTTTTCTCCTAACCTCCATCAAGGAAGCGCACCGATATGCCCCCCTGTCCAGACTGAACGCCCCCTCCCAAGCCTGAGAAGGTATCCGCATGCCCATCTCCCCCTCCCAAGCCGATTGGAAGGACCAGATATGGTCTAAAGATGGAACATTCAATGCTGCATAGCATACGGAAAGGAGTTTCACTTTTGTGCTTGGTTTCACCACAAAGCTCGCAAATGGCGACAAGGGAATCTGAGGCAGGGTAGGTGGTAAACTCACACCCGGTCTACGTATTACAGACGCTATCTGATAATAAGACAGCCTCCAGGTCTCCGTTAACTTATAGCGCTGCTTAAGCATTTCAAAGGTCATCATGTTGCCTCCCGATATCAATTGATGGAGATGTCCAATCCCCTTGGAGGTCCACCTAACACTGTCAAAATCTGTTATCCAATGCGTCAATACCTCTATAGGGGTCGCTAGCGAAAGGGAGGTGGTATTTAAAAGGAGGGCACGGCTCAAGTCCCAGACATGCAGGTACCATCTAGTTATCGGCAGTATCTCAGGTAAGGGAGGTCTCTGGCGGCGTGTGAGCCACATTACAGTCGTTATTAGATATTGTTTCGCAAAAGACTGTTCTATGGCTGTCCATTGTGGAGGGCGCGGGGAGTGGAAGTACTCCGCCAGGGACGCCAGTACCGCAGCTCTATGATATATGTGTACATTAGGCATAGCCAGTCCTCCTCTCCGTATGGGGAGGTTGAGTAGCCTGGTGGGGACCCTAGGACGTTTGCCGTTCCATACATAGCAGTTCAAAAGAGACTGAACCTCTTCAATGTATGATTTAGGTAAGCGGATCGGGATGGTCCGGAAATAGTATAAGAGTTTGGGCAATAGTGACATTTTAATAGCGGCCATTCTGCCTATCCACGATAAAGATGTTTTTTTCCATTTAAACAGAAGCTGTCTGACATGAGATAAAAATGGTTTGTAGTTGAGGTCAAATAATTGGTCAGGAGATTTAGGAATTTTTACCCCTAGGTATTGCAAATAGTCCTCCCGCCACTCAAACTTAAAAAGCTGCATTAACGATTTCCTTGTACTGTTAGGGACATTAATAGATAATGCCTGAGACTTAGGCAGATTGATTTTATGATATGATACCTCGCTATATTCCGTCAGGATTTCTCTAAGTCTTGGTAAGGATTCTGTAGGTTCCGTAATAGTCAGTAAAATGTCATCCGCAAAAAGCCCTATCTTATATGTAGTCGGGCCCACCATAATCCCCACCACCCCATCATCCTGTCGTATTCTCTGCGCCAGTGGTTCTATTACTAAAGCGTACAATAAGGGGGATAGGGGACACCCCTCTGGTCCCGTTACTGATTTTAATCTGATCCGATAAAAAACCTGCCGTTAAAACCGACGCCGTCGGAGAAGCATAAAGCGCAAAAATACTTTGCAGCACCGAGACCGGAAAGCCAAACTTCAGCAACACTTTCCGTAAAAACATCCAGTCCACCCTGTCAAACGCTTTTTCAGCGTCTAGCGCCAACAGTACACTCGGGATACGGTAAGTCTGAATCACTTGGATTAAGTCTATCAGTTTCTTAGTATTGTGCGGCCCTGCCTCCCCCTAATAAACCCAACCTGGTCTGAGCAAATCAGCTGAGGCAGTAGATCCGCTACCCTATTCGCTAGTATTTTGGCATAGATTTTGACATCAACATTTAATAAAGAGATTGGCCTAAAGTTTGGACACAATGTAGGGGATTTGCCTGGCTTTGGGAGAGGAACAATAGTGGTGCGTAGCATGTCCTCAGGAAATCTACCCTCCTCCGCAGCAGAGACGAAAAGCGATAAAAGGTGGGGAGTCAACAGAGCAGAAAACTTCTTATAGTACGTGTCCGTGAACCCATCCGGGCCTGGGGATTTATGGGATGGAAGGGATTGTATAGTCGTAGCTATCTCTAGTTCCGTGAAGGGGGACATCAGTCCGTCCCTCTGAGTGTGGGTTAGGGAAGGAAGATGGAGGTCCGATAGATACCGATCCACCCGATCCTCACAAGAAGAAGGAAGGAGTGGATCAGGCTGTAAATTGTACAGTTCCCCATAGTAGGTGGCCAGGGCATTCCCTATCTCTAGTGGCTTATACACCGTCCTCCTTCCGGAGTCTATTACCAGGTGAGAGATTCTAGAATTCGCCACCATGGGCCTAAGGGAGCGGGCCAAGAGCCGTCCTGGACGGTCCCTAAATGCGTAATATCGTGCCTTTAATCTACGCTGGGAGAAGAGAAGGGCCTTGTAATTCCAATCTGATAGTCGCGCCTGCGCCTCCAAAAGTGTTTTCAGGTGGGCCGGAGTAGGGTCAGAGCTATTCGCCTGCGCAGCTATATGGATTTGTGACAATATTGAGAGTCTATCAGCCTGACGGGCCTTGTTTAAACGAGAAGCCCATTTAAGACACACGCCTCGCAGGACAGCCTTATGCGCTTGCCATAGTATTTCCGGCGTGGTCCTGGAGTGTGATTGAGCACGAAATATTCCTTCAGGGTCTGTTCTATTTCGGCCATAGCCCCTGGGTCCGACAAAATGGAGTCGTTAAACCGCCACGTAGACTTCCCCGCTCCCCCCTCCCTTCCCCCCCAACTGTCAAAAGGATCGGCGCGTGATCTGACCACGTGATATCCAATATCTCGCAGTGCAGAATCAGTGGTAGAGAGGAGCCTTGTAACAAGAAATAATCCAACCTGCTATACATATTGTGTACCTTCGAGTGGAACGTAAACTCCGAGTCCCCCGGGTGCCATAAACGCCATACATCGTATAAGCCATGAGAAGAGAACAGGTCCCTCAGTTTCTGTCCCTGTCTGATACTGCGCTTAGTCGGTATAGGGATCTTAGGGGATCGAACATCTCTCGCAGGATCTATACTGTAATTGAGATCGCCACATATCAACAACACACCAGCCGCTACAAGGGACACCCTGTTTAAAACTCCAGATATAAAAGAAAGTTGTTCAGTGTTAGGTGAGTATACATTAACCAGCGTATAAGTTTTGTGATTCAGCGAACAGATCAGAATGAGATAACGACCCTGCGGATCCGAAATCTTTCTATGCAATTGGAATACTACATTAGATCTAATTAAAATCGACACTCCTCTTGCTCTGGTCGGGCCCGTAGCGTGGTACTGCGTAGTGAAGTTGCGCAGCCTCAGCAACGGGTGAGCAAGGCGTTTAAAATGAGTTTCCTGCAGGCAGACCACATCCGCCTTCAGCCTCAACACTTCCGCCTCCAAAGAATGACGCTTAACAGGAGCATTCAGCCCCTTAACATTATATGAGAGTATCTTCAACATTACGCATAATAACAGTATGTGGAAAGTACACTTTTTTTTCCTATTCTCAAGTAGCGAAGAGGTGGCAACACATAAAAACAAGAAAAAAAACACCCAATCCAGGTATACACCTGGGAACTATGTACATTCTTAATCAAAAACATCTCCAGCGAGAAGCCCCAAAGTATGGGGGACCTTCTCTAGCCCCTCGCGGGAGGGGGAGATGGGGAAACCTCTAGGTCTGCGGAGGTAAAAAAGACCGCAATATAAAAAAGAAAAAAAGAAGATATATAAAAAAACCAACAAAGCAAATGGTGAGAGAGCCAGGTGAGCCCAGTTTCGGGGAACACCTGTCCATGAAGCTAACCCCTCCAGACGTGGAGACCAGTGTCCCACACTTCTGTCAGGCCGGCCATCGTGCCCCGGGCGATCCTGCAGCAGCATATTCGGTCTTGGGAGCCCTCAGACCAGGCCCAGTGTATAACTCCCAGGCCCTCTAGGCCGTCAAGTAAGATCTCGTCTGTCTTTCTCGCATGAGAAGGCCGCCTTCTTCAGATTCTGTATGCCTATCCGTCGCATCGGCAGGGCTCTACTCTCATTTTTTGCGCCACTCCGGATCTAGACGCTGAGTGGAGCCACGTGGCAGAGGAGCAGGAGGAGAAGAAGAGCCAAGTTGTTCCATGCCCCATACTTTAAGGAGCCTTGTCCCGGCCTCCACCGAGGTGATTGCGTGGAAGGTTCCATTTCTGACCACCAATAACTTGACCGGAAAGCCCCATCTGTAAGACACGCCATTCGCCCGCAGAGCCTCTGTCACGGGCGGAAATTCCTCCGGTGTTGTAGTGTAGCCTTGGACAAGTCGGGAAAAATAGAAATATGTTCATACTCTGGTTTAAGAACATCAGGAGTACGCAAGGCCCGAAGCACATCTTCTCGCGGTTTAAAGTAATGGAGCCTAAGTAAGACATCTCTCGGGGATCTCTCAGGCGCCGAGGGAGGTTTTGGCAACCGGTGGATCCTGTCAAAGAGGAGGGAGTCTAGAGTGGCGTCAGGCAAAAGGTGTTGTAGGATATCGGTCACATATTGCGACAGGGCTTGTGGGGTCACCGAGTCTGGCACACCTCGTATCTTTAGATTGTGACGCCTCGATCTGTCTTCTATGTCTGCCAGTTTCAATAATGCCCCCTTCAATTGTTCCTCCAGATCCTCAACTCTCCCCGCCATCTCATTGTGTGCTCCAGCCTGCTCCGCCATCTTCTCCTCTAATTTATCGGTGCGGTCTCCAATTTCCCGGATCTCTCTCTTGATATCCGCCGCTACTGAGTCTAAACGGGAGGTCAATCTGTCCGAGAGAGAGGTAATTAAGCCCTCTATGCGTGTGGCAAAGGCCTCCATACCTTGCTGGGCCAGTCCTGGATCTGCCTCCGCTCCCGGCGATGTCTGTGCAGAGCCGCCGCCATCTTGAGTGCTCAGGCCTTCCTTCAGTTTCACTCCCCGCGGTGTAAAAAACTCTGCCTTAGTCGTCTTTTTTGAGGCTTTTTGTGTTGCCATCGCGTTCACCCGACCTTCTCCTGCCTGATAGAGACTTTGTGGGGTACAATCGCTTAAGATATCCGTTGATTCAGTGTCCCCTTTGACGGAGCTCTGCTCTCACACAGCCAGCTCTCTCCGCGGTCAGACCACGCCCCCAAAAAGAGCAATTTTAACTCTAAAGTGCAGACCTAATCAAAGCCCCCGTGAATTTCTTTCAGTCCTTAAAAATGCGTACAGCTTGGCTGAAAGAAACCCAGATTTTGAAAACCCTGAATTTATCCAATTATTTTACGACGCATTGCCAAATAAAATAAAGGTTATTTTAGCAAGAGATTATGACCCGAGAAATGGTTTGGATTGGGTACTAAAAGAAAGTATGACCCTATTTACTGTATTTGAATATAGTGAAGAAACTCAGGGGAAAAGAATGAAAAACTCACCTGAGGAAATAGCGGAAACACACGTTAAAAAGGGTGATATTAAATTCGAGTCCCAGAAAAAGAGTTATGCGGAAATTTTGCGTGACTCCATACCTAAAAGGGAGAAATCTAAACCAGATCAGGCCAGAGGGTTTGCCAATTTTCAGGAAGTAAATTTCAATCTAGGAAGCAACGGGTACCTAGAAGTCAGTGGGTTAAATCAAGGGAAAATGGGCCTACACAGGAAGCGACCAGAGGTAAAACTGAAGTGACTAAGTGCGAGCAAGTTGAGAAGACTGGATCCGAGAAGGACAGCACAGCTGCCAAGAGCATGTTTGAGAGAGTAAAATCTGTCGGTAAAATCTGTACAAAACCTAATTTCATATCTCACTCTAAATTTGTCTGTAAATTGCATAGCATTGAAGACTGATATTATGTGAATGTAGAATTACAAGATAATTTACCACATATTACATCCTTGCTAGACACTGGAAGCCAGGTTACGTTAATATCAGCTAATTATTTTGATCAGGTTCAAGAACTGTCCTCCAGGAAGCTTAGATTAGATAAATCTAATGCTAATCTAGTAAGTGTGAGTGGCACATCTCTGAAAGTTCTGGGCACAGCTAAATTGGATTTTAAATTGGGGAATAAAGTAATTCGGGATCCAACGCTTATCATGGATCTGCCCCAAAATCGCCTAATTATTGGAATGGACCTTCTCAAAAGGTTAAATCCAATCATTGATTTTATCAATGAGGTTATGTGGTCCCAAGTAAATGTTCCAGTCAGCTACGATAGATCCCAATCCCATCACGCTCAGCATAACTGCCACGTGATTGAGGAAATGCCAGATTCTATTGAAGTCCACTTCAGAAATAGCCAGACACCTGATACAGTAAGGTCCATAAATATTGGGACATCAACACAATTCTAACATCTTTGGCTCTATACACCACCACAATGGAGTTGGAATGAAACAAACACAATGTGCTTTAACTGCAGACTGTCAGCTTTAATTTGAGGGTATGTACATCCAACTCAGGTGAACGGTGTAGGATTTACAGCAGTTTGCAGATGTGCCTCCCACTTGTTAAGGGACCAAAAGTAATGGGACAATTGGCTTCTCAGCTGTTCCATGGCCAGGTGTGTGATATTCCCTCATTACCCCAATTACAATGTGCAGATAAAAGGCCCAGATTTCATTTCAAGTGTGCTATTTGCATTTGGAATCTGTTGCTGTCAACTCTCAAGATGAGATCAAAAGAGCTGTCACTATCAGTGAACCAAGCCATCATTAGGCTGAAGAAACAAAACAAACCCATCAGAGAGATAGCAAGAACACTAGGCGTGGCCAAAACAACTGTTTGGAACATTCTCAAAAAGAAGGAACGCACCGGTGAGCTCAGCAACACCAAAAGACCCGGGAGACAACGGAAAACAACTGTGGTTGATGACCGAAGAATTCTTTCCCTGGTGAAGAAAACACCCTTCACAACAGTTGGCCAGATTAGGAACACTATCCAGGAGGTAGGTGTATGTGTGTCAAAGTCAACAATCAAGAGAAGACTTCACCAGAGTGAATACAGAGGGTTCACCACAAGATGTAAACCATTGGTGGGCCTCAAAAACAGGAAGGCCAGATTAGAGTTTGCCAAACAACACCTAGCAAAGCCTTCACAGTTCTGGAACAAGATCCTATGGACAGATGAGACCAAGATCAACTTGTACCAGAGGGATGGGAAGAGAAGAGTATGGAGAAGGAATGGAACTGCTCATGATCCTAAGCAAACCACCTCATCAGTGAAGCATGGTGGTGGTAGTGTCATGGCGTGGGCATGTATGGCTGCCAATGGAACTGGTTCTCTTGTATTTATTGATGATGTGACTGCTGACAAAAGCAGCAGGATGAATTCTGAAGTGTTTCAGGCAATATTATCTGCTCACATTCAGCCAAATGCTGCAGAACTCATTGGACGGCGCTTCACAGTGCAGATAGACAATGACTCAAAGCATACTGCAAAAGCAACCAAAAAGTTTTTGAAGGGACAGAAGTGGAATGTTATGCAATGGCCAAGTCAATCACCTCACCTGAATCCCATTGAGCATGCATTTCACTTGCTGAAGACAAAACTGAAGGGAAAATGCCCCAAGAACAAGCAGGAACTGAAGACAGTTGCAGTAGAAGCCTGGCAGAGCATCACCAGTTATGAAACCCAGCGTCTGGTGATGTCTATGCGTTCCAGACTTCAGGCTGTGATTGACTACAAAGGATTTGCAACCAAGTTTTAAGAAGGTAAAGTTTGATTTATGATTATTATTCTGTCCCATTACTTTTGGTCCCTTAACAACTGGGAGGCACATCTGCAAACTGCTGTAAGTCCTACACCGTTCACCTGAGTTGGATGTACATACCCTTAAATTAAAGCTGACAGTCTGCAGTTAAAGCACATTGTGTTTGTTTCATTCCAACTCCATTGTGGTGGTGTATAGAGCCAAAGATGTTAGAATTGTGTCGATGTCCCAATATTTATGGACCTGACTGTATTTTTTTTTAAATTGATTAGCCTCAAGTAAGAAGAAAAAAGAGAACAGGAAATGGAGACAATAGAGCTTTGCTTTTACAGTAACTTTCAATCGCCCTGCTAACTAATTGTTTTTCTCAGAAATTCTTGTAGAAAAAGTTTTCTTTCTTTATTTTTTATTAATTGTTCTTTCTATTTGCAATATGTAGTAGTTAATTATGTAAATTGAAAGATGTATTTAGCTGTGAGTTCTGGAATGTGTCTTATTTTCATGCTATAATGGGATATGTAGTTATTTTTGTTGTTCTGTTAGGATGCTATAATGGGATTTTTTGTGTGCTGTGAGTATCTATTAGGGATAATTGGACAGTATATAACAAATAACACATATCTAATGCCTTAAATATTTAATAGTAATTAAATTCTGTAACTGTTAGTGCTTTATAAAAACTGTAACTGTAAGGCTAGGGTCAAATGAGCGCATTATTCGCAGCGACCATCAAAAGGTGCGTCCAAACGCATTGACGTATTTTTTCATGGAATACGCGAAACCGGTCATACAATGCGCATTTTCGTGCGTGATTTTTTACGGATCCAAACCAGGAAACTTTGGGTGTCTGGACATTATGTTGGCCGGACATGAGCAGCGTCTGATGTCTCCTAATCACGCACACACGCCGCTATGTGGACGCAGCGCACTCTGTACGTCAGTACTAGCAGTTCTGCGTTCTTTAAAAAATGCATTCGTTTGCCGCTTGCGTTGCGCGGCTGCACTTTTGTGCGGCCGTACTTCGTATATTGGCCATCATTGCAGGTCATTTGCTGCTACTGCGGCCGTGATTAAGTGCGCCTAAACGCACGTTAAAAATGCGTTAGTCTGACCCCAGCCTTACTGTTGTGGAATTGGGCACAGTCTGAGCGTGCTCAGCGTGCGTGCGGATGTGGAATAAAAATAAATTGTGGAAGCTGGATATAGTTATGAAGGGATGATACAAGTTGATGTATGATATAAAAAAAAAATTTGTGTATCAAGATGTTGGGCTTCGTCCATCTGCCTTAATATAAGATATAAATTTTCCCAAAAGAGGCGTGGTCGGTTATTTTTTCTCTGGTCTTTGTTTGAGTCCAGCACAAAGGGATTGACCACACCTTAATATAGGTTATATGTTTTGCATAAGGGACGTGCATTATTATTATTATTATTTATTTTTTTTTATAATTCTTTATTTTTGAAGTTGCACAGACAGAAACAGCAGGCAAATAGCCAGAAAGTGGCCTCACAGGGCCAAGACATGTCATCCAAAAAAAAATATATATAAACAAAACCAAAACAAATAATGACAATGGGCAGCAAGGTAGGCATCAAGGAAAATAAAATAAAAAGAACAGTCCGGGTGTATAACACAAATGAGCCGGGTGGAGTCGCAGGAGGGCTTCAGGGAAAAACCAGGTGAGGTAAAGGGGGAGAAATAAGGGGGGAGAAAAAAAAAAGACGGGTGGGGACTGTCCAGGAAAAAGGCATTCCTGGCGCACCCCGGCAACCCAATAAAGGGCCAAGGGCCATGGAAGAGGCCAGAGGACCGGGAGACCTGGGGCCAAGAGATACGGCCAGAGCCATGGTTGCCGCACAGGTGGCGCACCCAGGGCAACCCATTGTCCCGCACACACACATGGATTAAAAAAAAAAAAAAAAACGGAAATGGGGGGGGGAGAGGGTCTGGAGAATCCTGGCACCCCAATAACTTCAAGGAAATCACATAAACCGGCAAAACAGTCCGCTAGAAAGTTGAGTGCCCGAACAGGGGGTACAACAGTGATCCATCAACGGGGGTCTCCGCAGTAAAGGGGTGTAGGGCACAGGTCCTGGGTCAGCAATAGGGGAGAACGGCAGGAATCAGCAGGGATGGCACATTTCTCAACCAGTGTCCAGAGGTAAAAAAGCACATATGATACCGACCCCGCAAACCCCCGCAACCAGGGCCGCATGATCAGTGCCACAGTACCCCAGTTCAGCAGAAGGGAGACCTGCATGACGTCGAGCCTGCAGCAAAGCCGCAGCAGCAGCAGGACAACTGCCATCATCACACCACTTCAGGTCTTGAGAGGAAGGCAGGACATCCACAGGCCCCATCGAACTCCAGCAGTCGGGGGACTGGACTCCGGTCCCAGGTGAGTCAGCAGGTAAATCCGCATCGCCCTCGGTCGGGGGGTCCAAGTCGCCAGAGTCATCATCAGGAGTGCCGCAGGGCTCCACATCCATCGGTTCCACCTCGGGCCACACAGCATCCATCAGTGGCGGGACCACCTCAGAACACCAGCCAGCCTCACGTCTGTCCAGCAACCACGCCTCGCAGAACTCCGCCATGAGGGCTGCCAGCACACCCCGCGTGAGTAGGATCAGATCCGGGTTAGTCATCCGTTCTGACAAGCGGGGCAGCCTCCGGGATAAGGGGGTGGTCGGCGATGCACACGAGGACCTGTGACAGGGTGGCAGTCCAAATTGAGGCTGCAGGCTTCAGAAATGGCCACCAAGAGCAGGCCGCAACTAGGCCCGAAACCCAGGTCGGTCCCCAACTTCGTCAGGGAACCCCACAAGTCAGCTCAACACTAGCACCCCAACCTCGGGAGGCTAGGCACCACAGAGAAGGTCTCAAACCAAACGGGGGGACGCAAAATGGTACAAAAACAAGAGGTCAGCCACAGAGCTCAGCAGAATGCGTCCTGTCCCGTTGGTAGTCAGCTCCGCCCCCCGCATTATTATTATTATTCTTTATTTATATAGTGCCGGCATTTTTCACAGCGCTGTACAATAGGCACAGTGCATGCTTGTGCATTCTTTGTTAATGAATGATAATCTCTATTGAAGACATAATAATAATAATGATATTTGAGTCCCCTATTGAATAATTGCCAAAATGGCTGACTGAGGTCATTTATAGGTTCTGTAACCTGGAATATATATATAGGTTCATCATAATACAGT
This sequence comes from Leptobrachium leishanense, assembly GCA_009667805.1. NCBI lineage: Eukaryota > Metazoa > Chordata > Amphibia > Anura > Megophryidae > Leptobrachium > Leptobrachium leishanense. The sequence goes on along the minus strand of CM019069.1, from coordinate 103,255,713 downwards.
AGGCAAAGAGGTCCTGTTTAAGAGCTTACAATCTAAAAGGATAGAGTGATATTGAAGGTTTATAGTTTACGTGAATGGTGTGGACAAAGCCTACAGATTTTGTGGCACTGTACAAAGGAATGTTAAAGTATGTATGTTAGGACTTAGAAGAAATAAGAAGAAAAAAAGGAAATTAGGCAGTGTGACAGAACACTCGGTCACTGTGCGACTTGGAGGGGGCTGTGCGCTAGCCTCCTGCCCAGAGACTATGGCCCGTGAAAGAGACTATTGAGGAACTGGTGGACCTTTTAAATATATTTGGTTTTCACTGTTTTATATATCTGCCAGTTTACTAAAGATTTCTGATCCCTGTGTGTTATTCCCTGTATAGTGTAGATCTCTGTATTAGTACCTGCTATTGTGTAAATTCTCTCAGTAAGAAATTCCTTTTGTTTACCCCTTGCTTTTTCCTTCCCCCATTCTCCATTGTTTGAAGGCCCTGGGTAGTTATCTGATCTGTGATGTTGTCTGTTTGATTGTATGCAAATGTGCTGGTCCTTGACTCTATCTGTCCTCTCTGTGAATAAACAGTCAGTCCTATTCTGACCAAGCTTGAAGTCACGACTCATGATTTGGGGTACCAGGAATCTTCTGCCCGCTGTGCCAAGGAAAGGCGCCAGGTCTACAGCCTCGGCTTATTTATGGGGACGCTAGCCAGGCTCTCTATATACACCGGGCCTTAAGCTGCGGCTAAGGTAGTAGAGAAAGGTGTGAGAGTCACGAGGAGAAACTGTGTGTCCAGCGAGGAAGCAGCATTTGGCAGATGTGACCCTGTCCGGGCACAGAGATCTGTTACAGTGGTGGCAGCGCGTGGGATGCTTCCTACAGTCTAAGGACATCCAAACCATCACCGGGATTCGATATCCAGACGGTGTGGCAGAAGCAGAAGATGTCAGCAGTCACAGGAGCAGCATACTGGGAGAGGTTGCGAGAGGTACAGGCAAACCATCGTGGACCTGTAACAGAGGAGACTCCGCTGAACTGGGCCGATACAGCACATTGGCAACTCTGGCACAATGTGCTGGACAAAGAGCAGCGCTACCAGAACAATATCCATCCCCTCATCCCAAGAAAGGTACCTGAAGAGGATAGAAGTACGTGAGGCGTTGGTGGATAAGCAACGCAACCAGAATTGGATGACTGATATGGCTTGGCTGGTCTATGAAGAAACACGGCTGGAGGAGAGCTATGAAGCCCTTCGATGGTATGTAGTCCAGATGGGAACTGAGAGCATGGACAATAACAGCCCAACAGAAGGCTTTGGCTACGGCGGCCCGGGACTGTTATTTGAGAAAATGTCCAGAGACCCAGATTTCGGAGATGACACGGAGTGGAGATGAGAAGCGATCGCAGAGTACAGAGAAATCCTGCTAAACCTCTCCGACGTGTGGTGGATACAAGACGACTTGGAGTCGTTAGCTTACAAATGACTGCTAGACCTCGGTCAGCAGGTAAGCCAGACTCACCACGTGAAGCTCTGCACAGAGAAGCAGACAGAGGAGCTGCCAATAGTACAAAATGCCTCCTCTCTTCAAGCAGCAGAGGATTTTTGCCTTACAATGGTGGATGGGTCTGCGGTCTCCACCGATATGACCCAGAGGGACGTTTATGCACTGTCGAGGGAGGAATGCCTTCCAACAGTGGGCCAGACAAAAGACCCCACTAGCAATTTCCTGGGATGCGTGGCAGATGGGCCCCAGTGTGCTCCCAGCCAAGGAGGGCTGGGGAAGCTTGAAGGCCTTGATTTGTCTGGGCCAGCTATAGACTCTAGAGTTGTTGAGGATATTGGAACTTTTCCCACAGCACTGTCAGGAGGTGAGACAGTTGCCCTAGATTCCCAAGTTATGGTGTCACCAGAGCCTGTGAGCGGGGAGGACAGCTTGCTGGAGTTGGTGATTCCCGAGGAAAAAACTGTTCCTCTAGGACTAGGTGAAGTGCTGGCATCAGAGCATAGTGCGTCCGGGCCCTGCCTGCATTTGGATCATTACAATGGAGCGTTGGAGAGGGCTGTGGTTTCATTTTGTGTGCCCCTGGATACTGGGCAGCCGGATCAGATCCCCGACCCTTTTCTTCAGAGACATCAACCACCCCCATGCTCTCCAGCAGCTGATCGCAATACCCGGAGATGGGGCAGCTGGCATTTCTCCTGAGTGGCGGGCACAACCTAAGGGAGCTGCTGGGGATGGCTCAGTGAGTAACTCTCTAGTACTTGTGTTTGGCCTTGGCACTGGAGAGATGTCCCCAAGCAGTGCTTCAGGAATGTTGACTCCTGTGTGGCCCCTGAGGGAATATGGGGAGGGGTGAATGCATCCGTGGTTGTGGACTGGACCGCACGGTCAATGAAAAGAAACAAACTTTTTGGGACTTGAGTTCAGACTAACACACTCACAGATCCGTTTGGGATCTGGTGCCTGGTTAGTCTCCTGCAAATGAGGGAGATATGTGACAGAACACGCGGTCACTGTGCGACGTGGAGGGGGCTGTGTGCTAGCCTCCTGCCCAGAGACTATGGCCCATGAAAGAGACTATTGGGGAACTGGTGGACCTTTTAAATATATTTTGGTTTTCACTGTTTTATAGATATGCCAGTTATGTAAAGATTTCTGATGTCTGTGTGTTATTCCCTGTATAGTGTAGATCTCTGTATTAGTACCTGCTATTGTGTAAATTCTCTCAGTAAGAAATTCCTTTGTTTACCCTTGCTTTCTCCTTCCCCCATTCTCCATTGTTTGAAGGCCCTGGGTAGTTATCTGATCTGTGATGTTGTCTGTTTGATTGTATGCAAATGAACTGGTCCTTGACTCTATCTGTCCTCTCTGTAAATAAACAGTCAGTTCTATTCTGACCAAGCTTGAAGTCACGACTCATGTTTTGGAGGACCAGGAATCTTCTGCCCGCTGTTCCAAGGAAAGGCTTCAGGTCTACAGCATCGGCTTATTCCTGGGGGTGCTAGCCAGGCTCTCTACATACACGGGCCTTGAGCTGTGGCTAAGGTACAAGAGAAAGGTGTGGGAGTCACGAGAAGAAACTGGGTGTCCAGCGAGGACGCAGCATTTGGCAGATGTGACCCTGTCCGGGCACAGAGATCTGTTACAAGCAGTAACACAAAATTTAACACACCTGCTCCCCATTCACACCTGAGACCCTGTAACACTAACGAGTCACATGACACCGGGGAGGGAAAATGGCTAATTGGGCCCAATTTGGACATTTTCACTTACAGGGTTATTCAGAGAGCAGTGAAAACCAGGAGAATGGCAGGAGAAGAGAACAATCTAGACCAAATGGGAGAATTTTTCTGGTTTGGCTATTTTGACCTAGAATTTTCCATTCTCCAGTCATTCTCCTGCTTTTCACCGCTCTCTGAATAACCCTGCTAGTGTTGTATTCACTTTTGTTGCCAGCGGTTTAGACATTAACCTCCCTGACGGTATTCCCGAGTGTGACTCAGGGTTAAATTTTGCTACCGCGAACGGTAACCCCGAGCCACACTTGGGCAGCATGCTCACCTCATCCTGCGCTCCCTCGCTGTGCCCCACAGTGTGATCACGGCGACTTGCTTCCTGGTAACGCTCCCTGCGAGTCACACGATGCAGGGGGCGGGACCAGGCAGCAAACTGTAAAAGAAAAAAGAATATTCCAATGTAAATCCCCTGCTCATGAACGGCCACTAGGTGGCACTGAAGGATCAGAAACAGACCATTATTATTATTATTATTATTCTTTATTTATAAAGCGCCAGCATATTCCGCAGCGCTGTACAATAAGCACAGTATAGACAGGGTTACAATACATTGAACAACATTTGACAAACAGTACACATTCTAATATTGCACCCTTGTTTTCTGAAAGATTTCAGTGTTTTTGGTTTGATTATATTATTGAATATAAATTATTAGCATTATTTTGGATAATTATATATGGGATAATAAATTATTATGTCGTGTTTCAAACTTTATGGGACTCCGTGTGTTTACTAGACTCTTGGTTGCACAGATTTCAGTGAGTTATACCTAATTATTACAGGTTTACTATATAAAAACACACGTTTCCTTTCAAAAAAAATTGAGACGCTTTTAGACACAAAATTTGGAAAACAATTAGACCGCCAGGGAGGTTAATGAAAGGTACAATGAAAGAATAGTAATAGTATGCCCCAGAAATGAGGCAGCACGCAGATATTGGGGTAGAACAGACAGACTTTAATGAAACATAAGCCAAATAGATAGTGCCAGGAGGGAAATGGAAGATGACACACTGGTGCTTTCCCTCCTCAGGCTACCCACTCCCCCAAGCCAGAGCCCATTCTACTTTCCAGACGTAAAACAAAAGGGTGGCATGTAATCAACAGACAAAATCTTCATATTCCCAGAGAACAATAACAGATTGTGGGGATAAACAGGGGATTCAGATTTTACTTTATCTGATAACTCCTAGGGATTTAAACATTGACCTAATAACAGACAGACAATACAAATAGTAACTGGTGTCAGCAGGCCTGCATCTTTCCTGATAACCGGGCAATGTTTGGCAAACAAGAAGAATGACCATACAAACCTTTTACAGAACTAAAGCATATTTTATATGGGGGGGGGGGTGGAAAGGTCTGCAGTAGTGACATCAGAAATAACAGTAAAGTAAAATATAAACGCAGAGAATAACGATGTTAACAGTACCTACACACCTTGTACCCTTATAGGCACAGGATGACTGGGGAATGTCATGTCAGAGCACCCAGAACTCATAGTCCCACATACAGTCAAACGATACTGCAAAGTCCAGGTACCCCCCCCCCCGTTCTCACCCCCATATTGTTTAAAGGTTAAAAGACCGATTGTGAGGGTGTAGGACTAGTGTGACTACAGGTGATCCATCACCTGGTTACAGACCACCCAGGCCCTAGTATTCGAGTTTTAAAGTTTGCCTTATTCTCACAAATGTTTTGGAAATTCATTACAAAAATGGTTTGTTTTCAGGTATTTTAAGGATTTATTGTATTATCGCATTATTGTGTCAATGCGTTTCTCGGTAGGCGTTCAAGATTGTGCTGTCACAATGAAAGTATGGGTTAAATAAATGTCAACAAGTTACAGGTATTTATAAAGTGCCACCAAGTTAATCATCTCTGTACAGTGGGCTGGATATAACAAATATACATTCAAATTAGACACAGATTGTAAACTCTCATGCAGGGTCCTAAGAGGAGTGGGGTGACACAAAAGGAAGGGAAAATGGTGAGTATGTGAAGTAGTGAAAACAAAAAACAAAAGAGTAAGGCTCAATAAACCACTCTAGGGCATAACCCAACAATAACAAGCGAGAACAAATTGCACAAAGTGCAACAAGAGTGGTAATGTGGTAGTGTGACAAATTTAATGAAAAATAAGCATCCAACAATGTAATAAAAAGGAATGAGAAAAAGTATGTGGACAGTAGCCCAAAAAGGGGAGGTTTGATGCAGTACCAATACAAAGTAGCAAGACTTGCTTATAAGCAAGAGGAGCTACCAACATCCAAAAGGTACAAGCCACCCAAACAGGCAGAATTCCTATAAGTAGTAAAGGTAACAAACGTGTACACATAGGTGGTTCAAGCCACCTACATAGCCAGTAGCACGGATAAGCTAAATAACAACAACCAGGAGGTACAGGTCACCCAAAGGGCAAAAATTTGTTAGCTGTAAAGAATGAGGAAACGCCATATGCATATAATTGTAATTAATGGTGACTCACTGTACCTCGGTGGTTCAAGCCACCTACAAGACCAGTAGCCAGGGTACACTAAATAAACAACCAATAGAAGCCATAGGGCAAGGTCCACAAGAAAAAATAATACAAAGTAGAACTGTTAAAAACAAGAGAAGGAAGGCATATCTCGACCGGTTTCGCCCGACCAGGGCTTAATCAAGAGATACAGTGCCCGCCCAGTTAACCCCTATAAATACCTCCAAAGTCGTGATTAGAATTAGAATCATGCGGCCAGCTGAGAGACCAACCAATTAGTAAGCGTAGATGTCAAAACCATATCAACCGGCACACGAATGGTCACGTGACCTCGGGGGACCAATGATTAATCAATTACTAGGTATCCCAGCAACTGAAAAGCGCAACAGACGGCGTCAAAAGAAACAAGTTTGTTTCATGCAGCTAAATCCCGGCACCAACTTCCTGACACATGAGAACCATGTGATAACGGGGAGCCAATAAGATATCAATTGATGGTGTCAAGACAACCGAGGACGCTGCGGTGCCGTCAAATACCGACAACCGTCATTACTGAATGGGATAAAGCACCAATGTCCATAAGGATTGTACAAATCATGACATCATATTGGGTTACATAAACAACCAAAATATGCAGCGGTCTGTTGATGAGCCACGGGATAACAAAAATTAGATACAATTGGGTGCGTGTAAGATAAAGGCAAAAGGCTTAATGAGATAAAAAACAGCGTGTATCGAATAGCCCATATTGTAGCCGTCTTAATGTAGCTAGGCTTATTAACCCATGGATGCGCTAAAATTAAGTACGGGAAAATCAGAAACTCAGATAATCATCACACCTGTAATATTGGAAGAGTATAAAAACCCTTTAATAATAAGAAGAGGGTGTGGAAAGAACAACCACAAAATAAGAAAAAAGTTGAGGGAAATGGAGGCACAGGGGGAAAAAAATTGGGATAAAACATCAATGGAGGAAAACTTAGTATATAACAAATACAAAACAATAGATAATGGTACAATAGCAAGAGTATAATATGACATATATAAGAGCGGTATTTAGAAGGTGTTAAGAAATAAACGCTCAAATAAAGGGGACAAATGTAAAGCCTCCGTTGAGGCCTGATGGTGATCTGGTGTTTAGGCGATATATCCAGAAAGCTTCTCGTTTAAGTAATTTATTATCGAGATTGCCCTTACGAGGGCCAAGTTTAATGTGTTCAATGCCCAGAAACCTAAAATTGCTAAGTAGACAAATATTGCATGACATAAAGTGTCTAGCAACAGGGGTGTCCTTTTTGAGTCTAATCGAACGAATATGTTCAAGTATGCGGACTTTAAGAGGTCGAATGGTTTTGCCCACATATTTTTTACCACAATGGCACAACAGTAAATATATGACACCAGCGGAGTTGCAATTAATGAACTGACGGACCGAAAAAGAGATAGAATCATCAAAATTACAGAAATGTTTGGGGGTACGGGATACATAGGGGCAGGCCACACACCTGCCACACTTATACATTCCCTTGAGGTTATTGGTCAGCCAAGAGTCGGCAGTGTGCCGAGTGGGTTGAAAATGGCTATGTACTAATTTATCATTGAGGTTAGTACACCTCCTGGCTGTCAAAGCAGGACGATTGGGAATAACGTCCTTCGTTCGTTCGTCAGTAAGGGCCAATAACGTTCACAAATCTGTTTGATGGGTTGCCAACCTAGATCAAAATCAGCAATCAATCTTATGGGTTCAGATTTGGTTACCAGGGGTAAATCCTGTAATACAGTTTTAAGGACATGATGAGGATAACCTTTCTCTCTGAAGGCCAACCGAGGGGCTTGTGCTTTGGTTTTAAATTCAGTGATGGTACTGCACGTCCGGCGCAATCGGAGATACTGGCCAATAGGAATACCTCTACGTGAGGAAAAGGGGTGATGACTAGACCAGGTTATCAGGTTGTTAGCCGAAGAAGGTTTGCGGAATAGAGTAGTATCAAGTTTACCCCCTACATCCTTGTGAATGGAAATATCAAGGAAATTCAAGGAATGAGTTTGTATCTCATAAGTAAACCTTAAATTAAATTCATTGATGTTCAAAATATCGACAAAGTTGGCAAATTCAAGGGCGGTGGAAGACCAGATGACAATAATATCATCAATGTACCGGCGCCAACTGAAAATGTGAGACTTGAAACCTGTCATATCAGGGCCATCGACAATAGTCTCCTCCCAATAGCCTAGAAATAAATTCGCATAGGACGGTGCACATGGAGAACCCATGGCCGCTCCAACCAATTGTAGGTAAAATTTACCGTCAAACATAAAATAATTGTGATACAACACAAAATGAAGCAGACGAATAAGGAATTTGGTGTGTGTAGAATGAGCAATACCTCTGCGGTTTAGATAGATCTCAACACATTTAATACCCAATACATGAGGAATAGAGCTGTATAGGGACTCGACATCCAAACTACATAATAATGCGTGAGGAGGTACAAAGATATCTTCCAATTCCCTTAAAGTCTGCTTAGAGTCACGAATATAAGAGGGCAATTGTTGAACGATCTTGCAAAGGACGCAATCAATGTATTTGCTGGCATTGTGTGTCAAAGAGTTGGTACCAGACACTATAGGTCTACCAGGTGGACTGGTGTTATTTTTATGAATTTTTGGGAGTGCGTAAAAAGTCGCAATCGTAGGACGTAGAGGCCAGATGAAATCGTATTCATGTTGAGTAATCGACCCATCAAGTAAACCATCATTTAAAATGCTCATAAGATTGGCCATATAGGCCTCAGTAGGGTCTTTTGACAAGATTTTGTAAGTTCTCTCATCATGCAATAATGTCGATACCATATGGCAATATTGTTCATTTTTCATAAGGACAACATTCCCGCCCTTGTCTGACATCTTAATAACGATGTGATCAAGTCGTTGTAACTGAGTCAGAGCAATTCTCTCTTGGGAATTCAAATTATCAGAAAAACCCACCCGAAGGTCATTGATTTTAAGAGACTCAATCTCTTTGCAGACAGCTCTGCAGAAATTGTCAAGATGGGAATACTCTGAAAAATATGGAGTGAACCTGCTTTTAGGTTTCAAAAAGGTATAGGGGGCGTTGTCCTTAAAACAGTCATTCTCATCCAATAATGAAATTAACGTGGAGAGACATTGTAAGTCATTGGTGGTAAGGTAATATTTCAAGGCAGACCTTTCAAGACGCAACCGATGGAATTTGTGGAGAGCCAATTTCCTAATAAACAAATGAATGTCTTTGATCCAATTAAAAGAATTGAAGCCAGGAGTAGGTACAAACCCTTCATTAATACAGAAATTTGATCATGAGACAAGATAACATCAGTCAAGTTAATAATGCGGAGAGGATCAACTATAGCCTGTGGCCCCCCCTTTTTCGGGTTTGCCTGCCCCTTGAGGTGGAGGCAGACCGCCGTTTCCCCGGTCTCTGAGGAGGAGTGTAAGGAAGGTCTAAAAAAGACACAGATTTTTTTAAAATACCCTTGGATTCAGTGGTAGTCACTGCACTAAACACATCCTCATTAGCAAGATCTTCATTGTCAGAGGACTCATACTCAGAAGTTGACGCCCCAGTATGTTCCCCAGAGACGTCATTAGCCGTGCGATGTCTATTTTTAATAAATTTATAAATGTTGCCAGTTTTGTAATCTCTCTGGTCCCGTAAAAATTTACTCAATTTACGTTCTTTGATATCATTGTCATATCTATCAAGAATGGTTTTAAGCTTATTTTCAAGACCTTCAAATGCAGAATGAGAACTGTATTCAAGAACTTTAATTCGTTCAGCTTCTAAAGACTCATTAATCTTAGCGAGACTGTCAGATTCAAACTGAACCAAGATATTCATGTATCGTTTAGAACAGTCATTACTGGCTTGCAGCCACTGTTCCATGAATATAGTATCATGTAAATGGGAGGCCGGTGGTGTATGTATACGTAAACCACGAGGTAGCATGTCCCTGGCCAAATAATTATTCAGGGACAGGATCTCCCATTTGGCGCGTATCTGTTTCTTTAAGGTTTTTTGGACACAAAAGAAGGTATGTTGAATATTAGAGGCGGTGTCCCCATTAGGGTTCACCCCCGTAGATATATCATCCCCAAAAATATCAGTATGAGCTTGTCCCCAATGGTCTAAGTTGTCGAATGACGATAAGAGACCAGACATGTTGCTAGATGTACAGGAGCCCGCCGTAACGGTACTAAAACCAGTAATAATCAAAAACAAAAGAGTAAGGCTCAATAAACCACTCTAGGGCATAACCCAACAATAACAAGCGAGAACAAATTGCACAAAGTGCAACAAGAGTGGTAATGTGTTAGTGTGACAAATTTAATGAAAAATAAGCATCCAACAATGTAATAAAAAGGAACGAGAAAAAGTATGTGGACAGTAGCCCAAAAAGGGGAGGTTTGATGCAGTACCAATACAAAGTAGCAAGACTTGCTTATAAGCAAGAGGAGCTACCAACATCCACTATGTGAAGTAGTGCAATGCATGGAGGCCGTGTGGGGGGAAAAGGAGCAGGAAAGGCACAACGCAGGGATTATGGAGTGAGCCGATAGGCTTCTCTAAAGTAATGTGTTTTTAAAGACTTCTTGAAGGAGTGGAGTGATGGGAGAATCTAATGTTGCATGGCAATAAATTCCATAAAAAAGGGTCAGTTCCACTGAAGTCCCGCGAGAGTTGGTGTGGGTCCGAGGAAACGGTAACATCAGATCATACGCAGAGCAAAATTTACGAGATGGGAAATATCTGCTAATAAAGAGGAGATTTAGGCAGGGGCAGTTATGGTGAGCTTTTGTATGTGAGCACCACTTTTATCAAACCATTTTCAATAAATAAAAAGCAAGCTTGCTGCATTTCTCGTGCAGAGCACTTGTCTTTTCAGCACTGGCCACCCTTTCTGGGTGATTGTAATGGCACCATTGATCAAAAACCTTGGGAGAAGTGAGAGAACCCACTGTAGTAGGGCTGCAACTAACAATTATATTCATAAAAATCGATTAGTTGGCGGATTATTCTTTGATTCGGATAAATAGTTGTTTAACCTCCCTGGCGATCTGATTTTTTCCAAATTGCTAGTCCAAAAGTGTTTAAAAAAATTTTTGGCCCCCAAGCGGTGTTCGAGTGTGGCTCGGTGTTAAATTCCTATGCTGGAAGCGGTAACCCCGAGCCACACTCGGGATGCCGCTGGATACATCACCTGTCCCTGCATTCCCTCGACATCCCCCGCAGTCTCCTCCGGCAATCGCGATCTCATACTTCCTGGTTCCCTTCTTGCGAGAAGGAAACCAGGAAGTAAAATGCCGCGATTGCCGGAGAAGACTGCGGGCAGGGCCGTAGGAAGGGCGAGGCGAGTGAGGCACGTGCCTCGGGCACAGCTGTGAAGGGGCGCAGCCATGGCTCGAGTCCTGCGGGAACGCTGCGGGAATGCAGGTTGCGGGAACCTGCGTTCCCGCAGCTTTCCAGCAGGACTCGAGCCATGGCTGCGCCCCTTCACAGCTGTGAAGCACCCAGCCCGAAACGATTGCCGGCCGCCGCTTGCTTCCTGCTTGAACGGCCGCTGACAGGAAGTGCAGCCGCTTGCCTGGGATCTAACAGGCAGGCTGTTTCATCGATCCCAGGCGAGCGGCTGCACTTCCTGTCAGCGGCCGTTCAAGCAGGAAGCACGCGGCCGCCGGCAATGAGAGGTGAGCTGGGGCAATATCCAGGAGACCTGGGGGCACAATCCATGAGACCTGGGGGCAATATCCAGGAGACCTGGGGGCACAATCCATGAGACCTGGGGGCACTATCCATGAGACCTGGGGGCACTATCCATGAGACCTGGGGGCACTTTCCAGGAGACCTGGGGGCACTATCCAGGAGACCTGGGGGGTATTATCCATGAGACCTGGGGGTATTATCCATGAGACCTGGGGGCACTATCCATGAGACCTGGGTGGGCATTATCCATGAGACCTGGGGCATTATCCATGAGAGCTGGGGGGCAATATCCATGAGAGCTGGGGGGCAATATCCATGAGAGCTGGGGGGCATTATCCATGAGCTGGGCCATATCCATGTGAACTGGGGCAATATATACCCATATGAGCTGGGGTCAATAATATCCATGTGAACTGGGGCAATATATACCCATATGAGCTGGGGTCAATAATATCCATATGAGCTGGGGTCAATAATATCCATGTGAACTGGGGAAAATAGTCTGGGGGCTCAGTGCTGTGTATATTATTCTGGGGTGGTATATTATGCTAAATGTTCTTTTGCTATACATGCATGTATTCTGTGTGTACTGTATTTGTACATGTACTGTGTGTGCACTATATATGTAGGGCCCCATCACCTCCTTAACGCTAGCACTCACACATGTGAGCGTTGGTGCTAGGTTAAATGAGGTTACTGCATGCTGCCCATATCACATCCTAGCACAGGACCCTCATATTACAATCCCAACGGTAACAGGTTAATAAATAGAGGAGATTGTGCTTTTCAGCGCGAGATTACTGTACTTTGCGCTCCCTATACTTAACATGGGGAGTGCAAAGAGTAAATAGCGTTAGGATTACAAAGTCCTAACGCTAATTACCATCCCGCCATAGCTACAAAAGTTACCCACAGCTAGACGCTGGTGCTAAGTGATGCCGCTTCTGCAGAATCAGTCAGCACCAGCTGGAACCCCCCCAAAAATCACATACTTGCTTCTCATCCCACAGAGCAAAGGGTGGTCCGATCCACTGCTTCTGGTCGCGGGGAGCATCCAGGAGCTTAGCACTGCGCTACTGGTCGGGGACTCTGATTTTTAAAATTATGTGGGGGGGGGCACAATTTTCTGTTTTTGCCTCGGGTGCAAAAGGAGCTAGCTACGGCTCTGACTGCAGGGATCAGCGAGGGAGCACAGGGACAGGTAATGTATGCAGCCCGAGTGTGGCTCAGGGTTACCGCTTTCAGCACTGAAAGTTAACCCTGAGCCACACTCGGGATAACCGCCAGGGAGGTTAACACCTTGGCTGCGGATGATGTCTTGGGGATTCCCTGGGACATCGCTTGCCAGCAGCTCCAGGGGAGATATCTGCAGTTGGGTTGGGGGGGGGGGCGGGACCCAGGCTGGTCTGACTTCCTGTAAGTCATACCAGGAGGTAGAACCTCCCCCACATGGCCACAATGACATCAGAAAAGGACCTCCCCAACCAGGCACAGAAATCTCTATGATGGGGGGGGGAGGAATACCTGGGTCCTTTGGACAATCGTATCTCCAGAACCATAGCCCATAGAATGTCAAGTCAGCCAGAGAGGGGGGGGCACTACACACAGCCAGACCACAGGAGATAAAGAGACCAGGGTGCAAAGTTATTGAACAAACTGAGCAGGAGGAAGTTTGGGCAACAGACCTGACCCGAGCGTGAGAACGACTGGATTTTGGCAAGAGACTAGACCCGAGTGTGAGAGAGAGTTTAGGGAAAGTGATCAGACCAAATGGAGGGATGGCAGCTAAAGGAAAAAAAAAAAGGAGGGGGACGCAGGGAAAGTGGGGTGGTGGCATAGGACTCCAGCTCAATGTAAGGATAAAACACCAGTGATACAATTCCTCCACCCAGTAGCAGTACTCCAGTGTCTGTGCTATAGTTCTGCTACTGTTGTAAACCAAGTAAAAACAAACTGGCGTCATACAACTAATTCATACCGAATAAAGCAGCCAGCACGTCTTCTCCAATCAGCTCCAAAAGTAGAGTCTGAGATAATTAACATTCAACGCAGTCTGGCTCTAAACTGTGTGTGCTGTACACAAGCTGACTGAATTTGCTCAACAGATTAATCGATAATGGGAATAGTTGACAACTATTCTCATTGTTGTTTCAGCCTTATACTGTAGGGCAAGTCACTTAAACAGATGACCGTTCTCAGTACGCTCACAAACTTTAACCCTCCTCAGGGGCATAACTACATCTCACTGGGCCTTGGGTCTGACTTGGTGCCCTGGCAATATCCCCCGCCCCCCATTTGCAAATGGGGCTAATCTATGAGGTTGCCAATCCTCAATTGCAGAATTCTAAGCAGAATGCCTTTGTATCCATACTAAGTAAACACATACAGATACTACTATACCTACATGCACAGTAAAAATTGAAATTCACACACATACATCATACAGTCACATTACATACTCACCTCTATATAGGGTAAATTTTCTCTGAGAAAAGTTTCATCACAAACGCTCTAGTTTTGTCTCTGTGTGCTTTCTAGGTGCCCTCTCACGTTGTCAGTCGGCTGCATTCAAGCTTCCTCTAGTAGCCTGGATGTCACCAACATATGCCCCTTACATAGTTATATAGGCTGAAAAAAGACATGCGGCCATCGGGTTCAGCCTCTCCCACATAACCTACTGCTGTTGATCCAAAAGAAGGCAAAAAACCCAGTCTGAAATATGCAACATACCGGGAAAAAAATCCTTCTTGACCCCAGAATGGCAGTCAGATTTCTCCTTGGATCAAGAAGCTTTTACCCACATATTAAATATTATAACCCTTAATATTCTGTGTCTGCAGGAAGTCATCTAGTCGTTTTTTAAAAGTCTGTACAGACTCTGACCCAACCACCTCAACAGGCAGAGAATTCCACAGCTTTATTGTTCTCACTGTAAAATAACCCTTCCTATGCTTTAAGCTAAATTTTCTTTCTTCCAGTCTAAATGGATGACCCCTTGTCCTATGTATAGACCTGTTAATGAATAGGTTATCAGACAATGGTTGATAATGGCCCCGTATATATTTATATAAGGTTATCAGATCCCCTCTAAGGCGCCATTTCTCTAAACTAAACAGGTTTAAGCTTGTTAGTCTTTCCTCATAACTTAACCCTTCCATTCCCCTTATTAATTTAGTTGCCCGTCTCTGCACTTTTTCTAACGCTATAATATCTTTTTTAAGACAGGTGCCCAAAATTGCACGGCATATTCAAGGTGCGGCCTGACCATTGATTTATACAGAGGCAAAATTATGTTTTCATCCCGTGAGTGAACTCCCCTTTTAATGCATGCCAATACTTTGCTGGCCTTGGCGGCTGCTGTTTGACATTGCACATTGTTACTTAGTTTGAAGTCTATGATTATTCCCAAATCCTTCTCCTGCTTGGATTTCCCTAACTCCGTACCATTTAGGGTATAAATTACTTGTGTGTTCTTCACTCCAAAGTGCATAACTTTGCATTTATCTAGATTAAATCTCATCTGCCATTTAAGTGCCCAGTCCCCCAATTTATCTAAATCCCTCTGCAGCGAAGTAACATCCTGCTCACATTGTATTACTTTTCCTAGTTTTGTGTCATCTGCAAACACTGATACATGACTTTCAATGCCTATCTCAAGGTCATTTATAAATAAATTGAATAGTATTGGTCCTATAACAGACCCCTGCGGGACACTGCTTACCACTGGTGTCCATCTTGAAAATGTACCATTTATGACCACTCTCTGTACCCTATCTTTTAGCCAGTTTTCTATCCAAGAACAAGTATTTTCATCTAGACCAATTTTTCTCAATTTAAATAGTAACCTTTTGTGTGGAACTGTGTCGAAAGCTTTGGCAAAATCTAAGTAAATCACATCGACTGCGACCCCCTGATCTATACTTCTACTTACTTCCTCATAGAACGTAATTAGGTTAATCTGACATGATCTGTGTTTCATGAAACCATGCTGATTTTTGCCAATTACATTATACCTCTCAATAAATTCCTGAATATTATCCCTTAGTAACCCCTCAAATACTTTCCCAGCCACAGATGTTAAGCTCACAGGTCTATAATTCCCAGGCACAAATTTTAAACCTTTCTTAAATATAGGGACCACGTAAGCTTTTCTCCAATCCTCTGGTACTATTCCTGAAAGAAAAGAATCTTGAAAGATTAAGAACAGAGGTTTACATATTTCAACACATAGTTCTCTCAGTACTCGCGGGTGAATTATTATTCCCCTGGTTCTCTGGAGTGTATGGCAGATTGCGTGCACAGTTGCAGGAAGGCCCCCCAAAAGGGATGGTTCCATTTGCCCATGCCCTCCTAGCAACCGCCGTAGCTATGCTTCTGCCCATCATTATTACATCCATAAAACTCACCTTGATGTGTAGGAGTTAGACAATGAGCCCTGCAGCAATAAAACTATTAAAATTCTATAAGATAAATATTCTAATACAGACACATTCTGACATCTCCCCCACAGACACACAAAATCTGACTCCACCACCCCTGCTATTGCCAACTGGCTGGTGAGGTTTGATTGTCAAGTCTTTGTGCAGTAGCTCATGGTGTTGCCTGCATCTGCTTAGATTAGATTAGGAGGGGCAAAGGTTTAAGGCTAGGGACAGATGAGCGCATTTTCTGCGGCCACCGTCAAAATGTACGTCGATGCGTGCGCACGCATTTTTTCACGGAATACGCTTAAGTGGTCAGACGACCACAGTCGCACAGTCGCAGGTACTCACCAACGCAATTCTAGGGAAATCCGGCTGTTTGAACGTTATGTAGGCCGCACACTAGCAGCGTCTGACGTCTCCTAATCACGCACACACGCTGCCATGCGGCCGCAGCGCACTCTGTACGTCTGTAGCAGCGGTTTCACGTTCTGAGAAAAATGCGTTCATTTGCCGGTTGCGTGGTGTCGGCGCACTTTTGTACGCACGTACTGCGTATATTGGCCGTCATTGGCCATTATGTGCTGCTACTGCCGCCGTGATTTAGTGCGCCTGCACGCGCGTTCCGACTGCCCCACTCTGACCCTAGCCTAAAAGTAACATCAGGAAGCATTATTTTACTGAGAGGGTGGTGGATACATGGAACAGCCTTCCAGTTGAAGTGGTAGAGGCCAAAACAGTGATTGAATTTAAGCAGGCATGGGATAGGCATAAATCTACCTGGAATTATCTTTTATTTAGGATAAAGTATCCATGTAATTGGGCAGACTAGATGGGCCGAAAGGTTCTTATCTGCTGACATTTTTCTATGTTTCTATGCCTCTACAAAAATATAGTGCTTACAGCACACTCAGGAGAAGTCTCAAACCCAGCTGAACAAAGCCACGGGGTAATCCTAACCAGAGAGTGGTTGCCAGGCATCACATCCAGAATCGCCATGCCACATCTGGGAATCGCCATGTTTTGTGTTTTTTCCGATATGAAAATTTATTAAAATTTTTCACATTACAAAAATAAGACTTCAAGCAATAATAAAAATAAATCAGAAGCTACAGAAAGAAAAAGGGGGAAATAGAGGAGTACATCATCATACAGTGTCAAAAATCACATCCAAAGGTCACATCATAAATTCACCTCCGTACTATCGCTCGGACCCATGTAAGTCGTCGGGCTAGATCAGGGCCTCAACCGGCTATTACATATACATCCCACACCCACCAATGGTCCCGAGCCCCTGGGCGTTTACCCATCACCTTGTGAGTCATGGAGTCTAGGCTACGAATCTCTGCAAACCTTGTTTTAATCTCAGCTATCATGGGAACTAAGGCAGATTTCCATTTTGAGGCTAGTAAGGAGGCCGCTACGGTGAGGATATGAGAAAGGACCCTCGTCTGCGAGGTGGTTAGTGGCGTTGAAAAAATATGTAGCAAAAAAGGACCCGGTTCAGGAGTAATCTGAGTACCCAATACACTGGTGCAGAAGGCAGCTATCTTCTGCCAATAATCAGTCACCCCCAAGCATGTCCACCACACATGGTAAAAAGAACCAGGTACCTTTACACAGCGCCAACACGTGGAGGGGATGGTCGGGTTAATCCGATGCTCTCTGTCAGGGGTAATATGCCATCTGTACATTAGTTTCCTGCGTGCTTCCAAAAGGGAGGCACTGCAATATGTCCCCTTGGCGTTAGTGAAGGATTTCTCCCATGGAGTATCTGACCATGTGATTCCAATATCCCTCTCTCAATTCAACGGAAACCCCCATTTAACCTTCGATCCCGAGGTCAGTAATAGTCGGTAACATAACGAGAGTAATTTAACGTCAGTCGTGGGATTGACACAGTAATCTTCAAAGTCTGAGAGAAGTGGGGATGGAAAGGGAGTTAGCCTAAACAGTCCCAATGTCTTAAGAACGCAATTGCATATATGACAGGGTAACCCTTCCAGTGAAGGGCAGTAAGGTCTGCAGGCGGGCCACAGGTAAGGGCCCTTGATCAGTAAAGAGGTGACAGAGTCTAAATATCCCAGCCCGTCCCATACTCAGGAGCAGAAGGTAGGGATAACCAGGTCCAACGCCTTGAGGGGGGGTCGCCATAGCCAGAGGGTGCACGCTGCGGAGAGAGGTAGCGCAAATATTCCACATGCGCACTAATAGGGTGGGAAACAGGAGTAGGGATTGCCATCGCGGGTGCAGCGACCTGGGAAGCCATAGAGATATTGCCGGAGCTGCCGGGAGAAATTGGGGAGCAACCATACGTATCCACTGTGGAGAACAAGAAGGGGTCAAAACCGATCCCACCGCAGCCAGTATGACTACCTTATGGTATAAGTGGAAATTAAGGAGTCCCATGCCCCCCCTCACCATCGGTTGAGTGCAATATCGAAATCTTAAAGTCTGTAATTATTGTTTGGAGAGCTTTAAAGTAATGTGAGGGGGCAGGCAGGGGCAAAGCCCGGAACACAGAGAAGTTTAGGTAGTAAAGTCATCTTAACCGCTGCCATGCGACCCACCAAAGATAGTTCTGTTGTGACCCACCTGGTACACAGCTGTTTAGAGAGTGAGAGTAGTGAGGTGTAATTTAGCCAAAATAGGGTAGTGGGCAAAAAAGATAGTTTAACCCACAGGTACGTCAGAGAAGTCGTGCGCCAGTCATAAGGGTATTTGGATTTGAAAGTCTCTATCTCGTCTCGAGGGATCGCGAATGGGAGAGCTTGAGTCTTAGCAATGTTAATTTTATGATAGGATACTGCGCCATAGTCCTGGAGTAGGGAGTGGAGGTGGGGGAGAGAAACCGTGGGGTTGATCAAGGTTAAAAGAATGTCGTCCGAGTATAAACCTAGTTTACACTCCGATGGGCCCACCGGGACACCCTCTACCCCTGGTGCTTATCAAATCGCCTGTGCCAAAGGTTCCAGCGCTAAGGCGTACAGTAGGGGGGATAAGGGGCACCCCTGACGGATGCCATTAGAAATTGGAACGGTGCAGGACAGGAAGCCCGCGTTCAGGACCCTGGCGGAGGGAATGGAGTACAAAGCCATAACAGCTCTGATTAAGTCAGGAGGGAAATCATATTTGAGAAGAACATGATGCAGAAAAAGCCGGTGAAGCCGATCAAAGCCCTTTTCGGCGTCAGGGG
The DNA here is from genome assembly GCA_009667805.1 of Leptobrachium leishanense. Taxonomy (NCBI): domain Eukaryota; kingdom Metazoa; phylum Chordata; class Amphibia; order Anura; family Megophryidae; genus Leptobrachium; species Leptobrachium leishanense. The sequence goes on along the minus strand of CM019069.1, from coordinate 103,236,591 downwards.
ACAATAGGAGGACCGATCGGGAGTCTCTACGAGCCAAATCTAATAAGTTCAAACGACTTATCATATTATCTGTGCCCTGGCGTCCGGGTATAAACCCTACTTGGTCATCCGCGATTAAGGAGGGAAGGACCGCAGCAAATCGTCCCGCCAAAATCTTAGCGTACAGTTTTGCGTCAACATTAAGGAGGGAAATCGGGCGATATTTAGAGCGTTCGGGGGAAGGCAGGTCTGTTTTGGGTATTGTAACAATCGTTGCAGAGAGCCATTCCGACGATGCTTCCCCCGATCTAAAAATAGAACGACACAGGGACATAAGGTGGGGTGCTAGGAGTTCTTCAAATGACTTAAAGTAAAGACCAGTAAATCCCTCCGGTCCTGGGGCCTTTCCTGCAGGAAGCAAGCCTATTGCTTGAATTTCTTGCATAGAGATGTCCTCGCCCAACTTCTGTTGTTGTTCAGAAAGGGAGGGTAAATGTAAAGATTGCTGGTATGGGACTATGGTAGTTAACGTTGGCTGAGGAACAGTGGGGTCAGAATTCAGGTTATATAAAATTGAGAATAATAATGTGCGAAACCATCCGCAATACTTTGGGGATATTGGTGGATATGACCCGCGTCATCTCGCAGGCTATGAATGTGAGAGCGATATATTCTCTGAGTTTATTGGCCAGCATCCTACTCGCCTTATTACTGAAATGATGGTAGCGAACCTTGATTCTCCTAGCTGCCCAAGCATAGTGTTGTTTATCTAGATCAGTCAGCTGTTTAAGGGAGGTCAGTTCAGCAGTAAGTGCATCAGGAGTCAATTTGTGGGAAAACGTACATGCGTCTAGTCGCTGCGAGAGGTCTAATCTTTGGGCAGCATCACATCTTTTAAAATATGATCCCCATTTAACCAGAATGCCTCGAATCACCGCCTTAGGTGTCTGCCATAAAAGTAAAGGGGTGAAATGTCAGGTGTAGAGTTTTCTTGAAAAAATAATGGAAGTTCCTTCATGAACCTCCGGATGGGACAGTATATATTCATTAAGTCTCCAGGGCATTCGGCCCGTGGCAGCAAGAGGGACATTAATATCTAATTCTACAGGGGCGTGATCCGACCAGGACATTGTTCTTATGTTACATTGACGTACCCGGGAAACCACCTCTCCGGGGCGAAAAAAAAGTCCAATCTAGAGTAGGACCGGTGGGCCATAGAATAGAAGGAGTAATCGGTCTCTCCAGTGTGGAGGATTCTCCACAGCTTAAATTCTGCAAATAATTTCTGAACAGTTTAACCTGAGATTTCTGGGATATCGTTGGAGCAGAAGGGAAGTCTAACGAAATGTTGAGGTCCCCACACAAACTCAATCCCTTACGACCTAGTTTGCACAAAGCTTTTACGTAAAAACAATTCCTGACCAGTGTTAGGGCAATACAAGTTAACAATGGTATAAAATCGACATTATATCTCCCTTGAGCATCCACAATTTGCCTATGAGATTGGAATTGCACATTATTGAATCAGAATGGAGACCCCACGAGATTTAGTAGGGGAGGACGTGTGAATCTGCGTGCGATATTGGAGGTAAAAAAAGGGTGGGGTGGGCGCCAGTTTTAAAGTGGGTTTCCTGCAAACACACAACATCGGGAGCAGAGCGTCGAAGGTCAGCTGCCAGGGAGTGTCTTTTGAAGGGTACATTCAGGCCTTTCACATTAAATGTCAACAATTTGAGGCTACTCATTGTGTCTGGGGTGGTGAGCGTGGAAAGCAGCTGAGGTGGTAACCTTAACCGGATACGATGTACTCCAAGGGGAAGAAGAATAAAAAAAATGAGGAAAAACAGCAAGGGGACTGTGCCAACAGAGCGGCGGTTGCCAGCCAGGAAAAAGACAAAATAAAACAAACTCGTCAACCAAACAAGCAATGTACACAATTTTACCCTCCCGTGTCTAGGTGAAGTTTCCAGACTAACCTTAGAAAACCAAGGGGAGGTAGGGGGACAGATCATGTCCATAATCTGTAGCACAGTCAACGTTGTAAACCGGGATCAAGCGTTATGGGGCAAACCTGTCATGAGCTGTAGGGTTCTCAAAAGGACAAAAAAAAAAAAAAAAAAAAACAACATTGCTCAGTCTGAGATCTCAACCCGAGATATGTAACGGCCAGGAATGAGGACCGCAAAAGAAAGCACGCCCTTATATTCCGCAACATACAATCCAACTTGAGGGCGCTGGGGGTCTCCCATCGGGTAGGTCTGTAGAGAGATTTGTACAACTTATTTCGTGACCACACGATGCCATTCCGGGGAAACCTTGGCCGGGGAAGTCGACAGCGGTCAGGGAAGGGTATAGGCATCCAGAAGTTTCCATTCCTGGAGAAGTCGCATTCCTTCTGGAACTGTTGGTATCACCTGGAGTACATTATCATGCCAGAGCAGGAGTTTCGTGGGGAAGCCCCACCTGTAAGCCAATTTATGGTTCCACAGAATTTTCGTAATAGGCAAGAATTCGACGTTTCGCCATAGTGTGGGCCGACAGATCAGAGAAGAACCGAATCTCTGAGTAAGGGGTCTGGAAGGGCCTCTACGGACCGCGACAGTTGCATAAGATCTTCCTTACTGCAGAAAAAAAAATGCACCCTTACGAACACGTCTCTCGAGACAGTCTGTGGCAAGTTACGAGGTTTAGGGATGTGATGAGCACGATCCACTTGCAATGCGTCCATGGTTTTAAGTGGCAGCAAAGTTTGAAACATTTGATACATACGCCTCCAGGGTCTCCGCTTTCACAGACTCCGGGATGCCTCGAATCCGAACATTGTTCCTCCTCGACCTGTCTTCCATGTCTGCTACTTTCATCTGCAGTGCCGCATGTCACGCTTTCAAATCTCGATGTGCACTCGTTGTGGGCTAAGCATAGCTCATCTGACTTAGCCTCTAAATGATCAGTTCGGTCACCCAGTTCACAGATATCGCAGCGGATGTCATCAGCAATGGACCTGAAATCCTCCTGCAGTGAAGTACGAAGGTCTCCCAACATTTCCCGCAATTGTAATTGGGAAGCCGGATTGGACCCCTCAGAACTCAGACAGGTCGGTGCTGGCTTCGAGGGATATGGGTGAGTGTGGGCCTTTGGAGCTCTTGGGACGCCATCTTGGTTGTTTTGCAGCCTATCTTTTCGTGCCGATTTTGAGACCTCCAGGGCCCGCTGAGCTTTCGGAGGAGCCATAGTTCAGATCCTCAGAGTCTCCCCGCCTTCCGATGCAGATATAGGGTGGTTTGCGCCGCTGTGAAAGCCGTTAGTCCCAGCGGTTAGACGGAGCTCATGCTACTTGCGGCTGCTCGTGATGGCGTCTGGACACGCCCCCCAGAAATCGCCATGTTTGAGTGACAGCGTGCCTTCACTGCCCACACTGAGATTAAAAAAAAACACAGGGGCCCTCTGCCAAAGGTGTATGCATACAATGGGTTGCAAACCCATTGCCTACATGGCAGTCACTTTTCCCATTATGCACCATCTTTAGCATAAACTAATTTTTACAGTCCCGCTGCATCACTAATTCAAGACCGGTTGATTTATTCAGATTTTCCGAACATCACTTATAGAAAATTTATATAAAATCCAGTAAATTTGATGAAGACAAGATAACTTTTATTTACAATTTGTTGCCAAAATGAGGAAATATTTAAAATAGTTTGAAGATATATTAATGAAAACAGAATTGAACAGAAATTGTGCCAATAGGGTATTTTTTTTCCGCCAAGTAACTCCTGGCAGTTTCGACTGCAATTTAAAAGAAGTAAAATAATTTTAAAGGGGGGAAAAAAAAAAGGTGAACAGATTTGGAATTGCCATCTTTAAACATTAAAACGTAGCAATGATCTGCCTGGTTTAGATGAACCGGTTACTTTTGTACCACTATAAACCAATATGATTCCTACATGATCCAACCTTTTGTGAATTGTCAAAGAGGAAAAACCAAAATAAAAATTAGACCTGAATTCGAAAATAAATTTGGACATGCCCATTAGAAGCAGCACAAGCCATCCATAACATCCCAGTACAAAATCCTAGAATGAACAGACTGACAGCCTGGATTGTTTATCAGTGTTGATGCAGGGCAGATTAATTTATTCATTCTTCTAAATCAAGTGTGTTTAGTTCTTCCTCAAGCTCATCCAGATCCTCCCCAGTAAAGAGATTTTCATCAACTGGAACTGCATCCACAAAGTCATTTTCCTGATCATTTTCTTCATACTTGTCTTCATTCTCACTTGTCTCTCCATTTTCAATATCCCCTCCAGATGCCTCACTCAACTTTCCATCTGACAGAAACAAGAAAAATAAGCCTTTATTAAAAGGGGTGTGTGGAAAAAATAAGACCCATTTATTTCTAAATTTATATTACATCAGTTAGACTCGTTAACCATTTCAATACAGGACGACATACTGACACTTTCATTGTCAAGTAATTTACCACAAAACCACTGCAGGAATCCGGGTTAATACTTTAAAATTATTCCTTTGACAGTACAGTGGATTCAGACCAAATCCAACGTATTTGACAAGGCAAAGTGAGTACCTGGCTCCCTCTGCTTGTAAATCCTGATCTAGCAGGAGGCTGCTGTCTGTTCTCTTCTGACCCACTTCGGGTTATTCAGAGAGCGGTTTAAAGCAGGAGAATGACTGGAGAAGTGAAAATTCTAGGTCAAAATAGCCAAACCAGAAAAATTCTCCTTTTCATCTCACTTTCCAAACTGGCCATTTTGACCTAGAATTTTCACCTCTCTCTGAATAACCCTGACTATCTTTTCCTCCTGCAAATACCTGAACAACGGACATGCCTCTAGGACAGGATTTAAAATGACGAGAAGGCTACTTTTCTGCCCATACCCAATGCCTAATGGGCAACATAGACTTTCAAAATAAAGATCCTTATGTGGTCACGTCTCCCATCACTTTTGCTCTGGAGACCAAGGCAGTTTTCACACTATTTGTTCTTAGAACTTATTAAAAAAAAAATTGAGATACAGGATTTCTATAAAGTGCCAAAAGAAAAAAAAGATCCATTTGAGAACTGTTATCAGATTATACAGCAGTACAAGACATTGAGGAAATATTTGCCCCCCCCCATATTTTTTCCCAACACAAATTAAAAGTTACCAAAAATTGGTGCTCCAGACTACTTTTGGGTCACTAGGAATAGCAGATTTAGGAAAATAACGTTTAGAAAAAGGTTACTGTACAATCTGTAATTTTACAGCTGCAAGTGATTAACACCACAAAAGATCGTACACTATAACCCATTTAAACATTTTACCTAATACATTACGATACTAAGTTGTACTCCATATGTGCCTCCAATACAAGTGATGTAAGTGGGGCCAGGTGACAAATCACAATTATGTGTTGCAATGGCAAAATCACTTTGGTTCACTGAAAACAGGCTTTTTATGATTTTGAAAAAAGGAGAAAAAGTCTAAAACCCAAATCACAGAATACATACCATCTTTTTCTCTTAAAGTAACAGAGGCACTGAAGCGGTCAAGGCTTGCAACTGTAATGCCAGTTTCATCAACATCTTTCAGTATGAACCGGTTCAGATCTATATCTTGAATGTCATCTGTAGCAAACTTTAAATAGCATAAAATCATGTTAGATACAATTAAAATAAATAAAACTGCTAAAAAAATTATATGGACACAACTAGTTTAAAATAATATTCCTTCATCTACACGAGTATATTTTATTATTCTATCCACAGCATATGGAAATAGTTGCTATGGAAAAATATGAATAACGAATAAAAAGGATTTAAATATTTCTATAAGTATCTATATACACCTACACAAAATTACAGTCCTCACAGTAAATCCCATTAAGAAAAACATCAGGAAACGCATTAACCAAGTACGAAAATATGAATTGTGTACAATTTACAAAGGGAATAGTAAAATGACCTATTAGGTCACAGATTTAGAAGTTTTAAAAGGAAAAGAAAACTCACATCTTCATCCTTTTCCATTGTGTATTCTGTGTCATCCGCCTCCTCATCATCGTCGTCGACAAGCTCTGGTCGAAACTCAAATACTTCACGACCACTGATCTATTTGGGATGTGGCAAAAGCAATCAAGTTAAAAGTTGAAAAACACATACATTCCGAACTAGAGTTATGTTCTATATAAAAAGAAATTCTAAGTAATAATATCTACCCCCAATGATTTTCCAGCTTTGAAATCAGCCTTCCTCCTTTCCATTTCTTCCTCTGCTTTAATAATACGTTCTTCTCTTTTTCTTTTTTTCCATGCAAGAAAAGATTCTAAAGTGATTCTAGTAACATTTGGTCCAAGGGCTGCACGCTAAGTAGAAAGACGAAAAAAAAAGAATTAAAAAAAAAACAAAAACACTAAGGCCCCCTTCACACCTAAGCGTTTTACAGCGCGCTCCTGCGCGGTGTAAAACGCTTAAACAATGAAATCCCATGATTTCCTATGTGGGCATGTCACACCTAAGCGTTTTAAAGCGTGCGCTTTAAAACGGCCGACACAAAAAGAAGTCGGGAGCTTCTTTTCGGGCATACAGCAGCGCGTTCGCGGCCATATCATAGCCGCGAACGCGCTGCAACGTGCGTTCGCGCGTTCTCTTGTATGCGCGAACGCGCATTAAAAAACGCGCGCATTGCGCGACGCAGCGCTACGCCCAGGTGTGAACCCAGCCTTAAAATATCAAATCATACATTTTCTTTAAAAAAAATATTTTAGCCAGCACATGCAAACTTAACAGAACATTTGAGAAATTTTAATTGATGTAAAATGACAAGCTTTTCAGACGTCTACTATTGATAAAAGGATGCAGAGTGCATGATAATTATTGGAAAACATTAGGGACAGATATAAGTGGCATTACCAATAGAAGAAATTTCGTAAATATCGGCTACTGATCGGTATTGGCGTTTAACTCGCAGATATTCCCAATAATTGGCCAAGTTGGCACACGGCAGCCTCTGATTTGAGAAGTCTCACACAACAGGCTGACATCTTGATTTTTAGCCCTCACTGCATGACTTCCCCGGCTTGCTTGAGCGTGATGACAACTGAAGTGAGGCTTCCCTTCCATCTGCCAGATTGTAAATTCCCATGGGAATAGGGTCCTCATATCCTCATGTATCTGCTGGCAGGAATAGTGACCTGTGTCATGTATGGTAGAATTGTCCTGTCTTTACCCATTACACCTTGTAAAGCGCTGCGGAATATGTTGACCCTTAATAAATAATAATCCCTATACAGAGATGCTAGGGTCTTTTAAATGTCTGGGGCCTTAAAGCCGGGGTCAGGAACTACATTTCCTATGGGCAGAGGCATAACTACAAACCTCAGGGCCCAGGTGTGGAAATCCATGAAGCCCCCCCCCCAAACAGATTTACTTGCTTTTAACATACAACACAGTAAACCAGTCAAGAAAATAATGTCAACTTGCCATGATCATCCCCTGTGGTAATTTCAGGCTGGGACTTAAAAGAGGTCTATCTCCGAAAGTATGGAGAAACCCCTAAAAAGATACCCGCATAACCTGAATAAACAAATCCTGCCTGAGCCCCCCAGTAAGAAAGCAGATTGTACAACAAATGCTTATGCCAGCCATTGAATACGGAGATTTAGTGTATGCAGCTGCCCCTCAAAACACACCTCCAGAAACTTACTACATTGTATAACTCATTCGGTCGCTTTGTGCTACAATGTAACTACATGACCCACCATTGTGACATGTTAAAAGAACTAAACTGGCCATCGCTGGAATCTAGACGCACCTTTCAAACCTGGTGTTTAAGAGCTTTTCCTGAATATGCTGCTTCCCCAGGCAGTTCCCTCATCCTATAACCTCAGATCCAGGACCAGCACCTTACTTTCAATACAAAAAGAAAATGGCTCGATCCTCATTTTCCTACAGGAGCACCGCAAATATGGAATAACCTCCCAGACGCCATCAAATCTTCCCCCAGTCTAAAGTCCCTTAAGAGTTCCCTATTCACATACCTCAATACGAAATGCACCTGTAAACATATAACATGACTTTATTTCCTACATATTTATTTTTCTGTTAATCTGTATATTTGGTCTTGTGTTAATAGCTTGCATTTTACTATTTTGTATTTCTGTAACCACTCAATGTTCTTGAACCCAGGACATACTTGAAAACTAGAGAAATCTCAATGTATCCTTCCTGGTAAAATCCTTTATAAAATAATAAAAAAATATGGAGGGGCCCCGAATAAAGGATGTTAGGAGAGAATCGGGTAAGAGTAAATCGGACCAAAACAGATGTACTCACTCCACAGGCACTGTTTAGGTCAGGTAGGCATGTTGGGTGTACTAGGGTGCAATGGTTGGGTTGTGTGTCCTGTGTGGCCAGGCTCTCCTGTCCCTGCAGTGTAGTGTAGTGGTGCAGACCGGTCCAAGACACTTTGCTGTCTGGCCTAAACGTGGCAACGTTTTGTGGACCCCTTGGACACACACTGCTCATGAGGCTTCATCAACCTAATGAGAAGCTGAGCATCATGGGAGATTTAGTTCCAAAACATCTGGTATGCCAAGGTTGCTGACCCTTTACCTGCAGGGTCATATGGGGCATCATTGCAAAGGCCAGAATCTAGACATTACCATGGTTGTAAAAATAAAATCTTAAGAGTCACTTTGAATATATGAAATGGGCAAAGTGCATTGTTTATCAAAACGCATAATATCAGATTTGTGAATATCTGCACCAGATATATACATCGGCCAGAACGGCTGGCAATCTTTAATCGGTTCTGAAGAACATATCTATGCATCTCTAAAACATGTGATTAGATAGTACTTTCAGAAGATTTCTGTTGCAGGGCAAAACAGTAATCCATGCAGACTGTGAGAAAAGTCTATGCAGATGACATTATGGGCTTTAACCATGTTCTTTGTACTCATTTTATAATCAAAATGACACAGTGACAGTGCCTGTAAGGAATGTGGACAGGCAGGTACATCATAAAAGCACACCAGCTCTGGTATCACATCCAGCATAAAGGATTTTAAAGAGTAAATGGACACTCCAACACTAAGCTAATCTGATGCCTCTCAATGCTAATATATCCGGACAATTTCCGATACACACAAACTGTGAACCTAATACTAGAAATCCAAGGTGAGCCGATTAACATCCTTCTGGGTGGAGACAAGCCCAAGAGGACATCAAGCGCACCATAACCAATTACCCAAGTTACTTTGGACATTAAGGATTCTTTTACATATAGTAAAGGACTAATTACAAATCTGAACGTTAAAACACGGTCATAAAAATTCCCTGGAAAGACTGGCGCAATCTTCATATTTACCTCTTTTTCTATCAAATCCTCTAATGAGATCTCCTCTTCCTTTTCTTCCTTCTTTTTGTCTTTCTTAAGCACAAACCCAGGAGGAAGTGCATGACGATAAATACAGGTGTCTCCCCCACCAGGACACACCCAAAACCATCCATACTTATTGTTTTCTATTGCATCAAGGAAAAACTTGCAGACCTAGAACAGGATTGAGAGAAAAAACATTTCTTTAATAAATCCAAACCGGTTTCCATATTGTAACAGCAGAGTATGACTACTTGAGCCTATACACCAGGACTAGCAACTCTGGCCCTAAAGATGTTTTTGAACTACCATGACTCACTCGTTAGGTTCAAAACATCTGGGAGGGCCAAGATTGCTGATCCTGGCTATACGCGATCAAGTGTTCTTAAAAAAGGTCTTTACTCCATTCCTAGTTACTTGGAAAGACCTTTCACTGGATGTAACAAATGTAATCTTGTTTTATGCTCCTCTCTTACTAAATACGTATAATGTATTCAACAATTACAAAACTTGATTTTTCTGTATGATAGGGCAATTCCTGATTAACTTATATAGTTTGTCAATGCTCCCAAGTAAGAAGATGGCCAATGTTATTGAGAAAAGGGGGAGGGACACCAGCCAGAGCCTTTTGTGAAGACTCTAAAATTGCCAACAAAATTCATTCCTAGTAGTATTGTCCCTGACTCCTGGCCCGGTGAGGGCATCATCCATTACTATGCTCACCTTCTTCTTGTCTGTTATACGAAGCAATGTAGGAAAATCAGAAGTTTAAGTTTTAAATTGTGGAAATGATGTGTATAAAGTCGACGTAAAAAAAAAATTCAGAAAAGATGCTGTTTTTAAGTTTAAAAAAAATAAAAATAAAAAAAGTAGCAGGCTTTTAGTTATCCAGAATAGATCTTACAATTTCTGTTTTGGGTTTCTTCTTTTCTGCCTCGCCGTGTTTCTTGTTAATCACCTCTTCCAACTTTTTCTCATCCCAGTTTTCCATAGTATCTGGAAAGAAGTGCAGGAAAGTCAGTCCAGTCATATCATTCCCTCCTATATATCCATGTTTAGAAGGGACAGCCTCTAATTTAGGCTTAAATCCCTCAATGTGACTTTTCTAAGACTATCATTTTTTTTCCTTGCCCCAACCTATATTTATCAAATTAAATCTTTACCCTTTTCAAGCTCATCATCTCTTCCATCAAAGTAAAGACTTCTTTTTTCACATTTCCTTTCTAAAGACAGGTCGTGAGAAAATTTACACTTGTCGCCTTTTGTGCATTGACCTTGCTTGTAGAATGCACAGACTACAGATTTCGGATCAACACCTAAGGGAAAAAAAAAAAAAAAATAATGAAAAGAATTAGTGTAGAATGTAGAAAAAATAAACACGGAAAGGTGTGGGAAGCATACAAACAACATATAGTATTATTTTACTGTTGAGTGAAGAATTTACAAATAGAAAAAACACTTTATAGTACAGGTTGAGTACCCTTTATCCACAAAGTTTCCACATATAAAAAAAAGGAGATACCTTAGGGATAGGAAAAAAGTCTAAAACAAGAAATTTAGGTTTCACATGCACACATCAGGAAGGTAATTTTTTTTTTTTTTTTACCCATCTCTTTGAGATCAGATGGGCAGATCCCACTTTGGCATAATGTCAGGGAAAATAAGCCAGATTTTGGAACATGTCAAATAAGGAACACATAAAGCCAATCCAATGTCAACCAAAATAATATGCAGAAGCTTTAAAGCCACAAAGACATAGACGTGCAAAGCAGCACTTTCTGAGCATTTGTCAGTTTCAGTAAACCAAGTACCCGTTCCAACAACATTAATCTCATTAGTTAAAAAAATAAAGAGACATGTAGGCAGCCTTCATAGTTTATAAATACTTGAATGGCATGATTAACTTTAAGCAGGTTGTGCCAGCTATGAAAATCTTTAGAATAAACACAGCAATGGTTAAATAAAAGATGCTGTACCATTTGTCTTGAACGGTGATTTTTCTTTTTTTGGAAAATTATTTTTTACTAGTCTTGGATTTCAGAACCCAAAATTCAGTAATTACAAACGTGCAAGTTATGTACCTTTGCTGACCTTTTGTGCAGCTACTACCGGTTTAAAAAGGTCATTTAATTCTAGCAGTTCTTTCTTTTTGGCGTCCTTTTTTTTCTCCCCTTCAGGTTGTGCACCCTGCAAATGAAAGAGACAATATAACTATGTGGCAGTATATAAAATAATGAAATTTCAGGTACACTTAAAAGCAATACAATTAAACGTGTGTAGTAAATAAATCTGGATATTGCAATATCGTATACTCCACTGACATTAAAAAAAAAAAATTGATGGTTCATAAGAAATTTTGCAATAATTGCACATACAGTTGTGTTCAAAATTATTCAACCCCCAATGCTGTAAAGGGTTTTAGGGAATTTAGTGTACATTTGTAATTGTATTCAGAATGAAATCCTACAAGGACTTTTTAAAGAACCATATGCAACTAAAATGACATCAATTGGTTTTGTAATACAGTAGTAAATGTTTCTTTTGTGAATTCTTCATTGACACAATTATTCAACCCCTTAAAGACTACCACTCTGAAGAACAGAGGTTCATTCAAGTGTTTTCAATCAGGTATTGAAAACACCTGTGGATGTCACGGAGCAGCAATAAAGCATAATAAGCACCAATTAGGCAGCTTTAAAATGACTGTGATACTCAGCTCCTTCTAGACATTTACTGGTGTGGTAACAAACATGGTGAAGTCAAGAGAATGGTCCAGGAAGACAAGAGGTGATTACTATTCACAGGAAGGGCAATGGCTATAAGAAGATTGCAAAGATGTTAAACATACCAAGAGAGACCATAGGCAGCATCATTCGCAAATTCAAGGCAAAGGGCACTGTTGAAACGCTACCTGGTCGTGGCAGAAAGAAGATGCTGACTTTGACTGCTGTGCGCTACCTGAAGCGTAGAGTGGAGAAAAGTCCCCGCGTGACTGCTGAGGAACTGAGAAAAGATTTGTCAGATGTGGGTACTGAAGTTTCAGCTCAGACAATACGGCGCACACTGCGTAATGAAGGCCTCCATGCCAGAACTCCCAGGCGCACCCCCCCTTGCTGTCTCCAAAGAATAAGAAGAGTCGACTGCAGTATGCCAAAAGTCATGTGGACAAACCACAGAAGTTTTGGGATAGTGTTCTGTGGACTGATGAAACAAAATTAGAACTGTTTGGGCCCATGGATCAACGCTATGTTTGGAGGAGGAAGAACAAGGCCTATGAAGAAAACAACACCTTGCCTACTGTGAAGCATGGCGGGGGGGTCAATCATGCTTTGGGGCTGTTTTGCTTCTGCAGGTACAGGGAATCTTCAGCGTGTGCAAGGTACCATGAATTCTCTTCAGTACCAGGAGATATTGGATGACAATGTGATGCAGTCCGTTACAAACCTGAGGCTTGGGAGACGTTGGACCTTTCAACAGGACAATGATCCCAAGCATACCTCCAAGTCCACTAGAGCATGGATGCAGATTAAAGGCTGGAACATTTTGGAGTGGCCATCGCAGTCACCTGACTTAAATCCCATTGAGAACCTCTGGTGGGACTTAAAGAAAGCAGTTGCAGTGCGCAAGCCTAAGAATGTGACTGAACTGGAGGCTTTTGCCCATGACGAATGGGCGAAGATACCCGTAGATCGCTGCAAGACACTTGTGTCAAGCTATGCTTCACGTTTAAAAGCAGTTATAACTGTAAAAGGATGTTGTATTAAGTACTAAGATTGAATGTCACTTGGGGGTTGAATAAAACTGATAATGATGTGAGCACAGAAAAGACATTTGTGGTTATTTCATTATAAATGTTATGTTATATTTGTCTGACCTACACGTGCCTCTTTGATTTAATTGTAAGCAAGATGACTGAATGATCAAAATCAATGTTAAACTGGCCAAAACACTCAATTTCAGTGGGGGTTGAAGAATTTTGAACACAACTGTATATGTCTGTATTAAAAGCTTTGCCTGAATACACACACAATATTCACAGCGGCACTCCAGGTCTTCTTATCAAATTACGTTCATTTAATCCATAAACATGGAGGTCGAAGTTTCAGCTCCTATTCAGAGCTTTCCTTTTGTCCTGAGGAAAGATCCAGATGAGGTCGACGTTTCAGCTCCTGGATCTTGCCTCAGGACAAAAGGAAAGCACCGAATAGGAGCTGAAACGTGTGTGCGTGCACTTCTAATAATAGAATTAAAATTGGACAGTAAAAATTCTTGGCGTTCAAGACCTGTTCTATAAATTACACACAATAAGAAAAAGACAAGTGGATTCACAAATTAAAACAGGGATATGGATACACTCTCTCCCATCTCATTCACAAAGGCCCTAAGCCATTGCCGAAAATGAGGCATTACTAAATTGCATAGGACCCTGGCCATTTTAAGACCCAATTATACCTATAGCAGTATGGAAAAGTTGGTAGCTGCTTCAATATGGTACAAAGGATTGGTAACTACAGGTAAGACTCAGAAATTACTATAGACGGGGGAAGAAGTACAAAAATACTGTAAACTAAGCTACAAGGGCTGACAGAGGACCAGGCAGGGGGACGGTGTCAAACTGCTGTAAAAAGAAGCAAGAACCTGAAAATTCTAATTTTAGCATATCATCAACATCTGCTACTAAATAAATCTACTTACCTATACACATAAAGAGCTCCATGGGGATATAACTCCACACAGTTATATCCCATGGGGCTCTTTGTGTATAAAGTTAACTATAAAAAAACACACACACACACACACACACACACACACACACACACAACTTTTACATAGTAGAGGAAGTTGCGTGCTAAATTTGCAGGTCTTTTTTTTTCTTCAATTCACAGTTTGTCAATATACAAAGTACATACAGCAGGAGAAAACAGAAATATAGCAGTAATCAAAAGGCACAGGACTGTCATATAATAGGATATAGTCCTGTGCCTTTGATTACTGCTATATAATATAGATTAAAAAAAAAAAAAAAAAAATATCAACTTTACAGCCGTGGGTCAGGACATATTCCAGTGCAAAAGGCCCCCAAATCCCCAGTATGCACAATGCAAATCATAGTCGTCACGTCCCAGCCGGTTACGCCGCTGAACAAAAGCAAGGGACAGTAAAATGGGGCCGAGAGGGAGGAGAAGAAAAAAAAAAGGGGGGGTGGAGGGGTCACGTAGGAAACAAACAAGTTGAGGGGGAGGGGGGGGGGGGGGGGAGATCACACAGTGACAACCACCACAGTCTTAGGGGCAAAAAGGCAAGTGCAGATTTTTTTTTTTTTTTTAAAGACCGTACCAGCACGCCCCCGGTATTCACCAATACTGATCGTTTAATTTAATGTCCTGTGACAGTTTTCCAATAAATAGGTTTTGTGAACAGCCTGTCCAATTTATCTGCCAAATTCGCCGGATGGCCACATGTGTAGCAAGCAGTCGCCGGTATCTGCAAGTTAAACATGGCTCTGGAACTTTCAGCTACACTCTTGCAAGATCTTACAAGGCTGCGAGTAAGATCTCGCATCAGAGCGGCCGCGTAGCCGAGCAGTCGGACTTGGCAGAGTGTGGCACACAGGTTATTAGGATTCTCCCAGCCCTTGGATACCAGTAATCCAGCCCAGTGCTGGCTTCTGGTATCGATACTAGTAACTGGGCATCCCTATTTGGGAGGGAAATGGCAGTGGTGACCGAGTTATTAGCTATGACCAATTCAGAACCAATGGTTTCAAGGTGAGCAATCTAGGCAGCTAAGAAGACAATTTTGGCTTTAACACCTGCTCTAGGCTTTGCCAGTTCTGATAGAAAGGTTATTAACCTGTGAAATAAGTCCTGCCTTAATTTCACTTTAGATGTTTGAGAGGAAGCCTCCTCCACACAGAATTTCAGTGGCGTGGGATACCATCGTTACTGTGCTCTTCGGAATTCTCTGGAAGTAGAAGAATAGAGCCATAGGTGGTCCTACTCCCTGAGAGCAAGAGATCTTAACTGCAGTATTAGACAAAAGTAGGACCATGGGACAGTCCTGTATTGCATAAAATGCACACCCTAAACTATGAACTGAGGCTTAAAAAGTTTTGTCTCTGAACCAAAATTATGCTCTCTCCCCCCCCCCCTTCAATAAAAATTGTAAGACCAAGTAGTTGGCCCGATATTGGAATTTGCAAACTGGTGCTGTCCTCAACACATTGAGGCCAGCACCCAATTATCGCTTGCCTTAGAGCAGTGGTTCTCAACCCTGTCCTCGTGACCCCCAACCAGGCCGGATTTTGCAGATAGCTGAAGCACAGCACAGGTGATATGATTTGCTGCTCAGTGATTGCAGGATTCAGTCTGCAATTCTCCAAGGTGATCTGCAAAATATGGCCTGGTTGGGGGTCCAGAGGACAGGGTTGAGAACCACTGCCTTAGAGGGTCGAGTGTCAATGGATGTGATTGAAGAACCTACTTCAATAAAAGAAGCCAAGGCCTTAGCACCAGGTAAGATGTTGAGGTGTACCTTTCATGGAGCATGTGGTAAGTGGAGTGTACCTTTCTCTTTGCTGCACCAAATATGGCAATATCCCCCCCCCTGCACAACCTCATGATACTTGTAAGGAGGGCAATTTACCACGAATGTCCATGGATTCTAAGCCAAGCACTGGAGCTCAACAAAAATGCTGTTGGTGACCTTACCATCTGGTATCGCCCCTTATTCTAAAATGTTTGTGTAAGAAAAACTAGAGTTTATTTACGAACCTCCAAATTGGCCCCAAATTGCACCGTACGGTGAATTTCACTTAGGTGCAACTTTGGACCAATTAGCCTTTTCACTAAGCTGTCAATTCAAATACTTGCTAATTGACAGCAAAATACGGAGCAATTCGGCAGCACCCAAATTGCTCCATAGAAGACTATTGTGTGTTCTATTTTCACAGAACTGTACCGAAATTATGTCCAAATGTCCTGATTTTCGGTGTTTCAATGCATCAGGTTTAAACAGGCAAATCCCATAGGATTCAATGTAAAAACATAAATTTTTTTAAAGAGTTTATTCTTTTAATTTTAACCCTTTCGATGCTGAGCTATTTCATGCCTCTGTGCTGAGGTCATTTTTACCTGTTTCGCTCATCATGTTTAAATGCGTTTTGAAGCCTTATTTTAGTATATGACCCAGACATATTATATATCGTTCTTTCCGGCAGATTCAGAATATATCATTATTATAATGTATACGTCATGTCCTGTCTGTATATTATAACAAAAAAATGCAATAAAATTTGAATTTTCAATAATTTACAACATGTAAAGTGTTTTTTTTCACATTTTAACATGCGAGCAATTGCAGTTATATTTTGTATGGGGTGCGCTTGTTAAAAAAATAGAAATGGGGTCTCGTTACATTTTTTTGGGGGAAAATTATGCGATTTTTAACAAACGCACCGCATACATAAATCGTTAGTTGCTGCATTAGCAAAAAAAAGAAAAATTTTTTTTATTACTTTTAGAATAATTTTTTTTCTCCATACAAACAAAAACTTTCTACATGGTCATGTTTGCTATCCTTGGAAAGGCCATGCTCTTGCCGATCCAACGATAAACATTAACCCCTAGCTGCCACGGATCGGGAGATAGGGGGTTCATTGGAACCCCCCATCTCCACCATTGCTGGCAGCTAGGGGTTAACTCCAGGACTGGAGTCATCGTGCTATGCACGATGACATCAGTCCTCAGGGGGAGTTCCCGGAGGCTTGACCGACAAAGATGTCGGCCAGCTCCAGGAGACGATCACGAACCAGCGCTTTTCAGCGCCGAATCGTGATCCGGCTCCCCAGGGATTAATGTCAGCAACCGTTTGGAAGGGCAGGTTGTGCCCTTCCAAACGTTGCCTGCCTTAACCCGATGGACCTCCCCCCTCCCTTTCAGGCAGGAGCCTCGTCCGCACACGCGGGGGGGCCTGAATTAGATGTCATCGCGCCGCCGCAATGACATCTAAAGTTCCCCCCGGGGTCCCGGAGCGCCGGGCTGACATGCTAGATGTCAGCCCGCACCGGGGGGGGGGGGGGGGGGCAGCAATTGGCCTGAATCCCGGCCAATTGCTGCCTCCTGTGCTAGGACGCACTCAGCGCATCCGTAGCACAGGAGGTGCACTTGGCAGGACGCGCTGAGTGGTTAAGCAAAAAAAGTTACATTTTGTTTTTTTAGACGACACTTTTGGTTCTGATTTTTCGGATACATTTTTATTGATTTATACTATTAGGAGAACAGGATATTTTTTTGCAGTTCATCAGAATTTGCTGATGCCAACATGGTGGTTATGGGTACAGTTTGGCGGTTTTCACCAATGTCCGATAACTGCTTCAGCAACGCCAATTTCAGAAAAATACAATGACCATTTGCTAAATAATGAATTCACCGTATTTTCGGAGAAATGGAATTGCCGAAATGCAGTGAAATTTTGGTGCTTTGTGAATACACCTTTATGTAGTTTTCTTACACATGTTCTATACTCTGGGTAATAGCTCAACGTGAAGTAGAGTCACATAAATGAAGCTTAAGTACCTGTTTTTCTCAGTGGCCCTGTATAAATAGATGATCCCTTCTTTAAACCTAATTTCTGCAGAGTACCATAGATACTAGAGTATAGCACAACCCTAATATACAGGATGGATAGAGATTTATTATGGAAATGAGAGAATACTCAAGACTCGAATATAACGCGAGAAGCAAAATTATAAAAGTATACTGTACCAGTAAACAATTAAAATCCTTTGAGGTTCTCTTAACAGTCAGGCTACCCCTCAGACCAGGTTGCTCTGCTCTAGAATGATTGCAGTTGTTACTGAGTATGAAGGCGCCGGCCACCCGTCTTTACTTTCGATAAGATGGGCGGCGGTGCGAGGCGACCAACGCAGCGAATCATTCACCGATACTAAGCACGCCGGGAGATGTAGTTTTCGGACCTCCGGCTCCAGCAGGCAGGCTCATCCACATCGGCGTCTGCCAATGGCCACCATCCCCCAGGGGGTTCCTGCTGGTGTTGCCATTCTCCCAATGCTGATATCCTGCACATGTGGCGGTCATGCCCAACACTCTGCTTCGGGAAAAAGGTTCATACTGCCCTTTGCAAAATGTCTGCTTCCCCATCTGACTTCACACCTGCTACGATGCTACTGCACCATACCTTGGTCAGCTTATAAACAAACAATCCCTGTCCATACGCCTACTGAACACTGCGAAGGCGGATATACTGCGACACTGGGAAACCCCCACTATCAAAGAAAGGCTCCATGAAGTGGAGAATATCCATGCAGCTGAGGGCTTATTACATCAGGCACTACGGAGCAGCACCTCTGTCACTGGTTTTACTGGCCTGTAAGATTTGTCACCTGACTCACCGTGAATAGCATCTAATGACTCAAACCTATGTCCCCGCGTCCTCTCATGCTCTGGCCCATTGGTTCTCACTTTAGTGATCTGTCCCTGTCACTACCCCCTCTCTCATACAAATATACTTCTTTCCTATGTGGTATTACTGACTGTATCCTTACCATACGCCTTATTTTTGCTATGTTAACTTGTGTCCTTTTGCTCTACAGACGTAATACACTAGTTTTGTACCAGTATTTCTGCTCTTAGTCAATAAACTCATACAATAAAAAACAGAATCATGGGACTTGCAGTTCAGCAACATCTGAGAGGCCAGAGTTTGAGAACCCTGCACTAGAGCATTCAAAACCTATGTCACCCCCCCACCCCGATTTATACTAGCCAGAAATAACATATTGAAGTGAAGGAGCAAGATTTTTCAGCTTACCACTCGAGGATTCTGTCCAGATTTAACTTGGTGAGTAACATTCTTTATGAACTTCTGTTGTTTCGCTCCCTTTTTATTCTTAAGACCGAATGTTTTGTCCTACATTGGAAAAGAAAAAAAACACTTCGTTATCTTCGGAGCATTCCATCTGAAAAAATGTATAGAACAGAAACACATACCCTGAGGTACTCAACTTCTCCAAATATTTTAAAATCAACTTTGTACACAAGATTCCATTATTTTAACTGCGAGTGGCAGAGCACTAAAGGAAGGAGGGGGGGGGGGGGTCCTGGAGAGTTGATTTAGCCCTAGGAGTGCTGGGGCTTAACCCCAACCTGATCGCTGAGCTCAGGTTCATGGCGATCAGGACCCATGAGAACCAGCTCCCACCAACGGCTCTTAGGCTAGGGTCAGACGAACTTATTTTTCACGTTGTCCGTGAAAAGGTGCGTTCGAACGAATGGACGTATTTTCTCATGGAATACGCAATAGCGGTCATACGATGCGCATTTACATCCGTGATTTTGTACGGTTCATCAATAAAACACTTTTTGCGTCTGGAAGTTATGTTGGCCGGACATTAGCAGCGTCTGACGTCTCCTAATCACGCACACACGCCACTAGCGGACGCAGCACACTCTGTACGTCAGTACTAGCGGTAACACGTTCTCAAAAAAATGCATTTGTTTGCCGCTTGCGTTGCTTTCTTGCAGCCGTACTTCGTATATTGCCCGTCATTTGCTGCTACTACAGCCGTGATAAAGTGTAGCTGCACACGTGTTCGCAATGCGTTCGTCTGACCCCAGCCTTAAAGCTCTCAGCAGTCACAGGCCATGCCACCACTTACAAGGAGCATCGCAGTAAGAGCCAGATAAAGTTTCGTCTATAGATTTTCACCAACCCAGAAATTTTAGAAGCCATCAGCAGTCTGGCCTCTGGAATTGCAACGCACTAAATGAAGATTATTTCAAAACAGTTGCTCTGGTCTCTGCAATAATCAGGTGAATCTTACATAAGCAGTTACAACAGAACAGAATACAAGTTTACGACGACCCCCTCCCCCATTTGTCCAAAACATAGAATGTACACCTGGAAAATTCAATTGTCTATGGCAGTGACGGTGAACTTTGGCACGCCATATGTTTCTTTCTGTACTGCAGGTCCCAAGATGTTCAGCAACCCAACATGTAGTCTGAAAACATCTGGCTTGCCAAAGTTCACAATTGCTTTTCTATGGGTATGTATAGACTGATATTGCTGTTGTAGAATAGTGGAGCGCCACACTCAAACACTTACACAGTCCACATAATGGCAATTTGGTGTAACACACTGGACGTCCAAAAAGGGGAGGGGGTACTGTGCCCACTACCTTCAATAATATATAAAATTAAGCACAATTCCATTTGCTTATTATCGAAATACATAAGTGCAAATGTGCTCTCATACATTTTACACACAATAACCTGTGTATAATTAATTTGGAAGCACATTTGCATTTAAATACAAAAATAAGCACATGGAATTTATATATTAGTACCACAGAAAACAAACAATATATTTTTCTATATAGATTATACATAATGCTAAGGGTCAACAGATTATCGGTAGCACCGATAATCGAAGCTGATATTTGAGGATTTTCCCCGTTATCGGCTGCTACATTGCTGATAGTACAGACACCTGCTGGCAGGAGAGACGATCCGTTGAGTTGCAGAGGACATCTGCAGCCCATTCGTGAAGTTGGGCGGCTCGGCACCCGTTTGGTTTTTCGCACAGTGGGCCGACATCTTGAATGTCAGCCGCTTGCTGACATTCAAGTGTCTTACACTTCAACGGCCATTCAAGTAAACCAAAACCTCTGAGTTTTGTTTCATATGGAGTTATAGGGATAAGAGCTGGTGACAATTTTTTTTCTTGTCAATTTATATTATTATTATCATCATCATTGAAGCTAGTGGCGTTGTAGCCTTTTTTCCTGTGATATAGAGAGACTGATGCTTTATGCATCCCATCCCTTTCTTAAATCAGGACTCTGCTAAAATGCTCATCCAAGCTCTTATCTTCACCTTGACTACAGTAATCTTCGCTCTGGATTTAAGAGACTGCAGAGGGGGAATCTGGGATCTTTTATGAATGCCTGTGCCAGGCTCATTCACCTCACTTTGTCAATCTCTACACTGGCTGTTTCCTTTAGAATCCACTTAAATACTGGTCCTCACGTACAAAGCTCACCATAACTGCGCCCCCGACCTACATCTCCTCCCTTATTAGCAGGTATATCCCATCCAGACCACTTCGCTCTGCCAATCATCTGATGCCATCAAGCTCCTCGTACCCTCACTCCCAACTCTCGCCTTCAGGAATTCTCCTGAGTTGCCCCCTTTTTATGGAACCCCCCCCCACAACATTAGACTCTCCCCGTCTCTCCAGGCCTTCAAGAAGTCTCTGAAAACATTACTGTAGAAAAGCCTAAAATCGGCTCACTCCATAATTCACCCACTGTACATTTCTTGCTCCATCCAACCCATATGCATCCTGCTACTTCAGGCATTTACCCTCACCTTGTGTGTCACCCCTCTCCTCTTAGATTGTAAACTCTCGAGCAGAGTGTGTGTGTGCTAAAGAACTTGTTAGCAGTATTTATAAACTGCTAACTGTAAAGAAGGAGGAGGGGTTGATATTTGTTTTCTCTCCAGAAAATTTTTTGGTTTTTTTTTTATCCGATGAACTGGGGACACGGACGGCCACACACAGACACACAGTTTCATGTTTTGAGTTCAGGAGTTTCAAAAGTCAAAACGTTTCGCTGATGTTGATTTTGGTTCTGTATTCTAGAATATTTACATTATTTTGTTTTTGTAAACTAAAATGAGTGTGCATCTATTATGTACTACATTACTTGCCCTGTATTTCTCACAAGATCTCAGGTTTTGTCATTCACATGTACATTTAACCTGCACTCTCAAAAACAAAAAAAGGGGGACAGGATGTGCAGAGTGCCCCCCCTTCCAACCCTGCTGCCCAAAACTGGTGAAAAACGATGGGTGAACTTGTAGTTTCTGTTCCACCCTACCACCCAGTGTTACCAGGAGCTCGAATTTTGAATTTCTCAGCTGCCAGTCATTAGTAACATCAGTCGCTGAGAGTGTGCCGGTGTTCGTCCAATACTGCATCTAGTCACAGAATGCCTCTGACAATCTGCAAATGCGCAGGAGTGACGTAACTCCAGCTGATCTGCCAACCAGGTCGTCACGTCACACCCGCAGATCTCCAAAATGAGCATCTTCAATTAAGCAAGCGCAGAGACAATATCTCACCGTCAGATACTACCTCCCGCTTGCTGTGCATGTGCGACTCACGCCACACAGGTGGGATAGAACCATTCACATATACAGTGAGCAGTATACTGCTCACTGAAAGGAGGGGTAATAGAGGTCTAGATACAGAGCAGTGAGGAGTATACTGACTGACAGAAGGGTTAATATGTGCGTATATACAGAGAGTGAGCGCAGTACACTCCTCTGTATCTAGAGACATTACCCCTCCTGCCAGTAAGCATTATACTCCTCACTGCTCTCTGTATAGGTGCATGGCAATATCCCTCCCTGTCCGGAGAGAGCCGTGCCTGCACAGCAGTTGATTAAATATTGCCTATGCGTTTACTGAATCGGAGATGCTCATTTTGACGATTTGCGCATGTGCGGGTGTGACATGACGACCAGCTGGCGTTGCGTAAATCCTGCGGAGATTGTTGGAGACATTAGTCAATGAACACCAGCCTCACCCTCTGAGAGCATCCACAATAGTGATCAGTCTCTGAGTGGCACAGCTTGACGGATGTGTGCAGCTACGAGTTGCATTTGATAGAGAACCTGAAAGTCCCTGCAGCTATGCTCTGAGCACACGCCACCTTTACAGACAAAATAATTTAGGTTCCAAATCGGCCATATTTTCCTGGACATGTATTATCATATACTATAGTTATATTTTTCATGCACTAGCCATCAGCCTGAATAAACGGTGTCCAGGAAAACATGGCCAAACCATAGCCTTGTGGCCCATCCTGAAGCAGAATCAGAGGTTTGATGTAGGGCTGCAACTAACGATTGTTTTCCATAAAATTGATTCATTGGATATTGATAGAAAAAACAAAAACCCTGCCCCCTTTATTCCATAAGGTATTTGCGTTATGTAACATTTGCACGGACATACACATATTAAGTATCTTGCAAACGTTCCGCACACGAGTAAACACGAGCGCCTGCTCAGACTGATGCTTTGTACGCAGCTTAAACCCATGTCTGCTTTCTCCCTAAAAAAAACAAAAAAACACTGCTATGAGTGCTCAGACATAATGTCAGCAAGAAACCAGGGTGGGCACTCGACGCAGCCTGACCCCTTTTGATAAAGTGGTTAGGGTGCATAGATTGTCCCTTTAAAATAATTTCATGAACAAGATGAGCAGGAGTAGGAGTAGGGTCTGCAGGTGGAAGGGAGGGAGTTTATTCAAGGGAATTGACCCGAGTGTGAAAGGGAGTGGATATGAACAAAAAAGACCACATCTGAGGGTGAGAGGGTGTTTTGGGAAGGGACTGTAACAAAGGGAGAGAATGCCAGCTCCAGACCAAAGAGGGGATGTCAGGGTGGTGGCACAGGACTCTAGCTCCAAGTAAGCATAGAACACTAGTAGAAAAGCACCCACACCCAGTGGCAGAACTTAGTTCTGCTACGGTTGTAAACTAATTAAAAACAAACTGGTTATGTCTGACATAAACTAGAGCTAAATTATATGCAGTAAAGCAGTGGCACATCTTCTGCAATCATCCACAGAATCTGAGGTTAACGTTTAACTTGGACTGACTCTAAACAGCGTGTGCCGTACATACACATTTCGATTTAATCGATAAGGAGAATAGTTGACAACTATTTCCGCTGTTGATTAATTCGATTAGTTGTTTCAGCCCTAGTTTGGTGTATTTTTAAACCCAATAGGTGATACCGCAACAATGAGGACCCCCCCCCCCACACACACGCAATTGGTCAGACAACATTGTGGAACTACCATATACGGCTGCATGAAAGGCCAGTCTCATTTACATGATGTGCCAGGACTACCGCCACACAATATAAAAGGGCTAAATTACAATCTTCACGCAAACTAGGGGATGCACCGATAACACATTTTTAGGACCGAGTACAAGTACTGATACTTTTTTAAAGTACTCACCGATACGAGTACCGATACTTTTATTTAAGGTCATGTGACACATGGCCAATAAATAATTTTGGATTTTGCCGAAAGACTGTCCAGTTTATGTTTATATTGAAATGTATGACCAGACACCCCATTTACCCCCTGCACACACCTCATCTCAGATACATGTATACCCACTCATATATACAGAACTCAGACCAGACTTGCCTACATACATATACATGTGTGTATGGATAACACACACACACATTACAGACCTCGGACCAGAAAGACATACATATACACAGACCTCAGACCATTGAGAGAATATATATATATATATATATATATATATATATATACAGACACACATATATCACACAGCCCTCAGACCAGAAATGTGTGTGTGTATTAGGGATAGACCGTTATCACTTTTTAGGCACCGATACAGATTATCGGCAGCTGTTCAGGTTGAAACAGGGCTCTGGGGAAGGGCTGGGCGAGGGGTTGAAACAGGGCTCTGGGGAAGGGCTGGGC
The DNA here is from genome assembly GCA_009667805.1 of Leptobrachium leishanense. Lineage (NCBI taxonomy): Eukaryota > Metazoa > Chordata > Amphibia > Anura > Megophryidae > Leptobrachium > Leptobrachium leishanense. The sequence continues at coordinate 103,211,673 of CM019069.1, read as the reverse complement.
GAGGGGTTGAAACAGGGTCTGGGGAGGGCTGGGCGAGGGGTTGAAACAGGGCTCTGGGGAAGGGCTGGGCGAGGGGTTGAAACAGGGCTCTGGGAAGGGCTGGGCGAGGGGTTGAAACAGGGCTCTGGGGAAGGGCTGGGCGAGGGGTTGAAACAGGGCTCTGGGGAAGGGCTGGGCGAGGGGTTGAAACAGGGCTCTGGGGAAGGGCTGGGCGAGGGGTTGAAACAGGGCTCTGGGGAAGGGCTGGGCGAGGGGTTGAAACAGGGCTCTGGGGAAGGGCTGGGCGAGGGGTTGAAACAGGGCTCTGGGGAAGGGCTGGGCGAGGGGTTGAAACAGGGCTCTGGGGAAGGGCTGGGCGAGGGGTTGAAACAGGGCTCTGGGGAAGGGCTGGGCGAGGGGTTGAAACAGGGCTCTGGGGAAGGGCTGGGCGAGGGGTTGAAACAGGGCTCTGGGGAAGGGCTGGGCGAGGGGTTGAAACAGGGCTCTGGGGAAGGGCTGGGCGAGGGGTTGAAACAGGGCTCTGGGGAAGGGCTGGGCGAGGGGTTGAAACAGGGCTCTGGGGAAGGGGGGGCGAGGGGTTAAACAGGGCTCTGGGGAGGGGTGGGCGATGGAGAACAGGGCTCTGGGGAGGGGTGGGCGATGGGGAGACACAGGGCTCTGGGGAAGGGTGGGCGATGGGGAGACACAGGGCTCCTGGGAAGGGGTGGGCGATGGGGAGACACAGGGCTCTGGGGAAGGGGTGGCGATGGGGAGACACAGGGCTCTGGGGAAGGGGTGGGCGATGGGGAGACACAGGGCTCTGGGGAAGGGTGGGCGATGGGGAGACACAGGGCTCTGGGGAAGGGGTGGGCGATGGGGAGCACAGGGCTCTGGGGAAGGGGTGGGCGATGGGAGACACAGGGCTCTGGGAAGGGGGGGCGATGGGGAGACACAGGGCTCTGGGAAGGGGTGGGCGATGGGGAGACACAGGGCTCTGGGGAAGGGGTGGGCGATGGGGAGACACAGGGCTCTGGGGAGGGGTGGGCGATGGGGAGACACAGGCTCTGGGGGTGGTCATATGGGGAGACACACCATCTGGAGGCAAGGGGTGGGACGATGGTGGGCGATGGAGACAGGGCTCTGGGAAGGAGGGGTGGGCGATGGGGAGACACAGGGCTCTGGGAAGGGGTGGGCGATGGGGAGACACAGGGCTCTGGGGAAGGGGTGGGCGATGGGGAGACACAGGGCTCTGGGGAAGGGGTGGGCGATGGGGAGACACAGGGCTCTGGGGAAGGGGTGGGCGATGGGGAGACACAGGGCTCTGGGGAAGGGGTGGGCGATGGGGAGACACAGGGCTCTGGGGAAGGGGTGGGCGATGGGAGGACACAGGGCTCTGGGGAAGGGGTGGGCGATGGGGAGACACAGGGCTCTGGGGGAAGGGCGTGGGCGATGGGGACACAGGGCTCTGGGGAAGGGGTGGGCGATGGGGAGACACAGGGCTCTGGGGAGGGGTGGGCGATGGGGAGACACAGGGCTCTGGGGAAGGGGTGGGCGATGGGGAGACACGGGCTCTGGGAAGGGGTGGGCGATGGGGAGACACAGGGCTCTGGGGAAGGGGTGGGCGATGGGAGACACAGGGCTCTGGGGAAGGGGTGGGCGATGGGAGGACACAGGCTCTGGGGAAGGGGTGGGCGATGGAGACACAGGGCTCTGGGGAGGGGTGGGCGATGGGAGACACAGGGCTCTGGGGAAGGGGTGGGCGATGGGGAGACACAGGGCTCTGGGGAAGGGGTGGGCGATGGGGAGACACAGGGCTCTGGGGAAGGGGTGGGCGATGGGGAGACACAGGGCTCTGGGGAAGGGGTGGGCGATGGGGAGACACAGGGCTCTGGGAAGGGGTGGGCGATGGGGAGACACAGGGCTCTGGGGAAGGGGTGGGCGATGGGAGACACAGGGCTCTGGGGGGGGGTGGCGATGGGGAGACACAGGGCTCTGGGAGGGTGGGCGATGGGGAGACACAGGGCTCTGGGGAAGGGGTGGGCGATGGGGAGACACAGGGCTCTGGGAAGGGGTGGGCGATGGGGAGACACAGGGCTCTGGGGGGGTGGGGCGATGGGGGAGACCAGGGCTCCTGGGGAGACACAGGGCTCTGGGGAAGGGGTGGGCGATGGGGAGACACAGGGCTCTGGGGGAAGGGGTGGGCGATGGGGAGACACAGGGCTCTCTGGGGAAGGGGTGGGCGATGGGGAGACAGGGCTCCTGGGAAGGGGTGGGCGATGGGGAGACAGGGCTCTGGGGAAGGGGTGGGCGATGGGGAGACACAGGGCTCTGGGGAAGGGTGGGCGATGGGGAGACACAGGGCTCTGGGGAAGGGGTGGGCGATGGGGAGACACAGGGCTCTGGGGAAGGGGTGGGCGATGGGGAGACACAGGGCTCTGGGGAAGGGGTGGGCGATGGGGAGACACAGGGCTCTGGGGAAGGGGTGGGCGATGGGGAGACACAGGGCTCTGGGGAAGGGGTGGGCGATGGGGAGACACAGGGCTCTGGGGAAGGGGTGGGCGATGGGGAGACACAGGGCTCTGGGGAAGGGGTGGGCGATGGGGAGACACAGGGCTCTGGGGAAGGGGTGGGCGATGGGGAGACACAGGGCTCTGGGGAAGGGGTGGGCGATGGGGAGACACAGGGCTCTGGGGAAGGCGATGGGCGAGACAGGGCTCTGGGGAAGGGGTGGGCGATGGGGAGACACAGGGCTCTGGGGAAGGGGTGGGCGATGGGGAGACACAGGGCTCTGGGGAAGGGGTGGGCGATGGGGAGACACAGGGCTCTGGGGAAGGGGTGGGCGATGGGGAGACAGGGCTCTGGGGAAGGGGTGGGCGATGGGAGACACAGGGCTCTGGGAAGGGGTGGGCGATGGGGAGACAGGGCTCTGGGGAAGGGTGGGCGATGGGGAGACACAGGGCTCTGGGGAAGGGGTGGGCGATGGGGAGACACAGGGCTCTGGGGAAGGGGTGGGCGATGGGGAGACACAGGGCTCTGGGGAAGGGGTGGGCGATGGGGAGACACAGGGCTCTGGGGAAGGGGTGGGCGATGGGGAGACACAGGGCTCTGGGGAGGGGTGGGCGATGGGGAGACACAGGGCTCTGGGGAAGGGGTGGGCGGGGGAGACACGGGCTCTGGGGAAGGGGTGCCTGGGTGGGGAAGGTGGGCGATGGGGAGACAGGGCTCTGGGGGGTGGGGCGATGGGAGACACAGGGCTCGGTATGGATGGAGGGAGTCAGGGATAGAGTTGCATGGCTCCCGAAGTCTCCTGACACAAGAAGCAGCAGGGAGGCTATGGGCTCTACATGAGGTCACCATGCAGGGCTGGTAACGGGTGCGGAGCACCAGTAGGGGTGTGAGGCTATGATGATTTCCTGAGGCCTGCGCGAGGGACCGCCCGCGATGTGCAACCCAGCCCTCACCAGCCGATATTCTCCACGGGTTCCCCATGCCTCCGCCGTGCTGCTCCCGCCGCTCATGTCCTCCAACAGGCCCTTTGCCATATCCGCTGAGGAGCCCGCCTCCATCATGGCACGTGTCACAGAGCCCCGCCCCTAACATACACGCCCTATCCCCAGTCAAGTGCGAGGACCCCGGCTGCCACTCAGAATCCCTGTTATCGGTATATCTGCAATGAAACATGCCGATACCAATTACAGGGAAAAACCTGGAGAAAAATAAATAAATAATAATAAAAAAAAAAAAAATATCGGTCAACCCCTAGTGTGTATGTATATACATATTATTCTTTAATTTATAAAGCGCCAGCATATTCCGCAGCGCTGTGCAATAGGCACAGGACAGAGTTACAATACATTGAACAATATTTGACAAACAGTACAGGAGGAGATGAGGGCCCTATTCCCGTAGGATCTCACAATCTAGAAGGGTTGGGTATATAAACATACACATATTACACAGACAGACCTCAGATATATAGATCTCATACCAAACGCTGGCTGCATGCAAGAAAAGCATTTGGCCAGCGTTCCCCTCCGGCGGGCCACATCACTCACCCAGCGGTGGGTCCGGTCGCAGGGCTGTGACGCGGCCGCCGGGCAGTGGAGGCCTTGACGCTGCCGAGATCTCACGGGAGCCTCCCACAGCCCGGCGTCCGCGTCACAGCCCTGCAATGCGGACGCCGAGCAGTGGGAGGCTCCCGCGAGATCTCGGCAGCGTCAAGGCCTCCACTGCCCGGCAGCCGCATCACTGCCCTGCGACAGGACCCACCGCTGGGTAAGTGATGTGGCCCGCCGGAGGGGAACTGTGGCCAAATGCTTTTCATGCATGCAGCCAGCTTCCCCAGCACTCGTGCAAACGGCAGTATCGGGTGCATCCCTAACGCAAACGTTTGCAAAAGAAACATTAAACGAGAGGGGTAAAACAATTTGTGCCTAATCCCGTATTACAAACTAAGCGCAACAACCGCGCGCAATCCTCTACCGCGGGTGAACCTGCACGAGTCCTATACTTAACATTGTGAGCGCAAATGCGAATGTGCGCTGGTACGCGGATGGTATTACAAATCTATTTGCGGTAATTACCACATACCTTTGCGCGCATAATTTTAGCAATTGCAAAAAGCTGTAAATAACGGCATATCTGAACAACCTGGCTAAGGCCAGGTGCACACGAGCGTTATGACGCACTATATGACGTCCGTTGTAGCATATAATGAAGCGGATAGAGAAGAGCACACATACTACGCGTGCAACGCATAACACGCGCTGAAGACGTCCGTCATGGAAACACCAACGCAAAAGCGCTAGGATTGACGCCGTGTAGACGACGTTGGGACATGTGCTGGAGGCAAATTCAGTTTGTATGACGTCCGTCAAAAATAACAGATCGTCTGGCGTCTAACAAATCTCTTCAGTCATAAAGTGCGCCCTTTTTAATGCACGTACTGTGCGCAGCTCGTGTGCACCCGGCCTTACCCGGAAGAAAAACCAGCATACAAAAAATAATGCAGCAACAATATAATGGCAGGTGTGTGTATTATGCTACAGTAATATGTGCTCATTTTGCATCGTATCCTTCCTGGTAAAATCCTTTATAAATAAATAAATCATAGACGCAGAACCCGCATCTGATGCCTCTGCCAGGCGCAATTCAGTTGCATTTGATAGGTGGGTTTCTTCATTTTGATTGGCTGAATGGGTGCCAAAAACTGCGCACGCAAAGATTTTTGCGGGAGACGGCACTTGTGCGCGTCCTGTTCACGCACGCAATTGATCGGCGGAAGAAAAAAGCTGCGAGGATTGTAATTCCAGTGGGGATTTCAGCACGCAAAAGTTTAATGTGTGGCGCAAAAATTTTCGCTTTGCGCGAGGCTTTTTGAGCGAAGATTGTAATATAGCCCAAAGTGTATGGAAAAGCAGGACCAGCAGTTTATTGGTCCTAGCTTATTGGTTTATTTAACTGTGATTATTCCTAAAGAAGGCCAGACAATGCCAGGCTGTGATGGGCACCCCTTGGCACATAGAATGAACGCTGGCTGAGGATTATGGGAAGCAGATTCCTCAGCAAATGGCATACAAAGCATGATCCTCCACGGGCCGTTAAAGTCTCTAAGTACTCGCATGTCTCGATGTCAGTACATATGGCGGAGGGTGACATGTGAAGGCCGGAGGGGGGAGCATCTGTGAGTGCGGGCCTGCCTTCACACATGGCCGCTTGAGTCGTTGAGGGCTTTTCGCGGCTCTCACCTCGATTACTTTCTCCTTTTTCTTCTGCTCGGTCTTCTTGCTAGCCGCCGGCGGCGCCGGCGCTTTCTTGGGCGGCATTGCGGGACACGCAGCTTAGATCCTGCGCTTCTGCAGCAGGCAGAGGGCTCGCTTTACGGCAACTTGTGGGAAGGAAAGCGCGGATGACGTAACAGCCGGCCCGAGATACCGCGAGAGCAGTGGCGTGGCCACGCTTCAACGACGCTTCTGTAGTAAACTTGGAACTTTTTCTCTTGACGCTCGGTCAGTGCGCCGCATGCCAGAGCTGTCAATCACATAATGCTGCATGCCGGGATCAGCCTTAACTAGTGCGTAAAAATGTTCATAATGTCCGAAATTAATCAAAGAATAGATCTGCAAGGTAATGTTTTTGCAGGGACAGGCGCTCAAACACGGTGTGGTGCTAAAGTTGGTTCTCCGAGACCGCTTTCAGCTCAATGCCCCGCCCTCCAGCTCAATGCCCCGCCCTCCAGCTCAATGCCCCGCCCTCCAGCTGCGCGTGCGCGAGAGCCCGGGTATCACGGAAGCAGCTTTAGTAGCAGCACACCGGCATGTGTGAGGTTTAGGAAAAGCCTGGGGGTGGAGGTGAAAAAGAATGTGTTATGAAAAGGAAACCTAAATGAGTGAGAGTATCACCTCGTTCTTTATTAAGGCATATATAATAATAAGTGGTGAATTTATATCACCGTAGATTAAACAACTTGTAAACCAATACATCACCAGAGCACATAGAAAGCTAACCTGAGGGCTTGAGACCCTTCTGGAACATGCTGGAAACTAACTAGAATGGGTGAAATCCCCCCCCCTCCCATCATACACCTTGTAGTCCAGAGTTTATTTCTCTTGACTGTTTTATACAACATACACATTACATGTATGATGCATAAAATCAATTCACAGAGGTAGAAAAGTGGATTGCAGATAAAAAAAAAATCTAAATACTGATGAAACTGTTAACCCTTTCGCTGCTGAGGCTTTTCCCACCCCTGTGCTGAGGTCATTTTTACTGGTTTTGCTCATCATGTTTAAACGTGTTTTTAAGGCTTATTTTAGTATATGACCCAGACATATTATATATCGTTCTTTCCGTCAGACTCTGCAGATTCATAATATATCATTATTATATGTATACGTTATGTCATGTCTGTATATTATAACAAAAAATGCAATAAAATATGTATTTTCAATAATTTACAACGTGTAAAGTGTTTTTCTTCACATTTTAACATGCGAGCAATTGCGGTTATATTTTGTATGGAGTGCGCTTGTTAAAAAAATTAGAGATGGGGTCTCGTTCAATTTTTTTGGGGGGAAAATTACACGATTTTTAACAAACGCACCGCATACAAAAATCGTTAGTGCAGCATCATGTTCACATTATAATTGAAATGGGAACAATATTGCTGCATTAACGAACCAAAAAAAAAAAAACTTTTTTTTTTTCTAATATATTTTTAATTTTTATTTTTTTTAAAAAACTTTTTTCACTGTAGTGTTTGGCCGATCCAACCATACCAAACTTTAACCCCTAGCTGCCACGGATCGGGAGATGGAGTTCCAATGAACTCCCGATCCGTGGCAGTTGGGGGTTAACTCTAGGACTGGCGTCATCGTGCTATGCCCGATGCCAGTCCTCAGGGGGAGTTCCCGGAGGCTTGGCCGACATCCAAGATGTCGGCCGACATCCAAGATGTCGGCCAGCTCTGGGAAAGGATCGCGATCCAGCTCCCCAGGGGTTAATGCCAGGCACCATTTGGAAGGGCAGGCTGTGCCCTTCCAAATGGTGCCTGGGTTAACCCCCGCAACGCCGCCAATCGAGAGGGAGAGAGGTCCGAAGGACCTCCCCCCCTCCCTTTCAGGCGCCTCCTCCGCACATGCGGGGGGGCGCCTGAATTAGGTGTCATCGCGCTGCCGCGATGACACCTAATTTCATCGGCGGCGGTTCCGGATGCTGGGCTGACATCGAGGATGTCAGCCCGCACCGGAGGGGCCAGCGATCAGCCGGAACCCGGCCGAACGCTGACCCCAAAGGGAGGACGCGCTCAGCGCGTCCTCCGCACAGCGGGAGCCATGCGGAGGACGCGCTCAGCGCGTCCTCCGCATGGAAGTGGTTAAACTACATAAATTACAAACTCTATGAGGGTTATTCAGAGAGCCTGAAAAGCAGGAGAATGACTGGAGAATGAAAAATTCTAGGTCAAAATAGCCTATTTGGAAAGTGAGATGAAACGGAGAATTTTTCTGGTTTGGCTATTTTGACCTAGAATTTTTCATTCTCCTGCTTTTCATGCTCTCTGAATAACCCTGTATGTGTCAGGACTCAGGACAAAATCAAATGGTACACTGACCACAGTCACTGCTCTCAAATATCTAGGTATGTGGTTAGACCCAAATCTATCGCTTGGCCCCCACATCGAAAAACCCATCTAAACTTTATCCTAGTTGCCCTGTACAGAAACAAATCCTGCCTGAGCCCCACGGCGCACTAGCGTGAGTTAAAACGCACTTCCGGCGTTCCAGTGTCCACTCGACGCCCCCCCCCCAGTGCTGCAAAGCGCAATCCTCCTATGGAGGATCGCACTTTGCAGCTCCTTCAACGCACATCCTAGCGCATCGACGGGGAGGATCTTTAGACGTGCGCGAGCATGTGACCGGCCCTGTCCGAAGCATCACAACACTGCAACGGACGCTGGTAAGTGCGTCATAACGCGTGCTAGTGCGCACAAAAAAACGCCTCGTGTGCACCCGGCCTTAACTGGCCGTTGCTGGAATCTAGACGCGCCCTTCACCTTTCCAACCTGGTGTTTAAGAGCTTTTCTGGGACGCTCCACCCTACCCCAATAGGCTGCTTCCCTCAGCAGTTCCCTCATCCAATAACCTCCGATCCAGGACCAGCAACTTACTTGCAATACCACAATACAAAAAGAAAGTGGCTCGATCCTCATTTTCATTCAGAGCACCACAATTATGGAATGACCTCCCAGACGCCATCAATTCTTCCCCCAGTCTAAAGTCCCTTAAGAGATCTCTATTAACATACCTCAATACGGAATGCACCTGTAACAATGAATATATTTCTTACATTTTATTTTCCATTAATCTGTATATTTGTGTTTTTTCAATATCTTGCATTTTATGACTTTATTTCTGTAACAATTCAATGCTCTTGAACCCAGGATATGCTTGAAAACGAGAGAAATCTCAATGTATCCTTCCTGGTAAGATCCTTTGCAAATAAAATACACAGTCCCTCATACACTAAAGGGTTATTCAGTCCTTGCATTGTATGGTGCAATTTCGTGGCAGTTGGTCTATTCACTAAACTATCAATTCAAGAAATACTGGTAAAATACGATGCAGCACGCTCCAGATTGGTGATCTTCGGCAGGAGAAAAATTGTCCAATAGAGAAGTAATAGTCAATCTATGCACAGAATGCGAAGTGTTGGTGAAATGCCCAGATTTTTGGCGTTTCAGGTCGACCGGTTTGAACAGGCGAATCTCATAGGAGTCAATGGAAAATAAAAATAACCATTTTTAATTTAAAAACGGAACCTTTTATTCTTTTCATTTCAGCAAAAGGTCTTTTTTAGAACATCTTTTTGTGCTTTTAAAAAAAATTGGGAATCAAGAATTTTGTCTAAAGCATTTTTTTTATTAGACATTTTAATTCATTTAAATGCCTAGGAGAATAGAGTTCAGGTACTTTTTTTCTGCAGTTCGGCAACGCCATCTACATTGTGCTACGGTGGATAATGAATTCACCGAACCTCAGCGAAATAGAATCGCCAAAGCGCACAGCACCAAAAGTGTGCTGAAATTTCAGTGCTTTGTGAATAACCCCTTAAGAGTTAAGGATCAGAGGTGGCTCTCGAAGTCTGGGTTCACACTTTCGCATTGCAGCGCATTCACGGCCATAGACTGCAGCGGTGAGCACGCTGCAATACGCCCCAAAGAAGGTCCTGTACTTCTTTGGGCGTAGGACGCTTTACAGCGTGTTCCTGCACGCTGTAAAACGCCCAGGTGTGAATGGGTCCCATAGGAAATCATGGGATTTCCGTGTTTCGGCGTTTTATACAGCATGCAGGAACGGCTGTAAAATGCTTAGGCAGTAGGTTAAGGCTTCCCTACAACTGGGGCCTCACATTATGGAATGTAAAATGCCATTGTATTAATATTCTACAAAATTTACTCCTAGTCACAAACGCCTGTCTACCACGAGAAGACTTCTTAATTTCTAAATATTGTGTTGAAGGGCCTCAAGTTTGAGCTTGGCATTAGGTCACACTAGAGATTACCCCCAAGGGGTATAAGTATAAAGCCGCTGGTATCTTAAGTGTATCCCCACTTCTAGTTAATATAAAACAAGATGCCAAAGGCATATGGGAGCGCCTAAATTCTAAGCTAAAGGGTCAAATTGATCTCAACTAGGAGCACCAAAATAAAGGGTCTAGATGTTAATTTCAAATACAGGTCAGAACACCTTAGAACACATAAAAATTAAACAAGCCAGCAATTGATCGCATACATCATAGGAAGCAGTGAAGCAACATGTTCTGTCGCATAAGTCCAAAATAGCCTCAGGAGCCCATAATTCCTGTAAAGAGAGAAAAACAAGACTATCGCGCAATATGTACTGAACCGATTGGAGCCCAACAAAATTTAATGAACTCTGAGAATAACACTCACAAAAGGTGGAGCCTTCAAGACTCCAATCGTGTGCGTCTGAGCCTCTTTAAAAGGGGGGCTCCTCCCATCAAACGGGACTTGATCTTGTTTGGTCCGAGTCAGATGTAACAGCAGTATCTCCGATAAATGTACAAATATAGTACAGCTCTATATGGGCACATACACTCACGTGCTAAAGAGCCTCCTAACTGGGTGGCTCAGCAGAAGTGTTTAGGACCTCTTTCAATCCAAGGGGGTCCCACCTCGCCTCTCCCGATGCGGTCCTTGTCCTGCTAGGCTCAGATAGCGATGACCATAAGTGAGGGGAAATGGCTAATGGGTAGATCTTTACTAAAACATTTATTCAATAAAAGCTAATTAAAATATGAACCCGAGACACCTTTCACCCGCTCTCTGCAGGCCTTCTCAAAATCGCAATCTGGTATGTATGGCCGTCTCCATCTTATATAGACCTCCCTTATTAGTCCAAGGAAACCGCATGTCAGCGGCGTGCATGTCAAATATCCGGCGCATTCGCGTTCCAGACCCCATTAGTCACTCCAATATGACAGGTTTCCGTTTCCACCGTCTCCGGATCCTTGAAATCGGCAACTTTTACTTTAATTTTCATCAAGAGTTACAATCATAGGGAAGGAGGGAACTTAAACATCATAGTGCCCAAATAATGATCCAAGAGATACAATAGACCAAATGTGTATATAAAAGATGAAAAACATAAGGACACACTTATAAAAAAATGGCAGACCTCAAAATCTATATTTAATTCCCTTGGGGTCATTGCATCTAAAATGTAAATCCACCTCATCATCTCTGTTTTAATCAGTCGTTCACTAAGGTTATCTCCTCGCCAGTTACTTGCAACTTTATCAATTGCCCAACCAGGTCAGATTTTGCAGATCACCTTGGGGAAATACAGACTGAATCCTGCAATCACTGAGCAGCAAATCATAGCACCTGTGCTGTGCTTCAGATATCCTGCAAACCTGGCGAGGCAGAGGGTCCTGAAATTAAAACCTTTTTTTTTTTTGGTATAAATCAAAATCGACAAACTAGAATTTTTTTTTTTTGACCTTTAAACACTTCTATTCCAGACATGCATATCCCTTTAATGTCAGTTATCACGCATGGGATATTTTGATCCCTTTATGTAACTATTTTAAAAGTTTCTGCCAAATGTGACATTTTTCTCCTACATTTTTTGTAACACGCAAAGAACACGATACATGACTTTTTTTTTTAAAAAGAAGAATTTATACTACTGTTACCGGAATCCACCTGGTTCACTCGGGACGAGGCCGGGCCGGCACGGACAAGGATTGACTGGACACGAGTCTCTTCAGGAAAGGCAAACTTTGTGACGTCACAGATGCTCACACAGGATTCAATCGCTAAGAGTGAGACCCGATCTCACTCCGACAAGGGGTCTTATACCCCGAATACATAATTAGGTACATCCCAAATAGCCCACCCCGCTGTGACACTATCCCACCCCACGTGGGTCCGTACCTCCCTTAAATCGAATACAAAGACATTCCACACATTGGTCATAAATTGGCAAACTTCATGCTATTCTGACAATAGGAGATTTACACTTTCTCTGGTTCCTGCCTATGCCCACCTCCCTAAAGCTTGTTTATTGTATATTCTAGAGAAGGCCTCGTCTGGTTTCACACTCCTCTTTGTTCAACAGCCTGCTTCTCTGACCTTGATGTATCTATTCTTCATCCTGTCACTTGTGTGCCAGCTACGGCCTGGATCCACGTTAGGTTTTAATTGCTTTGCTGTTAGTTCAACACATTCCTAAGATTCTATGTAAGCTACATTCTAATTTCATCTAATATCTACTATTTAGATTCAAGTGAACCAATGTTTCGAGCAAGATGGCCGCCTGGCTCAAGATGGTGGCTCTCCTGACCTGAGTCCCTTTCATTCCCCCCTTGGCTCAAGTCTCAGATTCTCCTTCTGAGACTTGTAGCCACTACACTCCGCTATTGCTATCCTTAAATACCTCATACTTCAGGGGACCCATCCTTGCTTGGAACATGTCTTGTGGGATCATCAGTGGTATCTTTTGTGTAGGTGTCAGAGCTCTCTTGCATAGTGGCCATAGACATAGGGATACTACTGTACCGCATAGGGCTATCACCAGGATCACTACCACCATCAATATCATGGATCCAATCTGTGAGATATATCCCAGGATTGATCCGAACCAATCTCCGATTGCTCCGAACCCACGTAGTGGATTCCAGCCCTCGGCAGCAATCTGCCTAGCCATATTCTGCAACTGGACTACCTTCTCTTGGTGATCCTGGATTACTTGGTAGTAGTCTGGAACCTCATGTGATGTGTTCTCTGATGAATGTACAACACTCATAATGAATTGTCATTTCACACAGTCCATTCAACGCTGCACTGATCTGTTCCAAAGCCATATCATGTATCATTTGTAACTTCTGGATCTCTCTCATCGCAAGATTCAGCAACTGGATATCCATGCTTGTCTTATTCAGTATCTCATCCATCAAATTAGCGTAACTGTTCATTCTCACCATCAACTCTCTCCCCCATCCAGTCCATGCTGGAAACCACGCCGAGATTCGATCTTTCTTCGTAAACAACTCTGTTTTTCAAACACTATGGGTACCTAGGGTGTAGTGCAGTGTCCGTGTCCATATCATCCCCTCTTACCCTCTGGATTGGAATCAGTCTGGCTAAGTAACACATCCCTGTAACTGAAGGTGGGACCCATGTGTAACACCTTTCCACAACACACCTGGTAACCCCCCGTCAGTATAAATGGTTATAAATGTAGTGTCCCTTTTGACATCTCTATCAGCCGCCCCAATCGTTTCAACAGATCCAAAGCATTCCTCTTATCCACAGTTACAAGAGACCAACAACTGACAATTGCGAATGTAAGTGCCTTTGCCCTAACCACGATAAACCCTGGCCCGCTCCCTGTGTCTAATCTGTATACATATGCAGTCCAATTGAATCTACTTGAATGGCATGGATTATCGCCTGTCCCTGAATTATTCCCTCCCAACTGAAAACACCACTCTGGTGGATACACAGGTCCGGAAATGGGATAGTCAGGTGTGAACGCCTCTGGCTTTGTCTGGGGTTCAACCACATTGTGCATCGTAATATTCCCTGACGCAAATGTGCTCAAATTCATTGGGATCGAAGCAAAAAGGTATATGAATTGTCTCTGGGTGTAGTCTGCTGCACACCCAACATGCAGTTTGTCCAGACTTCTTGGCGTATGCATATTTAAATTTCACAAGTAGATGTCCTCGTGGCGTAATTTCTAGTTCCGCATCCCGCCGATGTCTCCACATAGTGTAGTTCTCCACCATCGGACGTGTATCATTCCCAACTTCGGAGGTATCTGTTTTGCTAGCTGCACCTGGCCACCTGGGGCAGGTCCCATGGGACAGTCCATAAATCAGATTTGCAAGGTACAATATCAGTACCAGAAATGCCCCAAGTGTCAAGATCCCTTGGGCAACTCTTTTCACAGTCACATAAACCCAATCCCTCCCCACCAGAATTTCAAAAGTAAAAGTCATTTCTGGTTGATCAAGGGTTGGGGCAGGGCCCCTAAAAATAGCCCTTGGGGTATCCCCCGGGGATCCCTTTGCTCCCCCGTTGGTGGGTGGTCAGGCATTATTGTGTCCGTCAAAACACCCACTTGATGAGTCTTTTATTTTAAGTGCTCGAGACTGTGGTCTTTGTCAGCTTTAGCCTCAATGGATTGGTCTCATTAGTGACGACCCTCCACTCTGGTTCATGATTGGCTGCTGCCTTCAGTCTGGAGTGATGTATCCACGGAACCACCTTGGCAACCTTCACTGCTGTAGGGGTTGATAATAGAACAAGGACCTCTCCATTTTGGGCCTAGTGGGTCATTTTTCTACTCCTTCACCCATACCGAGTCACCTGGACAATACTTATGCAGTGGGGGATATAAAACGTGAGGTATATTATCTCCCACCCAACTATTCAACTTTTGCATTGATTTACCCAACATTACAACCTGTTCATTTAGTTTAGTTTCACCCAATGCCCGAAGGTCCCCCCTTAGTCCATTAATTAGAGGGGTAGGCCGTCCAAACACCAGTTCATACGGACTTAGCTTCAATTGGGGGGGGGGGTTGGCCTGCACCTAATGTGCAATAAAGCTATCGGCAGCACATCCAACCAGCCTAGTGACGTTTCTTGGCACAGTTTGGACATTAGTGTTCTGTTCATTCGCTCGACTTTTTCCGAGCTCTGGGGCCTGTAAGCCGTATGCAGCTTCCAGGTTATGCCCAACAGGCGGGCAAGCTGCTGCAAACAGTTCTGTATGAAAGCTGGGCCATTGTCCGACCCTTTTCAAGGGGAAGTCCATACCGTGGTATTACTTCTTTCATTCGACTTCTCACCACTTCCGTCGTCATCTCGGTCCTTGTGGTAAAAGCCTCCACCCATCCGGTTAGAGTGCACACCATCACGAGCAGATACTTGTATCCTTTGCAAGGTGGTAACACCGTAAAGTCTATTTGCAACGATGCCATTGGGGACAGCCCGACTGGCTGCTTTCCTGGAGGTTGAGACGGGCCTGCTCTTGGGTTATTCTTGGCACATGTCACACACTGCTGGGCTATTGCTTTGCAGATCACTGACAGTCCCGGTACGTAGAAATGTGGCTCCAGTTGTTGCTCCATCATTTCTCTTCCTCCATGAGTACTGGCGTGAAGTGCTCTCACGATCTCTGGAGCCAATGTTGCTGGCAAGACTATTTTCCTGTCTGCCAATTGGAACCATCCATCTTCTCCATATTCTCCTTGTTCTTCCGACAGCCACTTCTCCGAATACACCGGTATCCAGTCAACGGAGTCGGTAATAGTGGGGCACACACTGCTGATCTGGCCTTGTATCTCTCGAGTTCCTCCTGTTTTCCCCAAATAAATTCTTCTCGTGGTTGGTAATGCCGGCAGGCGAAGTACAGCAGGTCTCGCCTCTTCTGCACATCTCTTACTGCTGGCACAAAGAAGTTCACTTTTTTTCATTCGCGGCAGGTTGTTTTCGATAAGGGTTTCTCTGAGTAAGAACTTCACCAGTGGGGCTTGATATTCTTCTGCTCCCAGTTCTCCCAGGCTTAGCAGCATTCTTGTGAACCTCAAATTGTTATGAGGGTTAGCTGTCAGATTGTCAAAACGTTCAGCGAAATTTTCTGCTCGTTCAACTTCAGTTATTACTGTATCTTCTCCACTCTCCCCCACTAATTTTATGCCGAAGAACTTCAGCATCATCTTGTATGCTCGGCGGAGCCTCTGCTGAAATTCTGAGGTGTTCTCCAGTAGCCGTGCTTCTTTAGGACTCAGAGGCGTGGAGTAAAAATTTCGGCCTTGTCCTTGGTTTGGGAAAAGCCATTGGATAGAATCATAGTAGTTTTCAAGCAATTCGTCATCAGCAATCCATTTTTGTAAAATAATATCAATAAACTCTACTTTAGGTTCGAATTTTCTCCAGTTCATATAAAATTCGTAGATTGGCATTGGGTCTTGTTCCTCTTGCTTGCAGAGAAGGACTTTGGATACTTGTTCAGGGGGTACCAGTGGCTTTGCAGCGGCCTTGATCAGCCCGTCTGTTCCCTTTAGGGATTTCATCATGACCTTTCTGGTGGCCACGACAGTGCAGGATACTGACAGCAGTTGGTTTCCATACCGCCTCCAGTAGGGCAGCGATTTCAGCTGCATACTTTATCTGTTGTCCTGAAGATGTGAGTAGTCCTCTTTCTTTGTATAGCGCACCATGTGCATGGACAGTCATAAAAGCATACTTGGAGTCGGTGTAGATGTTCACCCTTTTTCCCTTGGAGATTTCGAGGGCCCTGGTCAGGGCTGTTATCTCAGCCAGTTTGGCTTCAATAATTTCTTCTGCTGAGACGACTGCATAGCCGGAGAGACTTTCCTTCCATCATCCATGTAGCTGCTACTATCGGTGAATAGTTGTAGATCGTATTTGTCTAGGGGTATGTCTTTCAGATCTGGTCTGCTACTGAATACTTCTTCCATGACTTGGAGGCATTCATGATTTGGATCCTCTTCACAGTCAGGCAGTAGCGTAGCTGGATTCAGGGTAGCGATGAGGTCCAGATGAACCCGTGTATTCTCACACATCATGGCTTGGTATTTTGTCATCCGGCTATTACTGAACCAGTAGCATGTGGCACCTTGACATGTAGAACTTGTCCAAGGATTAGCTTGTCTGCCTCTGCGATGAGCATTGCGGTGGCTGCCACTGCTTTCAGGCATGGGGGTAGGCCACAGGCCACGGGGTCAAGCTGCTTGGATAGGTAGGCCACAGGCCTTGGCCATGTGGCCTAAGTTCTGGATCAGCAAGCCTGTTGCTGTTTGGTTATGTTCATGCACATACAGTTGGAATGGCTTGCTGTGATCTGGCAATCCCAATGCTGGGGCTTCCATCAGGAGGGTCTTTAATTTCAGAAAGGCCGCTGCCTGTTCCTCTTCCCAGAGGAAGGGGTCATGTCCCCCCCCTTTGTGGCTTGATGCAGGGGCTTGGCAATGTCTGCAAAATTGGGGATCCATAGGCGACAGAAGCCTGCAGCTCCTAGGAACTCACGGACTTGTCTCCTTGTCTTTGGCTGGGGAATACGGCATACTGCTTCCTTCGCTCAGCTCCTAGTGCACGCTTAGTACCTGTAAATTGAAAACCTAGATACTTCACACTTTCTTTGCATATTTGTGCTTTCTTCCTAGAAACCTTGTACCCGGCTTGGTTTAGCAGATGCAGCAGGGCTTTGGTGGCAGAGAGACAGTCTTTTTCTGTAGGGGAAGCAAGTAATAAATCATCTACATATTGTAGTAAAACAACCTTGTCTGGCTGAGCATTGAAGGACAGGAGGTCCTGGCTGAGCGCGCAACCAAAAATCGTGGGCGAGTTTTTGAAACCGAGGGAGGCGTGTCCAGGTCATTTGATGACGTGCTCCCGTAGTAGATTCCTCCCACTGGAATGCAAAAAGGGGCTGGCTTGCTGGAGCCAAGCAGATGAAAAAGAAAGTGTCTTGTAAATCAAGCACTGTGTAGTATTTAGTATCGCCAGGTATTAACGCCAATAAATTGTATGGATTGGGTACTACAGGGTGCAGAGTTACGGTGGCTTCATTAACGGCCCTTAGGTTTTGGACTGGGCGGTATTCTTGCGTGCCCTCTTTCTGTACTGGCAGTAATGGCTTGTTCCATGGTGACATGCAGAACTTCAAAATCCCATGATCTTTGTAAATGTGTTTGAATATTCTGCTTGGCTTTCTGCGGAATATGATATTGTCAGAGCCACAGGCGTGGCGCCTGGTTTCAGATCAATACACTGGAGGAATATTTACAGCGTGTCCCCCGGGAAGAAATGTAATTTGGGCTTGCAATTTGCAAAGGATATCCCGACCCAGGAGTTGGATGGGACATTCGGGCATATACAAAAATTAAATGTTCTACATTGTGCCCACCCACACTACATTTCCGCGATGCTGGAAAAGGATACTTAGCAGATACCTCCATCTCCATCCATAATGTCAACCTCATTCCCCATTGGGGGTGCAATTTGCTGTGTTACAACAGAATATTCAGCGCCAGTATCAACCATAAAAATTTCATCTTTGTCTCCCACCGTTACTGTGACCGTGGGCTCGTGATTACCTAGTGGGATGGGCCCAGGTCCGCGTCAATATATACCTTGTCCCTCAAATGACGTTCCCGCCAAACCCACAAAATCCGACCCGGCAGCGTCATTTCGTTCGTACCTGCCATTGTTTACCTGCCCGTTGGAGGCACAGTGACCTCCCGAGGCGCCCAATCTTTCCAAGAATGCACTCGGGGGGTCTTTAATGTCCTGCACAATATCCGCTATTTTTCCCATATTTGTGGGCTTTTTCCCTCCCGCTTTAACCCCCATCATTACTGCTGTGCGGTATGTTTGTAAGTGAGCTATACCCTCATTAGTATTGTACGGCCATTTGGGATCTGTTTTGGGGGTAATGTTCCTCTGCCCACGCTTCTGGATTAACCAAAGCGTCTTCCACTGCCTGGGCTAGAAGAATTTTCCGGGCGCTGTTAATACGGGCTCTTTCCTCTGTTGTGAACATTGTAAGCAATAGTTGCTGACAATTTGCCCAAGTGGGATTATGTGTGAGCATAACTGATTCTATCATACTGGCCACTGCTGCAGGATTCGCAGAGTAGAGTGGTGTATGTGTCTTCCAATTAAACAAATCTGTTGTCGTAAACGGGACATATGTGTATTGTACCGCCCCCGGCTCTCCGTTTTCTAACAGGGGACCTGGTACCTCCCGCAAGGGGAGCTGCAGTTTACTCTTCCCTGGGTTGTGCGGATATACATCTCGGGGTTTATATATATTGTTGGCAGCCCGTGTGGTAGCCCCATGATCTCCATCCCCATCTCCACTCTCTTTAGGGGTTACTCGTTGGTAGACGGCCCTGTCAGGCATCTCGATCTTTTCTGCAATTATCTCATCCCCATCATCCTCCGCCACCTCCTCCGCGATCTCACGAGCAGGAGCTGAGGGAGCAGGCGGTTAATAGCAGCAGCCTGCCCCCTCCTCTCCACCGCGGCACTCAAAGCCTCCCTAGCTGCCCCGTAACAAGGCAGATATGGCGGCGTAAGGGAATCAATCTGCTCCGGGTGTCCTGTCAACACCAGTTTACCCTTTACATTGTAGCGGGGGGTTTCCTGCTTCTTATCTTTCCCCGCTAACATAATAAAATGACTCTTATCCCTAACACAATACCTCCATATATCTATGTACGGGTACTGATCAGGGTGACCATACCTTCCGGTAATAAAGGAATGCATTTTCTGTATTAATTCTGGATCCATAGATCCCTGCTCTGGCCATTCGGGGACCAACATCGGCCAAACTATAGTACATAACAATTTTAATTTCGCTTTACCCAATTCTACACCATAGTGATGCGTTTCATACAGCGCTTCAAAATTGCGCACCATATATTCCAAGGGTGTTTCACCCTCCTTTGCCTTCTTGGGTTTAGATGACCCATTACCCATGGTTACTCTTGAAAGGAATAACTTCTTCACAATACAGGTATTACTTTCGGCAAAATCACCTTTAAATCAACTGTCTGGTACTTCAAACAACAGTTCTCTCGTGTCGTATTCGCTTCCTCCTTTGGTAGCCAACTGCAGTCGCCTGAGCTGGAAACGTACCTCCGGAGTCCACTCTCAGATTTGCTTCCTTGCTAAGCAAGTAGGCGCACACTCACTCACAACAGTCTCAGCACTCACCGCCTGTACTTTACCAGATACATCAGCACAAAACAGTACATAAACAATTCTACTCTTTCCCTGTAGCCTAGGGCACGCTGACCCTACCTGGCTCCTTATACCCAATTAATTGATCTCTACTCTTATCTGCTTTTCGGCTATGTATATCCTGTCCTATGCAACACTCTCTCCTGCTACTCCAATTTGCCTAAAGGCAATTAACCCACCAGGCACCACTGCAGCTACCGCTGGCCCTGACTGGCCCCCTCCCTTTTGACCAAGATACACACAGCATCGACTCGGGCGCTCAGCCCAGTCACAGGATCCTCCTCCTTTCCTTGTCCATGTGCAGCAGTTCTATTTACAAACACTAACTATGACAATACTGCTCCACGTTGCTACCCTCTCCTCCTTTCCAGAACACCTTAATTAATCTCCGATCCCCCGGGTTCAGACACGCGCTAGCCACTCTACTGGCCCATGTGCTGTTCGTGCTGTCGGCGGCGGGTTCGCATACTAACGAGACCGTGGGTCTCCTTATCCAACTTCGGTCGGACGTTTCCCCCTATACCGGTATCCAGTACGTACAGACACCTTACCTATCGCTGCGCTGCTTGCGGTTTCCTCGGACTCGGTGGTGTCCCAGCTTCCCGGGCCGGGGGTCCGTTTGGGACGAGACGAGGTCCACTGAACAGGAAATCCTGCTTGGCGCTTGCAGATGTCAGCTCACCTTCAATGGACGCCCAACCGGCGGGATCGCTCGCACCTGCAGTCAACCGCTACAGTGTCCAGTAGCCGCACCGGTTAAGGCCTGGATCCCGGACGAGCCCCCAAAAATGTTACCGGAATCCACCTGGTTCACTAGGGACGAGGCCAGGCCGGCACGGACAAGGATTGACTGGACACGAGTCTCTTCAGGAAAGGCAAACTTTATTGTGACGTCACAGATGCTCAAACAGGATTCAATCGCTAAGAGTGAGCCCCGATCTCACTCCGACAAGGGGTCTTATACCCCGAATACATAATTAGGTACATCCTAATTAGCCCACCCCCGCTGTGACACTATCCCGCCCCACGTGGGTCCGTACCTCCCTTAATCGAATACAAAGACATTCCACACATTGGTCATAAATTGGCAAACTTCATGCTATTCTGACAATAGGAGATTTACACTTTCTCTGGCTCCTGCCTATGCCCACCTCCCTAAAGCTTGTTTATTGTATATTCTAGATAAGGCCTCGTCTGGTTTCACACTCCTCTTTGATGTATCTATTCTTCATCCTGTCACTTGTGTGCCAGCTACGGCCTGGATCCTCGTTAGGTTTTAATTGCTTTGCTGTTAGTTCAACACATTCCTAAAATTCTATGTAAGCTACATTCTAATTTCATCTAAATACTATTTAGATTCAAGTGAACCAATGTTCTGAGCAAGATGGCCGCCTGGCTCAAGATGGTGGCCCTCTCCTGACCTGAGTCCCTTTCATTACAACTAAGCAAAAAACAACAACAAGAATTGAGTCCACATCAGTGATCCCTATCCGTAAATAGGAAACTTGGTTGTATTTGATACAGTCCTAACCTCAACATCTGAGGAAAGGGATTTAGGGGTTATTATTTCAGAGGATCTAAAGGTAAGTAGTCAATGTAATAGAGCAGCAGGAAATGCTAGCAGAATGCTTGGTTGTGTAGGGAGAGGTATTAGCAGTAGGAAAAGGGAAGAGCTCATGCCACTGTACAGAGCACTGGTGAGACCTCACTTGGAGTACTGTGTGCAGTACTGGAGACCGTATCTCCAGAAGGATATAGACATCTTAGAGAGAGTTCAGAGAAGGGCTACTAAAATGGTGTACGGCTTGAAGGAGAAAAGTTACCAGGAAAGGCTTAATGATCTTAACATGTACAGCTTGGAAAAAAGACGAGACAGAGGAGATATGATAGAAACATTTAAATACGTAAAGGGAATCCACAAGGTAGAGGAAGGGAGTATATTTAAAAGGAAACAAAGTAGCAAAACAAGAGGACATAGTCTTAGATTAGAGGGGCAAAGGTTTAAAAGTAACATCAGAAAGCATTATTTTACTGAGAGGGTGGTGGATACATGGAACAGTCTTCCAGTTGAAGTGGTAGAGGCCAAAACAGTAATTGAATTTAAGCAAGCATGGGATAGGCATAAGGCTATCCTAAACAAAAGATAAATCCAGGTAAAGTATCCATGTAATTGGGCAGACTAGATGGGCCGAAAGGTTCTTATCTGCCGACATTTTTCTATGTTTCTAGGTTTCCTCCAACCTGGGTATTCTATGAGCTCCGCTCCCCCCCTCCCCCGGAAGGATAGCTCTGTAGACAGCCAGTTATACTGGGAATGCTACTAGTCTTGCTGTCCTGCTAACAAAAAAAGCTTCGTCAGCAACGTATGCCGCTACCTTAGAGAAATAGATGCATTCAATTCTAATCCCATTTCACATGAATACACTAAGGATGGTAAAAATGTAAGCCAAGCAACCATTCTCTGTAGCAGAAGCCCACCCAGGTAATTAGTCACCATAATCAGTCAGGTATATAAGTGGTCCAAGTGTCCTTATATTTAATACTCCTTTAATAAACACCTGTCCCCAGGGCGTGGCATGACGCAGAGCCGCCAGCCTTAAATACAGGGAACGTGAGACAGCTCATCACCCTGACGTGGAGTTAGTTCCCGCATCGCCTTGTGTATTCACTTTGTTGTTTCACTGATTACATTGCTCTGTTGCCGAATCGATTTGTAGGAGGACCCCGATTGTTGCTGATTCGGACTGCCTTCTTGACCATGCTCTGACTACATTTGTATGTGTATTGTGCCCAAAACAGATTCAGAGTGTATGTTGAATTTGTACCACGCTGAGTCAGAGTATATGTCTGTCCTGCATAGCGCTTACTCGGATTAATCCATCGATCTGCCCTGTTGCCAAACCAGAGTGTAGGAGAACCCTGCCTGTTGCCAATCCGGACTGTGTATATGACCATTCTTATTCTGATCCCTGGTGTATGAATATACTGAAAGAGCCTTACTCAGGTTGCTCCCCAGCTGTTGTCGAGGTTAACCCTTTGAGCCCCAGTACACACTATCTTGAACCCTGCTGTTACTAGGTTATATTCTCTGTTGTTGTGTCTGTTCTCCCTGGCTGGGAGCGATAGGGTTAGCGTCCCTGACCATTCAAGGATCAGAGGTCTGTCCAAAAGGATCCCCACCACGGTTAACAAGGGTGAGCGGGACAGCTAACGTGACAGTTCTTTAAGCAAGGTTTGCTGCTTGTGCGCATGCGTAAAGAGCACATGCGCTTCACTGAAGGGTATTCGCTTTCTTTAGGTCCCAGCGCATACATAGGCAATCATGTCTCGCTAAATTCTGGGTTAAGAGAGATCTATCACACACACACACACACACACACACACAGACTGGAAACACTTTAGCTCATTCATATTCTATATAGCTGCATCAGTAGAATTACAATCTACTCAGCATAGAGTTCCAGGCAGAGCTTTACCTGTGCACCAGCAGACATTCCAAGAAATTATCCGAGAAGATTGCAGCGGTCATTGTAGGCTTGCAGCTGCTCAAATCATGGGGCTATCCAGAAGATGGAGTCTGTTTAACTGTAACCTTTCAATATTGCTGATATGTTGCAGATTAAAATTTGCCTGTTTCCTTCAATATCAATTTGCTCTGAATGAAAATGTAACACTATTGAGCCCATGTTCTGTTGATTAATGCCTCCAGTCACATAATGCCGCTGACGATCTGTGCAGGAGTGATGCAACACCAGCTGATCTGGCGACCAGCTGGTCATCACACCACACCCATGGACATCCTCTGAATAGCCAGCTCCAATGCAGCAAGAGCAGAGGCAGTATCTGATAGTCATGCCTCCTGCTCAATGCACATGTGCAAGACGCCACACAGGTAGAGGGGGAGGATCAGACATATGTACAGAGCAGTGCCGAGTGCTCAGTGTAATATGTGCATAGATAAAAAGCGTTTGGCCGTTTACTCCTCACTGCTCTGTATATGTCAATGTCTAGATTCCTCTGTGTGGTGTTTCTCGCACATGCGCACTTAGCTGTTCGTCAGCTAATGCCTCCCACTATTACCGCTGCTCTTGTTGCATTGGAGCTAGCAGGGCCGGTGCTTCCACTAGGCAAGCTAGGCAACCGCCTAGGGCGCATTGTCACCTAGGGGCGAAGCTGGCCCCAACCTGGATTCCATTATTGTACCCCTTCCTCACTGTTTGCTTGTGTAGCCGGCAGTGGCAGCTCGCAAAGTGGACCCCTGCTAGCAGCACAGAAGGTGGGCGTCTTATGGTGACGCGCAGGTGCCACCAGATGACGTGCGGGTGCCACAAGAGGCAGATGAAAGAAAATAAGATGCAGAAGAAAGGCACGAAAGAAAAAAGAGGCGCAGAGGAAAGAAAGAAGAAAAAGACAAATGAAAGAGAGGCAGAGGAAAGAAAAAGACCGACACCGGGCCTGACCAGCGGAGAGCAAGTGTATATCATCCCCCCGCGCACAGTTCCCCCCCTGCATTTCAACAGTTGCACCCCTTCCAAAAAATTGTCAAGTAGCTGGACTTGCCTAGGGCGCAGAATAGTCTAGCACCGGCCCTGGGAGCTAGCCATAGGATTCACGCATGCACTGGTGTGATGTGATGACCAGCTGGTTGCCAGAGAAGCTGGCGTTAAGTCACTCCTGCATAGATTGGCGGTGACCATTATTCGAAGGAACGCCTGCACAGAGTGCCTTTCAGACAAATAATATTTTATCTTCACGATGGAGTTCTGGGCACATCATTCTTTGCATTTTCTTGGGAGAGAGATTACCTGGAGCATTTACTATTCCATATAGATTGCTTCCTGCTGTCATAAGTATGCCCAGGTCTCACATTTAAAGATGTGCACATGGTTGTGCAACAGGTGCTGGAGTAACAAAGTACTTTTATGCAGAAGTTATGCTACCCCACTGATTCCATGAGTACCTGAACAGACTCAATATGTGAGTGACTGATTCTGAAAGACTGGTGCATACAAATAAATACAGAGCGCAGAATCCAGAAGGTCTGTATAATTAAGCCACGTCAGATGTTCAAACATTAAGTACACTGACTTCTCAGGTGCTGCCATTGAACACCTATAGCTCAACTACAGACCATCAAAAGCTTTAACTGGACCTCAGATTTCTTTGCCATCACCAAGCTAGTGGTGTGCTGTAGGCCAGCATACCCAGTGCCCATATAACTATTGCAGCATTCCCATACAATTGTTCTCACGGACTGGTTGAGGGATCCACAGCACGCAACAGTCCAAACAGATTATGGCCCAGTTTTGATCTAACAGGTCAGCCATCCTTCAAGGAAAACAGCAAGGCCTCCGCTTTTGACAGCTTTCATGGCTACTTCAAAAGGAACACTCCACTGAAGAGTTGAGTTCCCCTTTAATTAGGAAGCATCCCTTTGTATTTTGCCCCATTTTACTAATCTTTTGCCCCTCACAGGCAGGGCTGGTGCTAGACTTTCAACCTAGGCATGACCAGCTACTTGCGCCCCCCAGAAAAAAATTGTTAACTGTTGAAATGCGAAGGGAGGGGGGGTGACAACACACACTGAACGGGGGCCACATACCGTTCTGTGCCCATCTTACCCCTATGCTGGTCAGGCCTGGGAATCAGTCTGGCCTTTCATTTGCCTGTGCCTGCCCCTTGGTGCCTGCATGTCAATATAAGACACCCACCTTCTGCACCGCTAGCAAGGATCTGTGAGCCGCCATTGCCAGCTACACGAGCCGCACAATGAGGAATGGGTACACGAATTGAACCCAGGTTGGGGACAGCTGCGTGCCTAGGCAGCAGTGTGCCCTAGGTGGAGCACTGGCCCTCTTCAGCTCAGGGACTTCCTAAACCAGAAATCCCTGAAGCTTTTCTGTGCCATTTGGGCTTCCTGCGCCACCTGTGTGTCAGGGGTGGCACCAGGTGTGAGCCGAGGTGGGACCCAAAGTTCAGTATATTATATATCCCAGGCGTTGAGGTTGAACAGGTTAACAAAAGCACTGGATACAAATGCAGGTACAAATGTATGTTGATGCTGTGGCAGAATGATGAATACACAGTCGCTGGTAACCACTATGGTAAATGTTGCACCATGGTGATCCTTGGCAATCTCTCCAGGTCTTGCAGAAAGTAGTTCACAACGATGTACTGGTACAACTGAATATAGACAGTCTCTGGAAACAGCAGACAAGGTACCTGGAACCACAGCGGTGGTATATTTGCAGAAACTGTATACCCAGGAGAAGTAGTACAGGATCAATAGCAAGCAAACAGAAACCAGGATACAAATATAAACAGAAGCTCTGGAGGGAGACCCTCTCAATAGCAATGCAGGATGAACAATGCCAGAGCTGGAGGAAAGGGCGCGACCTGGTTAAAATGCAAAGCATACAGGTGATCTGAACAGGAATCAGCCTGAGGAAACCTTGGAGTGGATGCAGACTGAGTCGTAATAGGGAAACTGCGGCCCAGACTAACCATAAGCAGGCTTCAAGGGCTGGGGCAGGACACTGTAGCTTAGGAACTACAAATTGGGTGCTGCAACGGAATTTTATAAAAAAATTTAAAATGGTACATAGAGAAAAAACCTTTACTTCTCTGGTCACTCTCGTATGAAGTTGGCCATGTCTTTTAGAGAAAATGCATGTATGCTAATGTATTTCCAAACAACCCCGTTACGCTGGAACCATTATGTTGAGGGATGGGATGGGGGGGGGGGGTCTGCTCTACATGTCAGCTGTGCTGCATAAAAGGGAAGGCATACAAACACGGCCTCTCTAATCACCCATCAGTTTGTAGTTTTAAACCCACAACTGGATCAAAAAAATCAAAATTATGTTTCAATACTGCATAAAAACTGTACCACAAGTAGACAAGGCCCATTCTGCAAATATTTATTTATTTAAGTCTATTTTGTTTATATACAAGGAGTAATAGAAATCTTAGAAGTTGAAGCCATCTTTGGGCATGGTTTCCGGCTCCTGAAATGTGAATGCATCTTTAGCTTGTGGCACATCTTCTGCATCCTGGGGAGAAAAAAAAAAAAAAGTTAAAATGCCCATATTAAATTGTACTAAGGAAACCGAAAAGAAAACTTCCAAAAAAGTATTCAAATAAAATTGTTCGGTTTGCTGGATCAGAAGACATAGGGGTTACTGTAATCTAAAAACCAGGCGTGCATGCCTCCAGTCTTTCAAAACCTAAAAAACACATTACTGTAGAGAAGTCCAACAGCTTATACAATTATCACCCCATGGCACCTTTCCTGATCCATCTTCCACAAAACCCTCAATGCCTGCCATTACGTCTCATACTCTGCACTCTATTTCATATACCCAGGGCAGGATTTACATCTCTGGAGCCTGTAGGCAGAAAAATCTGGAACACCTACCCAAAGGGGGGGGGGGGGAACAGAAACCCTTTATTTCCCCAAAGCAAAATTCAGTTTCTCTCTGCACTCACATTAAAAGGGGCAGAATCTGTTGGATTAAAAAAGGAAGCAGAAGGTTTGCGTTACCCTAAAACAAGTACAAATAGTAACCAAACCCTAATTAAGCCCAGCCATATTTTCTAACCCTAGCTATGGAAAATTCTCTTTTTGGCCCGGAGAAACAATTCAGCTGTAGACGAGGGTCTTTTACAGCTTTATTTTTGGCAATTTTTCAAAACTTAAAATTTGCTGTTTGTGTGGGAAACTAGCAGGGTTATTCAAAGAGATTCGAAAAGTCACCGCACGTTCGGTGACTTTTTGTTCTCTTCAATTCGGTTCCTTTTGCCGATCCCATTTCGGTGACCCTGCGGTGTATTCAGGAAGCACCACAGGGTCCCCGAATTGCAGGGAAAAGCTACCGCAAACCTGACGAAAACGAACCGCAAAACCCAACGAATGCACGCCGAAAACCCTCAAAAACATCTGGATTAACCTGCCGAAAACCACGGAAAAAAACCGAGCAGGAGCCGATCACCTGCAGCGAAGCTGACGGAGAAAGCCAAGACCGCAGACAGAGTGAAGTGAATAAATTAGGAAAACAGTTTGCATGAATGATTGAAAAGTGAAACACTGTTGGCAAAGAAACTACTGAGCGAAAAGGTCTGAAATTGACATAGGAGGTCCAGGGAATGATACTAAAGAGGGCTGTTACAGAAAAAATAAGTAAACTTAAAACTAAAAAAAAAAAAAAATGCTTAAAATATCCTAAAAAAAACAAAAAAATCTGTAAATAAAGAGACTCTTTACTGCAGAATTTTATAATGAACAGTTTATTAGATCTTGAATTAAACCGGAATATTTTTAACATTGAAGCCTATGGGATTCTCCTGAATAAACTTGCCGAATTAAACCACCGAATGGCAGGGCATTTTGGGAACCTTTTACTGCTGGTTTGTGTTCTCTGAATAGCCAAAGCAGTGCTTTTTTCATGGGGTTTTCACTGCCCTCGAACAGGCACCGTATGTTCAGGCAATTCGCCAGGATTTGGCGAATAGCCTGCTCTCTGGATAGCCGAATGGCCAAGAAAGTTAAACCGAATGCTAATTTTCAGCGTTCCGTTACCTTTCTCAAGCAATTCGGATCTCTTTGAATAACCCTGTAGGAGTTGTGTTAGTGCAACATCACTGTTAGCTTTAGAATTGAAAGTGTACAATAGTGCAAGGTTAAAAGGAGAATTCTCTAATAAACCTAGTCA
Source organism: Leptobrachium leishanense (assembly GCA_009667805.1). Taxonomy (NCBI): domain Eukaryota; kingdom Metazoa; phylum Chordata; class Amphibia; order Anura; family Megophryidae; genus Leptobrachium; species Leptobrachium leishanense. The sequence continues at coordinate 103,183,176 of CM019069.1, read as the reverse complement.
TATTTGGCATTATTGGAAAAGCCATACTTTGGCCTTTCCAATGAAAGTTTATATGTCCCTCTAGGAGTCCATATAGTGGACTAAAGGATTGTAATCCCCACACACAGAGCAAAGAGTCCTATGTGGTAGTTACCTGTAGGCACATGCCTACTTTGCTCAATTATAAATCCAGCCCTGCCATTACTTGCTCCCATTTGGCCCAGCCCTCTCCTAGATTGTAAGCTCATCATCTTTTCCCCATAGTTCCCAGTGTTTAAAACACATTTTTAATTCCAAGCCATTGTGAAGTGCTACAGAAGACGTTGGCACTTCAATTTGTAATCCATAAACTCCCAGCTCTGCAACAAGTCTCTTACATAGTTCTAATAAGATTAACTATGTAGCAAAAGGGTCTTCTGCTGATGCGGCACAGTTTGTACAGGGTGTCCCAATAAAAAAGTCTACACCAAGAGTTCTTTTCCCCTGCAACTCAAGGGTTGATCAGAAAGATACTATTCTTTAGGAGGATCTGATCGTCCTACCACACTTGCTGGCTCTGGCATCTATCCTCCAGCATGCAGGTCCCGTCCTCCTTGCAGTCTGCAGCATCTTTCCCTCAGTAGCAGGATGGCTGTAAAGCAGCCAGCTGCCAGTGTAGGTAGCATGTGAGCTGAGGAGCCCCATCATGGTGCTGGAGGGGGTAGAGCCTGCATACATTGTTCTACAGAGATCTCCGTCACAAGTCAGCAAGCTTGGCCTTCCAGATGTTTTGGAACTACATTTCCCATGAACCTCAGCCATTCTAGTGAGTACCTGAGCATTGTGAGACGTAGTTTCAAAACATCTGGAGGGCCAAGGATGCCGACCCTGTCAATCTACACTGTCCCTGTCGCAAATGCGGTCCAGTCATTACACCACTTTATTATGCTTTTGTCAAGACTAGTACTGAAACTAGTCAAGTTCACCCATCCTTATATTGGGTTGTAGAAGAAAAAAGGTTAATGGGAGGAAATGCAGGCAACAGGTCTGATTAAAAAGTCTTTAGTACATGCAACTGAAAAAGGATTACAGCTATATGATCAGAAACACAAGTACTGTGAAGATTAGATACCTCTGCCGAGAAGTAATTATCTATTAGAGAAAATGCTGCGTGGTAAACCATATAATTATCATGCGTTTGAAGGGCTTCAATCTTCTCCAATCCTCCCAGTTCTTCAACTACCAGACAGAGCTTCTCCAGCTCACCAAGCTTATCTGCAGCCTGTAACAAAAAAAAGGCAAGATGGGACAGCCGTTACCAATGAAAACAGACTTTGGTTGCAAGTTTATGCATCAAGTTTTGGCTTTCGATTTGTATTAAAAAGGAAATTCACATCAACCTTCCATTCAAAAATAAGTGAGGTCTCAGGTGTGTAACACATGAAGTATACAATACAAGCATCCTTATCCCAACAGTTTGTGTAAAATTCAGACCGTGGCCTTTAGGCTGGAACAGTAAAGAGCCCTTTCCTCTATTCAACCTCATAGTTTTGCAACTTTGCTGTCAAAGGGATTGTTCAGTTCCTCAGCAGCTGCTAAATTGCTACATTGCAGCAGTTCAGTTTGCTGCAGCAGTCTCACTTCATGCTTTGGCTGTGAATATTGAAGCAAAAGGGCGGAGGATTGCTTAATGAAAGGTGCCGGTTCTGCAAGAATTCATTTTGTGCATGATATTATATTAACACTATAGTGTTAATGTTTAACATGTTCCAATAAATATTTGGCGTTTTGGGCCACCAAAACTTCAAACTGAACATCTATTGGATTGTTATTTGCTCCATGGAGGCAGCCATCGATCCCACGTCACACAGCTGCAAGTGCCAAGCACTATACTGCAGCACAGCATAGCATTTAGTGCCAAGTTGCTAACTTAGTGCAACACCTGCAAGTTCAGTTCCTCAGCTGCTGTGACCACTGTCAGTGCCCTCACCCCTCCACCAGGGGCTGAAATTAATGGTCGATTCACTCACGATTTCATCACGGGCCTTCAGGACCCAGCTCCGATGTCTGGCAACATTACATAAATATTAAAAAGGAGTCTCACAGTACGACAAATAAAAAAAATAAAAACAGTGCAGAACTGCATATATAAAGGATACAGAAACCCCTGCTCATATAACTTGCTCACAGGATATTAATGCAATAAGGGCACATCAAATCAATATACTCAGCCGCTGTACTCCACCTGTAGTGTAGCTGGAAACCGCTGGTGAATCAGCTTTCAGAATCACTGAACACCATATAGGATGCAGGATACAACAAAAAGGCTGGACCAAATAGAAGTATTAAAATCAAATTTAATTAGGACATAAACGCCGACGCGTTTAGTTGCATAAAAGTAACTCAAGGCTAAAAGTCCATAATTTTTTTTACCTTGAGAAAGTTACTTTTATATAACGAAATGCGTTGGTGTTTATGTCCTATTAAATTTGATTTTAACCCCTTAGTGACCGCAGACTTACCATGTACATCACGGCCGCGGGTCTCTTTTAGACCCGCTGACGTACATGGTATGTCCTGCGGTCTTTTGAGCGCTGGAAGCGATCGGATCGCTTCCAGCAGCTCAAACGCCATTGCAGGCTGCCTGGGAGTCCAGGCATCCGTGCAATGGTGGACAGAAGTGCCGGGGCCCCTTGTGATCGCTCCCCGGGAGCGATCAACATCCAGTTTGACCGGAAAGGTGCCCCGCACTTCTACAGAGCGCTGGAAGCAATCGGTATCGCTTCCAGCTGCTCTGAGTATATTGCAGGGATGCCTCGACATCGAGGCATCCTTGCAATATGGTTACCTGCCGCCGGTCCGTCTGTGATCGCTCCCCCCGTATCGTGGCACTCCGTCCAAAAAAGATCACGAGTGATCAGGTGCTCTGCTGGGTGCCTCGAGGGATCAAGGCACCCAGCAGACTAAAAAAAATGTGTAAAAAAAAAAAGTAAAATAAATAAATAAAAAGGTATAAAATAAAAGAAAACTGACAGAAGGGCAGCGCCATCTTGGCTAAGGGCAGGGTCATCTTGGGGCTGTGTGGGATGTTCCTAGCCTGCCTCAGAGAGGCAGGCTAGCAACAATCAAAAGTTAGAAAGAAAAAAAAAAGCGAAGTAAAATTTCTAATTTGTCAGGTCAATATTTTGTAAATATTGGCCGTGACCTCTGTGATTCTCTCTCCCTCTCACTTGTGTTTTGGTGAGAGAGATCAGATTTGACAGGTTAGAGATTTTAGGTAGATTTAGGGAGATTAGAAAAAGTGAGGCAGATTTACAGAGATTTTAGGGAGATTTAGAACAATTGAGGCAGGTTTAGAGGGATTTAGAGAGATTTAGGTGTTTATTTGTATTTTCTTGTGAAACCCAACGGTTCTAAGAACACACGCACACACACTTTTATAATCTATTATATATAATGTCTGAGAGGGTGTACAGCAGCGAGGAGGCATATGCCATCCTGGCGTCAGAATCTGAGGCATCTGCGTCAGACTCCGACCCAGATTTTGACCCCGCTAAGTGCTCAGAGACATCCCTAGATACATCATCTACGCTGGCTGATGTATCTCCTAGTGAGGTTTCTGATGCAGATCCTGGGCCACCACCTGTCAGCAGGAGACGCACAGCTCCAGCTGAGGAGTGGGTAGTGCCTCATCGCCAGAGGCCAGATATCCCTTTCACGGCAAATCCTGGCATCAATATTGATGTTGCAGGATTTACCGCCACACAGTTTTTGCAGGTGTTTATGGGGATGATTTGTTGGGCCACATTGTTGCCCAATCAAATCTGTATGCCCATCAGCATTGTGCTGCGAAGCCAGACTCCTACTTGGGAAGGCAGCAATGGACCCCACTAGATGTGCCAGAATTTCTGGGCACTTACTATGCTGATGGGCATCATAAAGAAGCCCTCAATTCGCTCCTACTGGAGCAGTAGCCCCATCTGCTCTACCCCCAATCAATGTCACGTAGAAGGTATAAAAACATTTTGCGTTTCATGCACTTCAGTGACAACAGCCTGTGCCCTCCTAGAGAGCATCCCCAGTTTGACAGGCTGTATAAAATCCGCCCCCTGATTACCCACTTCGCCGCCAGGTTTGCAGAGGCTTATACACCTGGAAGGAATATCTGCGTGGATGAATCCCTAATGAAATACAAGGGAAGGCTGGGATTCAAGCAGTATATTCCTTCCAAACGCTCCAGGTATGGAGTGAAGGTGTATAAGCTCTGTGACAGCGAGAGTGGGTATACTCAGGCCTTCCGGGTGTACGAGGGAAAGGATAGTAGCCTTGACCCTCCAGGTTGCCCAGAACACATGGGAACCAGTGGCAAGATTGTGTGGGACCTACTTTTTCCCCTGATGAACAAAGGGTACCACTTGTATGTTGATAATTTTTATACGAGTGTCCCTTTGTTCAAGCTGCTGTATTGTTTTGATACAGCAGCATGTGGTACTGTTCGCAAGAACCGCGTAGGTTTCCCAGCACAGCTTGTCCGCACCCGGTTAAAAAGGGGGGAGACCTCAGCTCTGCGCCAAGAGGAGCTGTTGGCGGTCAACTACAGAGACAAGAAGGATGTATACCTTCTATCCACCATCCACACAGAGGTCTGTGGAGGTCTCTGTACGTGGCAGAGCTGAGCGCATCAGGAAGCCAGTGTGCATCAAAGCCTATAACCGGCATATGGGTGGGGTTGATCTGGCAGATCAGCTGCTCCAGCCCTACCAGATTATGCGGAAGTCAAGGGCCTGGTACAAAAAGGTTGCAATTTACCTGATGCAAATTGCAACCCACAATGCCTTTTTGCTCTGCAAAAAGGCAAACCCCGGAGTGACGCTGTCCTTTTTACCGTTTCAGCTCCAGGTCATTTCGGGGGTTTTTGTACCAGGATGCACCTGCTCCCCGGGCGGTGATGGGGGACAGAGTTGGGGCTACACATTTTATTTTTAAAATCCCCTACTGAGGGCAAACAAACCCCAAAAAAGATGCAGGGTGTGTTTCAAGAGGGGGCAGAGGAGAGACACAATCGTTTACTGCCCAGAATGCCCTGGACAACCCGGTCTGTGTCTTGGGGACTGTTTCAAGATGTATCACACTGCATGATCTGATTTTTTTTCTTACAGTCTAGTTAGTTAGTTCAGTTTAGTTTTTTTTTCTTTTACTGCACCAGACTTTTACATTTTATTCCTACATTTTTATGTTCTACAATTGGTGCTGTATTTTGCCAAAATCTTTGCACACCTATGCATGGGTGTATTCAGGAGACCTTGCAGAAAACAACCTGGAGAGTTTTCATGCAGTAACCGACAACAGTGTCTCCTAAATCACAGTCCAAATCTAATGTGGGCGTAAAAATAAAAAAAATTAAAAATTACCGCCACACACCTTCTCAAATGTTTTGGGCTAAAACCGTTGCATCCATGGCATCAAAGCACTCCATATGCAATACCTTGGGGTGTCAACATAACAAATATAAACAATTTTCTGGCAATAATTCAAACTGGGGTATGCGGTAGACCCAAAACCAAAGATAGGCCTAGCTGAAGAAATAATCTCAATTTCAACTCCAATGACAAAGTCATAAAAAAATTTTGAACCTTCCCAAAATCCTGCCAAACCTATGCATGGGGGGCAGGGGTGTGCTCAGGAGACCTTGCAGAAAACAACCTGGAGAGTTTTCATGCAGTAACCGACAACAGTGTCTCCTAAATCACAGTCCAAAACTGATGTGGGTGTGAAAATGAAAAATGACCAAACAGTATCCAATTTGTTTGGAGCAAACGGTTGCATCCATGGCATAAAAACACTCCATTTACAATACTTTGGGGTGTTAGCTTACCAAATATATGCACATTCATAAAATTGGGGTATGTAAAAAGGCCCCTAAAAAAGAAGATAAGCAAAGAAGATATGTCAAATTAGAAAAATGACAAGCACATGTCAAAAGATTGGCGTAGCACCCCAAAAACAACAGAACAAATCTATATATGGGTGGTATCACTTTACTCAGAAGATGTTGAACATATTTTGGGGTGTTTTTTGGCAGTAACCCATAACTGTACTTTAGGCATGAATTGTCAAATCCAATGTGTGTGAAAAAATAACACAAAAAGTGACTACCTGAAAGTTTGACATAGAGCTATGCATGGAAAGTGTTAAAATACAACTCTTTGAAGCACCCTAGGGTGTGCCCTTTCTAAAAATATATGGTTTGATGGGGGTAAATTACTTTGGCCGGCTTCAAAAATGTCCCAAATAGGACATGGGTGCATGATGACGAAATGTGAAAATTCCAAGTTGGAAAACTGAAATGCGCACCCCCCAAATAAGGCCTATTAGCCCCCAAATAACCCAACATACCTATACATGGGTGGTATCAATTTACTCAGAAGATGAACATATTTTGGGGTGCTTTTTGGCAGTAAACCTTAAAGTTCACAGTACATGTATTCTTAAATTGCATTAAAAAAAAAAAAAAAAAAAAAACACCAAAACTTTTTTTTCCCCCCTCAAACTTGGGGTATTTTGACTCTTTCCATGCAAACCATTTTACCACAAATCTATGCCAAAGTTTAATACCTTGATTTGTGTACTTTAAAAAAATATGTATATGTGGAGGGTTATTCAGGAATTAGTGTTACAATGTCACTATGACTACTTTTAAAAGTAAACCCTTTGTAAATGGCAAAGTGCTACTTTCACTTATTGTTGCATAAGATAAGGAGCAAAGCGAGGAATATGTAAACATTGGGTATTGCTAAACTCCAAACTAAATTTAGAAACTACTAAGGAATTAAATTTTGACGGTTGTTGATACATAAGAAATTTTGGGGGTCAAAGTTCGAAAAAGTGGTGTTTTTTCAATTTGTCATATTTCACAATGTTTTTTATAGTAAATTATATGAAATGATGAAAAAAATGGTATCTTTATAAAGTCCATTTAATGACGAGAAAAACAGTGTAAAATATGTGTGGGTTGCATAAACGAGTAAGAGGAAAATTTGACGTAAACACAAACAGCACAGAAACAAAACAACAGCGGTCACTAAAGGACGGATTTGTGTAAAACCGCCCGGTCACTAAGGGGTTAATACTTCTATTTGGTCCAGCCTTTTTGTTGTATCCTGCATCCTATATGGTGTTCAGTGATTCTGAAAGCTGATTCACCAGCGGTTTCCAGCTACACCACAGGTGGATTACAGCAGCTGAGTATATTGATTTGATGTGCCTTTATTGCATTAATATCCTGTGAGCAAGTTACAGTATATGAGGTGTTTCTGTATCATATATATGCAGTTCTGCCCTATGTTTTTTCATTTGTCTTACAGTGAGACTCCTTAGATTCTTATACATATATTAATGAATGAAAACGAGCCATCCCTTAGGAGTCTTCACTAGCAAGCTACGCATTTACGTTTTTTCCCCATTAACCCTCACTGCTGGTTTTATACTAACATTTTATTACTCAGACACATCTGCAGATCACAGCAACACCCTGCATTTCAGAAGCTACACCTGCAATGAGAAGTAGATATTCGATGCATTAGTTAAACTAGACTACACTCTTTGAGACCACGTTATATGGACACACAGCTAGTGACATTTGGGCTATTGCAGCCATTCGAATTTAGATTAAATTTAGGACACAATATTTGACAGTGTAACATTAACGTTTAGACTTACCAGGAATATGTTTGTCATAGCATCTAAGATCACAAGAATAGTTTTGCTGTCCTTTACTGTGAGCAGATCAATTAATGGTTCCAAAACTCCAGATTGCACTAATTGTACCACTTGCTCCACTGTACCTCCAGTGGTAAAGTTGGTCACTGCCCATACAGCTTCCTTCTGTGCCTTGAAGTCCCCCTAAGTAAAAAATATGTGCGGTATTAAATGTGCTGAGTGCATGATATAAGTAAACATCATAGCCCTTCAAAAATCTGATTTAAAAACGTACCCCTCTGGCCTCAATGATAACTCATCTATTGAAAACAGGGTCAAATTTACAATTAGGCAGAGTATGCATGTGTCTGCAGGCTCCCACCATGGAGGAGTGCTTTTCAAACAAATCCACAAATGTAGATCATATAGCTAGGGGGCACCATGTGCCCACCGATTGCTATACTGCCAGTAGCTGTCCGGGTCCGTCTGCTGCTCTGGGTTACTGTCTGGCAGCAAGGGATCTCCGCATCAGGGCATCAAAGAATATAGGATCACATGGCCAGATTTTTTTTATGAGTGGAAGAATGTAGGGAGGAGTGGAGTTACCTCTACACTCCTGCACAGACGGCGCTCTTGGCCAGGGCTGGCATGTCCTATAAAAGGCAGGTCAAACTGCCTTAGGGCACAATTTTGTGGCATATTTGACACCTGCTTGGGGCCTCCGGTGGCAAGTTTGAAACTTCTGTAGCGCCCGTAAGGGTTTCTTTAATTTGGTAACTCTTCATCCCCTCCTGTCCCTGTGCTGCCAGAGTTCTCAGCCCCTCTCCTTCGGAGACTCTGCGCTGTGCCAGTGATTAGAGATCACATCCCTGGAGATACAGCAATAGATCTTCCAGCAGGAAGTTGCCCTGAAATGTTCCTGCAAGAAGTCCGCCAGACACACGCACCGTATATAATGCCTCCCCTGTCCCAAATGCCTGCAAAGCCTCTAGTACAGGCATTTATTAGGTTTAAATAGATCCATCTAAAAAAATTCCTATATAGAAGTGCATATAGTTACGCATCTGCCTGCAAAGAAACATTCCAGGGGCCTTAAATTTTTGTTTTGGAGCAAGCTAGAAAAATGTAGAAAAAGGAAAAAAAAAAAAAGAAGTCAAGTCCAGAGGCATAATCTGTTGCCTGTATACACATTACATGGTCAGGTTTGGCATCATTGTCAAGATCAGACTCAACCTTGTGCAGTGTACAATTCAGAGATGCAGGTTACAAAGTCCCCCCCCATCTCACTGCAGTGACATGGTCTGGTAGTCTATGAAACAATGTGTTGCATCATCACATCACTGCACTTGTGGGCAGTGTGGGAAATGGAGGTGGTGAGTTAGTGCAGCATCACTGTTCACATAATTGTAAGCTGGATAGTGCTGCGTTAAAAATAAAATTACAAACAAATCTAACACTATTATATTTGGCATCACTGGAAAGGCCATAATCTGGCTTTTCCAATGATACCTCATAGGAGCACACACCAAGCAAAACCAAACAAGTTTTATACATTAAGATTTTTACCCTTCAAAAACCTTGTGAAAAGTCTGGAATGGGTCAAGAACTTTTGTAATCCTGAAGGGGGTAAGTATTGTAAGCTTTTGAAGGGTTAAAATCTTTAAATGTATAAAAGCTGTCATTTTGAGTTTGTTGATTGCTTAGTGAAGGCTGAGTGTGTTTAATACATAGAATTGTCGATGTCCCAATATTTCTGGACCTGACTAACATCTTTGGCTCTATACACCACTACAATGGAGTTGGAATGAAACAAACACAATGTGCTTTAACTGCAGGCTGTCAGCTTTAATTTGAGGGTATGTACATCCAACTCAGGTGAACGGTGTAGGACTTACAGCAGTTTGCAGATGTGCCTCCCAGTATTGGGACAATTGGCTTCTCAGTTGTTCCATGGCCAGGTCAGTGATATTCCCCCATTACCCCAATTACAATGTGCAGATAAAAGGCCCAGAGTTCATTTCAAGTGTGCTATTTGCATTTGGAATCTGTTGCTGTCAACTCTCAAGAGGAGATCCAAAGAGCTGTCACTATCAGTGAAGCAAGCCATCATTAGGCTGAAGAAACAAAACAAACCCATCAAAGAGATAGCAAGAACATTAGGTATGGCCAAAACAACTGTTTGGAAAATTCTCAAGAAGGAACGCACCAGTGAGCTCAGCAACACCAAAAGACCCGGGAGACCACGGAAAACAACTGGTGGATGACCGAAGAATTCTTTCCCTGGTGACGAAAACACCCTTCACAACAGTTGGCCAGATCAAGAACACTCTCCAGGGTGGTAGGTGTACGTGTACGTGTGTCAAAGTCAACAATCAAGTGAAGACTTCACCAGAGTGAATACAGAGGGTTCACCACAAGATGTAAACCATTGGTGAACCTCAAAAAACAGGAAGGCCAGATTAGAGTTTGCCAAACACCTAACAAAGCCTTCACAGTTCTGGAACAAGATCCTATGGACAGATGAGACCAAGATCAACTTGTACCAGAGTGATGGGAAGAGAAGAGTATGGAGAAGGAAAGGAACTGCTCATGATCCTAAGCATACCACCTCAGTGAAGCATGGTGGTGGTAGTGTCATGGCGTGGGCATGTATGGCCACCAATGGAACTGGTTCGCTTGTATTTATTGATGATGTGACTGCTGACAAAAGCAGCAGCATGAATTCTGAAGGGTTTCGGCCAATATTATCTGCTCACATTTCAGCCAAATGCTGCAGAACTCATTGGACAGCGCTTCACAGTGCAGATGTACAATGACCCAAAGCATACTGCAAAAGCAACCAAAGAGTTTTTGAAGGGACAGAAGTGGAATGTTATGCAATGGCCAAGTCAATCACCTGACCTGAATCCCATTGAGCATGCATTTCACTTGCTGAAGACAAAACTGAAGGGAAAATGCCCCAAGAATAAGCAGGAACTGAAGACAGTTGCAGTAGAGGCCTGGTAGAGCACCACCAGGGATGAAACCCAGTGTCTGGTGATGTCTATGCATTCCAGACTTCAGGCTGTGATTGACTGCAAAGGATTTGCAACCAAGTATTAAGAAGGGAAAGTTTGATTTATGATTATTATTCTGTCCCATTATCTTGTGTCTCCCATTTGTTAAGGGACCAATCTGCAAACTGCTGTAAGTCCTACACTGTTCACCTGGGTTGGATGTACATACCCTCAAATTAAAGCTGACAGTCTGCAGTTAAACACATTGTGGTGGTGTATAGAGCCAAAGATGTTAGAATTGTGTCGATGTCCTAATATTTCTGGACCTGACTGTATACATTTTTACAGGGCAAGGTGCATCTTGTGGCAGGCACCTGCCTAATCTGCCAGCATTACCTAGCCCTGTGCCTCCCTGCACCCTAGCCAGTGCCCTATCCTCGACCTGCAGCCCAAAAGCAAATTAAATTAGTTTGCTGCCAACGCTTACTATAGCGCCAGAATATTCCGCAGTGCTGAACAATGGGCACAATAGACAGGGTGCATTTTGTTTACTTTTGGGCTTCAGAATGTACCCCCAAAAGGGTTTAGCCCTGTGGGCATGCAAAAATCAAGGTGAAGCTGTGACTCAATTTGGGAAGTAGACGGCACCATCTACTGGCCAAATAGGTTATTTACAGTATTTCATACTGTAAAATTATAAATGATTTTACAAAAAAAACTTGACAATTTTTTTTGGGGAGGGAATCACATGGTAGTGAAGGGGGTTAATGTAATGTTCACCATGTATATTTGAGTGTCACAGCAATAGAACTCAAGTACAATATTGAAATAATTGTACCTATATATTTTTACTATAAATTGTTATTTCCTAACTTTTTGCAGGGAGGGGGCCAAATTACTCATCCAGTGGAAGAGCCTAGCCGAGACCCCAGCAGCCTAGCTGAGGCCCTGGCTGGCTGCACGGCCCAAGAGGGGCCCCAGCCACTGATTGTGTGGCCTAATGCAGTATTGCTAATCAGGTCCTGGATGAGATTTACCTTCATGATCAATGTCTGATAACCCAAAATACTGCTTTTTACAGAATGGTTTATGAAGCAGTAAGTTTGGAGCCAAGCTATCCGACATTAAATTATTTCAAACTTGCAAGGCTTGACTTGAACAGGTTTGAGAGCCTTGAAAATACCAAGAGAAGCCCTGGTCTTTGTCAAGCCGTGCCAGTTGGGATGGAAGAGTATGTCCGTATCCCCTCCCTTGTACGGTTTGAAAATGGTTCACTCTGTTGCCTGAGGTCACTGCTGCTCATGTACTTCCAGCGGCCCCAGTAGAGGTGTAGTGCACCACACCGATGGGCCTCAGCAGGTCCTCATGGGGGTCTTCCCTCCAGAGCAAAGCATTCGGGCAATTATAGTTGTGTGTCAAGAGGGAGCGAAAGGTGGACTGGTAACGATGGCTCCTCGTTGAGCTCTGGAGATGCTGGGTCTAGGACAGATCTTGAAAGAAAAAAAAAAAAAATTCTGCTGAAAAGGTACTCAGTTTTCCTTGGTACTGTGCAGTTCTATTCATGTCCTAATATCCTGAGCCTTCAGCTATCCCTTGTCTTTTTTTATGACTTCTTCTTGCCCCCGACCTTGGCTTGATCAGTAACACTTGTTACTGTACATATTGACTCTGATAATTGGCAATACATACAAGGCTTTTACAATCCCCTTTAACCACAACAGCTTGCCTAAAATAGACAATTCTCAGCATGGAGCTGGGTTGTGGCAGGGAGAGCATGTTATGGCTAAACAGAGTAGCCACCTCCAGCTGATTGTCCTTGGCCTCTTCCTTGCACCATGCATCCTGGCTCCACTCAACCTGTTAAAATATGGAAAGTTACAATGGAAGGGGCAGGGCAGAAACTAATTTTTACCCAAATGAATGCACTTTTGTAGAGGGGGGGCACTCAATATTTCTGTGCCTACAGGCCAGGGCTGGCCCAAGACCATGTGCTGTCTGGATCCAGGGATGAAATGCCAGTCCCCTCCAAGACCAGCACAGTGCCATAGCAATAAGACTATGTGGTTGAGCATATCAGAGCTTCACAGCAATAAAACTTTCACATGGCACCCTTTCATAGACTAATGGATTGGTAGGTGTATCCCCAATGCCTGCCAAGTGAGTGGTTGGCAGGCAAGAGAAAAGCCAAGCCATTAGTGCTACAGGTGGTGTTGCAATTGCAGACTGTCCCAGCCCAGCTTCCTTAACCTTGAAGATACCAGCTATAGAACTTTGCGACTTTACAGATCTACCCTTTAATGCCAGGGACCTTGTCTGCCGTGTACCACTGCTAATCCTGTTGCTTTCTGCCTTGCTTCCCTCACTCATTTTCCTGCAGCGTGAGGACCAAAAGCATAGGACGAGAATTCAGCTGCAGAGGGAAGCACTGTGGACCCTTTGCCGTTAACCTCGTTCTTGCTCACAGTCCAGCGTTGATACAGAAAGCATTGCTCACAGCTCGCCAAGGAAGCAGCTGACCGGCGCAACAAAAGGCTGCCCTGGCCAAAGTGCCACCTGGAACCATTGCCCCATGGACGGGCCCAACCCTGCGGCTACAGATGCTAGAGATGCAAATTCAGTCCAGCCATGCATAGGCATTTTTACAGGGGGGCAACCCCCCAGGTTATTCCTTGCCCCCCATATATCCCACCAAAAATCAGCATCCAGCTTCCCACACTTCGGACCATTGTCTGTCCCTGTGCATTGTATATGAACGATCTAGGAGTTTTAGGAAAGGGCAGATTCTGGCCTTTCCAATGATACCCAAGATGACCATATTCAGTGTAAATTTAAAAAGTCATAAAACATTAAAATCGTGCACTTAAACATTTTCACAGGGTTGAACTGGCTCAGCAGTGAAGTGGTTAATGTTCAGACTATATATTACATTGTGTATTACATTGGCTTTTGCCTTTGTTTAGTTGTATAATAAGGGTTAATGGGTAGTCTTTAACTCACAGTATACCTTTTATTTTTTCCTTGATTTATGGCATTTTGGGATTAATGGGTAGACTACGGTCACACCTGGGCACATTGTGGGTCTTCGGGGGGAGGGGTCCCAGGAGCGTGACACTGCTGGCTGGCCGAGTGCCAGGAACTCTGGCGGTCCCCGGCTGATCAGGGGGCGGGATGCGGCATGATGTGTAGCCACCGTCCTTTAATTAAAGAGCGCGCGCTCTGAGTCATTTGCCTTGACTTGAGTCATTTTCCCGCATCGCTGAGTGTTTCGTGTATTCGAGTCACTGATTATTTCTTTGATTCTGTTGCCGATTCTGACTGTCCCAGACTGCTTATTGACAATTCTATCTCCTACCTCAGCTTGTATGTATGGTTTACCCCAGAGCAGCCTCACGATTGCTGATCCTGCCAGACGCTGACTCAAGATTTATATCTGTTGCCAACCCTGCTTGTATACGAACACTCTGTTGCCGACCTGGATTGTGATATTGATCAACTTGTTTGACTCGTCTCGTGCTATATATACAACCAGTACAGGCCTAACGCAGGCTAGTCCTCATCTGACAAGGTTAACCCTTTCTGCCCCAGTGTTCAGTATAGACACCTACTGCCAATACCTCGAAGTTACACTCATTGTTACTGGTGTGTTTGTTTTCCCTGGCTGGAAGTGATAGGATTAGCGGTCCCGACCATTTAAGGATCGGAGGGCTTAGGTCTGTCGAAAGGAATCCACACCACGGTTATCAAGTGTGAATGTGACAAGTACATGCCTCCGTGTATTCATTTCAGGTTTTACCTTGATTAATGGCATTTTAGGGGTTATTATGGAAGTTAGAATCTAAAGGGTCTAATCTTTAGATCCTCTGCTTTTCGTCACAGGTCAGGGAATTAATTTCACCGAAAATATGGTGAATTCCCTATTTAACAAATGGTGACTAATTTGCTAAAATTTGAGTCGCTGAATCGGTTATCGGACGTCAACAAAAACTGCCAAATTGTGGCAAATATTGAATTTAAGTATCAGGTTAGTACAATAAAAAGGTATCATTGCATCACGTTACTCTAGGGTTTTGGAATCTTAGAAAACATAGAAAACATAGAAACATAGAAAAAATGTCGGCAGATAAGAACCTTTCGGCCCATCTAGTCTGCCCAATTACATGGATACTTAACCTGGATTTATCTTTTGTTTAGGATAGCCTTATGCCTATCCCATGCTTGCTTAAATATCTTCTACAGTATATACCTATTTAGGGCACTAATCTGCTAGTGTGGGTTAACCCTTGCGTCGGCATGGTTTTGCGTTAGCGCCAGGTTAATTCAGTCTAGCGCCTGACCAGATAGTTTGCCTCTCGATGGTCTCACACCGGGTCTTAGCGTTTCCCTAGCGTGTGCCAAACGGCCTTGTACACGGACTACCACGGACAAAGTGATCTGTTAGGTGGTCATCAGGCGCTAAGTTTTAGTGACTCGTGCTAAATCTTTCCTCTAGCGTTTGTGTTTTACCTCACACCAAGTGACAGGGCCCTTTGTTTTTTTTTCAGTGCTATTATTTAGTGGTGAAAATTATTAATGTCCCCCAGTTTTGACTGGTATCTTACGTGCCCCCTCTAAATATTGTTCCTAGAGTCGCCACTGCAGCCATGAATGAAAGTTATGTCAGAAAAAAAATTTTCACTTACTTTCTTTAGCAGATCCACAAGCGATGGAACAAGTCCACATGTAATGAGTTGCTGAATTTGAGATGATGGACCAGCAGCAATGTTACTGAGTGTCCATGCTGCCTCCTTCTGAATGCTTGCTTTATTGTGTCGCAGGAGCTGAGGTAGGACAGATAAGACCCCTGCATTGATTGCCACTTGTGTCTGCTGATCAGTTCCTGTGACAATGTTTCCAATAGTTCGCAATGCAGGAGTCTAGGGAAATGTTCAAATATGATCAGACTACATGGAAGGTCCCCGTTGCATGTTTTACAAATCTCATGATTATTACGGTGTCGAGCACATCTAGTTTGACTTCCTATTCCAGGAAACTAGTTTTTAATAATCCTGACAATTCATTGTAGTTGCCTGTGCAGAGCCAAGGGGAAGGACCTTAAAAAAACATGCAAAGCTTGGCAGCCAAACAAATGAGAGCTTTAAATTTCCCAAATATTACACTAAACTGGGAACCAGAAGTGGTGTACCATGACTTTAAAATGGAACACTGCCATCCTTTTTGATTACTTCTGCAGGATCTACAAGAGAGAAACCAAAAGAGGATTCACAGGTGCCAAGGAGAGGAGCAAGCGCGGCGGCTAGCAGATAAAAAGTTTGGATTTCTAGGCAGTCAATCTAGGGAGAAGAGGGCACAAAGGAGTTGGAACCTGACACTATCTTTGCACTCTTGTTCAGAACTGTTCTGGGAGGTGGCCAGACAACCCCCCCATTAGAATCGCTGCAATACTAAAAGGAAAAGTGGTTTGGTTTGTAGTACTATACAGTCAGAAAAAAGCCTTGCGATCCTAAGCAAGTGGGAGCTGGCTGCCGCACCTCTCCACAAATATATCACCAGGCAGGGGTTGCCACAATCCCAGGAACATGTAGCAAGGAAAGCGGCAGGTACTCAAGTGGAGAGTAAAGCCAGTAGAAGTTTATTCAAGGGGGAGGGGTTAAGCAGGCCCCACTAAATTAAGCTTGATGTTTCAGCCCTGTGGCCTTAATCATACGTGAGGATTAATGCCACACAGTCGAAATCTCACGCTTGATTTAGTGGGGTCTGCTTAACCCCCCCCCCCTTGAATAAACTTCTGGCTTTACACTCCACTTGCGTACCCGCCCCTTTCCGTGCTGTACTACTATACTGGTTTATAAGCAAACTTTACCCATTTACTTATTTATAAAGTATTTTATCAGGGAGGATACATTGAGATTTCTCTCGTTTAAGTATGTCCTGGGTTCAAGAACATTGAAAGGTTAGCCGTCACAGAAATACAAAGTAATAGTAAAAAACACAAATACAGATTAACAGAAAATTTAATGCAACCTGTCAAGCAAAAATCAAACCACAAAATTACAAGACATTTTAACCCAAGTGTATGGTTTGCCTCAAATAGCTTTGCTCTGTATTTCGGGAACGATTTAAAGAAACGCGTTCATCCACTGCTACAGTGTAACTAAATGACCCACCATTGTGACATGTTAAAATAGCTAAACTGGCCATCACTGGAATCCAGACGCACCCTTTACCTTTCCAACCTTGTGTTTAAGAACTTTACTGGGAACCTACCACCTTACCTGAATAGGCCGCTTCCCCCAGAAGTTCCCTCATCCTAGAACCTCCGATCCAGGACCAGCACCTTACATGAAAGTACCACAATACAAAAAAGTGGCCTGATCCTCATTTTCCTACAGAGCAACGCAATTATGGAATAATTGCCCAGACACCATCAAATCGTCCCCCAGTCTAAAGTCACGCAAGATCTGTTAACGTACCTCGATACAGAATGCACCTGTAAACCTGTAACAGTGAATAGATTTCTTACATCTTTATTTTCTGTGTTAATCTGTAGATTTGTGTTTATTATCTTGCATTTTATTACAGTTGTTCCAGAAAACAAATTTAATGTTCTTGAATCCAGGACACTTGAAAATAAAAATCTCAAAGTATCCTGGTAAAATAAAGAACATCCTCACACTTGTCACCTTTGATCGGTTTTATAAATTTAAATCCACATCCATCAGCAGCCTACAGGGCAATAAAAACACATTGCTAGACTAGTTTTAACAGTTACAAAACTGCAAAGATTAGTGTACCATGTAGAAAGAGGCAGTTAAGCACATGTGTAGAGCAGGAAACTTACCAGAATGCTCAGCTCTTGACTATACATCAATTCAATTAGTCGGTCTATTATCCCAGTCTTTAACACCACATCAAGTCTGTCATTTGATCCATCAGTGAGATAGGACATCGCCCAGCAAGTGTCAGACAGAATATCCTTGTCTTCGTGGTGCAAAAGCATTGTCAACACTGGTAGAACCTGGAGTACTGCCGACATTGGAGGATAAGGGTTTTTGTTGCGGCAGATGTTAGACAGCGTCCACGTAATATTTCTTAGGTAACCAACCTGAAAACAGGGAAAATTTGTGTTACCTTCAAGTCCTATAGAAGTTAGAGACAGAAAGGTGGTTTTAGAAATTTATATAAAGTGGCACAATCTGACCATACCTCTGCTAGAGTAAAATTCATGCAGTGTGGGGCAATGGCATATATCCAATTAGCTTTACAGAAGTCTACACTTATTGCGTTCTGAAATCTGCTCTGCAGGAGTGTAAATGTACAGATAATCCATCAAGTGGTTATAAACCATTTTTTAAATTTTCCTAATTTTTTTTGGTGCGATTTCTGCTGTATTGGAAAGTCGGTTTATTTTTAATGTTACCTTCTCCATGGAGATCTTTGTGTCATGACAAGTATTGGTTCTATAAAAACTTCAAAATCTCCACTTAGGAAGGTCCAAATACAGATCTCTACAGCATATTAAAAAAAGGTAAAAGCATGCTTAACAATTTCGTACATTTTTGTTCATTAAACCTAAAACAAAATACCAATTTAATCTTTATGACAGCTGGATGTTCCACATTTAAAGGGCTAGTCACCAACCTCAGAATCCCATAGCGTCAGAACCAGGAAGTACACGAGACGCACAAAATTGTTTCATTGCGAGAGAAGGGGGATTGACGCATGCGCAATACGAACCAAGATGGCGGCGGCCACACGTGAAGCTGCTTAAGTCTGATTTGCCCCCCCAATTAAAAATATGTTTATTGGGGGGCTGTGTTTATAAATTGTAGCCCGGATTAAGGACGGACTATATTTTACTTTCTCCTGAGGAAGTCCCAAACGGGACAAAAACACGTTGAGCCATTTGCATACACCCCGATTTGGATCTTAGGTCTGCTGTATGGTTTTTATTATCTTTTAGTGTAAGTAAAATGTTTATTTTACATTTTAAACGTTCATTTATTTTTACTGTGCTGCTTGCTTATTTCTGTAATTTTGGCGGGGCAAGGTGAAAGCCAGCTTATTTTGAATATTAAGACCAATGGGACATATATTATTATGGTCTTGTGAGTGTTTATTATATAAATATCACAGCAGTAAGGTCTTAATACCAATAAACTAATAAAGCATTTATAGAAAAATACAAATCACATGGAGTGGCGTCTCAGATTTGACACCGGATGAGCAGGCAACTTTCATAGGGAACGCTCGATTTCCCTTGTACTGCGCAGGAGGGTGCCGAGCCCGAGGTCTGAGTAACAGGGGTCCAGACTTTACTGTCCTTCGTGGGGGATGGGTCAGTCTGATCCCTGTGATGAATGTCGCCTCCTTGGGGGAATGCAGCCTCAACAGCAGTTAAATGAAGGCTCCATGTAAGTATTTTCTATAAATGCTTTAGTGGTACTAAGACCTTACTGCTCTATCCCCTGTTTATGTTCTGTCTTCGATGCCCGGTGAACTACCCATTATTTACACCCACGCTGAAAACCATCCAGGCTGCAACTAACTTTAAAAGGAACTATCAGAAACAAGCGCTGAATTCCACCCATTCCTTCACCCTGTATGGATGTTTTAGTGGACTGGGATATACCACTTTGAGTGAAATTAGCTGCTGCATTCTGTTTATTACACCTTGTTGACTGATTATTTTGTTCCTAGTCTAAGAATTGTTGAATTGCTATATATCTCTGCACATATGTACAGCATTCCTACTTGCATGAATATAAACACTATGCCTGAATAAACCGGTCAAATGAAACCACCCAACAGGGCATTTCAGCAACTTTTCACTGCTATTCGGTGTTCTCTAAATAGACTAACCATTGCTCCTCTATGGAGAATTTCACTGCCCTCAAACAGGCACTGTACATGCAGGCAATTTGCCAAAATTTGGCGAACTGTCTGCTCTCTGAATAACCGAATGGCCCCGAAATGTCCCTGTAAGCTGGATTTCAGCGACATTTCAGATCTCTGAATAACCTCTCTAATGTTCTCTTCCTACATCCAGACAGTGACCAAATACGGTTACCATCAACTTCAAAACATTGCCCGTGTTTGCCCCTTTCTGACACAAAATAGGGCAAAAGTGCTGGTTCATGCTCTTGTCATTTCACAACTTCATTACTGCAACTCTTATTGGCCCCCCAACTCCTGTATTGCCCCATTGCAATCGAATGAATGCAGGGACCTGGCTTTTTTCTCAGACGCACCTCGAATACCTTCCCCCACTCTGCCAGTCCCTCCATTGGCTTCCTGTACATTCCAGGATACAGTTTAAAATACTGATGCTCACGTACAAATCGCTCAATAACTCAACTCCTCCCTACACGTCTTCATTACTCCGCAAGCACGTCCCATCTAGACAACTCCGGTCACCAGGTGATTGTCATCTGTCTACAAGCGCCAATTCACCTCCAAGGAAAGCGCCAGTCCTGTAGAATGACTTGCCCCGCCCATCAAACTCTCCCTTGATCTTCAGGCCTTCAAGAATTCCTCAAAACCCATCAGATTAGCGTACCACATAACTGCTCACCTATTCACACATGATTTTTCTATGGCCAAACCATTCCCAAACCACTGGCACTAATGATCCTGCCATCTAGTAAAATTCCCCTGGTCTTCCTCAACCCCAATCCCTCTAGATAGGAGCTCCCAATCAGCAGGGCCTTATACACCTCTTGTTTCCATCATACGTCTGTTTATCTGTATCTTGTTCCCTTTGGTTATTGTAAAGCACTGCAGAAACTGTTGGCACTCTATAAATGACAATAATAAAACACTGGTGATGTCCTTTGTATTGTGTGGGATGTATTCAATGAGATTTGAGAGTGATCGACCCAGAGACTCACTCTGTGGCATTGGCTGTATAATGAAGAGCAAGTGATATAAAGCTACTGTGGAGGGGCAGTTTACAACAAAAAGTAGGAACACTGAGAAAAAAAAAAAACACGAAAAACCAACAACGTACATGCAAGATATCAGCAACAAAAAAGGACTTTCCACTTTTTGGCTGTAGTGGCCCTTTAAGTTCCTATCTGGAACCAGAGAGTTATCTGGGAAATGTTAACATTGTGCGGCACCCCCCCCCCCCCATGTAAAAATAAGTCTCAAACTGGAAGTGTTCTGCAGGCACATCATTATACTTGTCTAGAAACAGGTTGGAGTCCTAAATTCTTCTACATGGTACTAGGCATGTGCATCTCGTTATGAATACAAATGCAGACGAAAATCACCGTTATTTTTTTAGTTTCTGAAAATCTGTTCGAATTGCGGTAACCTAACGAAAACAAACTAGATATCGGAACTAAAATTACTACAAAATGATTAGAAAAAAGTTAAATTTTTTGGTTTCCTAATCTTAAAGGAACGATGCTTTTTTCCCCTTTGCTGAACGTAGATGGACTGAAAGAAAATCCAACTGTGTTTAGCAATGAATACAAAAGGTTTTCAGAACCATGGAAAGCTCTGGAGCCCCGTGGGGTTGCTGTCCATGGTTCTGAATCAGCAGTTTGCAGAGCAGACCTGTGTGGCTACATGGCTTTTTATTGAATGAATATGAAGTTTCAGAATCACGGATAGGGCTATGGAGCCATCTTTGGTGCTGAAACAGTTATTCAGAGAGGTGAAAACCAGGAGAATGACTGAAGTGAAAATTCTAGGGCAAAATAGCCAAATCAGAAAAATTCTCCCTTTTATCGCACTTTCCAAATCGGCTATTTGGTCTAGATTGAATAACCCTGATCCTATCATTGCTAAAAAAAAACAAAAAAAAACACCATTGCTTTAACCCCATAGTGACTAGGCATTTTTACAAAAGTCTGTTTGAAAGGGACTGCTGCCGTTTAGGTCAAATTGTCCTCTTACTTATGCAACCCACACCTCAGTTTTTCGTGCTATTAAACAGACTTTCTAAAAAAGATAATTTCCATCATATTTTATAGTTTGGTATAAAAAAAAAAAAAATCTGATGAAAGTGGATAAACCCTTTCAAAATATAATCCCAAAATCTAAAAAGACCCCAGCTAAATAGTTTCAAAATTTTGTCCTGAGAATAGAAATATCCAATTTTTACATGTTTTGCTTTTTAACCATTTCACCTCTGTGCGCCAAGCTAATTTCGACTGGTTTATATGCCCGTGATGTTTAAATGCCAGATTAAGGCCTATTGAACCTCAAAAAAAAAAAAAACCTGGTCATGTGGCATTGGAAAATCTAAAACATGACCATCTAGCTGCCACGGATTGGGAGATTGGCAGCTAGGGGCTTAGCTGGACCAGCGACGTCCTCACATATGGTGAGGATGTCAGTGTGTGGGGGGGTGGGTGCCCTGGAGGCTTGGCTGACAACCAAGATGTCAGCCACTTCTGGGTTTTAATAGAAATTTGGCAACAAAAGAGTTAATTTGAGCAATCGCTGAAAAGGGTACCATTTGTTTTTGTAACTTGGAGGGGGGCTCCTTTGTCCATCCAAAAAACCTCATAATGAACTACGAATCAACCCGATAAACAAATTGATCCCAGAAACTGCCGTCTGAAATTGCAGATGGGTCCAAAAATCCATGCACAGGTCTACCGGTTTCAAAATGGGCATAGAAGTGGAACTTTCAGCAATTTAGAGCAGTAGAACTTCAGGTCTAAATCTACGAATATGCAAGATATTTCGAGGTGCATGTACCTTGTAATATGCTCTAGAGATCTGCTTTTGGCCCAAAGGAGCTAGGACCTTCATGATCTGTAGAACAGAAATTTTGTTGTACATCACGACACAAAGGTGGCAGCTCCCTATAACTCACAACCTTAAACACTAATGCAGTAGCTCAGTAGGAATAGCACTGTTACTAGCTTACAGTTTTTCCCATAGGGAGTCTGTATGAATTACAGAAGTGTTAAGTGATCGATAAAGGTGAGTGTTCTGGAAAAAAATTGCTTCTGGTCCCTTAAAGACCAAGGCTTTTTAACCTGGGTGTGTTTTAAAGGCCTAGGTTTGTTATTCCGATTAGCATCAGTAGCGTAGCCTGCATGCCACACAACCCATCACGCCGGGAGCTCTGCATGCTGGATAACAATTACAGAATATAAAATCAGACCAGACAAATACCGGTGTTTGAGGTGTAACCAGTGCAAGAAGGGGAGGCACCACATTGCAGTTTATCAAGGCATCTCTATACATTGGACCATCACCTGTTCAAAGAGAAAAAGTATCAGTTTGCTGAAGCTATACCATTTCCTTCATCTTTTACCACATTAAATAGACTAGTTTCCTGTTCAGAACCAAAGCATACTAGGCAGTGATGTATTTAAGCTTTGTGCAAGCCAATGTACAAATTGGAGTACTTTATGGTTTTATTATTACTTCACAACCGTCTATATGCAGTTGTGCACAACCTCTAGAACAGTATTTGTGGATTTCTTGTTTTACACCTTTCACCCAAGTACGTGGTGATTTATAGACGTGACTTAGTTCCTTTAAACTCAACCATAAGATCTAGAACAAACTATGTTAAAGACAACCCATCACAGCAAGTGCTGAAGTGGCTACAGTTTTGTTATGCATATGTCAATCTTGGTGCTGCATGTTTTAGCTAACGTGTCTTGAAACTTCTTGATCTCTATACCAATGTTCAAAACAATTGTGGGGGTTGGTTATGGTACACCCATTCCTACAGGTAGCCGCACAAAAAAAAAAAATATTGACTGCCAAGATCAAGACTAGGGCAGCTACAGATTCTTGGCTATGACATGGAAGTAATGAGAGATGCACTAACAAAACAAGCCACTCAAGTGGGTGCATAATAGACAGTATGCCCAGGCTCCCAGCATACAAACCGATATGGTTATATTTATAAAATAGCCAACAAGTTGCATAGTGCTGTACAATGGGTGAGACAGAACAAGTTAACCCCTTGCTGCCCCTGGACACTATGCCATCTGGGCAGCGGGAGGGCATTTAAGATGCAGGGCGTCCAGGTATACTCTGCCCCCACCCTGCGTGCATCATAGGCTGGCCCCATGCAGTCAATGATGCGCACCAGGCTGCAATTTGTGGCTTGGGACTGCCCCTGTTGGCAAAGCGGACCTGTACGCCTCGCTGACGTTAAGCCATCGAACCCCAGGGCCCAACCAAACCTATTACTGTTAGGTCTTTGTTTTGGAAGGGGTAAGAAAAGCGAGCTATTAAAAAAGGTTGAGGGAATGCAAGGGGGGCCCCATCATGAGTTTCAGTAATGGGTCCCAGCATTTTTTTTTTTTTTTTTTTTTTAAGATTTTTATTTTGTATAGAAGTCAGCATATAATCAAACGTATTAATGCAAGGGCCACGCAGGGCCAACCACAGCATAAGTACTACTTGTGAAAAATAACAAACATCCCCCAAAAAGGGGGGTCTCAGCTTAAAATAAAGGGGGAGAGGTCTCAGGGGAACACAGAGCAATAACTATCAAGGGATGGGGGAATCTCGGCTTCAAAGTAACAATATGTCGTAGGGGGGGGGGGAATAAAAATTAGGGGGGGGGGGAACAACGAAAGTCTGCAGGTGCTTCCGAAAAAAAATAAAACCCACATTTACTCCTAAAAATAACAAAATCATTGTAGGTGTTAAGGTAAAAGTAAGTGAGAGACAAAAGAAAAGCCAACTGTCGAAATACTCTAACCGAAAGCAATAAAAATGTCAGCATATTAATAGGTAGAATCAAAAGGGTTATAGCAAAGGTCATCAGAAATACTGCAGAGAAAAAAAAAAACCCAGACAAACCAAAAATAAAACCAAAAAGTCTCAAAACAGTCTCAGAAATTGTCCCTTTCGTCATAAAAGGCGCAGGGGGGAATAACTGGGGAGAAGTTCCCGAAAACAAGGAGACTCAAAAATTTAGGCTAGAGATCTCTTCAGCCTGTGTCCAAACGGCAAGGGACATGGCAGAGGCAGCATGTCACCCACTAGGCCGGATCCTCTAGCCTCCACTCTCTCGCAGCCACGAGGAAGGTCTTCGGGTCTCCGCAAGGTTCCAAACGCACCACAAGCTCCATTACCATAAGCCCTCGGCAGGATCGGGCCAGATCGCGGCGTGAGCGTCAGAACCATCCAGGCTGTTGGTCGGGAAGCGCCACTCCTCCCCAGTCGGCGAGGAAGAGCCTTCAGCCCCTGACGCGTCAAAACGGCCATCTCCGTGGGCTCGCAAGTCTCATCAATTCCACGAGCACTTGGAGCCAGGGACCGCAGAGATGGTTGGAACGCCTGGGACAGCACCACCCCATAGACGCCGTCTTCAGTGCCCTCTTCCACTGGGTCAGCAGCAGGTAAGCAAATCTCAATGGTCGTATCAGCCCCGATCACTTGCCTCTTCGGGTTCCCTTCCTCCTGGCAGCCTCGCAACGCAGCCATCATTTTGCGCCAAAATCCGGCAGTAAGTGGGCCTTACTCATCCTCTCCCGCCAGCATCAGTAAGCAGGCGTCTAAGCCGGAAAGAAAAACCCCCTCACCTTCAGCAGGGGGAGGGGGTCCATCCCGCCGCCATTCCGTGGGTCCGTCTGCCACCTCCATGAAACCTCCGCCCAAAGCAGCCGGGAGACGTGGGCCCTCCATCACCTCAGACTGCGATCGGCACTCAGTCTGGAGGAAGGCGAGGACAGAGTCCTGAGTTGGCAGGAGCCCAATACTAGGCCTCAAGATGGCCACCGGCGCCACGCGTCAGTTACCAAATAGCAGCTGCCAGGGATGTCTCTCGTCCGGAGAGGGGGCCTCAACGGGCTCCGGACAGTCCAGAACCGATGGCCAGCCTCCCAGGATTCAGCAGCATCAAAAATCTTGTGGGTAAAGTCATCTATATGTCCCTAGGAAGAGAGGACATGCGGAGCTCCATGAAAACACGTCCTCTCCAGTAGACAGCTGGCCACACCCCCTGGTCCCATCATTTCTGATGGATGCCCTGAGGTGATATAGATTGAGAAGTGTAGGGGACCTAGAACTGTTGGTAAGAAGTTTCAAACCAGCCATAGATGCCCTAAGAGACAAGGCGTGTAGAACCTTCTATGCCAACAGAAGAAAATGCTACAAACTAAAACCGCCTGTAAGAGTCTGGCTTAAAATCTTCGATAGTGAAGTATGGGGCCCCATCACCTACCCTGACCAGCCCAACAGAAATAGTCTATCCGGAATTCTGCAAGCACCTCCAAGTCCATCAGAGCAACTCTAACAATGCTTGCCGGGCCGAGCTGGGCAGACTCCCCTTCCTTCTTGCAGTACAGAAGAGGGCGCCATCATACTGGGACCACCTAAACATCAGCAGCCTCAACTCATACCACCATAAAGCCCTACTGGCCAACAAGGACCACCCCAAACCTTGTGGGCTGCAATAGCTCATATCCAACTTGATCATCCAAAGCCCCCAAGAATGCAACCTGGCAAAATATCAAATAAAAAAGGCCCCAATTAACGATTCCAGGGAAAACTAGATCAGAGAATGGAGACATGATCTAGCAAACTCAGAAACTCACCATCTACCAATCCTTAGAGGGAATACAAACTGGCCCCATACCTGGAGGTACTAGAAGACCAAGGACAGACAGATCCTGAGCTGGTACAGACTGAGCGCCCACAGCCTGGAAATCGAATCAGGGCAGCATAGACAGACCTACAAGCCCAGGGAGAATAGACTGTGCCAGCGTTGTGACCAGGGGGCCCTGGAAGAGGAGGCCCACTTCCTCCTACAGTGCCCCAAGTACTCAGCACTGAGGGAAACTCACTTCCAGAGACTCTGCTCTCATCCCGGACTTCACCTTTATAGAAGAGACGAGGAAACTCCACATTATACTGGGAGAAGAGCCAGCAGTGAAAATATCTGCCCAATACGTCACAATGTCACAGACTGAGAGGAACATGAGAGATCCCAGACTTCTAAATCCTTCAACACGGACTTGCCCCCATCCCACTTCACCTTATCCCTTACCCCTGATAAGGTCCATGGACTTACCCATTTCCCCCATATATGTCCCACTACCCCCCACCCCATATAACCTCCCAATATGCTTTGGCAATGCTAAATTGTATTTGGTCCTGCCAATACAGCTCATTTTGATTTGATTTGGATGGGGGAAGTGGAAACCGGATTCAGGGAATGGGTTGGGGGGGGGGAAGGACAGGGAGGACTTGGGTCATGGATGGAACATGAGGGGGACCTTGCTTTATTTGGTCCGGGGGCCCTGAGTCTCGTCAGTCCACCCCTGCTGGGGGACAGATTAATGATGCAGCAAAATTGTTCCAGTCACAAAACAGTGGTGAGATGAGAGCAGAAGGTGGACTTTAAGGCCACTTCAAACCCAGGATGTAAATAACGCAAGCCAAAAGCACTGAAGACTGGACCTGAGAAGTGTGGCAGGCTGCAAACTAGAAGTTTAACTCGCCAGGAAAAAACCAAACCCAATATTCAGGACCGATTAACATCTAAAAGGAGCACGTAGGCACAGAAATCTGGAGTGCCCCTAAACTCCCACCCAAAAGAGGAAGCCATTTTTGTTTTCCTCAAAACAAAATTAAATAATTTTTCCACAGTGCTCAAATCAGGCCCCTTCGCTTTTTACCACTTAATTTTAGGCAATTTCAGTGGGATAGCAAAACTTTGGCCTCTCTAAATGATTTCAAACCTGACCACGTAAAAAGTAAAGAACCCATTTTATATTTTTTGTTCCAGATTCTAGCCTGTCCAATACACCCCACAAGTTCAAGTTGGGTGTCAAAGGATGGAGATCAATGACCCCCGCCCCCCACACTACACTACCTTCGTAGCAGAGCTATGGTTTTAAATCAAAGTGTAATATCTCATTACACCAACACGGTTTCATGTGTGGAATGAAGACACTGCAAGATTCTTGTGTGAGGAATCATGTTGGATTATAGAACTGCATCCAGGTCAGAGGCAAGAAAAGGAGACCGGAAGTATATGTGGCATTTGTTGCTTTATATGCAAGTCCAGTGTAAAATAAAAGCTACATTTTACTTAACAGCAGGGCACCCCCTTGTATGCACATGCCTACTCTGCAGGATTATAAACCTGGCTCGGCCAATGTTCTCAGCACGCACTGTTGGACAAAAAAAAATATATTCGCTTTTTAGAATATTCAAAGGCTTAGAAAGAGGCCTAGAAAAATGCTCATTTAAGTAGTTTAAGTGGTTAATCAGGATTTAAGAATCAAATACATATTATTGTTTAACACGCCATCTTAACCGATTGTTTTGTACGCACATGTAGTTTCTCTTTCCAAGTATCAAGAAGAGAATGTTTTGGAACTTCTTGGAACGTCCTGTAACAACGTCCTTGATGGCTAAGGGGACAACCGGAGAAGCTGATGTTTTATTTTCTTTAACCGTTATTAAACAAAAGTCTGTAATTTCACAATATGACGAATAGAATGTTGGGCAACAGCCTGTTTTCGTTACGTGCGAAGTAGCATAAAAGCCTTGTAAATTGTCAATAAAAGGTCAGAGGAATCATTGGCTTTGCAGCCACAGACTTATTCCTTGTCTGTGTGATTTCTTTATGCGCGCATATAACGGATTTCTCCACCGAATTAGAACAGAGACTGGCATCCGAGATAGGACTACATTGTCCACTTCAATTTGGCGCCCAACGTTGGGCCCTGGGTTAAACGTCTTTGCCATCGTGCCACCACCAAGGATTTCCTGGTGGGACCACAACAGAACCGGAGCCTGATCAACTGCGTAACCTCACAGGTAAGATACCTTTTGATATCTTATCGGTGACGTGTTCTGGTTTGTGGTCCTACCCCGGGAAACCCCAGTGTTACACTTGGGAAAGGCATCAAAAGTGGGGTTTTATTTAACTTTGCCCAGGTGCCCGTTATACTAACCCACGACCCGCATGCCAGTTGTCTGCTTGTCTGTACGTCTGTTCACGGTTCTTTGTATTGTCGGCATATTTCCTGATAGAAATTGTATTTGTTGTTAATCAGAGAGATTATCGCGAACCTGTGGTAACAAGTGGGGTGTACCTGGTTAGCTATCTCCAGGCAGTAACAGGTGATGTGATGCAAGAGGCGCATACCTGGTATTAGGACTTTCCTAACAGTAACAGGTGAACACAAGCTTGGTAGTAGGACGCGATATATCTCTGAAGTATAGTTTGATTGACAGTCAGAGGAGTTTTTGTGGGTACTGGGATAGATGATGCATTAGGCGTATCTATTAGGAACTCAAGAATATATATATCTAGTAGGAACAGGTGACGCGGTAAAGGAAGCACCTGTAGGATATATATGCTGCGATAGAGAGGTGCTAGCTACACCTTTATAGCAGGGTCCTATATTTGGAATATAGGGGAGGACGAGACGCTTTATTGTCGTGGTAACAAATAGGACACGATATAGGTCTATCCTCATTTCTGACTGTTGATAAACTACGTGTATTGAAGACTTATTCCTTGACTGTGATTTCTTTATGCGCGCATATGACTGATTTCTCCACCGAATTAGAACAGAGACTGGCATCCGAGGAAGGACTACATTGTCCACTTCAGCACCTGATCTGGGCTTTTCTCTTCTTTACGACTCCTTGTTCTGGTCTTAAAATTTGAGAACAGAATCATTATATACAAATGATGGTACATGTGGACAGAGGTAACTGGCGTGACTGAAGATCTACACATCAGGAGCAGGTAGCTTTGTGTGTCCAGGCTCCCAAGGACTGAAGGCAAAAGTATGCAACAGTCAAGTGCGAGCACAAAATTGCTTTGCAGGGAAGGTCCTTGACAGGGGAGCCCAAGTGCCAACTCACAAGGCATTGCCAGAAAGAAAATGCAAGACACAAAAGCCACGAACATGGAGAGGGGGGTTCAAAGGCACAGGGAAAGGACACCACACAAGGAGGGGGCAAGAGATAGGACGGTAAAGCAGAACCTTCGCCCATTACATTAGCCGTCAGCTTGCCCCCCAATTGGGTTCCTATCTGGATACCCCGGATCCATCTACAGCCTCAGCCTCCTCTGGCTCCAGTCTCAACGATGCTGTACATCCCAGCAAAAACCACTTCCTCGCTTAGTCAGCGACTACCCCGCCCAGAACTCCTCTACCTTGTGAAGCTACTCCAACTGAGGGGACTCTAGGGGACCTCCAAAAAAAAGAGTTGAACCCACGCTCGAGTCGCTAGGGGCAGGATAAGCAAGATGGATCTCCTAAGTACTTTGACATCGGGAGATGAAAAAGTAAGCACCGCTTTATTTTATTTCCTTGTTGGAATATGACAGACTTATCTTTGTGGTCTCAAACAACTACCCTAGGAAGGCAATCCTTTGGTTAGCCAGCCAGGGATAGAAGACATAATTTCTTTATACCTGAAACCAGTGGCATAACTACCAGGGTTGCAGCGTGCGCCCTGGCATTCCACCTCTGGAGGGGGGGCCCAGGCAGTGGCGACTCACCCTTTACGGACCAGGAGTCTTTAAAGTCAATGCATTTATTACTGAACAGTTCTGTCATTGGTCCTTAAGGAGTTAATTAGGCAGCAGAGGCTTTGTTATTTTTTGTCTGGATATCCATCATGAGTGACACTTCCTTGGGTCTCATTGCAGTGTCTGGTCACTCAAGCTCACATGCGAGGTGACAGTATCTTTCTCTGCCTCCTCCAGGACATTCTTGAAAGAGAGAAATCTATGTATCCTTCTTGGTAAAATGCTTTATAAATAAATGTAACAAACACAAAGGCAAGGCTTAAACAGAACCCAAATAGAATGTGTTCTAACTCTTACAAATTATACAAACATTCCTCTGAATCACATGCTGGCAAATCTCTAACACCCAGTGGGGTATTTGCAGAGGCTGGGCGGTGAAGGAGCATTCGCTTTTTAACCTATTCAGTTAAATGGAGAACGTTTTTCATTCTTACTAAAAACATTTTGTAAAAACTCCATAAAAAGAGAAATCTTCATTAAAAAAAGGGTTATAAAAAAAAAAAAAAGGGGGAGAGGGCTATTAAACAAGATCAGAATACTCTACCTTATAACATGACAAGAGAAATCCATAACGCATACAAAACAATTCCAAATTGTATGGACATTTTAAGAGTGCAAAAATACCTGTATACATGTCTCCTGCACTCTCCAAAAATTGCTGGTTTCCAAACCTAATACTACAACCTATCACCATAGCATTAAATTCCACAGCTGATATACAATAGTGCAGTGTCGGGTATTTTCATAGGAAAACAAAATGGATGCTTGTAGCCATTTTGTGTATATTCATTCATCCATTTCTAAAACTTTTTTTGGAATTACCTTTCACCTACTGTTTAAGACTCTGGGTTCAAAAAGAGTTTAAACTCATTAGTGGAATAAAAGATGTGTTTTTAAATGAATCGTGTAGATCTGAAGACGCTATAAAGTACACACACACACACACACAATTATGTATCCAATATATATTTAGTAGCTCCAATATTTTATAAGTGTAACTATGATGGTACATAAGTAAAAGAAGTAGAAATATAAGTAGTTTAAAAGTAGAGATATTCATGTTTTAACTGATAAGGGAGTGCAGCTAGAAGAGCTGATACTAAATTTATAAGTGAGACAGAGAAGTCTGAGAGCAAATGAGACGTGCTTTGTTAATTAAATAGTGCAATTTTATTTTTAAATCAACACTGCCCTCTAGTGTTATTATGAGTTGGCAGGTACCATTGAATATCATTGAACATATAGATATGCCAATTAGAAATCACGTGATCAGTGATGTCAAACACCCTATAACACCCTATATCTGTCTAACCACAGAGAGTATTAAGCAGGGGATTCACTTCTTTCAGTCAAGGAATTCATTCATTTAATTTTTCTTCCTCTCATGCATTCTTCTTCCTCTGAGAAATAAATCATGCTCACGGAGAGACTCAGAGACAAAGAAACTAAGATGGACATATATTCATAACCAATCTTAGAAATTTTTCTAAAAAATATTCAAATTCTCACTCTCCACTTAAAGCAGAAATAAATGTAATGCGTTAACTAAGGCCGGGGTCAGACTAACGCATTTTTAAACGTGCGTTTAGGCGCACTTAATCACAGCCGTAGTAGCAGCAAATGACAGGCAATATACGAAGTCCGGCCGCACGGAAGTCCAGCCACGCAACACAAGTGGAAAATGAACGCTTTTTTTTGAGAATGCAGAACCGCTAGTACAGACGTACAGAGTGCGCTGCGGCGGCATAGCGGCGTGTGTGCGTGATTAGATGTCAGACGCAGCTAATGTCCAGACGCAAAGTGTTTTATTGATGATCTGTAAAATCACGCACAAAGTCTGACAGTTTTCGCACATTCGTGAAAAAAATACGTCAATGTGTTCGGACGCACTTTGACGGTCGCTGCGAATAATGCGTTCGTTTGACCCTAGCCTAAGACATTCACAGAAAGGATTGAATCCAGTTGGGAGACTGGGACACCGACACAGACACTTTGATATCATTTCTATACTGCAGTATAAAAATATGAAGTGTCTGATAATTAGGATAAATATCCTTATTTGTAGATAGAGATCTATATCTCTATATATAGAAAATGGATGAGCTATTGTGATTGTAGATTATAAAATCCCTGCTTAATTCAATTTAAAAAGCATAGATTAGAAGCTTAATTCTTGTTATTAGGGGCGGATTCACTAAACAAGTTTCTTAAATAGAATAAGATGATAGCTTCATCTTTTTGTTTATCCAGGTAGCACAGAGATATGTGTATAAATATATGCATGTAACAGACCCAGGATGCATAAAAGGGATACTGTTGTTTGCATATCCTACCCAGAATTCCTTGCTGCATATGGGGAATGTGGCACAGGAGCTCTGGGATGCAATTCAAATTGCTGTGATGTGCAAGTGGCTTCTGCAATAAACAATTATATAGTGTGGAGGTTTTTTTTATCTCACTTTTTTGTCCTCCACCACAACATATACACATACATAACATCCAAGGAAGCAGCACTCAAGGTCTTTTCATAAATCACTTGGTATACTTATTGTTCAATAAAGATACCAAGTGATTTATGAAAAGACCTTGAGTGCCACTTCCTTGGATGTTATCAGTGAGCTGAGCGTTGCACTGGGCAAGCATGCAAATGGATTCATAGATATAGATATATATAGATATAGACACACACAGGATACTAGCTTTGTTTTGAATATTTGTTTGCTGGGAAATAAAAGGTTTTCTTTCCAGAAACAGTAACTAAACATAAATGGTTAGTACAACTTATTAATCAAAGTAAATCGTACCAATTTATAGGTGCTGAGTTACTAATGTTCTAATTACAAGCTAAAATCTATGTGCTGATGGTTGTTTTTATAAATCCGTGATTCTTTTAAGAATAAATAATTTTTGCATACGTAATATATACATTTTTACCTAGTTTGGTTGCAGTCGTATTTTTGAACAAACATACAATTAAAAACAAACTCCGGATCGGTTTCTGAGAAATGGTGGACGAGCGTTTTATTATTGTTTATATCTCGTATAAATTTCTTATTTGAATAAACATTCCTGACAGACACATACAGGTATTTTTGCTAAACATTGCAAAATGTTTTTAGTAAAAATACAAAACTCGTGGGCAGGGGCCTTCATGGATTCTTACACCTCTGCCGGAAACCAATTTCTTTTGAAGGTTTGAGAAGAGAGTCTGGATACAGACTATAGGGCCACTCGTCTCAGAAAAGCTTTGATAGCCTAGTGGTTATAAATACTTTTGAGCTGAGGGGCATCTCTAGTCTGTATCCAGACTAGAGTTTTTGAAAATATGCCCGAAGGACAATGCCACACACCATTCTGTACTTCAAACAAAAAGATAAGTCTCTTACCAGCAATATTTCCCAGTGCCCAAACTGCCTGTTCACTGATGTGGTTATGTGGAGAGGATACCAGCAATATGAAAGCAGGTATAGCTCCACCATCTACCACAGCTTTTGTTTGACCAGAGGTACCAGATGCAATGTTTGTGAGAGCCCAGGCTGATTCAAACTGCAGAGTAGGATCATCGTTTCGACTCAGGAATTCTACCAACTTTGGAATTAGCCCAGCGTCTATGATATCGTTAAGAGCAGGGTTGCGCTCACGAGACAGTATTTTCCTGCAGATTGAAAAGATTCTATATATTAGCATTTTGTAAACTAGAAAAAAAATAGATATTGTATTGTACTGGCCTGTGGCAGAGCAAGACTAAAATCCAAGTTTGCTTCATTTTACTACAAAAGTGTAAAAAGTCAAATGGCAAATTCTACACAATATGAAAGCCAATCAATTTTTTTAACTTTAGATTCAGAAGACAAACTTTAGAATATGACAAGTGTCAGCTTTCTAGTCACTGTTCCACAAGTCCCGAGTGTAGTTTCCAGAAACAATATGTAGAAAACCATAATCCAACAAGATGGCAATGTGACTAGTGTGTCCTCATGTTCTGTCCAATGTGACAGCGGGGGCAGATCCAGACAAGCTTTGCAATGCGCACTCTACCAAGTTTGGCTGAGCAGGCGCAGGACGCACACTATAGGGAAGTCACTGGAGGCAGGCACAGAAACTAGGCAATTCCCAGACTTAATTGGAATCACAAACTAGTGTGCAATTTAGATCCATAGAGAAAAATTTCTCATACATTTTACACTGTCATGTTTGTTCTTGCCGCAGGGGACATTTGTGTGCTGCCCCCCCCCCCTCAGGCATCTGATTGGCTGTGTGCAGGTTAGTGAGGCATATACAGATCAAGAGACTGGAATGAAGTCCAGATTTAAAAATTCTAGACCAACCCTGTCATCTTTTTGCCTAGAAAGCGCTTTCATATTCAGAGAACTACTGGAACAAAGCAAATTCAAATAGAAAAAACCTCTATCCATTGGATTCAAAAATTATGTCAACTTTGGGGCTTTCATTTATAAATACCTTGCAGCTTGTGTACTTGTCAGTTCCAAATCTGCATTTCCAGAGTTTATTCCTTGGGAAATTTCCTCGAGTGAGAGTGTTGGGGCCTGTAAGAGAAGTTGTAACATGCAAACATGAGACAAGAAAAACCACCTGTTCTGAATGGATTGCAAGGACACCGGTTGTAGCAGACCAAACGGTTAGGCTGGTTTCAGACGAGCAGAAGGAACGTCCGTGAGAGTGGACATTCCTTCTACTCTGATGTCTGGCCACCTCGCTCAGAGCTGCAAGGCTCGATTCTCTTCCCCCCCCCCTCTATGGAGGCTCAGGCATCATAGGGCCTCAATGGGGAGGCTTTCTAAACGGATACAGCACGCCTGCAATTTGTGTGCACGTTACAGCATGTGGCCAGCCCTGTTGCAGCATCACAATGCTACGACGGACGCCGGGAGGCATGTCCGTACGGGCACACCGTGCGCTCGCCTGACACCAGCCTAAGAGCACAAGACATCTGAGGTTATTAACACCGATTCCCCCTCTCAGGGACCTGACATGGCGCTCCCCTGCTTTAAGCCACAGACTTTATTCTGTTTGCGTTCCCTGGTTTTAGGACTTATCCCTGTAAACCGCATTTATGCCCAGGGTTTTGCACTGTGGACTTCATATTGCAACTGTTACCCCCTGGCCCCTTCCTGTTTGGGAGCCCGCTCCCCATTATACAGACTGTCCCCCTGTGACGAGCGTCATTTGAACTTTGAGATGTGTTTTGAATTTAGGGTGTAGGCCTCTTTGTGCAGAATGTTTGTGTGAATCTGATTATGCAAGAATGCTATGGTCTGTTGATCTGCTGCATGTTTGAAGAGTTAATCTACCCTTGTCTCAGGCAAACACTGTCCCAATCTGATTTATTGGAACAATGGTTTACGTAAAGGACTGCTCACGGATTGCGAATTTGTGTGCTTTACCCAGTTATCTTTTGCTGAGGGAAGTTTGAAGGCTGTAACCATAAATACCTGTGTTTGGGCTGAAACAGTCTTAACATACAGCTTGCTTGGTATCTCAGCTACAACCCTCTGACCTGGGAAGGCACTTAGCGGCCATCTGAAATCCATCTGCTGGATCAAGAGAGCAGACCGAAAGAGTGGATTGACTGCTTGGGGCATCGAATCAGCAATTTGAAGGTCGGGCCGATCTGAGCGAGTGTCTGGAGAGCCAGACAGGCCGACAGAGGGGTCCATGACACCTCCCTCCCCTCTACCATATGAGGTCAGATTTAACAGCCCCATGCAACAACTTTTCAGTGTACATGGCATGGTACTGGCATTAAACCCTGCCCCCAGCATTTACTAGCTATGGGGATTCCTTTTGTACAAGGCTGAAAAGGCTCAGGAGTTAAAGATGGTGGTCTGGTGTCATTGTCTATCCATTGAGGAAACAATATAACCTTTATTAGAATGTCATAAAAACACTCCTTTACCATCATTTAAAATCTCAAGGGGGTAACAAACTATACTACAGTAGTATATACTAAGGGCCTTCAATTCACATATATTGGCCAGCTTAATATTAGATACCACACTCCTAATATTACCTAATAAACCATACAATGCCACCTTTTCTAGAAACCAATTAATGTTACTAAGTAGTCACCACTGTATGTAATTAACTACAATTCAGTCAATGGAGGCTGTAAAGTAAAAACTTTGCTGCAGCAATAATGTGAACAATGGGACAATTACTATGTTGCATTGAACAGTAGCGTTTTAATAACATACAATAACTGAAAAGTACTACATCTGCCAGCACCATTAACTGAGCCTCAATCAAAAAAACCCCCCAAAAAAACACACTACTTTGCATGCCTTGCTACAACATATTCAGAAGCATAGTACAATAGGGGCTACTTAGGATGGGACTCCTAAGCTTGTCCTGTGTATAGTCACACCATGGCTTCCCATCTACCAGCAGCATATAGCCTCACGTAGTCACAATCCAACAGATCGCAGTTGGTAATAAGCTGCAATTAATGATTTGAATTTAAGCGCAAACAATATTGCAAAGTACCAAATTCATTCTATAGTTAATTATAACCCTCTATACAACCATTTGTTGCAATAATTTCTAGTTCTTGACCCATAATTTGCCCGCGCGTTTCACAGTCTTCCTCATGGCAGTTTCATTGGGAGCTGTAATTGCAAATGGTAGGGGGTCCAATTTATTTGGTCAATTTCCTGCAATAGTGTGAGTACATGCAGCCCGTATACATCAATAGCGGCAAGGATATTTAGCATAATGTTTTCAATAAATACCCTTGTTGCCAGGGTAGGGACCACTGCCTCCCCTTAAATCTCACCATGCTCCTCCACAAGACTATCAGGGTTATTAAAAGAGAATCGAAACGTCACTGCACGTTCAGTGACTTTTCATTCTCTTAAATTCGGGCTGATTCTGCAATCCCATTTCAGCAACCCTGCGGTGTATTCAGCAAGCACTACAGGGCTGTCGAAGCGCAGGGAAAAGCTGCCGCAAATCCGATGAAAAGTCACTGCAAAAACCCGGCGAATGCACGCCGAAAGCCGCAAAAACATCTGGATTAACCCGCCAAAGATGCCGGAAAAACCCAAGCAGGAGCCGATCACACGCAGCGCAGCCGCCGGAAAAAGCCGACACCGCAGACGAGTGAAGTGAATAAATTAGCAAAACAGTTTGCATGAATGTTTGAAAAGTGAAACGCTGTTTGCAAAGAAACTACTGAGCGAAAATGTCTGAAATTTACATATGAAATCCAATGAATAATAAAAAGGGCTGTTACAGGAATTATTTTTTTAAATCGGACTTTAGAAAAAAAAATCCAGAAAAATGCTTAAAATATCCCAAAAAAATAAAATTAAAATAAATAAAGGAGACTCTACTGAAGAATTTTATAATGGTTTTTTAGATATTGAATTAAAAACGGGAATATTTTTAACATTGAAGCCTATGGGATTCTCCTGAATAAATCTGCCGCATGAAACAACCGAATGGCAGGGCATTTCGGGAACCTTTTCACTGCTGGTTTGTGTTCTCTGAATAGCCGAAGCAGTGCTTTTTCATGGGGATTTCACTGCCCTTGAACAGGCACTGTATGTGCAGGCAATTCGCCAGGATTTGGCAAATTGCTTGCTCTTTGGATAGCCGAATGGCCAAGAAAGGTAACCGAACGCTGATTTTCAGCGTTTGGTTACCTTTCTCCAGCCATTCAGATCTTTTTGAATAACCCTGTTAGTAATAAACCTACAGTACCATTTCATACAGATTGATTCATCCAATACTTGCATAAACAACAATATAGAAACACACATATATATATATATATATATATATATGTTATGCTCTCTGCTTGTTCAGATATGAGGCTGGGCTGTCAGGTTCACCATTGCTTTATTGCAGGACACTTACTGTTATATACAGGCTTGGATAACTACAGGAACACAGGATCATGCATCTGCCTTCATAACTGCATCACACTGACCCTGAAGATGGCTGACGTGCCCTCTGACCTGTGTCATCCTGGGCTGTGATAGCACAGGTTTAGTATAGTCAGCTATAACAATATACATGTTTTGCAAACAAATTAGATCCCCATATTGTCCCCACGACCAACTAGAGATGTGCACATCTAATAATAATCTAATAATTTTGTTTTCGGAATTTTGTTGCCAATTTCGGATCAATTTGAATTGATATATCAATTTAATCGCAGATATTAATCTAATTTTGGATCACTAAATAAAACCAAATTTTGCTGTTAAAAGACAAGCTAGGGTCAAATATTAAGCGTGTCACAGATTTAGTATTTGAGTCAAATTAAAGAGTGAAACGAAAGGTTTCATAAAGTCGTTTGTTGATTACTTGTAAGTTCTGATCAATGCGATAAATTCGAATTTTCCACCATAGTTTGTTAAATTTAATAAAAACAGGTATTTTTAACTCATAAATTTAAATTGCAGCTAACCAAAAAGCCATTTTTTCAAATTGCTAAACACGGTCTAAGAAAATAATTCAGCTGCATGCGTTCAAAGAAAAACAGACCTCAATATTACATTTCAAATAAGTTAGGAAACCCAAACGGTCACCCAAAAAAAGCCGTTGGAGATTAACATTGAAGACTAGGGTGGAAAAAAGCCTAGCATCTGCATTAATTAAAAAGTGACCTGTTCAGTTTTTTTACGTTTTAGATTTCCCCCCATGTCAGATCATTTGGTTCTTTTTCGTTCATTATGAAATGCATTTTGTTTGATCATTTTGTATCATATGCATTCCATTTTATTTAGTTTAGGTCCCATAACGAAAGGATTTCTGTCACGAAAGTTGAGGTCCTATATTTTCCCTCAGCAGTCGCTATTCGTTTGCCGCCACCAGTTCCTGGATCCTCCCATCAGCAAGCAGCGTTGATTTAATATCAGTTCTTAATTTCTCCCAATAAAGCACACGACACTGTTCATACTGGGTTAAACAGACTCTGGCCATGTCACACTGCCCGTTTTAATTTGGTACAGAATCAGTTAACAGTTAACATCCCCACCCCCCAGACTTCCTGGCACCACCAGTCTGCTCTCGGTCAGTTCCTCTCTGAGTGCAAGCTCTTGAGCAGGGTCCCCTCTCCTACTGTTCTAAGTGTTTAACTTGCATGTAGATTGGTTATTCTGTCTCTCCCATTGTACAGCGCTATGGAACTTTGTGGCACTTTACAAATAACAGCAGTCATACAGCGCACGGGTCCTTGTTTGGGGGGGGGATTCCAGGGGAGCAGTGGCAATCCGGGGGTACCGTGTAACCGTCCAAAGAAACACCCAAATCCAGAGGCAGGGGCAAGGATGGCAGCCTGTAGCAGTTATTCCCAGTTGATACCACATGGCTGGCTGCTGCTGTGTGAGCTCCTGGGGCCAAGAAAGGCTCAGCAACGTGGGTGGAGCTTGCAGGCCTTGCGTGTTACAATTAAGTTTAAATCGGAAATTCTTCAATACCGAGAATCTTTGATCGAGAGCCATGCCGTTTAAATTTACAAGCACTACACCTCCCACACTTCTATGTGCCTTGTAATTTATTAGTCAACCAGGTTGAGGATTGTGATCTTTGTACTGTATAATGGCTTCTTACAACCATATCTTTAACGTTCCAGCACCTGTGTGCCGTGATCGTTGCATGTGCACGGAGAACATGTTTTAGTTGGGGATAACACATTAATAGGGGCCAGTACCGTTCCATTGCAGTTTTTACTGTATGCCAACCCTTATAATTCCCCAGACATCTTATGAGGTGGTCATCGACTCCTGCAGTAAAGATTTCCTTGTAATATGCAATACCCTCTTATATGCCCTTTTCAGGATCCGTTTGGGAAAACCTTTTACTCTGAAATGTGTCACGACAACTACGCGCGCTGCTGCGAAAGACGCCGGGTTAAGCCGCTGTCTGTCCTAGACCCAGATAATGATTGCGTGGACAACAATCCCCGCGCGCTCGCTTACCTATCTGTCCCCGCACACTTTCTCTCGCAACCGGTACGAAGAGCACAATACAATGGTCCCAGGATTGCAACGCAGTACCAGTCTTTTGAATCGGGTTGTGACTACGTTTCCCACAATCCCTGGACCCACTCTTATTCTATTAGTTACGCTGCCACCAGTTCTCCTGAACACTATGTGTGTTGTGGCAAAGGACGCAGGGCTAAGCAACCTACCGTCTATCCTAGACGCCGATAATGACTACGCGGACAACAATCCACCACTCGATTACCCAACCGTCCCCAGCGACCGCAACACAATTTCGTAGCTACTTGAGTTTAAAACAAGCAATACTCCAGTCTCTTCAGTTAGAGAGACAGAGACAGAGACAGAGACAGAGACAGAGACAGAGACAGAGACAGACACAGAGACAGACACAGAGACAGACACAGAGACAGACACAGAGACAGACACAGAGACAGACACAGAGACAGACACAGAGACAGACACAGAGACAGACACAGAGACAGACACAGACACAGACACAGACACAGACACAGAGACACAGAGACAGACACACAGACAGACACAGAGACAGACACAGAGACAGACAGACACAGAGACAGACACAGAGACAGACACAGAGACAGACACAGAGACAGACACAGAGACAGACACAGAGACAGAGACAGACAGACAGAGACAGACACAGAGACAGACACAGACACACAGAGACACACAGAGACACACACAGAGAGACAGACACAGAGACAGACACAGACACACAGACACACACAGAGACACACAGACACACAGAGAGACAGAGAGACACACAGAGACAGAGACAGACACAGAGACAGACAGAGACAGACACAGACAGACACAGAGACAGACACAGAGACAGACACAGAGACAGACACAGAGACAGACACAGAGACAGACACAGAGACAGACACAGAGAGACAGAGACAGACACAGACAGAGAGACACACACAGACAGAGACAGAGACACAGACACAGACACAGACAGACACAGAGACACAGAGACACACACAGACACACACAGACACACAGACAGACACACACAGACACACACAGACAGACACAGACAGACACAGACAGACACACAGACAGACAGACAGACAGAGACAGACAGAGACACAGACACAGACAGACACAGACACAGAGACAGACACACAGAGACAGACACAGACACACAGACACACACACACACACAGACACACACACAGACACACACACAGACAGACACACAGACAGAGACACACACAGACAGACAGACACAGACAGACACAGACACAGACACACACAGAGAGACAGAGACAAACACAGACAGAGACAGACACAGACACACACAGAGACAGACACAGAGACAGACACACACAGACAGACAGACACAGACAGAGACACACAGACACACACACAGAGACACACACACAGAGACACACACAGAGACAGAGACAGACACAGAGCCAGAGACAGAGACAGACACAGAGACAGAGACACAGACAGAGACACAGACACAGAGACAGACACAGACAGACACAGAGACAGACACAGAGACAGAGACACACACAGACACACAGAGAGCCACACACAGACACACACAGACACACACAGAGACACAGACACAGACACAGACAGACAGACAGAGACAGACACAGACACAGAGACAGACACAGACACAGAGACAGACACAGAGACAGAGACAGACACACACACACACACAGACAGACACACAGACAGAGACACAGACAGACACAGACAGACACACAGAGACACAGAGACACAGACAGACACACAGACACAGACACACACAGAGAGACAGAGACAAACACAGACAGACAGAGACAGACACACAGAGAGACACACACAGAGACAGACACACACAGAGACAGACACACAGAGACAGACACACAGAGACAGACACACACAGAGACAGACACACAGACAGACACACAGACAGACACAGACACACAGAGACACACACAGAGACACACAGACACAAAGAGACAGAGACAGACACAGAGAGACAGAGACAGACACAGAGAGACAGAGACAGACACACACAGACAGACACAGACAGAGACAGAGACACAGAGACAGAGACACAGACAGAGACAGAGAGACAGACACAGAGACAGACACACAGAGACACACACAGAGACAGAGACAGAGACAGACACCGAGAGACACAGAGACAGAGACACAGACACACAGAGACACACAGAGACACAGACACAGACACACAGAGACAGAGACACCGAGAGACAGAGACACACAGAGACAGAGACACACAGAGACAGAGACAGAGACAGAGACACAGACACAGACAGACACAGACAGACACAGACAGACACAGACAGACACAGACAGACACAGACAGACACAGACAGACACAGACAGACACAGACACAGAGACAGAGACAGACACAGAGACAGAGACAGACACAGACGAGACAGACACAGAGACAGAGACAGACAGAGACAGACACAGACAGACAGAGACAGACACAGAGACAGACACAGAGACAGACACAGAGACAGACACAGAGACAGACACAGAGACAGAGACAGAGACAGACAGAGACACACACAGAGACAGACACAGAGACAGAGACAGACACAGACACAGACACAGAGACACACAGACACACACAGACACACAGACACACAGAGAGACACAGAGAGACACACAGAGACACAGAGACAGACACAGAGACAGACACAGAGACAGACACAGAGACAGACACAGAGACAGACACAGAGACAGACACAGAGACAGACACAGAGACAGACACAGAGACAGACACAGAGACAGACACAGAGACAGACACAGAGACAGACACAGAGACAGACACAGAGACAGACAGAGACAGAGACACACACAGACAGAGACACAGACACAGACACAGAGAGACAGACACAGAGACACAGACACAGAGACAGACACAGAGACAGACAGAGACAGACACAGACACACACAGACACACACAGACAGACAGACACAGACAGACACACACAGACAGAGACACAGACACAGACAGACACAGAGACAGACACACAGAGACAGAGACAGACACAGAGACAGACAGACACAGAGACAGAGACAGACACACAGAGACAGACACAGACACACACAGACACACACACAGACACACACACACACACACAGACACACACACAGACAGACACACACACAGAGACACACACAGACAGACACAGACACACACAGAGAGACAGAGACAAACACAGACAGAGACAGACACAGACACACACAGAGACAGACACAGAGACAGACACACACAGACAGACAGAGACACAGACAGACAGACACACACAGAGACACACACAGAGACAGAGACAGACACAGAGCCAGAGACAGAGAAAGACAGAGACACAGACAGAGACACAGACAGAGACAGAGACACACACAGACACACAGAGCCACACACAGACACACAGAGACACACAGAGACACACACAGAGACAGACAGAGACACAGACACAGACAGACACAGAAACAGAGACAGAGACAGACACAGACACAGAGACAGACACAGAGACAGACACAGAGACAGACACAGAGACAGACACAGACACACACAGACACACACACAGACAGACACACACACAGACAGACACACAGACAGACACACAGACAGAGACAGACAGACAGACAGACAGACACACAGAGAGACAGAGACAAACACAGACAGACAGAGACAGACACACAGAGACAGACACACACAGAGACAGACACACACAGAGACAGACACACACAGAGACAGACACACACAGAGACAGACACACAGAGACAGACACACAGAGACAGACACACAGAGACAGACACAGACAGACACACAGACAGACAGACAGACAGACAGAGACACACAGAGACACAGACACAGAGAGACAGAGACACACAGAGACAGACACAGAGAGACAGAGACAGACACACAGACAGACACAGACACAGACAGAGACACAGAGACACAGAGACACAGAGACACAGACACAGAGACACAGAGACACAGACAGAGACAGAGAGACAGACACAGAGACAGACACAGAGACAGACACAGAGACAGACACAGAGACAGACACAGACACACACAGACACACACACAGACAGACACACAGACAGACACACAGACAGAGACAGACAGACAGACACAGACAGACACACACAGAGAGACAGAGACAAACACAGACAGACAGAGACAGACACACAGAGACAGACACACACAGAGACAGACACACACAGAGACAGACACACACAGAGACAGACACACACAGAGACAGACACACAGAGACAGACACACAGAGACAGACACACAGAGACAGACACAGACAGACACACAGACAGACAGACAGACAGACAGAGAGACACACAGAGACACAGACAGAGAGACAGAGACACACAGAGACAGACACAGAGAGACAGAGACAGACACACAGACAGACACAGACACAGACAGAGACACAGAGACACAGAGACACAGAGACACAGAGACACAGACAGAGACAGAGAGACAGACACAGAGACAGACACACAGAGACACACACAGAGA
This sequence comes from Leptobrachium leishanense, assembly GCA_009667805.1. Taxonomy (NCBI): domain Eukaryota; kingdom Metazoa; phylum Chordata; class Amphibia; order Anura; family Megophryidae; genus Leptobrachium; species Leptobrachium leishanense. The sequence goes on along the minus strand of CM019069.1, from coordinate 103,138,517 downwards.
CAGAGACAGAGACAGAGACAGACACCGAGAGACACAGACACACAGAGACACACAGAGACACAGACACAGACACACAGAGACAGAGACACCGAGAGACAGAGACACCGAGAGACAGAGACACCGAGAGACAGAGACACCGAGAGACAGAGACACACAGAGACAGAGACACACAGAGACAGAGACACAGAGACACAGACACAGACAGACACAGAGACAGACACAGAGACAGACACAGAGACAGACACAGAGACAGACACAGAGACAGACACAGAGACAGACACAGAGACAGACACAGAGACAGACACAGAGACAGACACAGACAACAGAGACAGACACAGAGACAGACACAGAGACAGACACAGACACAGAGACAGACACAGAGACAGACACAGAGACAGACACAGAGACAGACACACAGACACACACAGACACACACAGACACAGACACACACACAGACAGACACACAGACACAGACACAGACACACAGAGAGACACACAGACAGAGACACACACAGAGACACAGACAGACACAGACAGACACACACAGACACACAGACACACACAGACACAGACACACACAGAGAGACAGAGACACACACAGACAGACAGACAGACAGAGAGACACAGAGACAGACACACACAGAGACAGACACACACAGAGACAGACACACACAGAGACAGACACACACAGAGACAGACACACACAGAGACAGACAGACACACACAGAGACAGACACACACAGAGACAGACACACAGAGACAGACACACAGACAGACACACAGACAGACACACAGACACACAGACACACAGACACAGAGAGACAGAGACACAGAGACAGACACAGACACACAGAGACAGACAGACACAGAGAGACAGAGACAGACACACACAGACAGACACAGACAGAGACAGACACACAGAGACAGAGAGACACAGAGACAGAGACACACAGAGACAGAGACACAGACAGAGACAGAGACAGAGACAGACACAGAGACACACACAGAGACAGACAGAGACAGAGACAGAGACAGACACCGAGAGACACAGAGACAGACAGAGACACAGACACACAGAGACACAGACACAGAGACAGAGACACACAGAGACAGAGACACACAGAGACAGAGACACACAGAGACAGAGACACACAGAGACAGAGACACACAGAGACAGAGACACAGACAGAGACACAGACAGACACAGAGACAGAGACAGAGACACAGAGACAGAGACAGAGACACACACAGAGAGCCAGAGAGCCACACACAGACACACAGAGACACACAGAGACACACAGAGACAGACACCCACAGAGACAGACACCCACAGAGACAGACACCCACAGAGACAGACACCCACAGAGACAGACACCCACAGAAGACAGACACCCACACAGAGACACCCACACAGAGACACCCACACAGAGACACCCACACAGAGACACCCACACAGAGACACCCACAGAGACAGACACCCACAGAGACAGACACCCACAGAGACAGACACCCACAGAGACAGACACCCACAGAGACAGACACCCACAGAGACAGACACCCACAGAGACAGACACACAGAGACAGACACACACAGAGACAGACACACAGAGACAGACACACAGAGACAGACACACAGAGACAGACACACACAGAGACAGACACACAGAGACAGACACACACAGAGACAGACACACACAGAGACAGACACAGAGACAGACCCACAGAGACAGAGACAGACAGACAGACAGAGACAGACACAGACACAGACACAGAGACACACACAGAGACACACAGACACACAGACAGACAGAGACACACACACAGAGACAGACACAGACACACACAGACAGACAGACACAGAGAGACAGAGACAGACAGACACAGAGACAGACACAGACAGACAGACACCGAGAGAGACACAGACAGACAGAGAGACAGAGACACACACAGAGACACACAGAGAGACACACAGACAGAGACACACAGAGAGACACACAGACAGAGACAGAGAGACAGAGACACACAGACACACACACACACAGAGACACAGAGACAGACACAGACACAGACAGACAGAGACAGACACCGAGAGACAGAGACACACAGAGACACACACAGAGACAGACAGAGACAGACACAGAGAGACAGAGACAGAGACACACAGAGACAGAGACACACAGAGACAGAGACACACAGAGACAGAGACACACAGAGACAGAGACACAGACAGACACAGAGACAGAGACAGACACAGAGACACAGACACACAGAGACAGAGACACACAGACACACAGAGAGCCAGAGAGCCAGAGAGCCACACAGACACAGAGACACAGAGAGACACACACAGAGAGACACAGAGACAGACCGAGAGACAGAGACACACAGAGACAGAGACACAGAGACAGACACCGAGAGACAGAGACACACAGAGACAGACACACAGACACACACACAGAGACAGACAGACAAACAGAGACAGACAGACACACAGAGACAGACACAGACACACAGAGAGACACAGAGACACAGAGAGACAGAGACACACAGAGACACACAGACAGATAGACACAGACAGACAGACACACAGAGACAGAGACACACAGAGAGACACACAGAGACACACAGAGACACACAGAGAGACACAGAGAGAGACACACAGAGAGACACAGAGAGAGACACACAGAGAGACACAGAGAGAGACACAGAGACAGAGAGACAGACAGAGAGACACAGACACACAGATACACAGACACACAGAGACAGAGACAGAGACACACAGAGACAGACACAGAGACAGAGACACAGACAGACACAGACACAGAGACAGAGACACACAGAGACACAGACACACAGAGACAGAGACAGAGACACACACAGACACACAGAGAGCCAGAGAGCCAGAGAGCCACACACAGACACACACAGACACACACAGAGAGACACAGAGACAGACCGAGAGACACAGAGACACACAGAGACAGAGACACAGAGACAGACACCGAGAGACAGAGACACACAGAGACAGACAGACAAACAGAGACAGACAGAGACAGACACAGACACACAGAGAGACACAGACACACAGACAGATAGACACACAGAGACACAGAGACACACAGAGAGACACAGACACACACAGAGAGACACACAGAGAGACACACAGAGAGACACACAGAGAGACACACAGAGAGACACACAGAGAGACACAGACAGAGAGAGAGACAGAGACACAGAGACACAGACACACAGAGACAGAGACAGAGACACACAGACACAGACACAGAAACACAGACAGAGACAGACAGACACACAGAGACACACAGACACACAGAGACACACAGACACACAGACACAGAGACACAGACACACACAGAGAGACACAGACACACAGACACAGAGACACAGAGACAGAGACACAGACACAGAGACACACACAGAGACACACAGAGACAGACAGAGACAGACACACAGACACAGACACACACACACAGAGACAGAGACACAGAGACACAGAGACAGACACAGACACAGAGACAGACACACAGAGACAGACACAGACACACACAGAGAGACAGCGAGAGAGACACACAGACAGACACAGAGACACACAGAGACACACAGAGACAGAGACACACACAGAGAGACACACAGAGAGACACAGAGAGACACACAGAGAGACACACAGAGACACACAGAGACACACAGAGACAGAGACAGAGACAGACACCGAGAGACAGAGACAGAGACAGACAGAGACACAGACACACACACACAGAGACAGACAGACAAACAGACACAGACACAGAGACACAGAGACACACACAGAGAGACACACAGACACACACACAGAGAGACACAGAGACAGAGACACACAGACAGAGACAGAGACACAGACACACAGAGACAGAGACACAGAGACAGACACCGAGAGACAGAGACAGAGACAGACAGAGACACACAGACAGAGACACAGAGACCGAGACAGAGACACACAGACACACAGAGACACACAGAGAGACACACAGAGAGACACACAGAGAGACACACAGAGAGACACACAGAGAGACACACAGAGAGACACACAGAGAGACACACAGAGACACAGACACACAGAGACAGACAGAGAGACACAGAGACTGACACAGACAGACACACACAGAGACACACACAGAGACAGACACAGAGACAGACACAGAGACAGACACAGAGACAGACACAGAGACAGACACAGAGACAGACACAAGAGACAGACACAGAGACAGACACAGAGACAGACACAGAGACAGACACAGAGACAGACACAGAGACAGACACAGAGACAGACAGAGACAGACACAGAGACAGACACAGAGACAGACAGAGACAGACACACAGACACAGACACAGAGACACACACAGAGAGACACAGAGACACACAGAGAGACACACAGAGAGACACACAGAGAGACACAGAGAGAGACACAGAGACAGACACACAGAGACAGACAGAGAGACACAGAGACTGACACAGACAGACACACACAGAGACAGACACAGAGACAGACAGAGACAGACAGAGACAGACACACAGACACAGACACAGAGACACACACAGAGAGACACAGAGACACACAGAGAGACACACAGAGAGACACACAGAGAGACACACAGAGAGACACAGAGAGACACACAGAGAGACACAGAGACACAGACACACAGAGACAGACAGAGACACAGAGACTGACACAGACAGACACACACAGAGACAGACACAGAGACAGACACAGAGACAGACACAGAGACAGACACAGAGACAGACACAGAGACAGACACAGAGACAGACACAGAGACAGACAGACACACAGACACAGACACAGACACACACAGAGAGACACAGAGACACACAGAGAGACACAGACACAGAGAGACACACAGACACACAGAGACACAGAGACCGAGACAGAGAGACACACAGAGACAGACACACACACAGACACCCCATCGGTGACTCCTGGGGGGCTGGAGATGGACAGATACTCATGTAAAATGAACCCCCTGTGATCTGCAAGAGCCACATGGCGTGCTCCCGAATATATAGGTTTGTCTTGTCCCTCCCAGGTCAGCCTCCTATCTGGAAGAGCCTGGCACTACATTTCCCAGACACCCTTTTCCTGGGCACGCTCAGTGCGCCTTGTCGTTCACTAGGGACAAACTTTGGGAATCAAGTTATCAAAAGGAGACGTTTGCTTCTTTGAAATGCATGACCAAGTATACCTTGGTGCCGCTAGGTCTGGGTTGAGCCTGTTCCTTGTCTAAAGTGTGAAATGCTTGCATGAGACCAAGGAAATTCCATTAGACCAACTGGGGTAATTTCCCCTCATGCAGATCAAAGACGACTCATTTCCCTGGCATTCGACAACCCCTGGAATATCCTTTCACCTGGAGTTCAGTGATAAACATCTTACTTTCTTGGAAAAAAAATCAAGCATTTACTATCAGCTGCGCAAAATGGACACTTTGGCTATATAGATAGCACATACCTAGCACAATAGAAATACAGATCTAATCTATCCCATCTCTAATCTGGCACAATGTCGGAGTTCTTTTGCTCGTATTATAAATTCTTGATCACCGGAACATATCCTCTTTAGCCTAAAAGATACTGTCCATCTGGAATGCCACTGTAATGGGAAGCGTTTGCCAGTCCAAAAGGCTGTCACAGTTTTTGAAAAATCGTAGCTTCTAGGCTTGTAACCTTGTCATTTTGTATTTCACTAGGGCAAATTATGGGTCAATAGACTAAATTATTTCTGCAACAAAATGGTTGTATACTAGGAGTTATATATAGAGTGCATTTGGTACGTTGCAACATTGTTTGCACTTAAACTGCAATTAATAGGATTTGATCAGCTGCTATCTGTTGGATTGGGACTACGTGAGGCAATCTCCTGCTGGTAGATAGGAAGCATAGTGTTACAATGTATATTAATACGCTTCCTGGCCAGTAGTAAGTGTGGTGTGACTACACAGGACAAGCTTTTGAGTCCCAACCTAAGGAGACTCAAATGGTCATAGCTCCTATTGTACTACGCTTCTGAAGAAGATGTAGCAAGGCATGCCAAGTAGTGATTTTTGTGATTGAGGCTCAGTTAATAGTGCTGGCAGATGTACATTAGAGTTTTAAAAACATACAATAACTGCAACAATGAGACAATTACTATGTTGCATGGAACAGTAATTATTGCTGCAAAGTTTTTCTATTTACACATGACCACAATCTCACTGAGTAATGGCCTCCGCAGAGGGCAGCAAAACATTTCAAGAAACAAAATCAGAATGTCATAAGGGTCAACAATAGGAAATCATATAGTCGAGTGGGGAAATACAGTTGGTAAACCAAGTAGATCAACATGAGAAAAAAAAAACAAAAGGGGGGGTGGCACAAACCCATACCGTGACTTTCCTCTCACTCCCAAAAGGAACAAAAAAGGGCCTGAGTCCAAGGAAGAAAACAGTCATTAAGGTTCAGGGGTCCGAGGGCCAAAATCACACTGGCCAGAGTCATGGTTGCCACCATAGTGGCATGCCCCAAGACCACCCGAAGGTGGCAAAAAAAAAAAAAAAAAAAAGTGGTGGAAATGGATCATGGTTACCATCAATAGGGCAAGGACTGCAATAGAGGGCAAAACTGGCACCAGAAAATGTCAATACGACACCTCAAATAAGGCAGTCAGCAGAGTACCAAAAACAGTGTTAAGTTTCTGGAATGTGAAACATGGGTGGGGGGGGCAACCAACCGAATGGGGACTCGTGCCTAGTCGGTGAGGAGCGGAGTCCAAGGACAGCGAGCGGGGGGGGGGAAGGGAAAAGCAATCTGGAGCAGGGGAGTCTGGTACCTATATCATCCAAGGAAGTCATGAGTGCTCATCCCTCTGGAGTAGCAGCAACACGACAAACCCCATTGCTGTGAGCACCAGAGAATCTGCAGGTCCCCATCTATAAACGGAGTCCCGCAGGCGGGTCATCACCTCCTTGAAAGCGGCCTAGCGGTTGTCAAGTCCCAGAAGATCTGAGGCCACCGATTCTAGGATACCTTGCACTCGGACATTGACACCCATGTCGGGATTCAAGCGGAGCAACGGCTCGGGACAGGTGACCAACCGGATTCCACAGTGAGTCCACTTGAGCACTCATGTGGTCTCGGGCAGACTCTAGGGCGACAGTCCTATCCTGCACTGCAGTCACCTGGGCTCGGACCCCAGCCACTTGAACACGTCGACCACGGTGTATAAAAAGATGATTATGTATTATGCTGAGTCAAGTGGGAGAAGATGGACATGACCACCCTGTTGCCTATATCAGCTGGAAGCCATTACCCAGGGAGGTCGCCTACGCGGCCATCGAGAAAGAATGTTTAGCCCTTGTATGGGCACTTAAGAAACTTCAGCCCTACCTATACAGGCGCTCCTTCACTGTCCTCACGGATCATAACCCCCTGGTATGGCTGAACCGGGTGGCTGGAGACAATGGCCGACTTCTGCAGTGGAGCCTCACGCTACAGCCTTTTAAATTTTCCATTCAGTATCGGTCTGGAAAACACAATGCCAATGCAGATGGTCTATCTCGCCAGACCGAACATGAAACGTGAGCACTAACCTTCATGGACATCCAAGCGGACCAGACTAAGGGTCTCACCGGGTCTGCCATCTTTGGACTCGGGGGCGCTATGTGACGGAACAGCCGCCACGGTGTATAAAAAGTGTGTGTAGTTATTTGTTCACAAAAAGGTTAAATTTGTTTCTATAATTTAGTATCTGTTTGGATAAATACAGGGCAAACGAAATACATCAAAACAAATTCCCCTGTTAGATGTGCTGTAAAGTGTCCAAGGTCATATTCAATGGTTTTCCCTGCAAGGTTCCCCACTGATTCTGCTCATAGAAACTGCAACATTGTAGCAGACAGCCGCTAGCGAATTGCCAAAACCCAACCCGAGTTCACCTGCTTGCCCTGGAGCCCCCTTTACCCCGAGCAAGGTGCTTTTTGGACCATAGGTCCCCAGGGATGGTAGCCTGGTGTGGGGCAAGTTTGGAGAGTATTTGCCTGGGAGAACCCCTCCAACTAGAAATCCCCCTCCTGCTTGGAGCCTGTCAGCCCCTGCACTGCAGTCGGAGAGAGCTGACAAACTATCTGATGGCGTTCTGACCCCTCTGGACGGATTGGGCAGATTCTTTCAAGGAAGCAGCCCGGGGACCCGAGCTACCCAAGGTGTAAAGGGGGTGCTGGAGCACCCAGGGGATCACCCCAAAAACCCCATTTTCCAGACCATCGGGCTGGGAGCTGCGCCCACACCATGGGGGACATCGGACAGTAGACAGGCAGGCTCCAGAAACTGGGCTATGGCAAACGACAGTGGCAGAATTCACCCCAGGGGTCCGGGGGTGGGCATGGGAGACAACAATGGGACTGTACCATATAAAAAGGACCGTGTATGTGCTGCTTAACATTAAATCAACTCGCTTTACTGCTTTACTCAATTACTGCTGGTATGCGGAGGACGCGCTGAGCGCGTCCTCCCATTGGGGTCAGCGTTCGGCCGGGTTCCGGCCGATCGCTGGCCCCCCCGGTGCGGGCTGACATCCTCGATGTCAGCCCAGCATCCGGAACCGCAGCCGCTGAAATTAGGTGTCATCGCGACAGCGCAATGACACCCAATTCAGGCGCCCCCCCGCATGTGCGGAGGAGGCGCCTGAAAGGGAGGGGGGAGGTCCTTCGGACCTCTCTCCCTCCCGATTGGCAGCGTTGCGGGGGGTTAACCCAGGCACCATTTGGAAGGGCACAGCCTGCCCTTCCAAATGGTGCCTGGCATTAACCCCTGGGGAGCTGGATCGCGAATCGGCGCTGAAAAGCGCCGGTTCGCGATCCTTTCCCGGAGCTGGCCGACATCTTGGATGTCGGCCAAGCCTCCGGGAACTCCCCCTGAGGACTGGCGTCATCGTGCATAGCACGATGACGCCAGTCCTAGAGTTAACCCCTAACTGCCACCAACGGTGGAGATAGGGAGTTCATTGGAACTCCCGATCCGTGGCAGCTAGGGGTTAAAGTTTGGTATGGTTGGATCAGCCAGAGCATGGCCGTTCCAACGATACCAAACACTACTGCGAAAAATTTTGTAAAAAAAAAAAAAAAATGAAAAAATTTAAAAAAAAATATATTTTTTTGGTTTGTTAATGCAGCAATATTGTTCCCATTTCAATTATAATGTGAACAATGATGCTGCACTAACGATTTTTGTATGCGGTGCATTTGTTAAAAATCGCGTAATTTTCCCCCCAAAAAAATGTAACGAGACCCCATCTCTAATTTTTTTAACAAGCGCACCCCATACAAAATATAACCGCAATTGCTCGCATGTTAAAATGTGAAAAAAAACACATTACACGTTGTAAATTATTGAAAATACATATTTTATTGCATTTTTTGTTATAATATACAGACATGACATAACGTATACAAATAATGACATATTATGAATCTGCCGAGTCTGATGGAAAGAACGATATATGTCTGGGTCATATACTAAAATAAGCCTTCAAAACACGTTTAAACATGAGCAAAACCGGTAAAAATGACCTCAGCAGCGAAAGGGTTAAACCTATACTGCGTCTCGACGAGTATTTGGGAAGAGGGACCATCTGCTAAGTATTTCCTACTGGCCGACTCGGTATCTTCCAGAAAGGAACCGGACGCCGGCTCGCTACCCCTGCTCACTGCAGCGCTACCCCGACACCTAAGGTGGATCTACCTCGAGTAGCGGCGTCAGTCACAGCTTTCCATGTCGCTCTGATGTTGACGAGCATCTGTCGAAGGTACCCTTTGTGGTGGGCATCCGCCGTTCCTTCCCTTGTTAAGGCTGCCACAGGTGTAAGCTCTAAGGGAGCAGTCATCAGGCCTACAGCACACTCTGGGTAAGTGGCAGGTGTTGCGACGCAGCGCTGTTCTGAGGAGTAAGGGATCCCCTCTGCGCAAGCCAGGGGCTCTGCCCTGTACCAGACGGCTCCAGGGCACTTTCAGCATTGGGCTTCAGGAGGTGTCACATGCCGCTTGCCATCGTCTCTCAAGGACTCATGAGTATTGCGTTGGCGAGTCTTACCCATAGCTCTGGGCAGGGATACTACAGGTGAATCCAAGATGGCCGCTTCATGTAGGCCGCAGTGACAAGGCCGAGGCGCAACCCTGGTCGATGGGCTGGAGGAGTCCCCTCAGGATGTGAAGCAAACCTCACACTGTCAAGAAGGCAATACTCCCAATCGGGAGTCCAATAGTGTTGAAGACGCAGAAATACAGTCTGGCAGGGCAAGTCAGTGGGAGCGCTCCATCAGGCGCATCCACTCAGTGCTCAGCCACGCCCCCCTGCAGCAAAGTTTGTACTTTAAAAATCAACTACAATTCAGTCAATGTAGGCTGTAATTACATATACAATGGTGACTACTTCGTAACATTAATGGTTTCTATAAAAAGGTGGCATTGTATGGTTTATATTCTACTACATGCCTCCTAGTATTAGTGTGGTATCTAGATTAAGCGGGCCAATATATGAATTGAAGGCACTCAGCCAAGAATACTACATTTAAACCGTACTACAGTGGTATAGACGAATGGCTACCCCCCTTGAGAATTTAAATGATGGTAAAGGAGTGTTTTTATGACGTTCTAATAAAAGGTTATATTTTAATAGTTTCCTCAGTGTTGAAGGATAAGTTTTGGCAATTTTGGTGTTTAATCACTAGTACTTATGGTAGTAAGTCTATTTATCACTTATAGGAAAGCTTGAATTCTCTCCCACATGTGGTTCAATGTATGGTCTATCCATTGAGTGTTATTCCACAGGGAGCATGAAAGTCAAAAGGAGCTGTATTAGAAAATTGACAGTGTCCGCTCAGCAGACCAGGTTTGACATTTGCTTTAAACACCAGTGCTCCATACCATTAGGTTGTGCACAGATCAGGCTCCTGCAGGAGACTGCTAGGGCCTTAATAGAAACAGACTTCAGTTTTCGATAATCTTTAAATGAACAAACCCCTAAATATTACTAGGCAACAATCACATGCCAAAAATATCTGTGGGATGGTTACCAAATTTTGTATCCATTAGTGCAAAAACAGTCCAACAAGAAACCGATTAGTCAGGATTTGGCTGGTTCAATAAATTACCATTTTAAATGCAAAGTTTAATAAAAAAAATCTAAATCCTTCATATGTGGGATTAGGGATGAGTGTTCGGTTCAGATTGGTTCGGAGTTCGATTCGAACATCGCCCGTTCAAACTGTGAACATTTCGGCGTGTTCGCCGCATGTTCGCCCACACTGCCAGGCTATCAGGGACAGTGTGCATCAGTGAGCTGTAGGAGATTTCTGGGAATTTGAATGTGTTGGCACTGCCAGGCTATCAGGGACAGTGTATCGGAGTTCTACCAGAGTTCAGCAAATTTAAAAATCGGTTGCCCTTCGACAGGTTGCCCTTCATCCAGTGTGCTTTCTGAAAGGACATTCAGTGCCGCTGGAGGTTTTGTCAGACAAGAGTGCGTCTGTCCGACTCTGTAGACCGGCTGACATTTATAAAAATGAATCAGTCCTGGATCAGCAGCTATCAATCCCCTGATGCTGACGTAACGGAATAGATCGGGATCTTTTATTCACAAAACCTCCACCACTGCACTCTTCCACAATACCACAAAGGGGTTACGGTGTGAAGGCACTTGCTGCCAAAGGTAAAATATTTGGGTGCACTGCCACCTATACCAGATTCATATCATTTTAATATTTGACAGCAGGGTCAAACCCTGCACTCTACCACAATACCACAGAGCGGTTACGGTGTGACGGCACTGTTGCCGACACTAAAGGCCAAATTTCAATGCACCTGTTACTTTCATCAAAAGCCTGCATAAGTTTCACCATAATTTATGGCAAAAAAAATAAAATCACTAAACTTGTTCTGTGTGTCCTAAAACGTCTCTTCATACAGGCTGCCGCCCCAAGCAGTTGTTTATGAATAAAGGAAAACCATTTACCGTCATTTGAAAGGTCTTTGTTTTTAAAGGTTTCTATACATCCTACAAATATGCCACTTCACGGGCAGGTTATGGGGATCTCCTAGGCACGATATTTGAAGGAATTTTTTTTTTTTTAACTTTATTTTTGAATTGACAAACTCAGAACAAAATACAATACGTATATTCACATTCCTACTCAGTAAGACATCCCTCCCAACCCGCGGTCAACCATAGACACCACGAAAAATTTACACCCCAAGCCGACGGTACTTCAAAAAATTTTGAAAGCTCTAGGAGAGTCGTAGCATTCGGTCGTAAGGGGGGGGGTGACGATCGGGATCTAGTCAGATACCAGTTAGTATATTCAAAATCCCTTTTTAGTTTGTCAATGACAATTTCCAGCAAACCTAACATAAAATACTCCCATTTTTCAAAAAACTGTTGCACTTTATCGTCTTTATGCAGAGCAGTTTCCACCCAATCACATTGGAAAATAGCATGAAAGTGGGAATAAAACATAGAAAACGTGGGGGGGGGGGGGAGGAGGCAATCCAATTCCCCAAAATGGCCTTTTTAGCTACTACGGATAGCACTCCTAGTAGGGCCCTCCGATTCCTGTCGAGTCCACTGCTTTCGCAGTCGGAGAGGAGACCAAACAACGCCCAGTCGGGGGTGGCAGGTACTTTTATATGTAAGATCCGAACCAAATCTCCGTATGGAGTTCCAAAAGGTAGACACTAACGGGCAGGCCCATAAGCAGTGAAATAGGTCCGCGTTAGCATGCTTACATTTGAGGCAGTGGCCAGAGCTGAGGGGTGTTAGATGGACCAATCTATCCGGTGCTATATAGGCCCCGTGCAGTAATTTCAGAAACATTTCGTCATATTGAGCCGAGGGGATTTGTTTTCGTAAGCGATTAGTGGCCGAGATCAAGGTAAAGGGTGATTTGTTTGGGAAGCTGTACACACCAGGCTGCTAAGCCCGTGGTTGCTACCAACCAATCGAATTGAGGTCGAAGCAGAGCGCGCAACGCTGCGGTAGACTGGCCCAGAGACGCCTGAGTATCAAGGGGGTTTGGAAAAGTCCTGCGGGTGTAAGGTATTTAACCGAGTTGATACAAATGCCGATAGCTGCATATAATATACCGAGTGAAGGGGGGTAGGGGCCACTAGGACACACAGATCTCTATAGGAGATAAGGGAGTGAGCTGGTCCCGACACCAGATGACCTATTTGAGTTAGACCTTTGGTCGCCAAGACCTGAAATGCGGAGGCCGCCGAGCCAGATTGGAAAGCAGGGTTACGTAGTAATGGTTGGAAAAGCGAGGATGTCCAGGACAAATCCCTGCATTTTACACGCTCGGTACCATGCCTCCCGTCCTGTAAAAAGCAAGGGATTAAATCTCTGGGCAGGAGGAATCCTAGACAGGGGAGTGTGAAGGACAGCCAATGGGGACATTGGGAAAGACATGGCTCGATCCAAGGCACAATCTGTGTACCTTGATGAGTCCGAGATCCAATCTGCCACTATACGGTATAATGCTGCAATATTATAGGAATAAATATCCGGTAGGTTCAATCCTCCCATAGTATAGGGAAGCTGAAGTTTGCGTAGTGCTATATGTGGTTTTCCCCCGTTCCAGATGAATCTAGTAAACAAAGCATGAATGTGTGTTAGATCCTTTCGTTTGAGAAGTAGAGGAAGCATTTGTATCGGGTATAGGAGATGTGGGAATGCGACCATTTTAATAAGATTGCACCTCCCCAAGTAAGACAGTGGAAGTTTTGCCCAGGAGGTTAACGGATTTTTAAGTTGTGACAGGAGCGGAGGTACGTTAACCTCGTACAACCTTGCTATATTTGTCGGTATTAACACCCCTAGATACTTGGACTGTGCTGCCTTATCGAGTTCCCGCAGTTCGCACCCAACGGTATTGCTAACGTTTTATTATAGTTAATCTTAAATCCCGATGCTAAGTGAAATTCTTCCAAGTATGTCACAAGTGTTGGGAGTGCCTTATCGGGGTGGGATAGGAAGAGGAGCAAATCGTCTGCGAAAGCTACTATATACGAACCTCCTGGAAACCTATGCGTATCCCGCTAAGATCCGGGCAGGTTTGAAAAATCCGCAATAAAGGTTCTAATGCTAAATTAAATAAGGGTGAAAGTGGGCAACCCTGCCGAGTACCTCGTTCCAATATGAAAGGGGAGGAATTAAGGCCATTAGTCGTGATCATAGCAGAAGGAGTATCATATAAAGCATTAAACAAATTAAGTATTGGGAGACCAAAGGAGTGATATTTCAGGAAGCGCCGTATATAGGACCATGATATGCGATCAAAAGCCTTATCGGCATCGCAGCTAAGTAGTAAATCTGACGAGTGAGTGTGGCTATTTGACGACCAGATAGCAGCTAGGGCTTTCCTAACATTTTGCATGGAATGGCGGCCCGTCAAGAACCCTGTTTGAGCGGGAGAGATAAACTGGGTTAGCAGGGCCTGCAGTCGCCTAGCCATTATGGCCGATAATAGTTTCAGATCAGTATTTAATAGGGAAATTGGGCGGTAGGACCTTATTAGTAAAGGATCTTTATCAGGTTTAGGAATCATTATCATCCGGGACGCATTGAAGGAAGGTGGGGCTTTTCCCTGAAGTATATTATTAAACAAGGACATGAGGTGGGGGACAACATGGCCCTCGAGTAATTTATAATATTCTGCAGAGAAGCCATCTGGGCCAGGGGTTTTATCGGAACGGAGGTGAGATATCGCTGTAGTAATATCACTGGAGCTAATTGGGGCATTTAGATTCTCAACTCAGGATCTAGTTCCGGCATACCTGCAGTTACAAAAAATTTAGCCTGGACTTTCCACTCATCCAGTTCAGCTTTATAGAAGGTCTCAAAATAGTCGCGGAAAAGCCTATTGATGTCTGATGGGTCAGTTATCATTTCACCCGTGGGCGCCTTGATTCTAGTTATCGCTGGGGCTGCCGGGCGTTGCAATTTCAGTAGATTAGCCAGGAGCTTCCCTGGTTTGTTGCCCCAACGGAAGAAACGATTTTTCTGGTGTAACCAGGAATATTGGGCCTTTTCGTCGGCTATTCTAGCATAGCTTTGCTTGTCCGCCTTATACCGTTCTGAGGTGCTAGAGGTAGGGTGTGCTACATGAGTTTGATAAGAATTAACTAGGGAGGAGTGTGCCTCTAACAGTCTGTTGTTGACTTAAGTTTACGGGACATATATTCAATTATGCAACCCCTCATGACCGGTTTAGCCGCCTCCCAAAACAAAATTAACATCATTGACCTGTTCCAAATTATCGTCCAGGTAGTTATTCCAACTAAGTTCTAGATGAGCTTTAAAATCACTGGAGTGAAGGAGAGACGCGGGAAAGCGCCAATTTCGGGAGCGTGGGAGTGGCGTTTTTAACTGTAGATCTATTGTGACAGGTGCATGGTCAGAAATGTGTATCATTCCAATCGTTGCATCAACTATGGAGTGGTAGCAAGTCGAGGACAGTAGAAACATGTCTATACGGGAAAAGGAATCATGGGGATGGGAGTAAAATGAGTAGTCTCTACCTTCCGGGTTGATATAACGCCAGGCGTCGAACAAAGCTAGATGGTCTTTTAAGAACAGGGGGCCAACTGAAGCCCGTAAGGAAGCCGAGTTAGCGCCTACACGGGAGCGGTCCAGGACAGGGTCCAAGACCGCATTAAAATCCGCCTATAATACAATGTGTAAAGGTGTACTGAAGGATAGTCGTGTAAAGATCGGAAAAAAATTGCAAGTGGGGAGGGTGAGGAGCATAGACATTCACTAGTAAATAGGTCTCTCCTAGATCTGACATCATTAGAATGGAAAAACGACCTTGAGGGTCATTAGCTTCGTCAAGGACTGTAAACGGCAGGGATTTATTTAAAAGGATAGCAGTGCCTCTCTTTTTGTTCGTAAAAGGGGCGGAAGTTTGATACCCAATCCAAGGAGATCGGAGGTAGTTATCAGGGGAAGACCAGTGGGTCTCGTAAAAATACCACATCGGGTTTCAATGTGGTTAAGTGAGCAAGTATCTTTTTCCTTTTGACGGAAGAGTTCAACCCCTCCACATTCCAGGAGAGGAGTCTGAGGGAAGCTTTAAGGGTAGGTGGCTCAAGCGATGTCATGGGAGGGTCTCGAACTGATGGGGCATCTTAGAGTGCCCATCTCAAGGGATAAGGCAGAGCCACTCCTAAAGAGGGGACCAGGGTCGTCCCAGCTATAGCCCTGGAACCCAGTGAGGGGAACGCACAATAGACTAAACATCCTAATTCTGAGCGTCAATACGTTTTTAAACTTATACAGAACCAGAACCTGCAACGTAGGTTCAGAAATAAACCGAAACCTTAACATGGACAGAAACAGAAGGATCACCAGGACCCAGAGATCAGATGTGGCTATAAACCATCCATCATCCAGCCTCCAGAAGCACAACCTAAGGGAAAGGGAAAGCATTAATTGCAGCATAATAAACAAGAATTGCGTAATAGTTTGAAGAAGCGATGTTAGAACGGAGTCCAGAAACCACCTCATGACCGCCCGGAGCGCATTCTCGTGGATGGAGTGCGTGGAGGAAGAGTCGAAGTCGACCCCCATGGGGTTGCCCTGGGAGGAGAGCCGCACTTGCCTCAACCGGGGGAATCAAAGTAATGGGTTGCTCCATTAAAATTCACTCAGGCGAGCCGGATATAGCAACGAGAAACGAATGTCCTTTGCCACCAATTCCGAGCACAAAGGTGAAAACGCCCTTCGCTTCAAGGACACAGAAGCCGAAAAGTCCTGAAAAAGCCTCAGAGGGGTTCCATTGTAATCCAAAGCGTTGGCCTTGTGAAAGGCTTGTAGTAGTTTAGATTTGTCAACAAAGTTGAGAAGTCTCATGATCAGGGCCGGATTAACGTAGGGGCGGATGGAGCGGCAGCTCCAGGCCCCTTCCATTAAATAGGCCCACAGCTGCCCCAAGAATAGAGGAGCCATCGGCCGTCCGACAGATCTGCCACACGCGCGCACACACACAGCACACACACAGCGTGATGAAGCCGATCCTCTCAAGCGGCCCCACAGTGTTGTAAAATGTGCAGGAGTATTTTGGGGCAGAGCAGCCACTAGGTGTCGCTCATCAGCTGCTCTGTGAGACACGGCTGCTCCTCCCCATCCTCCAGCACCTCTTCCTGTTTCCAGCCATGTGGAAGGAAGGCGACTGGTAAGGAGAGCAGCTGAGCAGCAGCCAGGGAGAAAGGTAAGCTTCCCCAGCTGATGATTCACCCGGGCAGCTTTTTTTTTTGTAATTTACCTTCACCCCTTATCCCCACCCCGCAGCTCTCCCTCTGAACTCATTCGGAAGGAGGGGGGGGGGCAGCATGCAGGGGGGACAATAAAGACACAGACAGGCAGAGGGATCACAGACACAGAGAGAGAGGGGGGATGAAAGAAAGAGAGAGGAGGTGAAGAAAGAGAGAGGAGGTGAAGAAAGAAAGAGAGAGGAGGTGAAGAAAGAAAGAGAGGAGGTGATGAAAGAAAGAGAGGAGGTGATGAAAGAAAGAGAGGAGGTGATGAAAGAAAGAGAGAGGAGGTGATGAAAGAAAGAGAGAGGAGGTGATGAAAGAAAGAGAGAGGAGGTGATGAAAGAAAGAGAGAGGAGGTGATGAAAGAGAGAGAGGAGGTGATGAAAGAAAGAGAGGAGGTGATGAAAGAAAGAGAGGAGGTGATGAAAGAAAGAGGAGGTGATGAAAGAAAGAGAGGAGGTGATGAAAGAAAGAGAGGAGGTGATGAAAGAAAGAGAGGAGGTGATGAAAGAAAGAGAGGAGGTGATGAAAGAAAGAGGAGGTGATGAAAGAGAGGAGGTGATGAAAGAAAGAAAGAGGAGGTGATGAAAGAGAGAGGAGGTGATGAAAGAAAGAGAGAGGAGGTGGTGAAAGAAAGAGAGGAGGTGATGAAAGAAAGAGAGGAGGTGATGAAAGAAAGAGAGGAGGTGATGAAAGAAAGAGAGGAGGTGATGAAAGAAAGAGAGGAGGTGATGAAAGAAAGAGAGGAGGTGATGAAAGAAAGAGAGGAGGTGATGAAAGAAAGAGAGGAGGTGATGAAAGAAAGAGAGGAGGTGATGAAAGAAAGAGAGGAGGTGATGAAAGAAAGAGAGGAGGTGATGAAAGAAAGAGAGGAGGTGATGAAAGAAAGAGGAGGTGATGAAAGAAAGAGAGGAGGTGATGAAAGAAAGAGAGAGGAGGTGATGAAAGAAAGAGAGAGGAGGTGATGAAAGAAAGAGAGAGGAGGTGGTGAAAGAAAGAGAGGAGGTGATGAAAGAAAGAGAGGAGGTGATGAAAGAAAGAGGAGGTGATGAAAGAAAGAGGTGATGAAAGAAAGAGAGAGGAGGTGAAGAAAGAAAGAGAGGAGGTGATGAAAGAAAGAGAGGAGGTGATGAAAGAAAGAGAGGAGGTGATGAAAGAAAGAGAGGGGGATGAAAGAAAGAGAGAGGAGGTGAAGAAAGAAAGAGAGGAGGTGATGAAAGAAAGAGAGGAGGTGATGAAAGAAAGAGAGGAGGTGATGAAAGAAAGAGAGGAGGTGATGAAAGAGAGGAGGTGAAGAAAGAAAGAGAGGAGGTGATGAAAGAGAGAGAGGAGGTGATGAAAGAGAGAGGAGGTGATGAAAGAGAGAGAGTAGGTGATGAAAGAAAGAGAGGAGGTGATGAAAGAAGAGAGAGGAGGTGATGAAGAAAGAGAGGAGGTGATGAAAGAAAGAGAGAGGAGGTGATGAAAGAAAGAGAGGAGGTGATGAAAGAAAGAGAGAGGAGGTGATGAAAGAAAGAGAGGAGGTGATGAAAGAAAGAGAGGAGGTGAAGAAAGAAAGAGAGGAGGTGATGAAAGAAAGAGGAGGTGATGAAAGAAAGAGAGGGGATGAAAGAAAGAGAGAGGAGGTGAAGAAAGAAAGAGGAGGTGATGAAAGAAAGAGAGGAGGTGATGAAAGAAAGAAAGAGGTGATGAAAGAAAGAGAGGAGGTGAAGAAAGAAAGAGAGGAGGTGATGAAAGAAAGAAGGAGGTGATGAAAGAAAGAGAGGAGGTGATGAAAGAAAGAGGAGGTGATGAAAGAAAGAGAGGAGGTGATGAAAGAAAGAAAGAGAGGAGGTGATGAAAGAAAGAGAGAGGAGGTGATGAAAGAAAGAGAGGAGGTGATGAAAGAAAGAGAGGAGGATGAAAGAAAGAGAGGAGGTGATGAAAGAAAGAGAGGAGAGTGAAGAAAGAAAGAGAGAGGAGGATGAAAGAAGAGAATGAAAAAAGAGGGATGAAAGAAGAGAGAGGAGGTGAAGAAAGAAAGAGAGGAGGTGATGAAAGAAAGAGAGAGGTGATGAAAGAAGAAAGAGGTGATGAAAGAAGAGAGGAGGTGAAGAAAGAAGAGAGGAGGTGATGAAAGAAAGAGGAGTGATGAAAGAAAGAGAGGAGGTGATGAAAGAAAGAGAGGAGGTGATGAAAGAAAGAGAGGAGGTGATGAAAGAAAGAGAGAGGAGGAAGAAAGAAAGGAGAGGAGGTGATGAAAGAAAGAGGAGTGATGAGAAGAAAGAAAGAGAGGAGGTGATGAAAGAAAGAAAGAGGAGGTGATGAAAGAAAGAGAGAGGAGGTGAAGAAAGAAAGAGGAGGTGATGAAAGAAAGAGAGGAGGTGATGAAAGAAATAAAGAGGAGGTGATGAAAGAAAGAGAGAGGATGTGAAGAAAGAAAGAGAGGTGATGAAAAGAAAGAGAGGAGGTGATGAAAGAAAGAGAGGGGGGATGAAAGAAAGAGAGAGGAGGTGAAGAAAGAAAGAGAGGAGGTGATGAAAGAAAGAGGAGGTGATGAAAGAAAGAGAGGAGGTGATGAAAGAAAGAGAGAGGAGGTGATGAAAGAAAGAGAGAGGAGGTGATGAAAGAAGAGAGGGGGGATGAAAGAAAGAGAGGGGGGATGAAAGAGAGGGGATGAGAGAGGGGGGATGAGAGAGGGGGGATGAGAGAAGAGGGATGAAAGAGAGAAGGAATGAAAGAGGGAGAGAGGGGGATGAAGAGGGGTGGAATGAAGAGGGGGATTGAAAGGGGGGTGAAAGAGGGGGACAATGGAAGAGGAGTCAGAGAGACAGGAGTCACAGGATGAGAGGAGTACAGAGAGGGATGAGAGGAGTACAGAGAGGGATGAGAGGAGTACAGAGAGGGATGAGAGAGGCGTACAAAAAGAGCGAGGGATGAGAGGCGTACAGAGAGAGAGCGAGGTATGATTGAGGAGTACAGAGCGAGAGATGAGAGAGGCGTACAGAGAGAGTGAGGGATGAGAGAGGAGTACAGAAAGA
Organism: Leptobrachium leishanense; assembly: GCA_009667805.1. Lineage (NCBI taxonomy): Eukaryota > Metazoa > Chordata > Amphibia > Anura > Megophryidae > Leptobrachium > Leptobrachium leishanense. The sequence continues at coordinate 103,118,141 of CM019069.1, read as the reverse complement.
GGTGAGGGATGGGATGCGTACAGAGAGCAAGGGATTAGGGAGGAGTACAGAGAGCGAAGGATGAGAGGAGTACAAGAGAGAGGATGAGTGGAGTACAAAGAGAGTGAGGGATGAGTGGAGTACAGAGAGAGCGAGGGATGAGAGGAGTACAGAGAGAGCGAGGGATGAGAGAGGAGTACAGAGAGAGCGAGGGATGAGAGAGGAGTACAGAGAGAGCGAGGGATGAGAGAGGAGTACAGAGAGAGCGAGGGATGAGAGAGGAGTACAGAAAGAGGGGTGAGAGGAGTCACATAGAGGGATGAATGAGAGATGAGTCACAGAGGAGTCAGAGAGAGAGACGGACGGAGGAAAGGACTCAAAGATGTGTGACAGGGGTGGGAAAGAGTACACAGAAATGAGAGATACTACTTATACATACAGCACACATTACTGTGAGTTTTATTGCTGTGGAGCTCTGTGATACGCTCATACACTGCACATTACTGTGAGTTTTATTGCTGTGGAGCTCCGATACGCTCATCTGTGAATATATTATTCATGACTTCTCTATAGGACAATTTCACTGCCACTGAAGATTGTTGAATTTTGACGAATTGCACCGTATTTCGCTGTCAATGAGCCAGTATTTGGCGAACTGACAGTTTAGTAAATAGACGAACTGACACGAAATTGCACCATAGGGTGAAATTCACCGTTCGGTGCAGTTCGGGGCTTAGTGAATAACCCCTTCTGTTAACGCACTCCTACGTCAGTCGCCCAGCCACAAATCCACTCCTAGTTCACTCCAGCCACACACATTCATCAATCTCTATGACGCATAGCCCCCATTCACATCACATTCGGTCACTTTCACTCCTATGAATGATTTTTTTTTTCTGCAGCAGATATTTTTATTATTTATGGGACCTTTTTTATCATTTAAACACATTTTAATGCATTTTTATTGGTTTAAATACAAGAATAGTGTAGTTCCATTTATTGTTTTTGTCTGCAGTCCAGCGGGCTTCAGTGGCGTTCGGCTGTCAGTCCAGCAGCATTTGGCTGGGACACTGGGTTGTCCATAGTCACTTGCAGTAGACAACCCAGGAAGTCTGCCATCGTACGACCTAGGTTGTCCGTAGTCTGACGACCACGTTGGACGTCAGAATATGGACCCAGTGGACGGTCAGCCTAAGTCATGTTCCGTTGTAGTGCTACAAGTAAATTTTTAAAAAAGGTGTAAATATCCTTTCAGATAAGCAAAGCAACGCGGATCGATGGTTGCCTAAGTATCTAAAAATAGGCCCACTGAAATCCTCAGCACCAGGCCCATGATACCCTTAATCCGGCCCTGCTCATGATGACTACATGAGGACGACCCGCCTGCGGATTTAGATCAGGGACCACTCTGTGTACTCACTCCACCGCCAAGGGAAGGTCAGAGGCATCCCAGCCCAGTTGGGTAGGTAACTCATTGGAAGCCCATTCTTGCAAGGCTCGTCCCTTCACCGACTCCAGAAGGCCAACCACACGTAGATTATTGCACCGGCTCCGGTTCTCCAAGTCATCCAATTTCTCAGTGTTTGAATAACAGATTGTTGTGCGTCCACCTGTGCCTTCAGTGGATTAACATCATCCTCCAGGGTCGAGACCTGTTCCTCGACTTCAGTGAGTGAGTCTTTGCGCTTGTGATGTCAACTGAGATAAGACGGATTCGATGGTCGAGGAGAGCCGTCCGAGTTTTTCATCCAACAAGGGAGACAACACCGCTGAGATGTCTGCCATGCAGACTCGAGAGTCCTGACGACTGTTGTCAAAAAGAGAGGCAGATTGCGATAAATCCAGTTGGGAGTCAAATGGAGTAGTAGACGGGGAGGGTGGCAGAGTCAATCTTTGCGATAGCTTGGAGGTCCCTTTCGATAATAATTTATCCAAGGTTTTTTTGGTCGTTTTGCTAGAAGACAAATTTTTCCATGTCGACAAAGATGGAGCGCACAAGGTTGCACTCTGTGGCTGTAAATAGGAACAGTGGTAGGGTAAATCCGCAGCCCGACCACAACGACCAACAGGTGTATGGTTGTTCCCAGTCAGAAAATTCAGTAAGGGGAAGAGAAAAAAAAAAAAAAAAAAAGGGGTGTGTAGATGTAGAAAATTAAATTGGCCGGGGGGGGGGGCCTCCAGACCACCAACAATGTGAAAAATTCAGCATAAGAGAGCGCCCCCTAACTAAAGGGGGCTTAAAGGAGTAAGAAAACACAGAACAAATTTTTTTAAGTTCCTTTTCCCTCCTTTCCGTTTGTCGGTCCTCGTTACCCAGAAATGTGTGGGACGTAGGTAAAAAATTGTAGGGCTTAGAGATGCCTCCTATTTAAAGGAGACCAGAAAAATTTAAAGTGAGCCCCAGGAGTCTAGGATGAAGAAAAATTATTGGTTAGGATGCCCCAGGACGGAAAAATTGAGGGACGAGCACCAGTCTTTCCACCGTTGCACCCGGCACGCAACCAAGGCCTGAACTCCACCACGCGGCCTTGGCAAGATGGCGGCCGGTTTGCTTCCACAGGTGTTATGTCGGCTGTGAGAGGAGGGGGGCTGCTATCTCCGTGCCCGTAGTTCTGACCGTCGCCAGAGGTAGAGGGGGTCTCGTTGGGGGTCCGAGCGTTCGTTTCCGAAGTCAGGAGGACTTAGTAATTGTTCCGAGGTTGTGGCCCCCCATTAAGCGTAGAGAGCCTGGGCACCCTCGAGTGACAATCTCGCGGCAGCAGCGAAGGGGATGGTGACGGTCAACAATACCGAGAGACTGTACCTGCAAGAGGGTCGTCATCTAGCGAGAACCCACGCCAAGAAGCCAGTGGTGGAGCTGCGTGGATAGCCCCCGTGTAGTAGGTAGGAGGCTGGGGTGTCTACACACCTCCACGTCTGATGTCTCTCGGACCACACTCTGGCAGAAAGGAGCGCCGCCACGCTGCCTCCACAAGACAGCCGCCATCAACATGCGGCTTGCTCTCTATCTGGGTGGCCGGTATGAGGGACGCTAAACCTCTGGAATCTTCAGCCCTTGTTATCGTCCGCGCGTCTGGGTCCGTCTAGCGAAGGTGTAGTAACAGGGGATGGTTGAGGTTCTTATAGGCCACCAATGAGGGGCCCAAAATGGCGGCCGGGAATCGGCCTGGTGACTCCGGGGAAGGGAGTGCTGTGGTTCCGGATCCAGCTGAATAAAGTTAAAAAAAAGAGCAGCTATCAATAGGGAGAGCTTCTGCCCCGGTTATCTGTCCGTGTGGACCTTTTAAAAGCCCGAAACCAGCCGGGTTTGGGGAGCGTTAGGCAGAGCTCAGGTTAAAAGCGGCCAGTCGGCCCGCCTCCCGGAAGTCCATCTCATTTTTATTCTTAACCTTTATTTCATGGAAAACACACTGTTCCATTAAAAAGTTTTTTAAATGTTGTCCTCGTTTCCTGTCCCCAGGGCACTACCCGGACCCCCATACACCTTTTATGGAAAATATCTAGCATATATGCCCTCTTGGAGGGCACTCAAAAAAAAAAAACGTTCGGGTCCCATTAACACATTGAGTTCGTATCGTGTTAGAGTTCGAACTCGAACTTTTGAAATTGTTAGAGTTCGAAGTCGAACCAAACACGGGGGTGTTCAGCTCATCCCTATGTGTGGGATATCAATGGTGATGCCATGTTCAATTGAGAAAAATGTTGCATATTTCAAAATACATAAAAAATGGCTACATGATATAGGCATCCTGCTATTTGAGACACTCTGGGTAGTAAACAAAGATTTCCATATTTGAGAGCAACATTTTGTATGTCGACTGTAATCCTGTAAATTAAAATGCTGAAATTATGGTACTGGTGACTCCATTTAATGCTTCTCGCATTACCACCAATACAGGCTGTGTTGTGTCAAAAGTTAATCAACCTGGTTGCAGAATAGACGCTTCAAAAAACACAAAAAAAAAAAACACTACCACCAATAAGCTGGGGGGGGGGAACGGGATATAAACACCTCTAGTTATTGTGATTTCCTATCAGATTCTCCTTCATGGATTTGACGGTGTTTATTCTCCTTTTCTCTATATAAAATGGTGCAGAATAGGAAATCTGAACACATATGGATGTGTGATTGCGCTCCAAAAATCAGTGCTGTGAAATGGCACTTTCAAATGTCTCATCACCTCTTCAACTGGAACCAAAGGTCTGGACAATAAACCGGGCCGTCTGTCCATGGGTCCCAACAGGGCCATGGCTCCAGGTGATACTTTGTCAGGATCGGTACCTTGTTGCCCTGTCAAAGGCAATGCATGGATCGGCCGCTGGGGCCTTGGGCAGGCTGACTGGCTGGATAAGTGCATCACAGAAAACAGCAATACAACTCAGTGAGGTGTAGTGTGTATGAGTGAGCGTTGTATGGCTGTGGAGCTCTGATATGCATGGGTAATTAGTGGGGCACCCCCACAGTTACAGTCGTTATAAAGCACCAACAAATTCCATAGTGCTGTACAATGGGAGATAGAATAACAAATATACATACACGCTACACATATGGAACGGAAGGAGGGAGGGAGGACCCTGCTCGAGAGCATACAATGTAAGAGAGGGGTGACAGTAGGAGAGTGTGAATTAGGGTAAGTGAGGTGGCGGGTTGCAGGAGGGGCTGAATGGGAAGAGAAGCAGGAAATTACAGTGGGGAATCAGAGTGAGCCGATAGGCTTCTATAAAGTAATGTATTAAATCCCCACCATTCCATCTTTGGAATGGAACAGTGTCTTGGGATAGCCCTGACAATGAATCAGGAACACTTAAACTAATCTCCCACTTCAACATGTATTGTCACTGGTACTCCATCAGGGAAGATTGTGGCAACTAGAGACCAAGAATGACCTGTAGGTTGCCTTTATTCCCCTTGCTCTACATTGAATTTTGAAATGTAAGGACATCAACCTTGACAGTTCATTTTATTATTACGGTCATGTCAATATTAAGTGGTTCACCATTCACCAATAGTCTGATGCACACATAAGGTTACAGTAGAGAAAGATTTCTAAACCAAATTGCAGGATGGGCAGCTTAATTTTGTTGCTTATGCTCCAATCTCATGCTTCAGACTGGTCCCATAATGTGGAGGCTGCACTGCAGAAGAGTTATGAAGTCGCAGCTGCAAGGTGAACAGCATGTTGGCTGCCACCTTTTGCAACCGGCATGTGGGTTTAGTGTCACCTAAACTGCAACTTTGCCTTGGGCCACCAGGGGTGAACAAGGCATTCAGCCTCATGTGTGCCTTCCAATTGTTCCAACATTTAAAGTTAACATTCACGCCTGAAATTATAAACACATAAAACCCACAAATAAAATCAATGCAAGTTGGCCACAACAGGTCCACGTTAAGAGCTCAGGTTACAACTCACCGCAGCATTTGTGTTACCTTTATCTGGGGATAAAGGCAGTTCTTCTGAAAAGCTAGACACATTCCTTCTTTTTAAAATCTGTTCATCTTTCTTTGCCTTCCTGAGTTCCACACTGACTTCCACTCGTCGACGTCTCAGGTCCTACAAATACATGATACACACACACACACCGGCCTGTCAATTTTACATTTCTGCTCTTTAAAACTAGTTTCTGTATTTTCTGCATATTTTTGTCTCACAATAGAAACCAGAAGACTTCCTTATGCAGTTGTCCAGAAAGTTGGCAGGTCCATTTAATGGCGATTTATTGTACATTCAGCCTGCCAGAAGTAGTTATTTGCTTTCCAGCCATACTCCCTAGGAACTACATTCAGCTTCCTGTAGGGCACAGGTTAGTTGCAAACTTCTACAGAAGCCCAACTCCGCTCCTTACTATTTGCATACCCTCTTACCTGCAAGTCATTAATTTGTTGATACAACTACATGGTTTTTAAGTTGGTTATCCTGCTTGTTATGTTCAGTCTTTAATTGAAGCATCTAGTACAGTGGTTCTGAACCTGTGGACCCTCAGGACCCACAAGTCCTTTGAATTTCTGAAACCTTACAATTTATTCTACAAAACATGTGCAATATTCTACAATGTATGCACTTTAAACAATTTTGTAAACAGGAATTCCCTCCAAATGGATAGTGCTGTAATCACAGCACTAGTGAAAACGAAAGTGCTGTTGAGGCAAAAACACCGTAAAATAAAAAAATTTAAACATGTAATTAGAATTTATGGGACAACTGGGGATTCTTCTTGCTTAAGTATCTAAGCCGGGGGTGATGGTAGACAAAGCAACTCTAAGTCAGTACTGAATGAATAAAAAAAAAAAAAAAATTACCTGCTCTGTGCTCCTCTGCCGTCAGTCTCTGCCTCTGTACACATTATTTCTTCACAGCAGTGGCAACCTGCCCTCTGAGCCTACACAATTTGCGTAGCTAAAAGCTACGCTAAATCGTGTAAGCTCAAGCGGGCCAAGAGATTGAGAAGTCTGCAACGCACATTTGGCACTTCCTGCCTCAGAGGCACTGAGATCAATAGAATAGCTTGGACCAATGGGAAAGCACTGTTGGTCCAAGCCATTCAAAAAATGCCTCCATGGTATCCTTTTTTTGAGAAAGGATTTTACCAGGAAGGATACATTAAGATTTCTCTTGTTTTCAAGTATGTCTGGGTGGAGAGTATGTACCGTTAGGTGTCTTGCCAAGGACACTTACTGGAGAGGTGCTCGCTGGGATCGAACCCATGACTCCACAGGCTCTCTCCATGCAGAGCAATGACATTACCTCTACTCCACCCAGCCGGTACAGTGATGCAAGACAGTCATGTGACTGTCCTCGTCTTGCAGTCAGTGTGTGCAGCCTAAGTTTGACTGTTCCTTGTGACGGCACCTACTCATTGCAGGTGGAGGGGACAGTGCGCGGCTGACGCAGATCCTGGGGAGCACTGAACCTATATCTACATAACCTGTGTTTATCTGGCTCTGACACTAGCCAGTGCCTCAGTCACTGACATCACATGTCCATGGTATGGCAGGGAGGCTGGGATCAGGAAGTTGTGTGCGATTCTGAGAACTCTCAGTGTACATTCAAGTTTTCTGTAGGGATGATCACATATGGAGGAAGGCAGGAAGGGAATGGGAGTGAGAGAGTAAAAGTGATAGAGGGAGAAATGAGAGATGAGCGAGAAATTGAGAGGAAGACAGATGGAAAATACAGATTGACACAGATATAGCTGGACAGACAGAATAACATTCAGAAAAAAGAATGTATAAATAGATTGTCCTTTTTGTTAAAGGGAAAAACACAAATATACATAGGGCCCCCCCTTTACCCAACAGCCTTTTGCATCACTGGAGATGTGCACAGTGGCTCCTAGTGTTGGCAGCCAGTAGTAAAATGCTATGGACACCTTTAAGTCGCTGTTGGGAGTACAGAGCTGCTGCCAGTCACTGAGGTCCACCCCACACCTTCCCGTTACAGATCCCCCCCCACCTTCCCATTACAGAGCATCTTACCTGATAAAGCGTGTCCCAGGCGGCATGTGGCAGCTGGACCTGTAGCTGAGGGAGCGGGGCTATCCCCGCTTCCCTCACTAGCAACTCCGCGCCAGGACTCAAGCAGGGAAGTTCCGGCACGTGGTTGCTTGAGAGGGAGGCAGAGGTAGCCATGCCGCCTGGGACCCGCTGCTGCAGGCAAGATGCATCAGCAGGTCCCAGGCATTAGTGAGGTCTGGGGGTACTTGCCCCGCGGCCCAGTCCGCCTCTGATCGCAACCCACTACTTGAGAAACACTGATTTAGATCATAGTAACAGACAAGCAATTTCTTAAATTATATTTAATCTTTGTTGGGAGTTTAGTTTTGCACGTGCCCACTGTAAATATGGTGAGGACACAAGGACGATTAAAGGCAAAGTCACCACAGCTTCCAAACTGACCAGCTCAAATTTTCATAAATTTTGGAAAATGAAAGAACTTAGAAATGCAATGTTTTAGCACCCCCTGATGCATGGTAGTCCTACAGCAAGGTTGCCAATAGCGATATGCAATTAATTTAGTTCTGGATCAAAATTCGGACGAAATTCACCATTTTCGTTTTTTGGGAGCATTTCTGCAGTGTGTGGATTCATATGCTGCCTTGATTATACTGCAGAGAGGCGCTTCCTGGTAGTGTGAGGATTCATATGCTGCCTATGGGTTAAAAAGACTTGTTTCTTTAAAAAAAAAAAAGTTACGAAACTTAAAATTTTCACCCAAAAAGTGCCTAAGAAAAAAATTAACTTTCATTCTATTGGTAGTAATCTACTTCCCATTCTTAAGCAATAAAAAACCCGAAATAACTCAAACTAAAAACCAACTGATCCGAATCAGTTGAAATGATCCAAACCACCAAATTGAAACGATCCGGAACTTAAAAACAAAAAACGTCCAAAACGAGAAAAAAAAAAGTCACATCTCTAGTTGCCAACAAATCAGCACTCTTGGGACTTTGTTGCACATTTTATGCCAACTTTTCTTACAATTGAGGTAGAACCTTAATGGACTTGTGAAGTCAAGGAAATCAATACATTTATACATTTCAACATATATAATACATAAATACATTTCAACATTCAATAAACTGTCAGTTGGAACATCAGCGACAGTCATGGTAACACCAACATGTTAAATTTTACATCTTTGTAATGCCAAGAGGTCAGAGAAGCTTCAGTGAAGATTGCAGCGGGACTAGCAGCATGGCACATCTACAGATGAGAAGCGTATCTATCCTTGAGTTTGTGCAGGTGGTGAGGCAGACTTGCGCCCTATAGTGAACACATTTATAAGAATCTGGGATTTGACAGAATACCATAGACAATGCGAAGGCAGCACAAATGTTCGAGATACCTGAAGTGCTAAGCTACAGCAGACCATTAAAAGTACAGGGCAGCAGGGTTTGATTGCCAGCATACCCACACATCTGGTCTGCACATTGGTCCAAGTGGTGGAATCCCGGCTGGTTCTCTATAACCAACACATCCACAGCCCTGTTGATCCTGAACTGATCTGACAGAAAAAAAGTTTCAGCAAAGTTAGTGAATAGCCAAATGCTCCAGCTACCCAATCTCCCAATGAATCTAATGTAGGGCTGCAAAGGAGATGCATCCATTAGGAAGACTACACAACCTCAGCTAGTGAACTCCTTGGAAGAAGACCATCGTGAGAGACTACCGCTTCTACCAGTATTATCCAAGAATGCTGGGCAGCTGACCCAACAGTGCTCTCCCAGCCAAGGATGGGTGCAGGAGCTCGAAAAGCTAGATTTATCCTGGCCAACAGTGGACTATGGTTGTCACAGAGACTGCAGCCCTCCCCACTGTGCTTCCAGGATACAAAGCTGTCAGCCTGGATCCCCAGCTTGGGGAGCCTGAATGGCTCTCAGTGGATTTGAGAGAACCGCTGGCAATGGGACAGAATGCAGCTGAGCTCTGTTCAACACCCTACCCTATAGGATGGCAAGATGGACTGGGGAGATTGTGTGCTTGACGCCTGTGGCCAGCGGCAAGCAATATTCCAGGGAAACACTCTGGTTGTCATGGCCTCTGGGGAGCAGATTGATATTCTTGGGGATGGATTGTAGGGAAAGTTTAAAGCCCAAGGAGGCATCACAGTTGTCAAGCCTTGGTGCTGTAGAGGTGTGCCATCAGAATTCATGGCCCTGAAGCATCAGGACTAGGCTTGTGCTGCGATTTTTTTTTCGGTTCGATTTTTTTGGATTTTTAAACTTTGATTCGGCTCGTTTCGACAGATTTCTGTTTCGATTCGGCGCGATTCGTTTTTCGTGTACAGTTTTTTTGGAATATCGACCATTTTTCGTATTTTCGTGTCACTTTGCTCATTTTTGTATCGACTTTTCGGAATTTCGGAAAATTTTCGTTTTTTGGAATTGTACATGTTTTCGGAATTTCAACCGTTTTTTGTATTTTCGTGTCACTGCTCGTTTTTTGTATCGACTTTGTTTTTTCCGGAACGTCTGTTCTCGTTTCAAAGCAATAAATTTCGATTTGACACATTTCAAGTCCATTCGAAAATTCCGAAAATATTTAGTTTCGGCTTGGAAAACTTTTCGGATCTGCCATTTTCGGATCTAAAAATTCAGAAATTCGGCCGCATCCGAAAACACGAAATCGGGAAATTTCGTGAAAATTCCGAAATTCCGAAACCCGAAACGCACATCCCTAATCAGGACAATTCAGCAAGGAGAGATGTCCCCACGCAGTGCTGCAACTATAGCTACCCGTGTTGCTCCTGAGGGTCAATGAAAGGAAACAAACTTTTTGGGACTTGGGTGCAGGCAAACACTCGGATCCGTTTGGGATCTGGTGCCTGGTTAGTCTATTGGAAAGGGGGAGACATGTGACAAAATCCTCCGCCACCTTTTCAATGCCTTGGATTCTAAGTGACAAACTGGCTGGCACGGGCACTCAAAGCATTGCCCACACTAAAAAGATAGTCTGCCCTTTGGAGATGAGTGGATGCCAGCAGCCTACAGGGGATTGGTCTTGCATGGTGATTTTAGGGAGGTTTGGGCTGAGAATCCTGCATGTTGGGTTCCAGCATGGAGAAAGCTAGGAGTCTGACAGCGGTACAAAGTCAGGGTGCCAGGTGGTCAGTCACATTTGGTGGCAGCAGTGGGATCAGCTCGCTTCATTGATCAGTCCAAACCACCAAGACACAAAATCAAGAGACCATTGTATAGGAGCTATTCCCTGCATTCATGGAAGCGGAGTTCCAGGAGCGAGGGATGGAAGCACCCAAGCAGCAGAGCTTGGTTCTGCCCAGGGTGTGCTGGAGAGCGACTGGTGGAAGCTCTGGACTGAGATTCTGCAACTCAAGCAGATCTACTTGGGCAAGGTTATCCCTATGTTCGAGGAAAGATTCTCAGCACAGTGGGACTTGCGGGTGCAGTTCCTTGGAGAGCAGACACAGGAAGAATGGCTGTTAGAGCTAGATGACCTGATCTGGACAGAACTGTTACTGGATGACGGGTACCGGGTGATGGACTGGTCTACTGCCCAGATGTGTCCAATGCTGGGGAGGAACAATCCCAGAGGGCTAGAAACATAGAAACATAGAAAAATGTCGGCAGATAAGAACCTTTCGGCCCATCTAGTCTGCCCAATTACATGGATACTTGACCTGGATTTATCTTTTGTTTAGGATAGCCTTATGCCTATCCCATGCTTGCTTAAATTCAATTACTGTTTTGGCCTCTACCACTTCTACTGGAAGACTGTTCCATGTATCCACCACCCTCTCAGTAAAATAATACTTCCTGATGTTACTTTTAAACCTTTGCCCCTCTAATCTAAGACTATGTCCTCTTGTTTTGCTACTTTGTTTCCTTTTAAATATACTCCCTTCCTCTACCTTGTGGATTACCTTTATGTATTTAAATATTTCTATCATATCTCCTCTGTCTCGTCTTTTTTCCAAGCTGTACATGTTAAGATCATTAAGCCTTTCCTGGTAACTTTTCTCCTTCAAGCCGTACACCATTTTAGTAGCCCTTCTCTGAACTCTAAGATGTCTATATCCTTCTGGAGATACGGTCTCCAGTACTGCACACAGTACTCCAAGTGAGGTCTCACCAGTGCTCTGTACAGTGGCATGAGCACTTCCCTTTTCCTACTGCTAATACCTCTCCCTACACAACCAAGCATTCTGCTAGCATTTCCTGCTGCTCTATTACATTGACTACTTACCCTTAGATCCTCTGAAATAATGACCCCTAAATCCCTTTCCTCAGATGTTGAGGTTAGGACTGTATCAAATATTCTATATTCAGCCCTTGGGTTTTTACGTCCCAGGTGCATTATCTTGCACTTATCCACATTAAAACTCAATTGCCACAACTCCGACCATTTTTTTAGTTTACCTAAATCATTTGTCATTTGGCTGATCCCTCCAGGAACGTCAACCCTGTTGCAAATCTTTGTGTCATCAGCAAAAAGACATACTTTTCCATTAATACCTTCTGCAAGATCACTAATAAAAATATTAAAAGAGAATGGGTCCAAGTACTGACCCCTGAGGTACCCCACTGGTAACAAGACCTTGCGCCGAATAAACTCCATTTACCACAACCCTCTGTTGTCTATCACTCAGCCACTGCCTAATCCATTCAACAATATTGGAATCCAAGCTCAAAGATTGCAATTTATTGATAAGCCTTCTATGCGGAACAGTATCAAAAGCCTTACTGAAATCTAAATAAGCAATGTCTACTGCACCACCTGTGTCTATTATTTTTGTTACCCAATCAAAAAAAAAATCAGTAAGATTAATTTGGCATGATCTCCCTGAGGTAAACCCATGTTGTTTCTGATCCTGTAATCTATGTGTTTAGATGTTCAACAATCCTTTCCTTTAACATGGTTTCCATTAATTTCCCCACTACTGACGTAAGACTAACTGGCCTATAGTTCCGATTCCTCCCTACTACCCTTCTTGTAAATGGGCACAACATTTGCTAATTTCCAGTCTTCTGGGACGACTCCTGTTAACAAGGATTGGTTAAATAAATCTGTTAATGGTTTTGCTATTACATCACTGAGCTCTTTTAATAATTTAGGATGGATCCCATCAGGCCCCATTGACTTATTTGTCTTTACTTTAGACAGCTGCTTTAGAACCTCCTCCTCTGTAAACTGATATGTAAATGTCTCTTTAGTGTTCTCTAACTGAGGTCCCTTTCCTTCCGCAAAGACTGAACAAAAATATTCATTGAGGCAGTCAGCGAGACTTTTATCCTCTTCTACATACCTTCCTTCCTTCCTTTGTTTTTAATCCAACTAATCCTTGTTTTACTTCTCATTTATGTATCTAAAAAATGTTTTGTCCCTTTTTTACTGACTGAGCTATTTTCTCTTCTGCGTGTGCTTTGGAAGCTCTTATAAATTGCTTTTCCTCTTTCTGCCTAATCTTATAGGTTTGCCTATCCTCTTCACGCTGAGTTTTTTTATAATTATTGAATGCTATCTTCTTGTTCACAATTTTGGCCACTTCTGCAGAGTAGCACAGTGGTTTCTTCCCTTTTTTGTTTTTGCTAACAAGCCGAATGCAATTTCCTGTGGCCTTCAATAATGCCACCTTTAAATAATCCCATTTCTCCTGGACTCCCTTTAAACTCCAGTCTGATAATGACTCCTTCACACAAAATCTCATTTTAGAAAAATCTGTTTTTTTAAAGTCTAAAACTTTTTTTTGTGTGGTGCGGCTCCATCCCTGTTCTTATATTAAACCATACTGATTGGTGATCACTAGATCCCAAATTTTCACCTACAACAACGTCCGATACCAAACCTCCATTTGTGAGTATTAAATCCAATATGGCCTCTTTACGGGTCGGCTCCTCAACTACTTGTGTTAGAGATAATCCCAGTAGGGAGTTTAGAATATTTGTACTCCTGGTGCACCCAGCTATTTTGGTTTTCCAGTTCACATCAGGAAGATTAAAGTCCCCCATGATAATAACTTCCCCCTTCATTGCCATTTTGGCCATTTCCTCAAGCAGCAGATTATCTAGCTCTTCTACTTGTCCAGGGGGTCTATAGATCACACCTACACGAGCTACTGTATGATTGCCAAATGTTAGTGTAACCCAAACTGACTATGTTCACCTCGCTCACTTTTATTTGGTTCATTTTTATGTTGTTTTTCACATACAGGGCCACTCCTCCTCCTTTCCTACCTTCTCTGTCTTTTCTATATAAAGAGTACCCCGGTATTGTTATGTCCCAGTTATTTTTCTCACTGAACCATGTCTCAGTAACCGCCACTAAATCTACTTTTTCAGCTGCCATCATTGCCTCCAGTTCATTGATTTTATTGACTAAACTGCGAGCATTTATAGACACGACTCTGAGCTTGTCATTTTTTACCTCGCATGTTGCTTGCACCCTCCGATTTAGTTTTGGGGACAATCGGGCAGATTGTCTACCCTTTTGTCCCCCCCTCCTAGTTTAAATATTTCTTTGTGAAACCTTTGAACTTCTCACTGAGAACATAGGTTCCCCTATGAGTAAGATGCAAACCATCTTTTTTATACAGTTCCTTTCTGCTCCAATTAGAGCTATCATGGGACACAAAGCCAAATCCTTGCTCCCGACACCATTCCCGAAGCCACAAATTGAATTCCCTATTGCGCATCTTCCTATCTTGAATGTTATGCACAGGCAAAACTTCAGAGAATGACACAGTGGACGCAATCTGCTGTATTTCACCTCCAAGAACACAAAAATCTTCCTTAATCTCAGAAACCTCATTGCTAGCCAAGTCATTTGTCCCTAGATGGACTAGAACATCCACTTCCCCTTGCTACTTTGCTTCTTTGACAATATTGAGAATACGTCTGTCTACGAGCAGTAGCCCCAGGAAGGCATCTCACCAAACCACTACTCTCCAGCTCAACACCTCTTATGATAGAATCACCCAGCAACAATTGCCTTCTATCAAGTCCCACCTTTTAATTTTTGTCCTTGGTTGCAGTGCTGCATACCTTAGGCATAGTGGATGGTGGTTCCTCAACTATGGTGTCTGAGCCTGCATCCATCTTACCACTACACTCTGAAAGTGCCTCAAAAGAATTAAGAGCCACAGATTGTGGGACATGCTTTCTATCCACAACGCTAAGTCTACCAGATCCTACAGTAGTCCATCTGCCACTCCTAGGAGGCCTCTGTGGCAGTGGCTTTGTAACAGTCATAGCCTGAGTTTGTCTAACAGATAATTTACAAATCTCAGACTTCAAAACAGGCAATTTCCTGCTGCAATAAAGAGAACTGCCTACATATCAGGCACACTCCAAACCTCCAAAAATTGGATCTAAAAACAAACGCATGACAGCTCTTACACTGGACCAAGCCTGCCATTATAAAAGAATGGATTTAAAACCAGCAAATCTTACCTTTTTGTAGGATTTCTACCTCCTGTTAAACCTCAGACTACCTCCAGAAGATCTCTAAGAGTTCACTTTGAAGACTTCACTTAGAAGGCTATGACTTAAACAGCCCAGGATTGGAATTTGATGCCCTCCAGGGAGACACCCATTTCAGCAGTGCAGCAGAGTGGAGATGGCAAGATATAGGTGATCTCAGGGAAATGGAGATCCCAGTGTCACATTTCCACCGGTTCTAGCCATGCCCCCTGGTGGTGAGAGCGATCCAGGCCAGCTCTGTAGCCAAGCCAGTCTGCCCTGTGCCACTTCTGGATTCCGCTGCTGTTGTGGCCTGGGGAGGGGGGGGGTCACATGGTCCGCCCTGTCCCTATAAATATGCAAGCAGCACAGAGGCTCCTTGCTCTTGCATGGGTCCAGTTCCTGCGCCATTGCTTCCTGTATTCTTGTTATCCTGTGTATGATCTCTGCTATTCCCGACTACCTGCTCTGTGTATGATCTTGGCCTGGTATTTACTTTTCTTGTATTCTCCCTGTGCTTTGTATAGGGATTCTGGTTCCTGATGCCTGGCTGTTCTGAATTCCCTCTCTGGTATTTGATCTTTGCTTGTCTGACATACTTTCCTGGCTCTTGACCCTCTGGCTCTGTCATTCTATTGTAAGTTCCTTGTGTCCTGTATTCTGGTTCTTTGCATTACCCAGCAGCATTATATTCATTTAGTTTAGAGGCCATTGCAAGGACCTCATCCCAGTTCAGGGTTTCCTGTGTTGCTGCTGGGTGGGAGTTTATTGTATCCTGTTTAACTCTCCCCTATATTTCTTGCGAGGTTCCCTTCCATAGTATAGAGGCCATTGCAAGGACCTTTATCTCAGAGTTAAAGTTACCTTTAGTTTTGTTCTGCTATTTCCTGTTCAAGTGCTATAATTTCTCTTGTATCTGCTGTGGCCTGTGTCTATGCAGCCAGCCTCCAAGGGCTACACATACAGTGTAAAGGGCCCATCTTGGCTCACGCTGGGTGCCTCCGTGACACCCAGTGAGCTTGGATTGAGTGGGGACTTCAACTGGCTTGTCATTCAAGAATGGGAGCTGGCACAGGACTACAAAAGACTGTTCAAGACTTCAGGGACGCAGCTGTTACTGAGGAAGCAAAGATCCTACAGCTTTGTGACAGACATACAGCTCCTTGCCTGGAGCGATTATAATCTGAGACCGTGTTGTCCTCAGCACACACACACCGCAAAAGAAATTAAAAAGGTCGGGTCTGGGGTACCACTAGAGAAAGTGCCATCGCCAGATCACATGAATTGACCCAGGCACCGCTACTGTCAGTGTCAATTTCCAGAAGCCCAGGCTCTGGCGCTCCGCGTTGCGACGATGTTCGAGGTTTCCTGTTAAACATTGGCATTGACTGAAGGCAACATTGCACCCCACACACAGAAGTATGAACAGGATTTCTTTTCTTGTAGCTGACCCAGAGCAACTACGGTGGAAACAAGCAACATACCTCCTGCTATCCATGTCTTGCAAGATGGAAAATCTGCAAGTCATGTGGAAAACCTAACCACCTCAAAGTGTGCTGCTCCAGCTGCAGTAAGAAATTAAATGTCAATTCTTTAAAAACAAAGATGGCGCTGACCCAGAAGAGCATGATGAAATGGTCATAGACTCCATGTCCCAAAACAGTCACTGTCCAGACATGGAGCAAAAATTTTGCCAGTCTCCAAGTTGGTCCAAAATGAATTGGAATAAGATTCAAAATAGACACTGGATCCTCCGCCGACATCATTCCCCTGTATGAATACAATAATCTGAAAAAACTCTGCTCTGCAACCCCCATCTTGCCACCTGTATGGTGAATGCCTGGCAGTTACAGGAAATGCTACCTGACATGCCAGTACAAAGACACTCAAATGTTGTCGACATGTTACATTGTCGACAAGAGGGCACCTCCCATTCTAGGCCTAAGAAGCAGCATAGATTTTGGCTGTCTCAAACTGGTACTGTCGCAAGCAGTTCGAGTGAAGTGTCAATCATGGAGGAATTGGCTCATTCCCTGGTGAGTGTACCATACACTTAAACCCACAGGCAACCCCAGTAGTGCACCCAAGAAGAACATCTCTTGCATTATGCAGTCACCTTAAAAGAAGAACATTGAGAGCCAGGGTATAATCAACGTTAGAGCCTACTGTTTGGGTTAACTCCATGGTTATTGCAGAAGAGCCGCGAACAGGAAAATTAGAGATGTCTAGATCCAAGAGATCTTAAGGCAATCAAGCGACCCCATTAATCCTTTGCCTATTCTAGAAGAAATCACTCCGAAGCTAGCAGGTTCTCAGTACTTTAGTGTCCTAGATGCTAGATCTGGCTATCAAGCCCACTGAAAAGTCCTCCAAACTCACTACTTTTAACAGTCTTCGGGCAAAACAGGTTCAAAGGTCTTCCTTCCGGATTAATATCAGCCGAAGATGAATTCCAGCAGAAAATAGATGAAACTTATGCAGGTTTAAAAGATTTAATAACACCGGAGGCGAGGGAGCTGGCTGTCTGGGCTACGTCCCATTCTGGCCTATTTCAGGGTTTATTCACCCCATAGCTGAGTTTAGAACCTCTCACCTCCACCCTGATTCCCCAGCTGTCTGTGACGACATCCAGAGTGCTGGTCCGGGACCTCACCCTGCGATTGAGCCGAGAATCCCTGGCTGGACAGGTGGCCATCTTGTGGCCTACCACACACTGCAATGCCTTCCTGACCCCCCTGCTAAGCACCACATATGGCAATTCAGGCTCTGAGGACAGTGCGTCCATATCCCCTGGCCCTTGTTGACTACAGACCAGCGGGGGGAGACTGGGGAGCGCTAGAGTTGGTGGGGCAGCCTGCCCTCCCCAGAAGATGACTCGATGGCTGTGCTTGAGGGCCTTGATTCTTACTTGCTGATGCTAGAGGGGGAAAGACGATAGCCCGGTCACACATTGTGACTTTCGTCGCCTGATGGCTGCACTCCAATCTGGAGAGAGTGGGAGCCGCGGACGAGGCTGTTGCTGCAGACTTTTTGCAGGCGCTGAGTTGTGTGGTCCTGCCAGCTGAGGAGATCCATGAGGTCAGGTTTGCAGGCCCAGGCAGCATGTTCCCACGTGAAACATGGCCGGAGGATTCCCAGAGTCAGGCGAGATGGATCAGCCAACCGACCGTGGATTGCCTGCCTAGGCAGCATCAGCAGTGACCCGACAAGACGCTAGAACTGCTCGGACTTGGCTTCCTGACCCTGGTGGCGGCTGTAGGAGCTGCTGACCTAACTGCAATGAGGTACAGCCCGACAGGACTGAACACCCCAGGTTGCCCTGCGGGGCTCTGCATGCAGTGGTCCCGATTTCTGTGTCCTGCCGACTTTTCTATTTTTATGCCCCATCCCACTTTGCCGATTGCTTTTTGAAATTTACTGTCTGGTTTTTCTTTCCCAGCTGACCATTTTTATTCCCGTTTTTTCTTTATTTTGGCGACTTTGGGATACCGCGGTGAGTGCCATCACGGCCTGGCACCCAGTTTGGTCAGACTGGCACCTGGGTCTGGTGCCACGCGTCTCCCACTAGTCTTTTGACTCATGGGAATGTGCCGGGGACAGCACAACTATGGCCTTTGTCATTTCCCCCGCCCCCATTTTTTTTATTTTGTATGCAGTGCTTTTTTGAGGTCTATTGCCCCCCGCATTGTCTGTTATGAGGACTTGCTTTTTAGTGTATTTCATATCCTTTGCTGAGTGTTAGCCGAGTTCCATATTTTCTGACATGTGTTTGATGTCATATGGAGGCCCTGCGAGGCCTTCGCTTCTTGTTTGATTTACATCTGTCTGTACGAAATCCATAATAAAAATCTTTTTTGTAATAAATGTGTAACAGCCATAGTTGACATCTATGGAAAAAAGGCAGAGCACGATCAAAATCTTTCCACAATGTTAGTGTTAGAGAAACTGGTGTCCAGCTTAACCCAGAGAAAAGTAATTTGTGCCACAGAAGTCAGTTATTTTGAGCATGTCCTCACGACTGATTAAAGCCTGATCCTGCGAAAATTACAGTTGAGACATGAAGCCACCAAAAAAACACAAGGTGAAATGAGACAGTGCTAGCCATGATCAACTACCTCAAATTGTCACACAACACTTCTGATGTCACCGACAACTTCTAAAGCAATTAAGTTAATGTTTGGGACGCACAGCAAGACGAAGCATTCAAAATAAAATAGCTGCTCACATGTGAGCCAGGACCAGTTTTAGCATACTTTGATCCTCACAAGAACATTAAAAAGCTACACGATGCTTCTGTAGCGCGGGTTTAATTCTGCTGCTGTAATTACTCGTTTCTGGCCATCAGGGGGAGATGAGCGCAATGTAAACCAATACGGACACTTTTGGACTACATTTTCCAGCATGCTTTGGGGCAGAGACAGGAAGTGGGTGGGGAGAACCGGGACACACCCACAACCTCGTGCGGAGGAGAGCCAGTGCGCGCCAAGGGGTGAACAGAGCAAGACGCACGTGAGACAAGGAGCAGTGGTGTATTTAGGTTTTGTGCTGCCCTAGGCCTGACTAAACTCGTGCACCCCCTAATTTAAATTTGACGCACCCCTTCCTGTCAAGGGCACACCTCTTCCTGGTTAATCCCCACCCTTCCTCTTTAAGCTCCACCTTTTCCTTTATATTAAAAGTGGATACCAAGTGCCTACTTGTATATTTTGTATACCATTTCAAATGTATCTATTGAGATAAAGAAAATTGTAAAAATGCTTGAATTTAAACATTTCATAAAGAACAGCCACGCATGTCAAGTAAACGGGATCACAGCCACTCTAATTGGTTGAACAATAAAATCCACAGAAACGTGCACTGCATATGAGGGTATCACAGAGCTGCACAGCAATAAAACCCACAGAAATGGGCACTGTGTATGAGCATATCAGAGCTGCACAGCAATAAAACCCACAGAAATGTGCAGTGTGTATGAGCATATCCCAGAGCTCCAGGGCAATAAAACTCACAGTAATATGCAGTGTGTATCACAGAATCCACAGCATTAAAACTCCCAGCAATGCAATGTGCGGTGTGTATGAGTGCATCAGAATCCACTGCAGTAAAACTCCCAGCAAACCGAGTGTATATGAGCACACAGCAATTATGCTGTGGAGCCATCTTGTCAGCAGTGGGGTGACACTACCAGAGGGTGCACTGTAGCTTTGATTCCCTTCCCGGTGGGTGTTCAGTCCAGAATAGAGTCTGTGTTAACGAAAGGGCGGGCAGCTGCGCGCGTGCGTTTCACGTGGTTCAGCCAGTCATGTGGTACTGAGACTCAGAAATGTCAGTGAAATGCCCTGATGTTCGGTGGTTTCAATCAGGTTTATTCAGGCGAACCCCATAGGTTTCAATGTTAAAAATATTCCCGTTTTTATGCAATATCTAATAAATCATTTATTATTTTAATCTGCAGTAAAAAGTCTTTAGTTTTTTTTAGTACCTTTTAGTCATTTTTCTGATTTTTTTTGGCAAAATTCCCCCCCATTTTTTTTAATAGCAGTTTTTCTTTTTTCTGTAACAGAACTTTTTATTATCAATCATAAGATCTTATATGTAAATTCCAGACATTTTCGTTCAGTAGTTCTTTTGAAAACAGCAGGCCACGGGTTTGCGGTGGCAGCATTCAGCGGCCAACTCCATGCACTTTGGGGACCCTGCGGTGAATGGTGAATTCATTGCAGGGTGGGGAAATTTTATTCTCCTAAGTGCAGGGAACTACAGAACACCAAAAAGTTGGTGTCATTTCGGTGCACTGTGAGTAACCCATTTAGTGGTAAGGTTTTTTGCTGCCCCCTGGAAAGTGAGATTGAAAGTGTAAATTAGTGAAATCTCAATGTATCCTTCCTGGTAAAATACTTGGCAAAAGTAAAAAAAAAAAAAAATTTTTTAATTTTTTTTAGGGGTGGGGCCACCCAGTGTGGGCCGCCGCCCCCTGGAAAGTGCCGCCCTAGGCCTGGGCCTAGTCGGCCTAGGCCAAAATACACCAGTGACCAGGAGCGATTGTGACCATGCCGGAGCGCAGGTGCTGCCTTGCGGACGCTGGAGATGGTCTCTGGCAAGTCACTGAAACCTAGTAATCCACCGCTGAGGGGTTTACACAGATACAGAGCTGCAGATTGGACCCTGAGTTAGGAGACTGCGATGATCTAATGGGAGTGCAGGCGGTGAACTGAGCATCTTGTGGCAGAGATGGACAAGCAAGACAAGTGGATCCGGTGGCACAGAGTCCCAGCCAAATCGAGCGGAGAGACGTCCTGGGTCGAGCAGAGTGCAGAGTATCTGGCGGATGGGTGAGAGGCCTTCCAGGCCACAGTACAGTAATAAAGCACGCTGCAGTTTGTCAAAAATCTACAGGGCCCCAACGTGACTAGTCGAAGACACATTGAGTTCATTCACTGGCCAGTTGAATCTAGTACCCGGGTACCAACACACGCATACACACACCTTCTTGGGACACAACCTGTACGGGGACTTCCACTCTGGCAACGAAGGGGTTAAAAATTCCTTTTTATTTTCCGCTGTGTGTTTCTCGCATTACGAATTCCTGTAAATATACATGTATACCGTGCTGCTTTATATATGCCAGTTTGAGACCAGTAAACTATATAACTTATAAAATCCACAACAGTGCTGGTGTATATTTTTTTCCCTAGTGCAGGGAGACTGACCCGAGGTTAAATTCAGCAGCTCCTCCAGGAGTGAGCGCTACACTTCCAAGTATGGACTCCGAGCGGTACTGCTGCAAGATGGAAGACCCATTGCGTATGCATAAAACCCCCCAACACAAAAAAAACCCAATGAAATTAGCCATGCACAAATCAAAAAAGCTTTGACATACGATTTGGCTGCAAACGTTTCCGTCAACATATCTATGGCCACCACATCATTGTGGAAAGTGACCACAAACCCATAGAGTCCATGTGCAAACCAATGGCATCCAGTCCAAGGCTACAAAGAAAGATTCTACAGCTTAAGAGGTATAACTTCATCATTCACTGTCTGCAACTGGAAGGTCTTTGCCTGTACACTGTCCAGAAAGTCAGTATCTGACCAAGACCCAAGCGTCCTTAAAAAGGTATGGACAGGGAAGCACCGGAGGAGAGAAAGGGGAATACTTTGGATCCTTCCATCTCCATCGCCGGGGGCTAGAAGGCTGCGGCAGGCATCACTGGAACAGTCACAGCCTGACCTTTCCAGCAATGTATGGGGTTAACCCCTTACTTGCCAGGTTGTGATCCAGCACCAGTCGGCACCGTATCGTGGCCTATTTCCAGTGGCGGCTGCCATCTTGGATGGCAGCCCCACCTCTGGGTCCCCCTGTGTCACCTGACTCATGCATGGCGTGAGGATGTCAGTTAACTGGGGAACCCCTAGCTGCAAAGGGATTTCCTAAGGAAATCCCATAGAGGAGATAAGGGGGTTCAAAGAACATTGCCTTTCCAATGATATCAAACATGACCATGTTACAAGTAGAATTAAAACACATTTTTTTTACTTTTTTTTAATGCAGCACTATTGTTCACATTTCAAGTATAATGTGAACAATGACGCTTCACTAATGATTTTTTTTGGGGAGGTTGTTAGCTAAAAGTCACGCAATTTCTCAAAAAATAAATAAATAAATCGGGGAACCCATTTTAACAAGTCTACTCCACAGAATATAACCGCAAAGACTCGGATAATAAAATGCGAAAAAAATACACTTGCACACTGGAGGATTGAAATTTTATTGAAAATCTAATTTTTTCCATTTTTTGTTATAGCATTTTGGCAGGGCATGACGTATACATAAAATGATATATTATTAATCTGCTAAAAAGAACAATATATAAACTTGTCTGGGTGGTATAATAAAATGTGTGACTTAAAACCGCGTTTAAAACATGAGCAAGAAGTGTCAAAATGAGCTCAGCAAACTTCTACTTCCCAAAGAATGCCGAAGTTTTAAAAGTGCTCCCGTCCTTAAGGGGCTAAAGGACTATACAAAATAGCTGGCCTGATGAGAAAAATGCCAAAGCGTCTTGAACTCTTTTCATGACATAGTATTTAAAAGGTGAGAAAAATGGTTCCCTCAAGCCTCTGTCCAGAAACGCTCTGACACATGCCAGCTAGGTGTTGAAAAGTGCAAGCGAAGCGCATGTGATATTGTTTTGGCCTGGAATGGCAAAGGATATTGAATAGTAAATGTTCTATATGCCTCACATACCATCCATCCAACTCCAGAGAGCCCATGATCAGAGTTCCTGACAGACTGTTGCAAGTAGTGGCTACGGATTTATTCACCTGGCACAATATAGATCATCTCCAGACAGTTGGCTACTACAGCAGATACCTCAAACGGGACAGACTTCACAGCACAACATCTGCTGCTGTTATACACAAGTTAAAGGCTGCCTTCACAAGGCATGGTCGGAGATGACAGTCTCTGGGATACAACAACCCACAGCATATATCCAGTGAATTTAAGGCATTCTCCAACTCTTGGTTTTTTATCACATCACTTCAACTCCATACTATCCGCAAAGCAATGGACTAGCTGAGCGAACCGTACAGACCGCTAAAACACTACTGGACAAGGCCAGAGCGGACCAGAAAGATCTATACCTCTGCATCTAGGAATATCGCAACAGTCCTATTGATAATTTCAAGTAGCTGGCACAGCTGCTTACAAGTTGCTGCCCAAGATCCATACTCCCACCTACCAACAGCTTCTGCCCAAAATAGTCAATCGCAAGGAAGTCACAACCAGAAGGCTACATAGCATCTTCAGAGGATCAACAGGTCAGCTAGACTATTATCACAATTCAAAGGGCAGTCATTCATTGTACAGGAACAGTAGGGCTGCAACTAATGATTATTCTCATAAATCGATTAGTTGGCCGATTAAAGCGATTCCTCAGATAAAATAAAAGGGAATTTTATGACTTCCAGGAGGCGGGCCGTATGTATGGCCAATTTAAATTGAGCTCCACGCCGTGCTAGCTGAATACTCACCGCGGGCCAGATTTAGAAAGCCATCGGTGGCAATACCGCAGGCAGGACCTCACCCTGATCTTAGCTGCATCCTTGCCGTCTCAATTTCTGTCTGGAACTGGACTCGCAGCGTTTCTACACCAGAGTCACCAGGCCGCACGCCTCAGCCGCTACTAGGTGAGGCCTCCAGAACCTCAGAAATTCCACCTCCTGTGATATTTGACTACCCTACCGGCTGGCCCTGCCTTTTTGAATGGGGTGAGTGGTGAGAGGAGGTAACCCCTAATCTGGGACACGTACGACAGGCCACATTCCTACAGGAGGTGGGGGTTGTGACCACCTGCTTGGCCTCAGACGGCAGCCGCCATCTTGCTGAGGCTGCGTGTTTACTCTCCGGCTGCTTGTTAAGATCCCCTGCTACAGGATAATCATCTCCGCTGGAGCCATACTTCTATTTGTAACCTTTCAAAAATTTTCCAAATTTTTTATGGTTGGATGGCTGGACTTGAGACATTTAAGTCACTTTTTCACTATAGACGCACCTGCGGGGCCTTACCAAAAAGGCTGAATGCCCATATCTGAACATTTTAAGACCCATTGTCTATTTTTTTTTTAGTCCCAGGGGCGACCCCCCCTGATTCCTGGCAGCCGGGACCTGGGTTTATAAACCTGAATGTAGCGTAATTTTTTTTAAGTCCCAGGGACCACCTGAGGCGACTGACCAGTGTGTGTGGGGACCTCCAGCTACCATTACCTGTGGAGTCTCATTGCCAAGACAGAGACCCCTGGTGCAATTTTTTGTGTCCCAGGGACCCCCCCAGGGCGATTTCTGTACACAACCACCCATAATTTTTCTGCCTCTTGGCAATTGTCTAATTTTTATTAGTCCCAGGGAAACCTGGGGCGAGGACTAACCTGTGTGCCCCATTTTAAAAATTTTTAAAAAATTGCCGCCGATAATTAAGGGTCTTTCTCAGAAACAGAAAGAATAGATTAATTATTTTTTTTTAGTCTCCCCAAACAGGGAGGCGATTCGCTGCCACACGATTTTTTGGAAGTAACCAAATTGAAATTTTTCTAGACTCCGGGATGCCTGGGGCAACTCACCTTTCTGTGTCTCCCTCCGATTTTGCCATTTCCCAGCCCACTGAGGCCCGCAGCACCTAAGTGAGAGGTACCTCTTGTACAGCTCTGGGTGACACCATGGACAAGTTTGTGATGGCGGGAAAAGCCACTAAAAAAAAGTCGTCAGCCAAGATTGTCACTAAGCCCGCTCCGAAATACCATCAGGGGTTTGATTTGCCTCCCCCCCACTCTTGGGACTCAATGGATTCAGAGTCTAATTTGTCAACTTCGGACATGAGTCTCACGCGCGAGCTCTGAGCGCGGCACCTCCACTGAGTGTGGAGGATATCTCCGCGGCTTGCACACTGTTGGATGACAAACTGGGAAGGCTCATGGCCACTATTGAGTCTGTTTTATCGTAACTTACCCCACAAGCACACAAGACTAATGGAGGTGGAGGAAAGTGTCTACCCTGGAAGATGCGCTTAACCCGCTACAAACCTAACTTGACCAGCAGAATTTAATCATTCAAGGCCTGACGGACAAATTGGACGACCTGGAAAACAGGAGCCGCTGGAATAACTTGCGTATTATTGGCCTTCCGGAAGCGGTGAAGGGCCATGCTTTACAGGAATGGGCCTCAGTCTGGCTCCCCTCCCATCTGGGCTACAACATTGAGACTTGCCCAGTGGAGGTGGAAAGAGTCCACAGGTTGGGACTGGACCTGAACCCATCAGCAGGTCATCCATGATGACCGGTGATTATGCGCTTCCTGAACTACACTGAAAAAACTAAGATCCCTCTATCCCCATTTCCCCTGCGGAAACGGATTTTCTAAAAGGGGAGTCACTCCACTCAGAATGTTAGACGCGCTCTGGTGGCCATTTGGGCTTCAAACGGACGCCAGCCTTCGGCTGACCTGATCCTTAGCTGCGATGCAGACAAGGCATTTGACCGACTATCTTGGGCCTACATGCGGTTTTTTTAAATAGAATTTTTTTGGCAGGTCAGTCCTGAACTTGTTTGACGCTCTGTATTGATTTCTGGCGGCATCAGTGACAACCAATGGGCTTAATTCTAACACCTTTTTTGGAGCGTGGCACAAGTCAAGGGTGCCCTTTATCCCCTCTTTTTTTAACCTAGCTATTGAGCCGTTTATACGTGTCCTAGCCCGACCAGACTGAGGGCATAAAGGTGAGCTCCCAGAAGGTTCGGGTGGTGGCGTTTGCAGACAATTTGCTCTCGTTAAAAGCCGGAAAAAGGCACTCCTGACACTACTTTGAGCGATTTCATATAGCCTCGGGTTTTAAAATAAACTTTAATAAAACATTGGCCATTCCCCTGGGTCAGGATTGCAGGGCCCTCCTATTGAACCGCCTTCCATTTTGTTGGTGCACGGGTGGTGTAATACCTAGGATTAGTACTCCCAATTGATTTGAGATGAGGTCACAATCCCTCAATTAGTGACCCAATTTAAATCTTTGCTATTCTCTTGGAACAAGCTCCCGCTATCCTACATGGGTAGAATCAGCCTCAAAAATTTGTTGCGTTCCCACGCTTAAATCCAATTTAAATGCTACCCATCCTCCTTAATTCATTCACTATTTACCAAGTTCATTTGGGAGGGAAGGAGGGCGAGTATAGCGATGCACAAATTACAACTGCCCAAAAGTCTGGGAGGAGTGAATATGCCAGAGATCAGCTCGTACAACATGGCAGCCCAATACAGTTTGGACAACGGGCTCCTCCAGATCTACGGACCACTTGCTAGACCAGGCAATGGCGTACCTGCTGTCGGTGGGGGCTCTTTTACACCTATCCCTCATTGCCACCTGCCCAGAGGGCTAACCCTCTCCTTAATGTGGGTCGGGTTGCGTGGTGTAAGGCAAGGAAGCACCTGGGCTTGTCCTGGAAAACCTCGATCAGCCTTTGCTCCAGAACCCGAACTTCCAAAACGGTTTGCTCGCTCCGGCTTTTCATGCCCTGGCACGCAAGGGCGTGTCCCAAATTGGTCACCTACTGCAGCAACCTTCCCACACGTTCCTCCCCTACGGTACTTTGACTTGATGGCGCCTACATCCCTTTTACTATATGCACCTTTCAACATTTGTCTCGCAGCAGCTGAGGGAATTCGGTACTCAGGCCTACCTTCATAATACTGCTATCTAGAGGGTTAAGGAAATCCCCTCGACAGCAGCCTTCCAACAACAACTACGTCCACATTATAACTGGACAGACACCACCACAGGGGTAGCCTCTTGGTGCCTGCACCTCCCGAAAAAGGTCGCCTTTTTCACTTCTAGCAGCTACCAATAGATCACGAAAACAAATTCCTTCAGCCCAATATGGGGAAAGGTTTTATAAATTATTGCATGGAGCTTATGTGGCGCCAGCCAGACTATCCCTTTATAATCCACTTTGTTCAGGACGCTGTCTTAAATGTTCACAAGACAGGGCTGACCTCTTCCACTGTCTATGGTCATGTCCCGTCATTACTCTTTTCTGGAACACCAATCGGAGATTCGGAACACAGGTTTTGAAGTTAGGAATACCTACCTCTGACTAGGTAGTATTTAATATTCTTTCTGACTAAGAAGCAAGCCCCCCATCTAGAGCTCAGAAAACTCTTCGTATCATTGCCACAGCGAAGGCTATTTTGGTTCAATGGATAGTTGCCCCCCCCCCATGTTCTCAATGTTCTACTCGCGGTTTTAGAATAGCTTCAGACATGATTATGAAGACTCGTTTCCTCCCAAAGACAATTTGGGCAAGTTTTTGAAGTTTTGGGGGCCATTTATACAAAATCTACCAGATGATAGTTTGTCTTGAATCAGAACAGATTTCCAATTTACAGAATTGTTTCTGGCACGTTCCCTTACATGACCCCCTCTACTGCCGACATAATGCTCACAGCTGCTTGAACGCTTTTTTACTTCATAAATGACACTGTCTAGGCATGGTTGAGTTGTGGGGTTGTGTTGTCACTGTATTTATGGTGTTATACTTTTCTCGCACTGTCAGCCTTATATGCTGTACTGCTTGAATCAAAATAAATACAAAAAGGAATTTTATGTGTAGCGCTGGTTTTAAAACACTGGTTGCAGTACCTATTTTTGGCCACCAGAGGGAGACAAGCGCAATGTAAGACACTAGACATTGGGAATACATTTTGCAGCATGCATTGTGGGCGGGAACAGGAAGTGGGTGGGAAAAGAGACTTACATCCGCAGCCTCGTGGAGAGAACAGGCAGAGCGTGCAGAGGAGTGAGGAGAGCAAGACGCACGTGAAAGAGATACTGATCGTGACTAGGCCGGAGCGCAGGTGCAGCCGCGGAGCTGGAGATCGGTTTCCCTTTACTGCCAAAGACTGAGTGATCCACCGCTGAGGACTTTACACAGAAACAGAGTATGCTGAAGGACCGAGTTAAGAAGACCGCAGATGATCGTATTGGGAGTGCAGGCGGTGAGCTGAGCATCTTGTGGCAGACACAGACAAGCAAGACAGCGGATCCGGTGGCACAGAGTCCCAGCCAAATCAAGCAGAGAGACGTCCTGGGTCGAGCAGAGCGCAGAGTATCTGGCGGATGGGTGAGAGGCCTTCCCGGCCACAGTAAAGATAATTAAACACGCTGCAGTTTTGTCAAAACCTACAGGGCCCCAACGTGACTAGTCGAAGACACACCTGAAATCATTCACTGGCCAGTTGAATATTGTACCCGGGTACCATACACGTACACTTTCTTGGGACACAACCGGTACGGGACTCTCACTTCAACCACGAAGGGGTTAAAATTTTCTCTTTTCCGCTGTGCATTTCTCTCATTATGAACTACTTTAAATATATATGTATACCGTGTTGCTCTTTATATGCCAGTTTATTCAGTAAACTATATAACTTCTAAAATCCACAACAGTGCTGGTGTATATTTATTCCCTAGTGCGGGGAGACTGACCTGAGGTTTAAATTCAGCGGCTCCTCCGGGAGTGAGCGCTACATATGTAAATAACCACAACCCTTCCTTTTTTCATAAGCAAATTGCGTATCTTGCGTACTTTTCATGCAAGGTATGCAAGTGCTTGGTCAGTGGGAAGGGTTGATGCTGCATGTGCAGCTCAAGCCCATGTTTGCTTTCTCAAATGAACGCAGCTACAAGCACTTGGTCATAGATGATGTCAGCATAAAATTGGGGTTAATAAGCTAAAGTGGTCAGGGTGCGTAGAGTGTCCCTTTTTAAACTTTTCACTGCTGAGCCATTTCACTGCTGTGTGCTGAGCTAATTTTTACTGCTTTTGCTCATATTTAAATGTGATTTGAAGCCACATTTTATTATATGACCCAGACATATTATAGAATGTTCTTTCCGGCAGGTTCCGCAGATTAATATATCATTTTTTTATGTATACGTCATGTCCTGCCTGTTGTAACAAAAAAAAATTCAATAAAATTTGAATTTTTAAATCATCTACAACGTGTAAAGCCTTTTTTTTCCACATTTTATCATACGAGTTTTTGCGTCAATATTTTCTATGGGGTGCTTTTGTAAAAAAAAAAATTGAAATTGGGACGGTTACATTTTTTGCTGGGGAATGATTTTTAGCAAACGCACCCCATTAGAAAAAAAATCATTAGTGCAGCATGTCATGGAGCTGACAGTGCTCTGCGCTTCAAACCGCAGGGACTTTATGTTCATTTATATCGTGTGTTTTTAAATATATTTTACATCGTTTGGTTTTAGTTTAAATTAGTTTAGTGTAAAATGGTGTAACTTTTGTTTTTAATATATATTTATATTCCTGTAGGTAAATGTGTTTCTGTATAGCCAGTAAACAAGCTTTACTGCTGTGTAATTTATGCAACAGGGCTTTTACCCTTATCTGGCTGCATGTTTAATTCAAGAAATCTGTGATAGGTTATGCAAATGTGTGAGCTAAAGGCTAAAGAACGTAAAGAATGTTTATTGTAAATACCTAGCTCACATAATGTAATTAGTATATTGGTAGGACGAGGTGCGTCATTTATGCAAATTATGACTGTTGGATTTCAGCATAAATGGTGGCATTTTTGTTCATTAAAAGTCAGAATCCTGTGGGAACATACAGCTCGTCTGGTGTCTCATTCAGGGTACCCACTATCACCCCCAGAAGGCACAAAGCGGCCCTCTGGAAATTCCTAACGGCTCCAGGGCAGAGAATCAGAAGCAGGCGGATCAAGCTGCTCAAGGTGCTGAGGACCGCGCTCCCAGTAGCTAGGCTGACCGCAACGAAGGGGTGTTGAGAGCCAGGACAGACGGAAGAGATTGGTTCCGTCACACAGCATCATTGTTCACATTATAATTGAAATGTTAATATTGCTGCATTAATAAAAAAAAAATTTAAAAATATTTTCTTTAAACTTGGTCATGTTTGGCATCATTCGAAAGGCCATGCTCAGGCCTTTCGAATGATACCAACGATGACCCCCTAGCTGCCACCGTTCAGGAGATAGAAGGGGTTCCTTTGAACCCCCTCTATCTCCAACAGGGGATTTCCTTGGGAAATCCTGGGCAGCTAGGGGTTCCCCAGCTAACTGATATCATGCCATGCGTGATGACATCTGTTGCCGAGGGGGGACCCGGGAGGTGGAGCCGCTGTCCAAGATGGTCGGCCCCCACCGGATCTAGGCTGCAATCTGACGCCAGATCGTGGTCCGGCATTTAAGGGGTTAAAGCCAGGCACCACTTTGAAGGGCAGACACTGCCCTTCAAAGTGGTGCCTGGATTTTGTTTGTATACCCTGCCGATCGGGAGGGACAGTGATCCCCCTCCCTTCAGGCTATCTCCTGGCTTTTGCTGGGGGGGGGGGGTGGTGTTGCCTGGAAATGGCATCAACGCATCTGACGCGATGAGGTCATTACGGTGGGAGGGTCTATAAAAGTGACATCTGACTGCAAGAAGTCAGAGCGCTGCGGGACCCGGACCAGAGAGGTGAGTATCTCTTTGCCCCCCACTGAGTGGAATACGTGTGGGGAACGTCCTCTGCATACAGCGGGTGGTCACACTGAGTGGTAGTAGGAATTGGAGCTGGAAGGGAGTGACTTTGCTCAAGTGACTTTACCTGAGTGTGAGAGGGAGTGGGTATGGACAAAAGACCGGATCTGAGTGTGGGAGTGAGTTTGGGGAAGGGACCAGACCAGAGGGTGGGAATGGCTGTTCCTGACCAAAGAGGGTGGGGTGGTGGCACAGGACTCCAGCTTCAAGTAAGGATAAAAACACAGGCATACAGCGCCTTCACCCCTAGGCAGTATCCGATTGTGTTCTAGTTCTGCTATTGATGTAAACAGCATACAAACTGGTTGTGTCTGACATAAACCTAGAACTAAAATCATACCTACTAAAAAACAGCAGCGTGTCTTCTCCAGTCAACTCCGAAGCTGAGGTTATTTACATTTAACTCCGTCTGACTCTAAACAGTGTGCTGTATACAGGACGATTAAGCGATTCAGATTAAGCGATAATTGAAATAGTTGACAACTATTTCCATCGATTAGTTGTTTCAGCCCCAATTGTCAGTGGCACCCAGCAGATAAAGCAGCCAATGCCAACAGATCTTCTGTGCACACCAGTGATGGGCTAGAATATCGCAATAGGCGACACCTCCTAGACACGAGTCACATGGTACCAATGAAAATGCAGACTCCGTACCAGAAAACATCAGCCCAGATGCCAACATTGCACCGCACCATCTGAGGACTTTACGAGTCTACCTGATGCCAGCGACAAACCACCCACCCCCAGTAATTAGCCAGCCAGTATCCGACCCCCCAGTAATTAGCCAGCATCAGGGAGACAAATATTTAAAAAGTTACTTACTTCTGTGTTTTTTCCTTTGTTCTTAAACTTTTTCATTCGGTCAGCCGCCTCATTGGAATTTCGCATTTTGGCTTCAGTTATAGTTTATTACTTAAAAAGGTTCCTAAATTTGCTAAAGAGAAAAAGAAAAAAAATGTATTTTAAGGGAGTTTGGATTTTCATAGAATGAAACAAGGGATAAACTAAAATTGTCCTGCAAAGTTAAAAAAAAAAGGGCTTCTTAACCTGGAGAAAAGTAGGTATGGATTTACTTGTAAACCAAGGATGCCAAGCTCTAGCCCCCCCCCCTCCCAAATGCCAATTGCCCACAACTCCTTGAAATCTTCCAATGCAGTATTTAGCCAGAGAACCACAAGAGTTATACTTCAACATGGGAGGCTGGAGATTTTAGCCGGTTTTTGCAACACCAGAAATCACTGGTGCTTAAGACTATTACCCCCACAGAAGTAAACCTTTAAATGGCCAGAAAAATGTCATTCAAGGGACATGCAGGTTTAGAGTTAATTTATTTTAGATTTACACTTCTACCTTTAGACCAACTAGAATTTAAAAAAAAGTTCCATGAACATGTACTTTTATGCTTCAAACTCAGCCATTCTATCTTCTCTGGCAATGCCCCTCAGCTAGGGGTGTTTCTTCAACTCCACTTCCTGTATATTCCCTGCCTCTTCCCCACCCCATCAAAGCTTCACATGAACTTGCAAAAGCTGTGCACACAGGGCTGCTATCAGGCCATTGCAGGCAAACATGGGGGGGGGGGGCGACTAGCTAGCAAACTGGGTTAAATTAAAAAAACTGAACGAAAATGCACATTTAATATTGAATCCTATGGGATTTGCCCATTTAAACCTGGGCATTTTGTCATTCTCTGATAAGATTAACCATTACTTTATGGGAGAAGATCGCTGCTGCCGAACGGCCATGTATTTTGCCAGTATTTGGCAAATTTAAAGCTTTCTGAATAGCCAAACTGCCACCATACGGTGCTGTTTGGCCCCTATTGAATAACCCATAGTATTCGGTATGTAATCTAGCCCTGACTGTAGCATATGTAAGTGTTAAAGTCATAAGGGACTTTAATGCATGCCCCTATATTAACCTAACTGTAAACACTAAAAATTTGTTAGTCCAGCAATTATTGCACGAGCATACTCTACTTTGCACACCATAAAAACATGGGGAGCGCAAATTAGTATTAGGTATTCAAGTCCTACCACCAATTACCACACCAATGGGTTAAACAAGTTTTTACAGTGCCCTTAAAAAGGTGGTGCTAAAGGATTCTGCCATTGCACCACCTAAAACCCCCAATAAATCCGATACATCTTGTCCCATGGTGAGAATGGTGGCCCAATCTGCTGCTTGTCACCAGGGAGCAGAGTGAGACCAGGGAAAGTAGTCCCATCTTGTGAGTGCAGGGCTTGCAGCTCAGCAGTGCAACCCTCCATGGAGTCCTGTGACTCCAGGAGGCGATACAGCAAGTATCCAAGGGTAGCGCCGGAATCTCACGCCCAAAATGGGGAAAAGCTGCTGGTCCCCCCCCCCCCACTTGTAATCTGGCCCATAGTCTATGGCAGTGTTTCTTATACCTGCCCTCAGGACCCACTGAAACGCCAGGTTTCTGAATCACAGTGATTGCAGTATTCCGTCTGCATTTCCAAGGTGATCTGCAAAATCTGGCCTGGTTGAGGGTCCCAAAAGGAAAGGTTTAAAAAACACTTGTCTATGGGACAAGGTCGAAGTCGCAAAACAGGGCCAAATGCACCATATTTTGCGAGTTGACATATTACCCCAACAGTGAAATTCACTGTTCAGTACAACTTTAAGGTTAGGGAATAACCCCTTGTGACAGACTCCTGGATACCATTACTGGGTATCCCCGCAAAAAGGTGCTTTCGATGTTATGACCTCCAAATTGCTTTGTAGGATTCCCCCACTAAGAACTTGTTTTGGAAGTAGAAAACCAAAGACTGATTTATTCAAACTTGGGCAGACACTTAGAAACACAGGCAAGCCACTACCTGAAGAAAAGGTAGGGAAAATCCAGACTGGGAAATTCCCAGAAATGACTCCGGCACTTAGACACTTATCAGTTATCTTTAGTGAGGGGGAAGGGGGGGGGTGGTCAAACAGTGAACAGATTTACATTACATACATGGGCCGAAAAGACATGTGTCCATCGGGTTCAACCTCTCACACATCACCTACTGCTGTTGATCCAAAAGGAAAAAATCCCAGTCTGAAGCACTCGCCAATATGCAACACTGGGGAAAAAAAAATTTGACTCCAGAATGGCAGTCAGATTTCTCCTTGGATCAAGAAGCTTACCTACATAGAATATTAAGGGTCATAATATTTAATTTGTCTGCAGGAAGTCATCCAGTCGTTTTTCTAAAGTCTGTACAGTCCGACCCAACCACCTCAACAGGCAGAGAATTCCACAGCTTTATTGTTCACCGTAAACTAACCCTTCCTAGGTTTTAGGCTGAATTTCCTGTCGTCCAGTCTAAATGGGTGACCTCATGTCCTGTGTATAGTCCTGTTAAAGGAGTAAGTTTCCAGACAGTGGTTTATAATGGCCCCGTATATATTTATGTAAAGTTATCAGATCCCTCTGAAAAAGGCAGTTTCTCTAAACAGGTTTAAACTTGCTATCCTTTCCTCGTAACTTAAAAACCTTCCATTCCCCTTATTAATTTGCCAGTCTCTGCACTTTTTCTAGCGCTATAATATTCTTTCTTAAAGACAGGTGCCCAAAATTGTACAGCATATTCAAGGTGTGGTCTTACCATTGATTTATACAGAGGCAAAATTAGGTTTTCATCCCGAGGGTGAACTCCCCTTTAATGCGTGCCAATACCTTGTTGGCCTTGGCGGCTGCTGTTTGACATTGCACATTGTTACTTCGTTTGAAGTCTGATTATTTCCAAATCCTTCTGCTTTGATTTCCCTAACTCCGTAGGATTTAAGGCATAAATTGCTTGTGTGTTCTTCACTCCAAAGTGCATAACTTTGCATTTATCTACATTAAATTTCATCTGCTATTTAAGTGTCCAGTCCCCCAATCTAAATCCCTCTACAGCGAAGTAACATCCTGCTCACATAGCATTACTTTTCCTAGTTTTGTATCATCCTCAAACACTGATACATGACTTTCGATTCCTATTTCAAGGTCATTTATAAATGAATTGAATAGAATTGGTCCTATAACAGACCCGAGGGACACCACTTACCACTGATGTCATCTTGAAAATGTACCATTTATGACCACTCTTTTTTTACCCCCCTTTTATCCAATTTTTCTATCCAAGAACAATTATTTTCAACAAGACCAATTTTTCGTGAAAGCTTTGGCAAAATCCAAGTAAATCACATCCACTGCAACCCCCTGATCTATACTTCTACTTCCTCATAGAACGCAATTAGGTTAGTCTGACGATCTGTTTCATAACAGATGAAAATTTTTGCTAATTACATTATACCTCCCAATAAATTCTTGAATATTATCCTTTGTAACCACTCAAATACTTTCCCAACCACAGATGTTAAGCTCACAGGTCTATAATTCCTAGGCACAAATTTGAAACCTTTCTTAAATATATAGGGACCACATCAGCTTTTCTCTTATCCTCTCACCACACTGACCGCCAACTTGGGCCATCGTGGGGACTTGATACAAGGAGGGATGTTGCCCCTGAGGCAGGTTCGCTGCTTGCTTAATACAACAGACTAACAATACAGATTCTGGACAAGAAATGAACAAGACTGAAACACAAGGGACAGGAGGGCATAGAAAACTAAAATCCCTAAAATGGGTAAGGTCCTTGATCTGGCCTCTGACTAATGAAAACCAAAGAATGACAGAGCCAGAGGAGCAGGATGGGCGAGCGTTAAACAAGACAGACCAGAATCTTAAACTAACGAGAGGTCCTTAGACAAACCAAAACACATAAAACCTGAAACATACACTGGACTTAGCCAGGGTTATAGAACCAGGAAATACATCAGACAGGCAGGGGTTGGCAACAGATCAGTTATAGAACATACAGGGAGCAGGCAGAAACGGATAGTCTGTGGAAAGCCGAGGTCAACACTAGAATATAAATAAATACAAGGATGCTTTGCAGCAATGCAGGAACCAGGACAAGTACACACAGAACCAGAAGTTACCATAAGAACTCATGCCAGGTCAATGAGCCTCTTTTTTGCTGGCGTTTAAATAGGGAACAGGTCTGGTTAATTGGGACATGTGACCCCAGACCTGAACCGCACAGCAGAATCCAGGAGCAGTATAGCCAAACACAGGTGCCCTGAATCCCTCTCACCATCAGGGGGCGAGGCCAAAATGTGAAACCTCTGGTAGGATTCCTGAAAGAAAAGAATCTTGAAAGATTAAGAACAGAGGTTTATATAGTTCAACAGATAGCTCCCTCAGTACTCGTGGGTGAATTCCATCCAGCCCTGGGGCTTTATTCACATTGTTTAATTGCTGCAAAACCTTGCGCAGTCACTCTGTATTAGTAAATTTTTATTAATGGAATTGTATGTCTCCTGTTATAGGTTTCTCTGATAAATCCTGAAGAAAAATAATCATTGAAAAGTCTGCCTCATCTTGAGCTTCATTAATACCCCTGACCAGGGGTCAAGTCCTGGGAAAAAAGTGAGGGAACTCACCCACGAATTCCCCAACCCCTATTACCTGAAGAGAGATATAGATATATCAGTATGTGGTGATGCCATTTTTATTGGGTTAACATTACATTTAAAAAGACAAGCTTTCAAGAGTGTAGCGCTCTTCTTCAGGTCTGGAAAAGACACGCGCAAGCATGCACTGGTTATATGGATATATTTGCCAGGGGCAGATATACCCATGAGAGCTGAGGCAGATACACCCATGAGCTGGGGGACTCATGGGTGTATCTGCCCCCCCAGCTCTCACGGGTGTATCTGCCCCCCCCCCAGCTCTCACGGGTGTATCTGCCCCCCCCAGCTCTCACGGGTGTATCTGCCCCCCCCCAGCTCTCACGGTGTATCTGCCCCCCCCCCAGCTCTCACGGGTGTATCTGCCCCCCCAGCTCTCACGGGTGTATCTGCCCCCCCCCAGCTCTCACGGGTGTATCTGCCCCCCCCAGCTCTCACGGGTGTATCTGCCCCCCCCCCAGCTCTCACGGGTGTATCTGCCCCCCCCCAGCTCTCACGGGTGTATCTGCCCCCCCCCAGCTCTCACGGGTGTATCTGCCCCCCCCAGCTCTCACGGGTGTATCTGCCCCCCCCCCAGCTCTCACGGGTGTATCTGCCCCCCCCCAGCTCTCACGGGTGTATCTGCCCCCCCCCAGCTCTCACGGGTGTATCTGCCCCCCCCAGCTCTCACGGGTGTATCTGCCCCCCCCAGCTCTCACGGGTGTATCTGCCCCCCCCCAGCTCTCACGGGTGTATCTGCCCCCCCCAGCTCTCACGGGTGTATCTGCCCCCCCCAGCTCTCACGGGTGTATCTGCCCCCCCCCAGCTCTCACGGGTGTATCTGCCCCCCCCCAGCTCTCACGGGTGTATCTGCCCCCCCCAGCTCTCACGGGTGTATCTGCCCCCCCCAGCTCTCACGGGTGTATCTGCCCCCCCCCCAGCTCTCACGGGTGTATCTGCCCCCCCCCCAGCTCTCACGGGTGTATCTGCCCCCCCCCCAGCTCTCACGGGTGTATCTGCCCCCCCCAGCTCTCACGGGTGTATCTGCCCCCCCCCCAGCTCTCACGGGTGTATCTGCCCCCCCCCCAGCTCTCACGGGTGTATCTGCCCCCCCAGCTCTCACGGGTGTATCTGCCCCCCCCCAGCTCTCACGGTGTATCTGCCCCCCCCAGCTCTCACGGTGTATCTGCCCCCCCCCAGCTCTCACGGGTGTATCTGCCCCCCCCAGCTCTCACGGGTGTATCTGCCCCCCCCAGCTCTCACGGGTGTATCTGCCCCCCCAGCTCTCACGGGTGTATCTGCCCCCCCCCAGCTCTCACGGGTGTATCTGCCCCCCCCAGCTCTCACGGGTTGTATCTGCCCCCCCCCAGCTCTCACGGGTGTATCTGCCCCCCCCCAGCTCTCACGGGTGTATCTGCCCCCCCCAGCTCTCACGGGTGTATCTGCCCCCCCCAGCTCTCACGGGTGTATCTGCCCCCCCCCAGCTCTCACGGTGTATCTGCCCCCCCCCAGCTCTCACGGGTGTATCTGCCCCCCCCCAGCTCTCACGGGTGTATCTGCCCCCCCCCAGCTCTCACGGTGTATCTGCCCCCCCCCAGCTCTCACGGTGTATCTGCCCCCCCCAGCTCTCACGGGTGTATCTGCCCCCCCCAGCTCTCACGGGTGTATCTGCCCCCCCCCAGCTCTCACGGGTGTATCT
The DNA here is from genome assembly GCA_009667805.1 of Leptobrachium leishanense. Lineage (NCBI taxonomy): Eukaryota > Metazoa > Chordata > Amphibia > Anura > Megophryidae > Leptobrachium > Leptobrachium leishanense. Next base: position 103,079,942 of record CM019069.1, on the reverse strand, counting down.
GCCCCCCCCCCAGCTCTCACGGGTGTATCTGCCCCCCCCCAGCTCTCACGGGTGTATCTGCCCCCCCCAGCTCTCACGGGTGTATCTGCCCCCCCCAGCTCTCACGGGTGTATCTGCCCCCCCCCAGCTCTCACGGGTGTATCTGCCCCCCCCCCAGCTCTCACGGTGTATCTGCCCCCCCCCAGCTCTCACGGGTGTATCTGCCCCCCCCAGCTCTCACGGGTGTATCTGCCCCCCCCCAGCTCTCACGGGTTGTATCTGCCCCCCCCAGCTCTCACGGGTGTATCTGCCCCCCCCCAGCTCTCACGGGTGTATCTGCCCCCCCCCCAGCTCTCACGGGTGTATCTGCCCCCCCCAGCTCTCACGGGTGTATCTGCCCCCCCCAGCTCTCACGGTGTATCTGCCCCCCCCCAGCTCTCACGGGTGTATCTGCCCCCCCAGCTCTCACGGTGTGTATCTGCCCCCCCAGCTCTCACGGGTGTATCTGCCCCCCAGCTCTCATGGGTGTATCTGCCCCCCCAGCTCTCATGGGTGTATCTGCCCCCCCAGCTCTCACCATTGCTGGGGACGTTCTTGTCTTCTCCCCACGAGGCGAGTGGCCACTGACATGATGCAGCTAGGCCGCTCGCCGGGAACCACCTGACCAGCCGCGTTCTCGCAAGAACGCGCGCTGGTCAGGTGGGATGGTCCTCCTATCAAAGGCAAGCGGCCAAGCGGCATCATGCCAGCGGCCGTTCGCCTAGTGGGGAGAGAAGAACGACCCTCCCACTGGATCCGCCCCTGTGCTGCTTGCGTGTGGTCCAGCCTGTTGCAATTGCGCTGGTGGAAGCCATGCGAAGCGGCAGGGCACGTGCCTCCCTCCTCCCCCCCTCGCTACGCCACTGGGCTCGGGAACCTGCGTTCCCGCTGTGTGAGAAGTGTGGGAACGCAGTTACTGCAGGATTCGAGCCCTGCCCCGACTCGTATTTTAGTGAACATTGAATAGAAAAATACAAAAATTGCATCCACCTGCTCCGGATTCCCCAGTAGACTGGTGGAATAAGTCCCTTTAATATTAGAGGTCAGTTCCCACTTAGCCAGGTGCGATGGCAAAGGTATCCAAAAAACAGCTCCACAGAACCATCCAAACCCCCCCCCCCCCATCATCCACAACCAAACAGCTCTACGGAATGAAAAACACCTGCATCCTGGGGTCTGTCACACCCCTCAGGTCTGAGTTTGTAAGTGTATACAGGTCAGTATTTTTGTATGTTTGACTGTAAATCCCTGATGAAATCAGGGGCCCAGTTGCTAACCGAAAAGTCAAAATTATGACAAGCCAGCACCTATTGCAAATTTGGCAGTGTTTTACATGCATACAAGTGACTTTGTCAAAAAAATATATTTTACCAGGAAGGACACATTGAAATTTCTAATTTTCAAGAACATCCTGGGTAGGCAAGCCTAGGCTGGCACTTTTTAGGAGACTGCAAAAAAAACCACTAAAAAAAAGGGGATATTCACAGAAAACCAAAATTACAGACATTTCAGTGTTCTGTTCCGTGCACATTGGGGAATAAAATTTCCCTGGTGAATTCACTGCAGGGTCCCTGAAGTGCAAGGAATCAGCCACTGAATGCTGCCGCAAACATGTCGCCTGCCGTTTTAAAAAACTACTGAACGAAAATAGCTGGAATTAACATAAGGTCCCATGAATGAGAAGGTCTGTTACAGAATAGAAAAAACACTTCGAAAGAAAAAAATTGGATTTCTCTTTTAAAAAAAAAAAAAAGGTTAAAAAGATACAAAAAAGACGAAACCCAAAAAAAACTTTACAGGTTATTATTACCTATTGGACAAAAACAGGAATATTTTTAACAGAAACCTATGGTGTTCACCTGAATAAACCTGCCAAACGAAACCAGACATCAGGACCTTTCTCTGCTGTTCGGTGTTCTCTGAACAAAATTAACCATTACCCCTCTATGGGGGACTTTCACTGCCTTCGAACAGGCACCGTACTTGCTGATAGTTTGCAAAAATTTGTGTGTGAGCATGGGAGAGAGCTCCACAGCAATAAACCGCACAGTAATATGTGCCCTGTAGACAAAAACACGCAGGGTGTACCAAGATAGTTGTGGGAAGAAATCTATTGAACATGGAAAAAGGCTCTTGCCACTGTTGGTGACGGGGGGGGGGGGGACACCCTGATTTAACAATTGAAAAAGATAGTGGCGATAGCCATAGAATAAAATCAAACTTAGATTTTAATGAGAAATGCATTAGAAAAAAAAAATGCTTTCAAAAGCTGTATTGCGGCAGAGGGAGGCATATTGGATCCACGGACTTAAAACCCTTAACCCCAGGGAAGTTAATGAGGGTTTTACCTTTACTTTCCTATAAAATATGTACTTTTCACTCAGCCAAGGGTTTCTTCTTTTTCCCAATCTAACCATTGGGAGATCTGTGGTGATCTGATCCTTATCACTTTTGCCATACAGTGTACAGGGTTCATTCCATTTTCCCGTTACTTCTCATAACAGGGCACTTTACCTTTTCAAGCAGTGGGTTTATTCATTTTGTCACAGCCCATAGGTATATCACATCAACCAATAACAGACTTCTGAGAGTCAGTGTTGTACGTAATTTATGCCATGGTGTGCTTATTATATACTTCATCTTTAGAAGCCCCATCCTTTTGCTGGCGTTTTATTTATCAATCTGGCCCTGCTACTATTATACACATTGCATATATACATTGCATATGTAGCGCTGTGTTTAAAACCTTACTGTGGCAGTACCCATTTTTGGCCACCGGAGGGAGAGAAAGTGCGATAAGAGACACTGGGACTACATTTCCCGGCATGCTCTAGGAACAGTCACAGGAAGTGGGTGGGATACGCCGAGTGACATCCTGAGCCTCGTGGAGAGCGCGGCAGAGCGCGCCAGGGAGTGAAGCAGACAAGACACAGTGCTGCTGAGTGGAACACTAGCTAGGCCGGAGCGCAGGTGGGGCCTACCAGGATTCAAATCCAGATTATCCAGCTTTACCAGACGGAGCCCTAGTTATCCGCAGACATTACCCAAGCTGCTAGCAAGGCAAGCAGAGGACCCCGAGTAAGGAGTACCGCAAGTCCATTGGATGGGAGAGCAGGTGGTAGCTGGACAAGTCCGGGCCGGAGCAAAGAAAGCCTGACCACAGATCCAGTAGCGGGTATCCCAGCAAGGCATCAAGCGGAGAGACGTCCTGGGTCAGCGGAGCCTTGGTGATCGAGCGGATGGGTGAGAGGCCTCCAAGGCCGGTTGATAAAGTCAATAAAGCACGCTGCTGTTGTCTTCAAAACCCACAGGGCCCCAACTTGACTAGTCGAAGACATCGCTATAAGTAATTCACTGGCCAGTTGAATAGTACCCGGGTACCATAACACACATACACTTACAGTCCGGGACTTAACCTGTGCGGGACTCACTCCCTAATATCCCAAAAAAGGGGTAAAGATTTGCATCTTATTTTGTTTCCGCTGCGCGTTTCTCGGATTACGAAATATTGCATTCTCTTTTCCGCTACGTGTTTCTCGAAATTACGAAGCATTGTATTTTTCTGTTCGGCTGCGTTTTTTCCCGAAATGCGAAGCCTCGTATTTCTTTTCCGCTGCGCGTTTACCGCGATACGAAATACTGTAAATATATCTACGAACACCGTGTCTAATTATATGCTTTTTACTCTAGTAAACTATATAAATTACAAAATCCACAGCTGTGCTGGAGTATATTTATTCCCTAGTGCGGGGAGACTGACCCGTGGTTCATTTTCAGCAGCTCCTCCGGGAGTGAGCGCTACACATATATTAAAGACATCCTCACTGACAACATTTAGCCTCCCCAGATTTACTCCGTCTCCATGTATTAGAAGGTACTTTTGCCCGTCAATTAAGATGATCATGATTAACCCCTGACACTGACAATGCCCGCCCCCTCGGTGCGGTATAGCTTAAAATCACGCCAGACCTATTTCCCTAACGCGTAATATACTGCTTAAAGACAGACCTTTTGCTGCCTCTGTTCACTTCTTACTGTTAAGTCTATGCAACAGCTAGGCTGCACTCTGCTCCTGATGCTGGATTAGGCTGGGGTCAGACGAACAGTGTGCAGTCGCACTTTAGTACGTCTGTGGTAGCAGCAAATAACGTCCAACAAAGGCCCACACACAAAGTACAGCTGCACGGAAGTGTGGTCACACAACGCAAGCGGCAAGAGGACGCAGATTAGCAAGAACGTCAAACCGCTAGTACTGGACGCACAGAGTGCGTTGCGACGGCATAGCAGCGTGTGTGATTAGGAGACGTCAGACGCTGCACACGTCCGGCCTACATCACATCCATTTTTTATAGCTCCATCAAAAATCACAGCCATAATTGCGCACCGTGTGACAGTTACCACGTCTTCCGTCAAAAATTGCGTCTGGACGCACAGTCAGTGAAAAATGCGTTAGTCTGACCCTGGCCTTATACCAGAGAAACGCGTTGAGCCAATAGAGATGCACATTTAGTTAATGTTTTAGGGACCCTTTAATCCTTACTCTGGAAACGGTTCTTGCTTGATTGAGCTCCCAATTAAGGCATCTAGCTCAGTTTCAATGGACTGAGGCCAGGCTGTTTGTGGCCCCCCCAAGCCTGTATTGTTTGTTCCCGATACTACACAGCATTTATGAAGAGCCCTTTCTTATGCTTTCCTATACCAAGACCCTCAAAGGCCTGTTTCCATTTATTATATTTGATACTTGCAATTGTCACGGTTCCCAGATCCCACCACGCAGTACTTAACGCCCAACACTCCTCAGAGCCCAGAAGCTACCAACAGAGTAGCCGTGAAAGATCTCTGTCTGGTCCTAGGAATTGGCCAGGTAAACTAGCTAGACAGAAAGGGTTAACAAGGGGAGTAGTCAGCCGAGCCAGAATTGAGGAATACAGAGTTCAGAATGGTCAAATGGAATAGCCGGGTCGATATCCGAGCAGTGGCGTAGTACAAGAAAATGGTCTAGGGCAACAGAAGGCAGAATGGTCAGAAACAAGCAGAGGTCAATAACTGGTTAATACAATATAGCAGTCAGGTACAAGGAGCTCAGGTATGGATAACCACGATCTGGCAACTGCTATGAATACACTGAGGATTTTTAAAGACCTTCACCAGACCGCGCCCCCCACTCAAGCCGCGCCTCATGCAACCACCTCCCTGCCTGTCTCCATTTAAACCAGGCATTGGTCAGCGAGCAGCATCAGACATGCTGCCCTCAAGCACACAGGTAGGGCTGGAAGCTCCCAACGTTACAGCAATGTTTCCACACTGCCTTTTATTTCCCATCAGTTTCCAGGGAGGGTCCAGTATTGTGCTAGTATTTCCAATCTAGCACACTCCCTAACTTGCTTTATGGCCTCTTTTTTGTAATGGCCTTTATTTTATGGTTCTCGCCTCCGCTGTGACATATGTTATGTTTGTCCTAGGTAAGCACTGCAATTGTCTGCCTACTGCAATACAGCTTTGAAAGCATTTCTCATTAAAAGCCAAGTTTTATTCTTAGGCTATCTCCACCATCTTTTTCAATGTGCGCCGTGTATTCTGAGCATTCAGTGTTCTATGGGAGTACTGATTTATGAGTAAGTAGTTAAGAAAAAACTAAACCCGGGGGGGGGGGGGGGAAGGGGTGACACCGGGTGACACCAACCCTAGTGACGACACTGTTCACATGCTCCAATCTGCAGGACAAATACCACATGTTTCTTCTCCAGAGTTTGCCAGAGCCAATGCCACAGCTGACTAAATTAATCATGTTTGGGAAGGTTAGTCTCTTAGAGGAATAGGGGAGAGAAAAAAAATTATTACATAAAATAAAATTACTACACATGGGGCCTCCAAGGGCAGTTACAAGAACTGAAACTCCCTAGAGACACCATCCATTTAATATTCATATATTTTATGTGCTTGTTTTAAGTAGGTGATCACTGTAGCAACAAACATCACCCCCCACCACCATTGCTACTGGGGATACTGCCACAACAACCTGCAAACAAGCTATAATTTGACAAACCTTGGAGGGGGCAGGGGAGGAATTATTCTGAAATGGGAAAACCTACATTTGTATTCAGCCTGAAAGGATATGTTGCACAATGCCCTTTCTACAGTAGGAAGGTGACCATCACAAGGAAACTAAACTCTGAAAGTTGTAATTTGGAGTATTCTAGATTTTTTTTTCCAGCCGAGCAGATACATTTAAAAAAATAGTAAAGCGTGAACAGTGCTGCTGCCAGGGGCAGATCCAGGGGGGCAACAGGGCAGTTGACCCAAGAAAATCACCACCGTTTTCTTCACAAGGTGAGCAGCTGCTGGCATGAGGCAGCGTGGCCGCTCGCCTGGGATGGGAACCACCTGACCAGCAAGCTCACGAGAATACAGCTGATCAGGTGGTTCCTGGCGAGCGGCCAAGTGGCATGCCAGCGGCCGCTTGCCTCATGGGAGAAGAGAAGAATGCCGGCAGGGCCTGGCAGCAGAGGTGCGAACCGGGGGGGGGGGTGATGGATGAATATATATCCATGCGAACCAGGGGGTAGGATAAATAAATATATGTATATATATCCATGCGAACCGGGGGGCAAATATATATATATATATATCCATGCGAACCGGGGGGCAAATATTGGAAATATAAAAATGTTAAAATTATTGGAGATTTTAATTACCCAGACATTAATTGGGATAGTGGGACCAGTAATTCAGCAAAGGGAATCCGGTTTCTGAATATTTTAAATGATACCTTCATGTCACAACTGGTAGAAACACCAACTAGAGAGGATAACTGTCTGGACCTGGTTATAACAAATAATGTGGATCTTTTCTCAAATATTAATGTCAAGGAACAGTTGGGAAACAGTGACCATAATATGGTGACTTTTGAAATAAACTCAAAAAAACACATTCATAGGGGGCATGCTAAAACATATAATTTTAAAAAGGCCAACTTTATTAAAATAAAGGAAGCTCTCAATGTCATTGACTGGCAGAAACTCTTTCATGGGAAAAACACTGAGGATAAGTGGAATATCTTTAAACTAACATTAGAAAAGTACACGTCACAATATATTCCACTGGTTAATAAATATAAAAGAAACTGAAACCAATGTGGCTTAGTAGGAAGGTAACTAAGGAAATGAAAAATAAAAAGAAGGCATTTAAAGCTTTTAAATCTGATAAATCTGAGGCATCCTATAAAGCATATAGGGCAGCCAATAAAGCATGTAAAAAAGCGATTAGATGGGCTAAACTAGAAAATGAAAAAGAAATAGCCAAAGCTAGCAAGACCAACCCTAAAAGATTCTTTAGGTACATAAATTCTAAAAGACCCAAGAGTGAAAATGTAGGTTCACTAAAATCTGAGTCAGGGTTATTGTTAACTGAAGATCAGGATAAGGCAGAAATTTTGAATGATTATTTTTCTTCAGTATTTATCAAAGAGAAACCTATAACAGGAGACATGCAATTCATTAATAAAAACTTACTAATACAAAGTGACTGGTTGACTCAGGACAAGGTTTTGCAGAAATTAAACAATGTGAATGTGAATAAAGCCCTAGGGCCAGATGGAATTCACCCACGAGTACTGAGAGAGCTATGTGTTGAAATATGTAAACCTCTGTTCTTAATCTTTCAAGATTCTTTTCTTTCAGGAATAGTACCAGAGGATTGGAGAAAAGCTGACGTCGTCCCTATATTTAAGAAAGGTTTAAAATTTGTGCCTGGGAATTATAGACCTGTGAGCTTAACATCTGTGGCTGGGAAAGTATTTGAGGGGTTACTAAGGGATAATATTCAGGAATTTATTGGGAGGTATAATGTTATTGGCAAAAATCAGCATGGTTTCATGAAACACAGATCATGTCAGACTAACCTAATTACGTTCTATGAGGAAGTAGGTAGAAGTATAGATCAGGGGGTCGCAGTGGATGTGATTTACTTAGATTTTGCCAAAGCTTTCGACAGTTCCACACAAAAGGTTACTATTTAAATTAAGAAAAATTGGTCTAGATGAAAATACTTCTTGGATAGAAAACTGGATAAAAGATAGGGTACAGAGAGTGGTCATAAATGGTACATTTTCAAGATGGACACCAGTGGTAAGCGGTGTCCCTCAGGGGTCTGTTATAGGACCAATACTATTCAATTAATTTATAAATGACCTTGAGATAGGCATTGAAAGTCATGTATCAGTGTTTGCAGATGACACAAAACTAGGAAAAGTAATACAATGTGAGCAGGATGTTACTTCGCTGCAGAGGGATTTAGATAGATTGGGGGACTGGGCACTTAAAGGAACACTCCAACAAAAAAATCACCCCCCGTTTTTTTTCCCTAACCTATCCCTATTCCCTTAATAAAACTTTCTTTTTTTTTTTTTTTCTTGTAACTGTAATACTTACCTTAAAATCCTCTTGTTTCCAGCGGCGTTTTTTTTTTTTTATACTCACCTCCCTCCTCTTCCGCTCCCGTCCTTCTTGCTGCGTCTTGGCTTCTGGTTTACGTGAGAGGCGTGCATGCGCGCCTCTCACATAAGCCAGCCAATCGGCAGGCTTCCTCCCGGCTCCCTCTGAGGATTAGTGTTGCGCGCAAGAGGATGCGCGCAGCACTAACCCTCAGAGGGAGCCGCCAGCTTCTGCGGGGAGTAGGAGACGTCATCGCGCTGAAAGCGCGATGACGTCTCCTACTCGGCAAAAGTCGGCAGAAGCGGGAAATATGATTCCCGCTCTGCTGACTGACAGCTGGGAGGGCGAGCAAAGTCCTCCGCCTCTCTCAGCTGTTTTCAGCCTTTTCTGCAGATCGGCTGAGCGGAGGGAGGGGGGACAGAGGGCGGCATACTCCGGGCATCATGACCACCTAAAATAGCTTAGGTGGTCATGTTGCCTAGAGTATCCCTTTAAATGGCAGATGAAATTTAATGTAGATAAATGCAAAGTTATGCACTTTGGAGTGAAGAACACACAAGTAATTTATACCCTAAATGGTACGGAGTTAGGGAAATCCAAGCAGGAGAAGGATTTGGGAATAATCATAGACTTCAAACTAAGTAACAATGTGCAATGTCAAACAGCAGCTGCCAAGGCAAGCAAAGTATTGGCATGCATTAAAAGGGGAGTTCACTCACAGGATGAAAACATAATTTTGCCTCTGTATAAATCAATGGTCAGGCCGCACCTTGAATATGCCGTGCAATTTTGGGCACCGGTCTTAAAAAAAGATATAGCATTAGAAAAAGTGCAGAGACGGGCAACTAAATTAATAAGGGTAATGGAAGGGTTAAGTTATGAGGCAAGACTAACAAGCTTAAACCTGTTTAGTTTAGAGAAACGGCGCCTTAGAGGGGATCTGATAACCTTATATAAATATATACGGGGCCATTATCAACCATTGTCTGATAACCTATTCATTAACAGGACTATACATAGGACAAGGGGTCATCCATTTAGACTGGAAGAAAATTTAGCTTAAAGCATAGGAAGGGTTATTTTACGGTGAGAACAATAAAGCTGTGGAATTCTCTGCCTGTTGAGGTGGTTGGGTCTGAGTCTGTACAGACTTAAAAAATGACTGGATGACTTCCTGCAGACACAGAATATTAAGGGTTATAATATTTAATATGTGGGTAAAAGCTTCTTGATCCAAGGAGAAATCTGACTGCCATTCTGGGGTCAAGAAGGAATTTTTTCCCAGTATGTTGCATATTGGCGAGCATTTCAGACTGGGTTTTTTGCCTTCTTTTGGATCAACAGCAGTAGGTTATGTGGGAGAGGCTGAACCCGATGGACGCATGTCTTTTTTCAGACTATGCAACTATGCAACTATGCAACTATGTCCATGCGAACCGGGGGGGCAAATATATATATATATCCATGCGAACCGGGGGGCAAATATATATATATATATCCATGCGAACCGGGAGCAAATATATATCCATGCGAACCGGGAGCAAATATATATCCATGCGAACCGGGAGCAAATCTATTATACATATATCCATGTGAGCTGGGGGCCAATATATACGCCGGTCACTGCGAACCAAACACCAGCTCTTAGCCAAAACTGGTAGAATGCCCCCCCGAAACCTGTGTCTGGATCCGCCCCTGGCTGCTGCCACTACTCACATTCTCATTTCCCACGCCGGGAGCAAGTTCAGAGTCTTCTACACAAATTTTTCATGAAACTCATTACTCTGAACCAGATGTATTTCAGGGCCGCCATCAGGGCATTACGCCCCATGCTGCCGTAAGGGGCCCAGGCCTGGTGGGGGCTGGGCAGCGGCGTCACCCTTTTACAGCTCCGGTATCAGACTCGAGGAGTCCGAATCCAGAGCTGTGTCTCTGCTGCAGGAGCTGGAGGAGACACTGTCTCTTCCGGCTCCTGGCAGCTTCACTGGCTGGCTGGGCGGGGCCAAGCAGCGTGTGGGGTCCTTCCAAGCACGTTGCTTTGGCTCCGCCCCCTCCACTCAGTGAAGCTGCGCGCCTGAGCTGGAGGGCCTGGGAAGAAAAGAAGAGCTGAAGAGCTGAAGAAAAGAAGAGCTGAAGAGCTGAAGAAAAGAAGAGCTGAAGAGCTGAAGAAAAGAAGAGCTGAAGAGCTGAAGAAAAGAAGAGCTGAAGAGCTGAAGAAAAGAAGAGCTGAAGAGCTGAAGAGCTGAAGAGCTGAAGAGCTGAAGAGCTGAAGAGCTGAAGAGCTGAAGAGCTGAAGAGCTGAAGAGCTGAAGAGCTGAAGAGCTGAAGAGCTGAAGAGCTGAAGAGCTGAAGAGCTGAAGAGCTGAAGAAAAGAAGAGCTGAAGAGCTGAAGAAAAGAAGAGCTGAAGAGCTGAAGAAAAGAAGAGCTGAAGAGCTGAAGAAAAGAAGAGCTGAAGAGCTGAAGAAAAGAAGAGCTGAAGAGCTGAAGAAAAGAAGAGCTGAAGAGCTGAAGAAAAGAAGAGCTGAAGAGCTGAAGAAAAGAAGAGCTGAAGAGCTGAAGAAAAGAAGAGCTGAAGAGCTGAAGAAAAGAAGAGCTGAAGAGCTGAAGAAAAGAAGAGCTGAAGAGCTGAAGAAAAGAAGAGCTGAAGAGCTGAAGAAAAGAAGAGCTGAAGAGCTGAAGAGCTGAAGAGCTGAAGAGCTGAAGAGCTGAAGAGCTGAAGAGCTGAAGAGCTGAAGAGCTGAAGAGCTGAAGAGCTGAAGAGCTGAAGAAAAGAAGAGCTGAAGAAAAGAAGAGCTGAAGAAAAGAGCTGAAGAAAAGAGCTGAAGAAAAGAGCTGAAGAAAAGAGCTGAAGAAAAGAGCTGAAGAAAAGAGCTGAAGAAAAGAGCTGAAGAAAAGAGAGCTGAAGAAAAGAGCTGAAGAAAAGAGCTGAAGAAAAGAGCTGAAGAAAAAGAGCTGAAGAAAAGAGCTGAAGAAAAGAGCTGAAGAAAAGAGCTGAAGAAAAGAGCTGAAGAAAAGAGCTGAAGAAAAGAAGAGCTGAAGAAAAGAGCTGAAGAAAAGAGCTGAAGAAAAGAGCTGAAGAAAAGAGCTGAAGAAAAGAGCTGAAGAAAAGAGCTGAAGAAAAGAGCTGAAGAAAAGAGCTGAAGAAAAGAGCTGAAGAAAAGAGCTGAAGAAAAGAGCTGAAGAAAAGAGCTGAAGAAAAGAGCTGAAGAAAAGAAGAGCTGAAGAAAAGAAGAGCTGAAGAAAAGAAGAGCTGAAGAAAAGAAGAGCTGAAGAAAAGAAGAGCTGAAGAAAAGAAGAGCTGAAGAGCTGAAGAGCTGAAGAGCTGAAGAGCTGAAGAAAAGAGCTGAAGAAAAGAAGAGCTGAAGAAAAGAAGAGCTGAAGAAAAGAAGAGCTGAAGAAAAGAAGAGCTGAAGAAAAGAAGAGCTGAAGAAAAGAAGAGCTGAAGAAAAGAGCTGAAGAGAAGAAGAGCTGAAGAGAAGAAAAGAAGAGAAGAGCTGAAGAGAAGAAAAGAAGAGAAGAGCTGAAGAGAAGAAAAGAAGAGCTGAAGAGAAGAAAAGAAGAGCTGAAGAGAAGAAAAGAAGAGCTGAAGAGAAGAAAAGAAGAGCTGAAGAGAAGAAAAGAAGAGCTGAAGAGAAGAAAAGAAGAGCTGAAGAGAAGAAAAGAGCTGAAGAGAAGAAAAGAGCTGAAGAGAAGAAAAGAGCTGAAGAGAAGAAAAGAGCTGAAGAGAAGAAAAGAGCTGAAGAGAAGAAAAGAGCTGAAGAGAAGAAAAGAGCTGAAGAGAAGAAAAGAAAAGACAGGGGAGTGGTGAGCCAGGGGCCAGAGCCAGACCCCAGACCCCAAGGCCCAGACCCCAGACCAAGGCCCAGACCCCAGACCCCGGCCCAGACCCCAGACCACAAGGCCCAGACCCCAGACCACAAGGCCCAGACCCCAGACCACAAGGCCCAGACCCCATACCACAAGGCCCAGACCACAAGGCCCAGACCCCAGACCACAAGGCCCAGACCCCAGACCACAAGGCCCAGACCCCAGACCACAAGGCCCAGACCCCAGACCCCAAGGCCCAGGCCCTGCCCAGCCCAGACCCCAAGGCCCAGAGCACAAACCAAGGCCCAGCCCAGACCCCAAGGCCCAGAGCACAAACCAAGGCCCAGAGCCCAGACCCCAAGGCCCAAACCAGACCCAGGGACCAGGCCCAGACCCAGAGGCCATCATATACAGCCCGTTACTGTGAGATTTATTGCTGTGGATTCTGTGATACGCTCATACACACTGCACATTACTGGGAGTTTTATTGCTGTGGTGCTATGTTATGTCCTTTTTTTTGAAGGGGGAGAAAAGCTGTTAGAGTTTGAGGGAATGCCGGGGGGGGGCCCATCGTGAGGTTTAGTAAGGGGCCCCATCATTTCTGATGGCTGCCCTGATGTATTTGGCTTTAAAAATGCTGTAGTTGGTTCTCAATGTCAACTGAAGAAAAAACCCACACCACACAGGTCTGCGTGGGAAGATAATTTTACACAATTGGAAAAAAAAACTTTTAAACATTACTTTTACACAGGATAACGATTTTGAATCTGCAGTGTCCATTTTTAATGAAGGATGTGAAACCATCCAGACCCAGGAATTTACACGACTTAAGTGATGGCATCCACCATCTCCTTCGATGTGGATAAATCTAGGTCTCCTTATGGTGGACTTGCATCGTAGGTCTTGGTAATGCTCAAGAAACTCGTGTTCGGGTATCCCTATAACCATTTCCTGCCGGGGAGTGTACCATGCAGTCCCAGCGGGCCTTGACGCAGGGAAACATGGCTCATAGCGGGGCGTGCTACGTCTCCCTGCAGCGTTAAGGCCCACTGGGACTGCATGGTACACTCCACGGCAGGAAAAGTTATTAGGGATGCCTCTATTTTAAAAAAGTAATATTTTCAATAAAATGAAGAGTCAAGCACTCCAATTTATTTTTAAAAAAAAACAGCGTGCTAGACTCTTCATTTTACACTCCACATTTATAGGACATGGAATGATAAATTTTAATCTGAAAAAAAACTGACAAGTATACAATTTGTATGGGTTCAAGACTTCTCCCAAGCTGCCCCCTTTCTATGGAACTCCCTCCCCAACAAACTCCACGTCTCTCCAGTCCTTCAAGAAGTCTCTGAAAAACAGAAGCCTGTCTGCTTGCTCCATGATCTCCTGCTCCTCTTCCCGTTCAGCACCACTGCAACCCACCACTCCACTTAGCCTAGTCACACACAGATTGTAAACTCTCGAGCAGGGTCCTCCCTCCTTCTGTACCGCATGTATATATGTTAATCTGTCGCTCCCATTGTACAGCGCTGAGGAATTTATTGGCGCATTAAAAAATTTTTTTTATAAGTATTTATAAAGTGTTCAGAAGGCATTAAAACCATATAGAGGTGAAAAATTAGCACTGCACATTGAGGGTAGGGAGTAATGGCTCAATAACAAAAAGGGTTAACATGAGGCATTCTACGCTAAAACCACGTGGAAATCTGTTCCTAAAAAAGGCAATTAACCGAAATCTTGCGGATTCAAGTTTAATTATGAAGTTTGTGGTTTTTTCCTTACTGCTAAAAATGGGATCACACCAACGTTAAGGGGTTTAATTTTTATGCATGAAACTCGCCATATTGTCATTAAACGCCTTATTAAAATACCTGGATACAGAATGCACCCGTAAACATGTAACATAAGGACTTTATCTCCTACACATTTATTTCTGTGATAAGTCGGTTTAAAATATAAAAAAATCTTGCATTACTTTGTATTTCTGCAACAACTAAAAATTCCAATGCTCTTGAACCCAGGACATACTTGAAAACGAGAGAAATCTCAATGTATACTTTCTGATAAAAATTTGCAAATAAATAAAATTGAGGAAACCCCCCCCCCAGAAAAGTAAGCATAGCATTTCTAAAGGCTTTTGCACATCTGCTTGGTGTCATTAGGATGCAGCAATGTGTGTCAAAACGTTTCAGTTTATATTTAAACCACATAAAAGCCACCAAGTAAAACTAAAATCCAAGAAACATCAGCAATTTAAAACAACCAGTGATTTGCTTAGAGATCAGATTACTGTAGCTCTGTAAGAGGGAATGGGTAACACAGGAACAGAGATCTCAAAGACTTTATAGGTAGGTGGAGGCCACTCCGAATAAATACCAGAATACTGAAATGGTTACCATACTGGTACTCAGAACATTAAACCTAACCTATACTAAAGCACGTTAACCATTACAGGATGTGATTCAGGAGAAAGCAATTCATTGACTTACACTCAGGCAATTTCACAGAGCTATGACTCGCAGCAGCTCATTTTCGCCTTTAAATCACCCACAAGGGTGTGACAGTTTCTATGTTACCAATTAGAGGATGATAACTCAAATTCATCTCCACCCACCTCCCAAAAAGCTCTCTGTCTCTCCAGAGTGTTCTTATAAAAGCTGCTCAATATAGGAAAAATACAATTTCAGAATACATTTCATAGACCTGCAGGTCTATTCAATTAAAGGTGAAACTCTGGAGAATTGACAGAAGAGAACAATCTAGACCAAATAGCTGATTTGGAAATCGAGATAAATGGGAGAATTTTTCTGGTTTGGCTATTTTGATCTAGAATTTTCACTTCTCCAGTCATTCTCCTGAGTTTCCCCTAATATTGAATAGACCTACTAGACACAAATGATTGACGATTTTATGATCTGAGACGGCTTACAAGCAAATTGGTTATATAGAAAGTAAATACTTTATGTCAATAACAGGATTTCTGTTAACCTATTCTTATTTATGTTTAGCAGTCCTGGACCTTTAATATTTAGCTGACAATGCAATGTAATATTTTGTATTAGCTAAAAATACATATAACATTTGATTGATTTGATCTGAAGTTAATAAATTCCATAAAATAAATTTAATATACTAAGGCAACAACACAAAGGTACAACTAAATTGATTTAGGCTGGGGTCAGACGAGCGTAGTGTTCACGTCCGTGATTACGCCTAAAAGTATGTCCGTGATAGCATGACAGAAAGCCCATTGGAGCCTGTTACACAAAGTACGTCCGCACTGATCTGCGGACGCACAACGGCCGCGGCCCACGGACGCAAGGCAGGCAAGAACGTACAACCACTAGAACGGCCGCACAAAGTGCGCTGCGTCCGCAACGTCCGCATAGCTTTGTGTGTGAGTGATGGAACGTGGTCAGACGGACTGCATTTATACGTCCAGCATTTTTCACGGACAAAATGGTTTTGCTTTTTAATTTATTTTCCCTCCTACATCCGTCAAAAAATAAACGTCAGTGAAAAAAACGGACTGTGTGACCACTACTGTGTCTTCCGTACTGACGTACGTCCGTGTGCAAGGACGTACAGTCCGTAGAAATCACGCTCGTCTGACCCTAGCCTTAGGCTAGGGTCAGAGTGGGGCAGTCGGAACGCGCGTGCAGGCGCACTAAATCACGGCGGCAGTAGCAGCACATAACGGCCAATGACGGCCAATATACGCAGTACGTGCGTACAAAAGTGCGCCGACACCACGCAACCGGCAAATGAACGCATTTTTCTCAGAACGTGAAACCGCTGCTACAGACGTACAGAGTGCGCTGCGGCCGCATGGCAGCGTGTGTGCGTGATTAGGAGACGTCAGACGCTGCTAGTGTGCGGCCTACATAACGCTCAAACAGCCGGATTTCCCTAGAATTGCGTTGGTGAGTACCTGCGACTGTGCGACTGTGGTCGTCTGACCACTTAAGCGTATTCCGTGAAAAAATGCGTGCGCACGCATCGACGTACATTTTGACGGTGGCCGCAGAAAATGCGCTCATCTGTCCCTAGCCTTAAAGTGAACCTGTAGTGCAGGACTTATAAGACTTTGCACATGTACTCAGACGACACTGTAATCTATACCAGCAAACCAGATCTCCCACAGCTGGAGGCCGTGCTGCAAGACCAATTCACAGGGGTAGAAAAGTGGATCAAAAATAACAAACTTTTTCTAAATGCTGACAAAACTGTTACAATGCTCTTTGGAACCGCACCTAAACTGCACAAATTGCAAACACCTCTTCTATGTGTGGGGACAAAACTAAGGCTAGGGTCAGACCAAAGCATTTTTCCCCGCGAATGTGAAAAAGTGCGTCCGAACGCATTGACGTATTTTTTCACGGAATGAGCAAAAACAGTCAGACGACGCGCATTTGCGGGCGTGATTTTGTACGGATCTTCAATAAAACTCTTTTTGCGTCTGGACGTTATGTAGGCTGGACATTAGCAGCGTCTGACATCTCCTAATCACGCAAACACGCCGCTATGCCGCAGCTGCGCACTCAGTACGTCAGTACTAGCGGTTCAGCGTTCTCAGAAAAATGTGTTCAAATTCCACTTGCGTTGCACGGCCGGATTTTGTGCGGCCGTACATCGTATAGTGGCCGTCATTGCCCGTCATCTGCTGCTAGTGCGGCCGTAATTATGTGCGCCAGAACGCACGTTAAAAGTGCGCTGGTCTGACCCCAGCCTTAATGGCACGCTGGCTGACCACAGTCACTTCTCTCAAATATCTAGGTATGTGGTTGACCCTAATCTATCCTTTGGCCCCCACATCGAAAAACTCTCATCTAAACTTTACCCCAAACTAGGTGCCCTGTACAGAAACAAATCCTGCCTGAGCCCCGCGGTAAGAAAGCAGATTGTACAACAAATGCTTATGCCAGCTATTGATTACGGAGATGTAGTGTATGCAGCTGCCCCGCAAACACACCTCCAGAAACTTACTACATTGTATAACTCATTCTGCCACTTTGTGCGACAATGTAATTAGATGACCCACCATTGTGACATGTTAAAAGAGCTAAACTGGCCATCGCTGGAATCTAGACCCACCCTTCACCTTTCCAACCTGGTGTTTAAGAGCTTTTCTGGGAAGCTGCCACCCTACCTGAATAGGCTGCTTCCCCCTGCAGTTCCCTCATCCTAGAACCTCCGATTCAGGACCAGCACCTTACTTGCAATACCACAATACAAAAAGAAAGTGGCTCGATCCTCATTTTCCTACAGAGCACCGTAATTATGAAATAACCTCCCAGACAACATCAAATCTTCCCCCAGTCTAAAGTCCCTTAAGAGCTCCCTATTAACATACCTCATTACAGAATGCACCTGTAAACCTGTGACATAATGACTTTATTTCCTACATATTTATTTTCTGTTAATCTCTATTTGTTTTGTGTTAATATCTTGCATTTAACTACTTAGTATTTCTGTAACAATGTTCTTGAACCCAGGACATACTTGAAAACGAGAGAAATCTCAATGTATTCTTCCTGGTAAAATCTAAATAAAATAAATAAATATTTGATAGGGTTACTCAACAACCACCATAAAAAGAATGAGGTTTAACTTCGGCAAACTACGGTGGAGTATGGCCAAGACAAATGCAATACACTAAATTCACTGCTTAGGCTAGCGTCAGACGAACGCAGTCATCATGTCCGTGTCGCCGCACAGTTTAACGTCTGTCGTAGCATTGATTTGTGATCACTAGAGACCAACACACGAAGTACGTGCGCACCGAAGCGCGCACGCACCACGCAGGTGGCAACAGACGCCATTTAGGCCTCGATGTGAAAGCGCTACGACGGACGCCCAGAGT
Source organism: Leptobrachium leishanense (assembly GCA_009667805.1). NCBI lineage: Eukaryota > Metazoa > Chordata > Amphibia > Anura > Megophryidae > Leptobrachium > Leptobrachium leishanense. The sequence goes on along the minus strand of CM019069.1, from coordinate 103,061,818 downwards.
GCACCACGTCCGCGTAGCGGCCTGTGTGTGCTTGATGACGGGACGTCAGACACAGCGCATTTGTGACGTCCATCACGTTGACGCTCTGAAGTTTTTTTGGTCTGGCTGACTGTACCTGTCATTTAATTTTAATTCATTTTGATTCCCATATTTCCCTTTTTTTTCTACATCTGTCAAAAAAAGTAACACGTGGTGTTTATAGTATCTTCCGTCAGTACGTCCGTCCGTTATGCACGCACGCAGAGTGCACTCAGAACGCGTTCATCTGACATTAGCCTTAGAAAACTGCCACCATAGTTCATTGACATTTCATGGTTCTTTTCACCAAAGTTTCTGCTGAAGTTCTTCATCATAGTTCTCAGAGTTGGTTTCAATAGGTTTCCATTGTAGTTTCTGCCGTAGTTGTTTAGCATAGATTTCAACAGAATTTTCACTGGTGTTTCAGTCAACATTTCCAGCCTTGCATTTGTTGCACCTTTGTTTTCACCATAGTCTGTATAGGAGTCCGGTGGAGATCGCTGAAGTACATTCACCTGTGTCGCAATCAATGGTATGTTGAAAATAGCCGCAGTTTATGGTTTTACAATGGAATAGCAGTGGAATTATTTTTCAGCATTGTTTGCATCATCTTCACCTGCCATGGATTTTTGTTGCATAGTTACATAGGCTGAAAAAAGACATGCGTCCATCAGGTTCAGCCTCTCATATATCACCTACTGTTGTTGATCCAAAAGAAGGCAAAAAACCCAGTCTGAAGCGCTCGCCAATATGCAACACACTGGGAAAAAATTCCTTCTTGACCCCAGAATGGCAGTCAGATTTCTCCTTGGATCAAGAAGCTTTTACCCACACATTAAATATTATAACCTTAATATTCTGTGTCTGCAGGAAGTCATCCAGTAGTTTTTTAAAAGTCTGTACAGTCTAACAGGGTTATTCAAAGAGATCCGAATGGCTGCCGTAAGGGAACCGAACGCTGAAAATCAGCGTTTGGTTACCTTTCTTGGCCACTCGGCTATCCAGAGAGCAGGCAATTCCACAAATCTTGGCGAATTGCCTGCACATACGGTGCCTGTTCGGTGCCTGTTCGAGGGCAGTGAAATCCCCATAGAGAAGCAATGCTTCGGCTATTCAGAGAACAAAAGCCAGCAGCTAAAGGTTCCCGAAATGCCCTGCCATTCGGTGGTTTAAGGCTAGGGTCAGACTAACGCTTTTTTCGCAGCGACCGTCAAAAAGTGCGTCCGAACGCATTGCCGTATTTTTTCACGGAATGTGCGAAAACGGTCATACAATGCGCATTTTTGTGCGTGATTTTTTACGGATCCAAAACCAGAAACTTTGGGTGTCTGGATGTTATGTTGGCCGGACATGAGCAGCGTCTGACGTCTCCAAATCACTCACACACGCCGCTAGCAGACGCAGCGCACTCTGCACGTCCATACTAGCGGTTCTGCGTTCTCGAAAAAATGCGTTCATTTTCCACTTGCGTTGCGCAGCCAGACTTTCGTGTGGCTGTACTTCGTATATTGGCCGTCATTGCGCGTCATTTGCTGCTAGTGCGGCCGTGATTAAGTGCGCCTAAATGCACGTTAAGGCTAGGGTCAGACTAACGCAGTATCAACGTGCGTTTAGCAGCACTAAATCACGGCCGTGCTAGCAGCAAATGACGTCCAATGATGGGCAGCATACGAATAACGGCCGCACAAAAGTGCGGCTGCGCAACGCAAGTGGCAAACGAACGCATTTTTTCAAGAACGTCAAACCGCTAGTACTGACGTACAGAGTGCGCTGCGTCCGCTAGCGGCATGTGTGCGTGATAAGAAGACGTCAGACGCTGCTAATGTCCGGCCAACATCACGTCCAGACGCAAAAAGTGTTTTATTGATGATCCGTACAAAATCACGGACGAAAATGCGCATCGTATGACCGCTATCGCGTATTCCGTGAAAAAATACGTCCATTCGTTCGAACGCACTTTTTCACGGACAACGCGAAAAATGCGTTAGTCTGACCCTAGCCTTAAAGTGCGCTAGTCTGACCCCAGCCTAATTCGGCAGGTTTAATCCAGGCGAATCCCATAGGCTTTAATGTTAAAAATATTCCTGTTTTAATTCAATATCTAATAAACCGTTGATTATAATATTCTGCAGTAAAGAGACACTTTATTTATAGATTTTTTAGGATATTTTAAGCATTTTTCGGGATTTTTTTAAAAAAAAAATCCAATTTTTTTTTTGTTTTTTTAACTTATTTTTTCTGTAACAGCCCTATTTATTATCATTCCCTGGACCTCATATGTAAATTTCAGACATTTTCGTTCTGTAGTTTCTTTGCAAACAGCGTTTCACTTTTCAAACATTCAAGTGAACTGTTTATTTAATTTATTCACTTCATTCGTCTGCGGTGTCGGCTTTTTCCGGCGGCTGCGCTGCGTGTGATTGGCTCCTGCTCGGGTTTTTCCTGAGTTTTCGGCGGATAAGGCTAGGGACAGATGAGCGCATTTTCTGCAGCCACCGTCAAAATGTACGTCGATGCGTGCGCACGCATTTTTTCACGGAATACGCTTAAGTGGTCAGACGATGCGCAATTTGGACGTATTTCATGACGGTGGGGTAAAAAGAAGTCTAGGGAAATCCGGCTGTTTGAACGTTATGTTGGCCGCACACTAGCAGCGTCTGACGTCTCCTAATCACGCACACACGCCGCTATGCGGCCGCAGCGCACTCTGTACGTCAGTAGCAGCGGTTTCACGTTCTGATAAAAATGCGTTCATTTGCCGGTTGCGTGGTGTCGGCGCACTTTTGTACGCACGTACTGCGTATATTGGCCGTCATTGGCCGTTATGTGCTGCTACTGCCGCCGTGATTTAGTGCGCCTGCACGCGCGTTCCGACTGCCCCACTCTGACCCTAGCCTTAATCCAGATGTTTTTGCGGGTTGCAGTGTGCGTTCGCCCTCGTTTTGCGGTGAGTTTTCGGCGGGTTTGCCGCGACCCTTCCCTGCAATTCGGGGACCCTGTGGTACTTGCTGAATACACCGCAGGGTCGCCGAACTTTGATTTTTACTGTTATTTGCTAAATCAGGGTATAGTGAGTTACCACTCAGTGCTAGATTCCAAAGCTAGGGCCCTATTCCATAGTTGCCGATAGGTTACATAAAACATCTCCTGTAGTTACCTTATTACCGGGAATCGCTATTCCACCCTTGCCGCAAGCTGGGCTTGTGGCTCGAGTTTAGTACTTCCATGTGCCTTCTTACTGTAATTTAAATATCTCATATACTTTGTATAAGAGATGTTAATTTACACCTCCAAATGGAAGCGCAAGCTATTCCAAGTTAACTTTCACCCAGGACATGGTGTTTCATTGAGAAATAATGTCTACTCAAACCTGGTATTAAGTGATTCTGCATTCGCAAAATCGCTTAATACCTTGTGAAAAACCCCCAAAAATCCCATACTCACCTCTCATCCCACATTGAAGAGGGCGATGTGATTTGCCGTTTACTCTCATAGCAGCAGTGTGAGACTGGGAACAAACAGTACCTACTCTCCCTCTGCGGCACTGCTCAATCCCGTGAGAGCGAGCTCACGCAGTGCTTGTGGCTTGGACTCTCAGGGCTCCATGGAGTCCTATGGCTCCAGGAGCTGATACTCGCGGCGACTCGCAGTTCTGGTTTCTGGCAGCCATGCGCTTTGTTCCAGGCCTAGGCGCTAACAAAGTGCTTATCCTGGAATAACAATGGTAAAACGGTAAAGAAAATGGGCAGGAACAGCTTTTCTTATGTACAGTCTTCATTGTACTGACAACTATCAGGGTTATTCAAGAATAGGCTCAGAGAAAGGATAACGATCAGGGTTATTCAAAGAGATCCGAATTGTGGCCAAAAGGTAACCGAACAGTGAAATTCACCGTACGTTTACCTTTCCTGCCATTCGGCTATCTATTTCGGCAAATCCTGGCGAATTGCCTGCACATACGGTGCGTGTTCGGTGCCTGTTTGAGGGCAGTGAAACCCCCATAGAGAAGCAATGCTTCGTCTATTCAGAGAACAAAAACCAGCAGTGAAAAGTTGTCGAATTTCCTTGCTGTTCGGTGGTTTCATGCGGCAGATTTATTCAGGCGAATCCCATAGGCTTCAATGTTAAACATATTCCCATTCTAATTCAATATCTAATAAACCGTTGATTATAATATTTTGCAGTAAAGAGTCTCTTTATTTATAGATTTTTTTTAGGATCTTTTAAGCATTTTTCGGGAGTTTTTTGCAAAAAAATTCCGATCTTTTTTTTTAAACATTTTTTGTTTTAAACAGGCTTTTTATTATCATTCATGGATCTTATATGTAAATTTCAGACATTTTCGTTCTGTAGTTTCTTTGCAAAGAGCGTTTAAACTTTCAAACATTCAAGCGTACTGTTTTTTTTTCACTCCATTCGTCTGCGGTGTCGGGTTTTTCCGGCGGCTGCTCTGCGCTGTGATCGGCGCCTGCTCGGGTTTCTCCGGCATGTTCTTTGGGGTTAATCTAGATGTTTTTGCGGGTTTCGGTGTGCATTCGCCTGGGTTTTGCGGTGAGTATTCGGGAGGTTTTCGGCGGCTTTTCCCTGCACTACGACGGCCCTGTGGTGCTTGCTGAATACACCGCAGGGTCGCCGAAATGGGATCACCAAATCGTACCGAATTGAAGAGAACGAAAAGTCACCGAACATGCAGTGACTTTTCGATTCTCTTTGGATAAACCTGACAGGTTTATTCAAAGAGAGGTGAAAAGCAGGAGAATGACTGGAGAATGGAAAATTCTAGGTCAAAATATTCTCCCATTCATCTCACTTCCCAAATCGGCTATTTTGACCTAGAATTTTCCATTCTCCTGCTTTTCATCGCTCTCTGAATAACCCTGACTGCGTGATTAATTTTTCATTCAGATTTCAATCAATTAGAGTGTAATATTTTTTTCCCCATTTTATCATCCAAACCTTTGTGGTTATATTTCAAGTAAAAAGAATTGATAAAGGCGCAAAGAAATAATAAATCGAAAAGGGTAAGGAACCACAGAGGCACGATCGCCTAAACACCCATATGTGTCATCCCCAAATGACAGCCAGAATTGAAGAAATAGAAGATCAAAAGGGATGTGGCGCTTCCCAGTGCAGAAAATAAAGAGAAATTAATGAATCTATACATATCTTTAAATATAGAGTTCATACAATTCAAATGGAGAGCAATGCCTCAATAAAACAAAAATAAGAAAGACATACAGGGTTATTCAGAGAGCGGTGAAAAGCAGGAGAATGACTGGAGAATGGAAAATTCTAGGTCAAAATAGCCAAACCAGAAAAATTCTCCCATTTATCTCACTTTCCAAATCAGCTATTTTAACCTAGAATTTTCCATTCTCCAGTCATTCTCCTGCTTTTCACCGCTCTCTGAATAACCCTGATAGTATAATACTGTTGTTGATACAGAAATAATAAAGGTAGTGTACAAATGGACAATCACTCAGACTTTTGAGAGCCTAGCCTGGCTCTAGTGATATTCGCCTATGGGTGGAATTCATATAGGCCCCCCACTGGTCATGTTCACGGATTTTTGGCTTCAATTTGTCGTCGAAAAAAATAGAAAAAAAGGAACAGCCTAGTGTAAATAAGCAAAATAATTTCAATATAAATATAAAGAAGCTCACGTGAGCTTCTTTGTGGTTATATATTCTATAGGGCATTCTTGTTAAAAAAATGTGAAATGGGAACCTGGTACTTCATTTTTCAGGGAAAATATACAATTTTAACCAAAAAATAAAATATATCCCTTGTGTTTTGGAACATGTTTTTTTACGAATAATGTGACTATGTATAAAACGCTGACCTTGCTCCCAGTGTGGGAAATGAGAAGGTGAGTAATGGCAGGGGTATTGCTCATTTTATTCGTGACAAAAGGACAATGCCATTGCTTTGGAACTTAGGCTGCTGTCAGACGAGCGTAGTGTTCACGTCCGTGATTGCGCCTAAAAGTACGTCCGTGATAGCATGACAGGAAGCCCATCGGAGCCCGACACACGAAGTACGTCCGCACTGAACTGCGGACGCACAACGGCCGCGGCCCACGGACGCAAGGCAGGCAAGAACGTACAACCGCTAGAACAGCCGCACAAAGTGCGCTGCGTCCGCAACGTCTGCATAGCTTTGTGTGTGAGTGATGGAACGTGGTCAGACGGACTGCATTTATACATCCAGCATTTTTCACGGACAAAATGGTTTTGCTTTTTAATTTATTTTCCCTCCTACATCCGTCAAAATATATACGTCAGTGAAAAAAACGGACTGTCTGGCCACTACTGCGTCTTCCGTACTAACGTACGTCCGTGTGCACGGACGTACAGTCCGTAGAAATCACGCTTGTCTGACCCTAGCCTTAAAATAAATAAATAGAAAAAAAAAGGATTTCTTTTCTTTTAGATTTTACATGGTCAGGTTTGGTATTAATGCAAAGGCCAGACTCTGCTCTGTCCAATGACACCACACTTGACCTTGTGAGGTGTAAAGATTAGTAATGCAGGGGTCCAAATTTCCACGCAGTGCTCTACGCTGCAGTGCGGCGGTTTAGGTTTTTGATGTAACAATGGATTGCACCATCACCCATCACCTCCACACTTGTTGGTGACATGAGAAATGTGATGGTTAGTTAGTGCAGCATCACTGTTAACTTTATAATTGAAAAGTGAAAAATATTACTGTTGGAAAGAAAAATTTAATATTTATTATTTTATTTACTTACTTCAAACCTGGTCATGTTTGGAAGCATTGGAAAGGCCATGCTCTGGCCTTTCCAGTTATACCTCACTCGACCCTGTAGCTGCTATGGAGTTGGAGATACAGGGGTCCAAATGCAGACATACAAGGTTATTCAAAGAGAATCGAAAAGTCACCGCACGTTCGGTGACTTTTGGTTCTCTTCAATTCGGTGCGATTTGGCGATCTCATTTCATCAACCCTGCGGTGTATTCAGCAAGCAGCACAGGGCCGTCGTAGTGCAGGGAAAAGCCGTCACAAATCCGCCGAACACTCACCGCAAAACCCGGGGAACACACACCGAAACCCGTAAAAACATCTGGATTAACCCCACCGAACACGCTGGAGAAACCCGAGCAGCCGCCGATCACAGCGCAGAGCAGCTGCTGGAAAAAGCCGACACCGCAGACGAATGGAGTGAAAAAAACCAAAAGTAGTACGCTTGAATGTTTGAAAAGTGAAACGCTGTTTGCAAAGAAACTACAGAACAAAAATATCTGAAATTTACATATAAGATCCAGTGAATGATAATAAAAAGGGCTGTTACAGAAAAAAGAAAAAACAATTTAATAAAACAAACGGAAATTTTTTTCGCAAAAAATCCCGAAAATGCCTAAAAGATTCTAAAAAATCTATAAATAAAGAGCCTGTTTACTACAGAATATTATAATCAACAGTTTATTAGATAGTGAATTAAAACAGGAATATTTTTAACATTGAAGCCTATGGGATTTGCCTGAGGCTGGGGTCAAACGAACGCAGTGTGAACGTGCGTTTACCCGCACTTTATGACGGCCGTGGTAGCAGCAAATGACGTCCAACGCAGGGCCACACACGAAGTACGGCCGCACGAAAGTTCGGCCGCGCAACGCAAGCGGCAAACGAACACATTTTCACAAGAACATTGAACCGCTAGTACTGACATACTGAGCGCGCTGCGTCCGCATAGCGGCGTGTGTGCGTGATTAGGAGACGTCAGACGCTGCTCATGTCCGGCCAACATAACGTCCAGGCACCCAAAGTTTCCAGATTTGGATCCGTAAAAAATCACGGCCGAAATTGACCATCGTATGACCGCTATCGCTTATTCCGTGAAAAAGTCGGACACACTTTTTTACGGACGATGCAAAAAATGCGTGCGTCTGACCCTAGCCTTAATAAACCTGTCGAATGAAACCACCGAACAGCAGGTCAATTCGGCAACTTTTCACTGCTGGCTTCTGTTCTCTGAATAGACGAAGCATTGCTTCACTATGGGGGTTTCACTGCCCTCGAACAGGCAACGAACAGGCACCGTACGTGCAAGCAATTTGCTAGGATTTGGCGAACTGCCTGCTCTCTGGATAGCCAAATGGCCAGGAAAGGTAACCATATGGTGAATTTCACTGTTCGGTTACCTTTCTGCCACAATTCCCTGATAACCCTGATAGTTATCCATTCTCTGGGCCTATTCTGCGGCATGGGCCTGGAGCTGCTGCTCCATCTGCTCCTATGTTAATCCGGCCCTGATTGCCATACCTGCCAACATTTCTAATGGCTTTATAGGGACATAGGGAATGTCGCTGGGGCAGAAACAGTGATATTTGCACACGTTTAAGTTGTGTAATGGCCTATCTTTATGTAAAAAATACATTTAAGGCTAATGTCAGATGAACGCATTCTGAGCACACTGTGTGTCCATGCACAACTGACGTACTTTCTGACTGATACTGTAGACACCACACGGTCCGTTTTTTTGACTGATTTAGATGGGAAATAAAATTAATATCTAAAATGAAACAAATTGATACATGATATGAAAAGCCATTTTGTCCGTCAAAAATGCAGTCCGTCTAACTACGTTCCATCACTCACACACAAAGCTACGCGGACGTGGCGCACTCTGTGGGTCCGTCCTAGCGGTTTGATATTCTTGCCTAAATTGCGTCCGGTGACACGTGCGTTGTGCGACCGCACTTCTGTGAGGACGTACTTCGTGTGTGGGTCTCTATTGATCATAATTTTATGCTACGACAGACGTTAAAATGTGCGGCAACACGGACGTGATCACTGCGTTCGTCTGACACGGGCCATAAACAAGAACAAAAAAAATAATCTTATTTACACCTGGAATTTGGGCAGTTAGACGTATGAAAAAATTGTTAACCCGCTACACTTTATATATTTTCTATTGTGACATGTATATACATTTAGGGTACCACAAGAAAGCCCCGTTTGTTCTAAAAAAAAAACACAATATAAAACATGTAGGTACAATAGAGTGAAACACTGCAAAACTATGGAAATGCATTGTGTCATTTCTGCTTCACCAAACAAACTGTCATTCTGCGGGTAAGGGTGTGACGTCATAAACACCACTGGGTAATCCTGCACTTGAGGGGTCCAAATTAACAGCATTTAAAAAATGGAAAAACTCCACTTTTTCCTCTAAATAATAATGGTATCTGGTAATCATATGTCTGGGTATCGTTCAAAAGTGTCGTTATATCTGTTTCCGAACCTTGCTCGCAAAAGACGTTATAATGGCAGGAAGACCTCGTGCTCCAATGTTATAATGGCAGGAAGACCTCGTGCTCCAATGTTATAATGGCAGGAAGACCTCGTGCTCCAATGTTATAATGACAGGAAGACCTTGTGCTCCAATGTTATAATGGCAGGAAGACCTTGTGCTCCAATGTTATAATGGCAGGAAGACCTCGTGCTCCAATGTTATAATGGCAGGAAGACCTCGTGCTCCAATGTTATAATGGCAGGAAGACCTTGTGCTCCAATGTTATAATGGCAGGAAGACCTCGTGCTCCAATGTTATAATGGCAGGAAGACCTCGTGCTCCAATGTTATAATGGCAGGAAGACCTCGTGCTCCAATGTTATAATGGCAGGAAGACCTTGTGCTCCAATGTTATAATGGCAGGAAGACCTCGTGCTCCAATGTTATAATGGCAGGAAGACCTTGTGCTCCAATGTTATAATGGCAGGAAGACCTCGTGCTCCAATGTTATAATGGCAGGAAGACCTTGTGCTCCAACATTATAATGGCAGGAAGACCTCGTGCTCCAATGTTATAATGGCAGGAAGACCTCGTGCTCCAATGTTATAATGGCAGGAAGACCTCGTGCTCCAACATTATAATGGCAGGAAGACCTCGTGCTCCAACATGGCAGGAAGACCTCGTGCTCCAACAACATTAGTAGATCCGGACAAAATTGTGCGGATGGATCAACGCAATGAGAATTACAACATGTCCACGCTACTCCCACTGATTTCTGAAAATGACATGTTATTGTGGAAATTGACAAATCTAAATTCAGTGGAGGGAGGGCCATTGGGTCTTCGGGGGAGTCGAAAGAGGTGGTGGAAAGTGCTTCCTAGTCGAAGTCCCAGATTGTAGAGCTGAAACGCTTCAGCCTTTTTATTCTTCAACATATCTTACTAGGGTCACATATAATGTCCGACGGCTGGGCATCATACGCGAACATTGCAACTATAGGTAATGGAATCTACATGCACTCATCCGTGATACACGAACGGAATTTCATAGACCCGGAAGATTCACCCAGAGTATTGAAAATGTTTGGATCAGGGCCAAGAGGAAGATACGACAGTACGGAACTTCTAGGGAATTGTTTCCCTCGTATTTACACAAGTTTATTTATCGAAACGAGTTCCGAAACGATGACTTGTTCTCTCGTTTCTTGGGCACAGTAGCTGATAACTACCCACTACGAAACATTTGTTCTGCTGAACACAATTGACTTTTAAGTTTTACTTTTAGACTTTTCCTACACAATAAAGTAGACTTCATTATTTACTATGTTTTTTGTAATATTTGACCATTAGTACATTGTGAAGATATTGATTTGGACCCCTCAAGTGCAGGATTACCAACCACCGCTCAGTAACTATGTCTTTTGCATCAAACCCAGCACACACATGCACTTTGCTCCTTGTGCCAGCAAACATAACAGTCATTCTTAGCATAACTCACTCTTTTACACTGTTTATTATATACTGGTTACACACTACAATTCCAGAATTGACAGTCCAATAGGACACTCCGTTGTTCACACGCAAGCACGCACGGTGCGTCGCATTACGTAATATCCTGCGTTTGCGCATGCGTTGTTCCTTCTCCCCGCCCGCATGATTTCCCAGGTTTAGATCCCTTTTGCGCGTGCGCGGTTTGGATCCCCTGTCAGTAGCCTTTCATTTTTCTCGGTGCCGGGTTCGCGTTGACTGACCAGAGTCCGCGAATCAATACCGCAAAGGTAAGCGGCTCCCCACCGGTTCTGCCTGCAGGATGAAGGTGTTATGGACCTTCATGGGGGATGGGCTAACGATTTAATGGCACTGGGCCTACAGGCCTGAAGGAAATGAGCACGTAGGGCAATGGGCATCGGGCGGGGACTAAAGGGTGGGGTAAACACTGCAGATACCTGCATTTTATACTGTTATTGTACGAGGTTATACCGCATTGCTCCCGAATTAAAAGCTCCACACAGCTTCCTTACTGTGCTGGGAATCGTGTGGGAAGTGTGTGCATGTTTCATGTCTTAGTCATTGCCAGCATGGATAATAAAATACAATTTTAAACGTTTACAATGTTGCAAACTGAAGACCGGGAATAAAATCATCCCTCCCAGGAAACAACTATTGCATCACCATCTATATTAACCCATTCCAGCGGTGCAAAAACCACAGGCATTGGTTGAGTTACAGTTACAAGCATTTATAAAGTGCCAACAGGTTCCGTAGCGCTGTACGTTGGGTTGGGACTAGGGTTAGGTTGATTTACAGGATTAACGCAACCATAAGATTCCACTCCACGTTTGCTTCAGTTTTGGGCAACAAGCTCTGCTTCTTTTTTCTTTCAAATGAGAATGAGCGGAATCTGATCCGCTATCTGAAAATGGAGCGGAATCTGATCCGCTATCTGAAAATGGAGCGGAATCTGATCCGCTATCTGAAAATGGAGCGGAATCTGATCCGCTATCTGAAAATGGAGCGGAATCTGATCCGCTATCTGAAAATGGAGCGGAATCTGATCCGCTATCTGAAAATGGAGCGGAATCTGATCCGCTATCTGAAAATGGAGCGGAATCTGATCCGCTATCTGAAAATGGAGCGGAATCTGATCCGCTATCTGAAAATGGAGCGGAATCTGATCCGCTATCTGAAAATGGAGCGGAATCTGATCCGCTATCTGAAAATGGAGCGGAATCTGATCCGCTATCTGAAAATGGAGCGGAATTCTAGGGTTACGGCTTATGGTTAACGGCATTTGTGAATGTAATACCCTTGATTTTGCCTTGGAGAATAAAAATACTAGAGAAAATGACTCTGTACAGTACACTATTTTCACACATATGGATTTGTATGCGGCACAGTTAGATGGACTGTCCTTGTAAACCCTCTGTTACAAAGCTGTCAAACTCTGGTCCCCCAGATTTTTCGGAACTACAACTCCCCTGGTCATCTATTGCATTGAAATAATTCTGGGGATTGTAGGCATGAACATCTGAGAGGGCTGGGAGTTTGACAGCACTGCTCTATTATGTATCTGTAAAAAAAAAAAAAAGAACCTGGTGTTTTGAGCTCAGAGATCTCTCTTCCTTGCCTTTTTATAATAATGAGGTTAAAAATTCACCTGCCTGATAACCTGTCAGCCTTTCACCACGAGGCACACCTTTTTTCGATTTGATGTTGCTTGGGATGGTTTACCCCGCTTGAGGGAATTATTGCCAGCATCTATGTGTCTTTATTTTCTTAAATGTATGATCAATAGTGGCCTTTTTTTTTATTTTTATTTTTTAATCAACCGATCTACCAAAACAATGGAATTTTTATTAGTTCTTCACAATTACTGAATTCTGTTCTTGGCTCTGGTCCAAGTCGAGCTGTATCGACTTTATATGCTATTGCAAGCCAAGAGGCACTGTACTGCGCTGCTTGGATTTTTCAGGTTGTTGACGTGCCCTTTAATTGAGAACATTAGTCCAAATTTAGAAAAAAATAAAAGAGGAGCCAACTACACGTTTTTAGGAGTCAGACATTGTCTTGAACATTTGTTTCCAATAATACATGAATTTAGGAGTAAAGTAAAACTCGAGAGATTTGTGGATTTGTGTTGGGATTGCATCCCTGTGAAAAGCACCGGTCTATACCAGGAGTGAAGAGATACTTCCTGCGGGTGACCATTCTTTCTGGCAGCAGTAGCCATATTCCGGTTCCAATTGATGTTCACTCTGACCAAACAGTTGGAAGGTCAACCCTTAGTTTTTAACAGGGCTATGCTTGGCGATGCTGCTGTACATCCCATACAATGTAAAAACACCGTAACTGCTCAGGAAATCTGTAATAAATTATTATCAAAACAACAATAGGAGGCAGGTAGAGGCTTCTATATACAGCAGGTGTTTTCGGATTCATTTTGGGGACACCGGTAAAAGTCTAGGAGCTGGTGACTACCTGCCTCTTTGATTTCTCAACCCTCTGTAGCCGTTACACATTGATTTGACTTCTATTAAATCAAACAGCAAAATGGACTTTCTGTAATTAGCAAGCCTCTTGGTGATGCTCTGTTCATTTTGTCATGAGACACTCTATCTTTGGTATTTGTTGTGAGCTTGTAGTATAGAGTATTTTTTAATGATTTATTAGTACAAGAACATTTCCTTTTTTTGTGCAATGAAGAGGCTGGTGAATAGATTTTTAGATTATATTTTTCTAGTACTTGTCCACCTAAGGAGAAATCCTGTTTAATGTTTTTATTTGCTGGTAACCAGTGTGTTTGTTTCAATAACAAGAATGAAACGTGATACAATTACCTGTTGTACAACACATCTTCCAGCCACATTAATCACTTATTCACCTTTCCAATTATAGATGACTATGTTTACTAATGGTTGTTATTGATACACCCTTCTAATTCAAGGATCTTGTTTCCATCGGAAGGAAGACTGAAGAATGTCTTTGCACCAGTTTTTACTTGAACCCATCACTTGCCACGCCTGGAATAAGGATCTCACCCGTAAGTGCATTGTCTTGTTGCTTTTGGCCCAGTGACGACATGTTATCCAACTTGTGGCTTTACGAAAAATCTGGTTGTCCAGCCAGCTAACGGCTGCTCAACTAAAGCATCAGGAGGTTGAGGAACATCTCTACAGTGTGGGGGGTAGCACGTGCAGTCACCGAATGGAGCAATAACAATTATCAGGGTTATTCAAAGAGAATCCAAAAGCCCCCGCATGTTCGGTGACTTTTCGTTCTCTTCAATTCGGTACGATTTGGCGATCTGATTTCGTCGGCCCTGCGGTGTATTCAGCAAGCACCACAGAGCTGCCGAAATGCAGGGAAAAGTTGCCGCAAACCTGCCGAAAACTCACCGCAAAACGAGGGCGAACGCACACCGAAACCCGCAAAAACACCTGGAAACCCGCTGAAAACGCCGGAATAACCCGAGCAGGAGCTGATCACACGCAGCGCAGCCGCCAGAAAAAGCCGACAACGCAGACGAATGGAGTGAATAAATTAGCAAAACCGTTTGCTTGAATGTTTGAAAAGTGAAACGCTGTTTGCAAAGAAACTACTGAGCGAAAATGTCTGAAATTTACATATGAGGTCCAAGGAATGATAATAAAGAGGGCTGTTACAGAAAAAATAAGTAAAGTTTAAAAAAAAATCCTGAAAAATTCTTAAAATATCCTAAAAAATCTGTAAATAGAGACGCTTTACTGCAGAATATCATAATCAACGGTTTATTAGATATTGAATTAAAACCGGAATATTTTTAAATTTGAAGCCTATGGGATTCGCCTGAATAAATCTGCCGCGTGAAACCACCGAATGGCAGGGCAATTTGGCAACTTTTCACTGCTGGGTTTTGTTCTTTGAATACCCGAAGCATCTATGGGGATTTCGCTGCCCTCGAACAGGCAACGAACACGCACCGTATGTGCAGGCAATTCGCCAGGATTTGGCGAATTGCCTGCTCTCTGGATAGCCGTATGGCCAAAAAGGTAACCGAACGCTGATTTTCAGCGTTCGGATCTCTTTGAATAACCCTGTAAATTTGTGGTAAATAATTCAGGGTGAAAAGTTTGAAAAATAATTCATGGTCCTTCTCTTGCAGAGATTGCGATTAGCCCAAATAATCATGAGGTGCACATCTACAAAAAGAGTGGGAATCAATGGATTAAAGGGCACGAGTTAAAGGAACACAATGGACACATCACAGGTAATGGGTCAAAATGGTAGTCATTTGGAAATTGCTTACTAGTAGTAACAGTTATATTTTGGAGTCCAGAAGGATTGCTTTTGAGTTGCATCTTGGGTAAATAGTGATTATTCATGATAATAACTTTAAACATGAAATAGTGGCAAGAAGAAACCTAGAGGTGTATGTGATGTCGCTGAGGTTTTGGATTGTTGCACAGGCAGCCTGTCATATAAAAAGGGGGAGGTGTATGGATGCCACGGACTCTGAGAAAACTGGGAAGTAGTCAGGTTAAAACGTTCTAGACTGTCAACTGGTGTGTGTGAATTCTGTATAATAAATTATATATTTCAAAAATCACCTGGACATGCCTCTCAGTAATCTCTAACATTGTCCAGGTGCGCTAGTCTGAAAACTATTCTATGTAAGACAGAACAACGGACGTCGCACTCTGGCACTTTGACAGTAAAGACACAGATCCTTTATTTTAAATACACTAAAAACGTAACCTCTCATGATTCGTATCTCGCGAAGACTTTATCAAGGTGATTTTTATCTCTTCCTTTTTTTTTTTTTTTTTTTTTTATGCCTGCTCCTCATCAAACTACAATATTGCGCATGGTTCATACATTTCATCGAGGGGAAAACGTGAAAGCTGACGATTGACAGCCTTTGTGGCTGAGGTTAGACCTTGGCTTTGAAGCGCTGTCACCGCTGTTAGAAGAATAAAAGGTGGTTCTAGGGTATTGCCACCAGGATCTCTTAAATAAAGTGGACATGGTGGCTAGAGTGTTCCCTTTTAAAACGGCATGAAACAATCTAGAATGGTGAGAATTTTTAATTGTCAAAGCACTGCAGGAAAGAGCGGTTTTCAACTCAATAGTGAATAATTTACTTATTAACCCCTCCTGACCTCCCCTTACGTTTTAACCCAGGAGTGTAATTTACTCTTCGTTCCAGCACCGGTCTCCCTCAGCACTGCGCTGTATTGGCAGTCGCTGTTCACTTGCTGAAGCAGGCAGGGTGCTCGTGTGAGCATCCAGCCAATGCACCGGCGGTCATTGCGAGTATATTAAGAAACATTAATTGGTCAGGAATGGTACCGAGCTTAAATCCCAGGAGTCCGATCAGCAAAGGCTGAGCTATTTCACTACATATGGTGGAAGTGGCCTCAATATTTCATTTATTAATTTGCTCCGGAGAAGGATCCTGACAGGTCTAAATGCTTTTTGGCATAGGCTTTTTGGGTATTCTTTGATAAAGTATTATACAAAATGAAAGCATATATCCTCTTAAAGCACACAACTGCATCTGTCATGCGTGATGCAAAGAGAATATTATTGATATGATTGATATGTATGATTGTGTGCTGGTTCTTTTTTAATACTGCCTAAAGAGACTTCAAGTCAGATATGGAAAAGTGGCTCTTCATTGAGATGCTGCCAAATGGTGTCTGTAATGGATGAAATGTTGATGCTCTGTCCAAATTTCCCATGCTAAAACCTTTGTTTCAAGGTACACTACCACGTGTGCGTTTTTATATGTATGCGAGAGTGATGGATATACTGTGCCTATCATATGGTTTTTATAGAGCTATTAAAATGTATCTTGATTTAAAATGAAGTAGGTTTTTCAGGACCTTGTGATCTAATCACTTCACACAGCCATGTCTTTATATTCTCAGTTTTCTAGTATTTTAATTATCCTTTTCATTAAATTAAATTATCTAGGCATCGACTGGGCTCCTAAAAGTGACCGTATAGTGACTTGTGGTGCTGACCGCAATGCCTACGTGTGGAGCCAGAAGGATGGGGTTTGGAAACCAACATTGGTTATCCTCCGTATTAATCGCGCTGCAACCTTTGTCAAATGGTCTCCTCTAGAGAATAAGTTTGCGGTGGGAAGTGGAGCAAGGCTGATATCTGTATGCTACTTTGAATCCGAAAATGACTGGCAAGTTGTGTTTTCTTATCTTTTTAAATGTCAGGTTTGTTTTCTTTCGAAATCTAATGATTTAAGATTGAAATCACGATAACCAGTATGACCGTCTTTTATGTGGTCAAGGTGACAGGAGTCGTGGCCCACCCCTCCCTGCCACAGGTTGTCCCCAACTTCCATGACGGCTCTTCAAAGCAGGGCTGTCTCCTATCAAACAGCAGCACTGGGCATCAATCTGCTGCTTGGATGCACCTGGACTCAATAACTACAGGGGTGGGGGGGGAGTGTGTGTCAGTGATCACTAAGACTGGGGTCAGACGAGCGCAGTTATCACGTCCGTGTTGCCGCACATTTGTACGTCCATGGCAGCATAGCATTCTGACCAATGGAGCCCCACACACGAAGTACGTCCGCACAGAAGTGCGGATGCATGGCGGACGCAGCAAACGGATGCAGGTTAGGCAAGAACGTAATACTGCTAGAACGGACGTGCGGAGTGCGCCACGTCCACAACGTCCGTGTAGCTTTGTATGTGAGTGATGAAACGAGGTCAGATGGACTGCATTTATACGTCCAGCATTTTTGACGGACAGAATGTTTTTTCATTTTCATTTATTTTCCCTGCTACATCAGTCAAAAAAATACGTCAGTGAAAAAAACGAACTGCGTGGCCACTACCTTGTCAGTCAGAAAGTACGTCCGTACTGCACAGACGCACAGTCCGTACAAAATGCGCTCGTCTGACCCTAGCCTAAATCGTGTATGTCAAGGGTCAGAAACCTTGGTCTTCCAGACGTTTTGGAACTAAATTTCCTGTGATGCTCATTCATCTCTCAACAGGTTAGTTAAGCTTCGTGGGAACTGTAGTTCCAAAACTTCGAAGGTTGTCTACCCCTATGTGTTCTCTTAATTACATGGCTTGTTTTATAATACTAACCTGTATGTTGTAAGAATTGTAAATCTGGTGCTATTTTATATATAAATCTCTACGTACACTTTGACCAGGCTATTGCTTGTGGTAAAAGGATGTCCATTGAACACTTACCTGTGACTTTACATAAATAGTGTTCTAATCATTAGGGACCCACTGAAGGAATAGTATGGGAGGCGAAGAACCATAAATTATTACACACCTATTTATTTTTAAACACTTCAATAAAATTGTGAGTTTTATCCAAGTTC
This sequence comes from Leptobrachium leishanense, assembly GCA_009667805.1. Classification (NCBI taxonomy): domain Eukaryota; kingdom Metazoa; phylum Chordata; class Amphibia; order Anura; family Megophryidae; genus Leptobrachium; species Leptobrachium leishanense. Next base: position 103,043,701 of record CM019069.1, on the reverse strand, counting down.
TAATTCTTTGTTTTTTTGAATCTAGTATTTGTTTATGTAAGGGGTGCCCCACCCCCCCCCTTCAAATTTTAATAAGGTTAATATGCATTGCCTAATATACAAACAAGTGTTTTTTGTTCTGATTTTATTCTTTTTCTAATTCTCAGGTGGGTAAGCAAGCATATCAAGAAGCCTATTCGCTCCACCGTGCCTAGTCTTGACTGGCACCCCAATAACGTGCTGCTTGCTGCTGGTTCTTGTGATTTCAAAACCAGGTACTGTATACGGGGTGAAAAACAATGTCTTATCTTTCTCAGGTGTTTACCTTGCACATGATTTTCCACTTGTGCGTAGGAAAATAAATCTTGAGGAGTGCTCCCCCAACAGCTACATACTAAATCCAGGGCACGGCGTGCTGGCAAAGGCTTCGGAAATACAGTTCTACAGCTTCTTCATGCTGCAAAGCTGGCACAATGCAGCCGCACAGACCACTGATCTCTCCACCTTCACAAGCTCCTTGTTTCTATGAACAGACTAGAAGAACAGTGCTTCGGACAGCGGAATTCTACGGTGTAGTCCAGATCTGGTGCTTCCATACCCTTTGCCTAACACAGGAATAAAGCAGAGACTGAGGTTTAGATGGACTGTGTTTGCTGTAATAGGCTTGGGGTGTGTGAAAGTGACACTGTCCCTAGAACAAAAAAGAATCTGAGCCCTGATAACATGGCAGGAATGCTAAATTATTATACAGGTTAAATCACATTTCTGAGCCTCCAAATGAATCCCATTGATCCCCATTCAACATTAAACTTCTTGGATATATAGAGACACAGCAATTCAGGAGTCAGAACATTTCTATGAGATGTGATGTGTGTATATATATATATATAACTATATTGCCAAAAGTATTCGCTCACCTGCCTTGACTTGCATATGAATTTAAGGGACATCCCATTCCTAATCCATAGGGTTCAATATGACGTCGGTCTACCCTTTGCAGCTATAACACTTTCAACTCTTCTGGGAAGGCTGTCCACAAGGTTTAGGAGTGTGTTTATGGGAATTTTTGACCATTCTTCCAGAAGCGCATTTGTGAGGTCACACACTGATGTTGGACGAGGAGGCCTGGCTCTGTCTCCGCTCTAATTCATCCCAAAGGTGTTCTATTGGGTTGAGGTCAGGACTCTGTGCAGGCCAGTCAAGTTAATCCACACTAGACTCTGTCATCCATGTCTTTATGGACCTTGCTTTGTGCACTGGTGCACAGTCATGTTGCAAGAGGAAGGGGCCAGCTCCAAATTGTTCCCACAAAGTTGGGAGCATGGAGTTGTTCAAAATGTCTTGGTATGCTGAAGCATTCAGAGTTCCTTTCACTGGAACTATGGGGCCAAGTCCAGCTCCTGAAAAACAACCCCACACCATAATCCCCCCTCCACTAAACTTTACACTTGCACAATGCAGTCAGACAAGTACCGTTCTCCTGGCAACCGCCAAACCCAGACTCGTCCGATTTGTCACTCCAGAGAATGCATCTCCACTGCTCTAGAGTCCAATGGCGGCGTGCTTTACACCACTGCATCCGACGCTTTGCATTGCACTTGATGTATGGCTTGGATGCAGCTGCTCGGCCATGGAAACCCATTCCATGAAGCTCTCTGCACACTGTTCTTGAGCTAATCTGAAGGCCACATGAAGTTTGGAGGTATGTAGCGATTGACTGCAGAAAGTTGACGACCTCTTCGCACTATGCGCCTCAGCATCCGCTGACCCCACTCCGTCAGTAAAAGTTGCTGTCGTTCCCAAACACTTCCACGTCCTTATAATACAGTTAGTTGACTGTGGAATATTTAGGAGCGAGGAAATTTCACGACTGGATTTGTTGCACAGGTGGTATCCTATCACAGTTCCACGCTGGAATTCACTGAGCTCCTGAGAGCGACCCATTCTTTCACAAATGTTGCATGCCTAGGTGCTTGCTTTTATATACCTGTGGCCATGGAAGTGATTGGAACACCTGATTCTGATTATTTGGATGGGTGAGCGAATACTTTTGGCAATATAGTGTGTGTGTGTATGTATATATATATATATATCAGTTGTGTTCAAAATTATTCAACCCCCACTGTAATTGAGTGTTTTGGCCAGTTTGACATTGATTTTGATCATTCAGTCATCTTGCTTACAATTAAATCAAAGAGGCACGTGTAGGTCAGACAAATATAACATAACATTTATAATAAAGTAACCACAAATGTCTTTTCTGTGCTCACATCATAATCAGTTTTATTCAACCCCCAAATGACATTCAATCTTAGTAGTTAGTACAACATCCTTTTACAGTTATAACAGCTTTTAAACGTGAAGCATAGCTTGACACAAGTGTCTTGCAGCGATCTACGGGTATCTTCGCCCATTCGTCATGGGCAAAAGCCTCCAGTTCAGTCACATTCTTAGGCTTGCGCACTGCAACTGCTTTCTTTAAGTCCCACCAGAGGTTCTCAATGGGATTTAAGTCAGGTGACTGCGATGGCCACTCCAAAATGTTCCAGCCTTTAATCTGCAACTATGCTCTAGTGGACTTGGAGGTATGCTTGGGATCATTGTCCTGTTGAAAGGTCCAACGTCTCCCAAGCCTCAGGTTTGTGATGGACTGCATCACATTGTCATCCAATATCTCCTGGTACTGAAGAGAATTCATGGTACCTTGCACACGCTGAAGCTTCCCTGTACCTGCAGAAGCAAAACAGCCCCAAAGCATGATTGACCCCCCCACCATGCTTCACAGTAGGCAAGGTGTTCTTTTCTTCATAGGCCTTGTTCCTCCTCCTCCAAACATAGCGTTGATCCATGGGCCCAAACAGTTCTAATTTTGTTTCATCAGTCCACAGAACATTATCCCAAAACTTCTGTGGTTTGTCCACATGACTTTAGGCATACTGCAGTCGACTCTTCTTATTCTTTGGAGACAGCAAGGGGGTGCGCCTGGGAGTTCTGGCATGGAGGCCTTCATTACGCAGTGTGCGCCATATTGTCTGAGCTGACACTTCAGTACCCACATCTGACAAATCTTTTCTCAGTTCCTCAGCAGTCACACGGGGACTTTTCTCCACTCTACGCTTCAGGTAGCGCACAGCAGTCGAAGTCAGCATCTTCTTTCTGCCACGACCAGGTAGCGTTTCAACAGTGCCCTTTGCCTTGAATTTGCGAATGATGCTTCCTATGGTCTCTCTTGGTATGTTTAACATCTTTGCAATCTTCTTATAGCCATTGCCCTTCCTGTGAAGAGTAATCACCTCTTCTCTTGTCTTCCTGGACCATTCTCTTGACTTCACCATGTTTGTAACCACACCAGTAAATGTCTAGAAGGAGCTGAGTATCAGTCATTTTAAAGCTGCCTAATTGGTGCTTATTATGCTTTATTGCTGCTCCGTGACATCCACAGGTGTTTTCAATACCTGATTGAAAACACTTGAATGAACCTCTGTTCTTCAGAGTGGTAGTCTTTAAGGGGTTGAATAATTGTGTCAATGAAGAATTCACAAAAGAAACATTTACTACTGTATTACAAAACCAAATCGATGTCATTTTAGATGCATATGGTTCTTTAAAAAGTCCTTGTAGGATTTCATTCTGAATACAATTACAAATGTACACTAAATTCCCTAAAACCCTTTACAGCATTGGGGGTTGAATAATTTTGAACACAACTATGTGTGTATATATATATATATATATATATATATATATATATTCTCATGTCCCATAATACATCCTTTTATGCCAGCAAACGATGGACATCAGTGGTAAGTGTTAATCCCTCAGGGGTCTGTTATAGGACCAATTATATTCAATTTATTTATAAATGACCTTCAGATAGGCATTGAAAGTCATGTATCCGTGTTTGCTGATGACACAAAACTAGGAAAAGTAATACAATGTGAGCATGATGTTACTTTGCTGCAGAGGGATTTAGATCGATTGGGGGACTGGGCACTTAAATGGCAGATGAAATTTAATGTAGATAAATGCGAAGTTATGCACTTTGGAGTGAAGAACACACAAGCAACTTATACCCTAAATGGTACAGAGTTAGGGAAATCAATCATAGACTTCAAACTAAGTAACAATGTGCAATGTCACACAGCAGCTGCCAAGGCTCTGTCATGCATTAAAAGGGGAATTCACGCTCAGGTTGAAAACATAACTTTGCCTCTGTAGGAATCAATAGTAAGACCGCACCTTGATATAAGCCGTGCAATTTTGGGCACCTGTCTTAAAGGATATTATAGCACTAGAAAAAGTGCAGAGACGGGCGACTAAATTAATAAGGGGAATGGAAGGTTTAAGTTATGAGGAAAGACTAACAAGTTTAAACCTGTTTGGTTTAGCAAAACGGCGCCTTAGAGGGGATCTGATAACCTTATATAAATATATACGGGGCCATTGTAAACTATTGTCTGGAAACCTATTCATTAATAGGACTATACACAGGACACGAGGTCACTCATTTAGACTGGACGAAAGGAAATTTAGCTTAAAGCATAGGAAGGGTTATTTTACGGTGAGAACAATAAAGCTGTGGAATTCTCTGCCTTTTGAGGTGGTTGGGTCAGAGACTGTACAGACTTTTAAAAAACGACTGACTTTCTGCAAAAACCTAATATTAAGGGTCATAATATTTAATATGTGGGTAAAAGCTTCTTGATCCAAGGAGAAATCTGACTGCCATTCTGGGGTCAAGAAGGAATTTTTCCCCAGTGTGTTGCATATTGGCGAGCGCTTCAGACTGGGTTTTTTGCCTTCTTTTGTATCAACAGCAGTATGTGATGTGTGAAAGGCTAAACCTGATGGACACATGTCTTTTTACAGCCTATGTAAAGTACAAAGTGTATATGATGGAACAATGCGGTGTAATTGTATTACTCACTACTTTGGATACTAAGAATAAATCCCATAGCTGAATGGTATATAAAATATGTGTCGCAAAATAGAATACATCAAGCAGTGTATTGTGAGTACAATAAATGAGGACATAGCATAAATAACATAGATGTGTAACGCACATTACTAAAGTAAACAGGTAAATGGTATCACCATTCCAGTCGCAGCAAAAGCATGGTCTTGTAGCTGGCAGAAAATTTCAAGCTAGACAGTAGATGGGACTTCTTCCTCGAAATACCACGTGCTCTCCTTTTACACTATTAACACCATCTCAAGAGATGAAGCTTTCATGACTGTACGTTTCGCCAGATCACCTGTGACATTGCATCATGGGTACACGCTTCCTGCCTTTGGCTAATTTTGACATCAGATAAAGAAGCTGCCTTTTTTATAGGGTAGTTGACTTTTGTAACTTCAATGCCAGTCTCTAGAAGAGGAGCTATCATTTAAAGAAACAGAAGCTTTAATATCTGGTTTTGCACCTAATGATTTGCAATTTCATAGTTTAATTTAAGAACTATCACAAAATGGAAGACCTGTGCTCAGGGTCAATGATTTATACATCCATTACAGTAATATACCTATGGAGGTTTGTCAAACTAGTCCTTTCCTTTGATGACAGAATCTTATTTCTTTGATACGTTCTCATTAAAGTTTGTATCATAATTTTGAGTACTTGGCAGTAACCACTGTGAAAAAGTAACCTTTTTATGATTTGGTTCTTTTATTTTTTTATAATTCATAGGGTGTTCTCCGCCTACATCAAAGAAGTTGATGAAAAGCCAGCTAGCACTCCATGGGGTTCCAAAATGCCGTTTGGCCAGTTAATGGCAGAGTTTGGCGGAGCTGGAAGTGGCGGATGGGTGCACAGCGTAAGCTTTTCAGCCAGTGGCAACCGTTTGGCCTGGGTCAGTCACGATAGCATTGTGTCTGTAGCTGATGCCTCTAAAAACATGAGGTAAGATCTATTAAAATGAAGACATAGTAATTACATGTTCATTCTTGCCAGAAAAAAAATCTGAATGTGTTTTTTCTTTTTTTTTCGTTTCCTATATCAAACTGTATATTGACCCTAACTGGCTGTCTTTAGGCAAAGGTTAAAGGGACTCTCTATGCACTGTAACTACTCAAGGCATTGTGACCTCTCAAATAACATTGAGTGCCTTTGTTCCTCTGGGAGGGATTGATTTAGTGGACTGATTCTATCCCTTGATTGCAGCCAAAGTGCACATGGGCAGTAGAGATGTACTTTTACTCATTTAAAGTAGATAATAATAAGTGTCTGTAAATGAAGAATATTGTTTGCTGTAATATACTGCTTTGAAGTTTAGAAAGCAGACATTGTGTCCCACTTATAGTTATGTCGCCAAACTAACATGACGCTCGTATCACTCGTTTTCACGCTTCAGTGTTGCCCAGCTGAAGACAGAGTTCCTGCCATTACTGAGTGTGATCTTTATTTCGGAGAATAGCTTGATAGCAGCGGTATGTATTTTTTAATTTTTATTTCAGAAAAATTTATTAACTTCCCTGGCGGGTTTTCCCGAGTGTAGCTCGGGGTTAACTTTCATTGCAGAAGGCGGTAACCCTGAGCCACACTCGGCTGGATACATACCTGTACCTGCACTCCCTCGCTTGACCTCCGCGATTGCATGCTCTTCCGGCGATCGCAGCGTCCTAGTTCCCTTCTCGCGAGTTAGAATTTTTTAACTTCTCGCGAGAAGGGAACCAGGGAGTAGGACGTCACGATCGTACGGAGGTGACAGCGAGGGAGCGCAGGGACAGGTATGTATCCAGTAGGGATGTGCATTTAGTTTCGTACCGATCTGTTTTTTTCACGAAACGGGCACATTCGGTGCTTCGGATTCGTCCGATGTTCCGAATCGTATCGGCAACGAAATACACACCTTCCGAAATAATTTCCGATACGAAACAAAATAATTTCATTATTACGTATGAACGTGAAATTTGTAAAATCGCAAGTCCTTTTCGTTCTATACTGTAGAGGTGCTGTCCGGCAGTGTGTGGTATCATATGCTGCATTAATTATATTGTAGAGGTGCTGCCTGTCAGTGTGCAGAATCATATGCTGTATTATTATACTGTAGAGGTGCTGCCCGGCAGTGTGCGGATTCATATGCTGCATTATTATACTGTAGAGGTAAATCGTTTTTTGTTATTTTTTTTTTCCTTTCATACCATTTTAATATGATTAAAGTTGTGCAATGCGTATTCCTATGAAAAAAAGTATCTTTCATAAAAACCGGCACTTTCGAAGGACCGATTCAGCAGAATTACCGTATCGACCGACATACCCGGAGCATCCGAAATACCATTCGTCTAAGTCAAAACGAAATAGACCCTTTGAAAAGACGATCCGAAAGACTGAAAATTTCCGATATCACGAAATGAAAGTCGATACAAAACGAGCCGAAATGATCCGAAACGAAAATTTCAAAAAAACCGAACGAGACGAAAAAAATGCGTGCACATCCCTAGTATCCAGCCTCGAGTGTGGCTCATGGTTACTGCTTTCAGCATAGAAATTAACCCCAAGCCACACTCGGGATACCACTTGGGGGCCAAATAAATTCTAACGTATAAACCTGTTGTGTAGATTAAAAAAACACGTCAACGGTTTCCATCCTAGGTGTGCTACCATATACTACATTCTTGGTATTTGTATGTTAAAGTTCCGTGATCCTGATAACCTATTCATGTGCAGTATCGCATATTTCTGTACATGACAAAATTTAATTTGGTCTTATGATCCCCTCCCCCCTCCTTTAGGGTCATGATTGCTGTCCCATGCTGTTTACCTATGATGATCTTGGCAACTTGACCTTCATTACTAAATTGGACATTCCCAAGCAGAGCACTAATCGCAATATCTCTGCCATGGAGCGCTTCCGAAACATGGACAAAAGAGCCACAACAGAAGATCGCAATGCCACACTGGAGACATTGCATCAGAACAGCATCACGTAGGTGTCAAGAATTTCCCTATGAGAAAAGGGGTTTGGTTTACAACTGCACGGGCTAAAAGAAAAAATACTAGCAGCGTTATTCAGAGAAAGGCGAAAACCAGGATACGAGAACAACAATATAGACCAAATAGCCGATTTGGAAAGTGAGATAAATGGAGAATTTTTCTGGTTTGGCTCTTTTAACCAAGAATTTTCCATTCTCCAGTCATTCTCCTGGTTTTCACCTCTCTCTGAATAACCCTGTAAATGTCTAGACTGCAACACAACGAATGATAGTCCAAATATCTAGGTATGTGGTTAGACCCAAATCTATTCTTCGGCCCCCACATCGAAAAACTCTCATCTAAACTCTACCCCAAACTAGGTGCTCTGTACAGAAACAAATCCTGCCTGAGCCCCGCGGTAAGAAAGCAGATTGTACAACAAATGCTTATGCCGGCTATTTAATACAGAGATGTAGTGTATGCAGCTGCCCCGCAAACACACCTCCAGAAACTTACTACATTGTATAACTCATTCTGCCACTTTGTGCGACAATGTAATTAGATGACCCACCACTGTGACCTGTTAAAAGAGCTAAACTGGCCATCGCTGGAATCTAGACCCAACCTGGTGTTTAAGATCTTTTCTGGGAAGCTGCCACCCTACCTGAATAGGCTGTTTCATCTAGCAGTTCCCTCATCCTAGAACCTTCGATTCAGGACCAGCACCTTACTTGCAATACCACAATACAAAAAGAAAGTGGCTCGATCCTCATTTTCCTACAGAGCACCGCAATTATGGAATAACCTCCCAGACAACATCAAATCTTCCCCCAGTCTAAAGTCCCTTAAGAGCTCCCTATTAACATACCTCAATACAGAATGCACCTGTAAACCTGTGACATAATGACTTTATTTCCTACATATTTATTTTCTGTTAATCTCTATTTGTTTTGTGTTAATATCTTGCATTTTACTACTTTGTGTTTCTGTAACCACTCAGTGTTCTTGAACCCAAGACATACTTGAAAACTAGAGAAATCTCTATCCTTCCTGGTAAAATCCTTTAGAAATAAATGGGCATCTGTGGATGGAACAAAATGAAATGCTGGGACTGCACAAAGATTGTTTTGTACATACACTACTATAGCACAGGTGTGCGGATGTTTCGGTTGGTTTCATGGAAAATTGTTTTCCATTACCCACACAGTAATTGTATACAAAGTTGTCCCACTGTATGTTCTCTGTAGGTAAGCCCTATTTGACAGAGGGCTTTCTCTGCTGGCCAAAAAGCGCTAGCATCTTCATTGTAACTTGAGCTCGTCATGTTTGTGTTAACTCTAGGGGTATGTTCTGGTTTCCACTTGCAATAAACACAATTCCTTTGCTGCATTGCTCCTTTAATAAGACAAGTTGCAGTTACAAGTATTTATAAAGCGCCAACATGTTCCGTAGCGCTGTACAATGGGACCAGGACGTGTAATAGTTGATATTCTTCAAAAAGCCCAAAAATAGAGTAATGGTAGTGAAGGGGTTAATTACCATTAAATTATAATTGAATATTAGGATGAGTAAATAATTTTAGACCTTTCCATATGATATTGATAATTTTTGATCTCTATGCCCATAACCCACAGACATAGATTGGTGAAACTTTATTTGTCCGTTCTCCTTGTATGTACGTGAAGAATAATCTGACCGTGTCCATTTCTCTAAACTTATGCATTTCTCTGCTTCAGCCAAGTGTCTATATATGATGGAGATAAGACTGAGTGCCGCAAATTTTGCACAACTGGTATCGATGGAGCGATGACTATTTGGGACTTCAAGGTGAGTTGTTTTTTTTTCTTGGGGGGGGGGGGGTTGTTACAAATCAGGCATGAAATTAATTTACGGTTTTGGATGATTATCATGTGCTGATATATGTTTATTGCAGTATTACATATAAAAAGGGGTACAGAAATACCGCTAGTATTAAGGGGTATGAAATGGAATAAGAAATAATGGCAATAAAAAACCACCTCCACGTTAAAACCTAAAGTGTGTAAATGTCATAACATTACAGTTTGGTGTGATTTATAAACACACTGCAAGGAAGCACACCGAAGAGCAGAATAAGATGCCACATAGAGAATATGTATTCCTTGTGATCCCCAAAGGGTGAGGCAAGGAATGACACATTTTATAGGACTGTAATGTGCAAAGTAGCCATCTATTTTCATAAAGAACATGCATGCTGTTTTGTGGTATTGCCTGAACATCCAAAAATTTAATATGCAAGAAAATAAAGCAATACAATATAAATAAATCCACTTGCAGTGACCAATTTTCTGTGGTCTACTGCTTCCTGTCTTTGAGGCACGGCTGCGGAGTATATTGTGAAAGGTGAGGCTGCTTCTAGCAGTCTCTTGGACATGGAGAGATATGGATATGATGTTACCCTGTCTGATCACATAACTGTGCACCTTGGCAAATGCCTAGTTTGTCTAGCAGTTAATCTGCCCTTGTGTAGAGTAAAATCTAGTTACTGGCAAATATATATAAAAAAATAAATCTGTGTTATTGTGACTAAAATTGAATGTATACCAATTTATCCCCAAACATTAACCTCCCCTGGCGTTACGATTCTGACATATTTTATGTCAGAATCGGTACAATTTATTTAGCCCCCTAGCGGTATCCCGAGTGTGGCTTGGGGTTAATTTCAATGCTAAAAGCGGTAACCCCGAGCCACTCTCGGGCTGGATACATACCTGTCCCTGCGCTCCCTCGCTGTCCCCCGCAGACACACTCCGGACGATCGCGACGTCCTGCTTCCTGGTTCGCTTCTCGTGAGAAGGGAAGCAGGACGCCGCGATCGGCTGGAGGATAATGCGATCGCGGAGGTCAGCGAGGGAGGGCAGGGACAGGCATGTATACAACCCGAGTGCAGGGCTGGATTAACATAGGGGCAGATGGAGCAGCAGCTCCAGGCCCATGCCTCAGAATAGGCCCAGAGTAAGGATAACTATCAGGGTTATTCAGAAAGCTGTGCAATGCAGGAGAATGACTGGAGAATTGAAAGTTACAGGGTCAAGGGAGTAATCACTGGAAAGGCCAGAGCCGGGCCTTTCCAATGATACCAAACATGACCAGGTTTTAAGTTAAATAAATAATTAAATATTACTTTCGGAAAGAAAAAGAAAAAGTAAATATTTTCACTTTTCAATTATAAAGTGAACAATGATGCTGCACTAACCATCACATTTCTCATGTCACCAACAAGTGTGGAGGTGGTGGGTGATGGTACAATCCATTGTTACGAATTGTTACATCAAAAACCTAAACCGTCGCACTGCAGCGAAGAGCACTGCATGGAACTTTGGACCCCTGCATCACTCATCTTTACACCTCACAAGGTCAACTGAGGTGTCATTGGACAGGGCAGAGTCTGGCCTTTGCATTAATACCAAACCTGACCATGTAAAATCTAAAACCAATTTTTTTAAAATTTATTTATTTTTAGTTCCAAAGCGATGACATTGTCCATTTGTCATGTATAAAATTAGCAATACCACTGCCATTACTCACCTTCTTATTTCCCACGCTGGGAGCAAGGTCAGTGTTTTATACATATTCCAAAACTAAAGGGAAATTTCATTTTTTTCTCTTTTTGGTTAAAATTGTATATTTTCTCAGAAAAATGCAGTAACAGGTTCCCCTTTCACATTTTTTTAAAAAAAGAATGCCCTATAGAATATATAACCACAAAGGTTTGGATGATAAAATGGGGTAAACCTTTTTTACACTCTTAAAATGATTGAAATCTGAATGAAAAATGAATCACACTGTATCTGCCTGGTTATACTCGTACCTGCACTATTAAATAACCAAAAATATGTTTTCATTTCACTAAATTACAAAAAAGCCCACCAAAATATTCAGCTCCAGGCCCATAGAGATCTTAATCTGGGCCTGCCTGAGTGTGGCTCAGGGTTCCTGCTTTCAGCATTGAAAGTTAACCCTGAGCCACACTCGGGAATACCGCCAGGAAGGTTAATAACTCTATGCTGACAATATAATGAACAGGTAAATGAAATTGCTCTTCAAGATGTTAGAAATACAGTGCAAAGTCCTCAGCAGCCGTGGAATTGAGCGCTTCATATTGGGATCTTTGTCTATAAAGTGCATCCACAGAAACCTTCAAAAGACAAAAGCATATTTAGTGCAATTTTGCTGGAACAATAAAATATTAAACAGGTGAAATAATCTCTACAAGAAATGACATCTCAAAGTCCTGGTTCATCCCCCTTGGTGTGAGTGATATAAGTTGAAATATCCATTTCATCTCCTCTTGGTTGATTTTCTTTAGAAAATCTCCACCTCCCCAATCCTTAACTTTTTAGATAGCTGGTACCGGCTGGATAGAGTAGAGGTAACATCACTGTTCTATAACCTTGGAGACCCAGGTTCGAATCCTGGCCAGAGCACCTCTCCAGTAAGTGTCCTTGGATATATACAGTACATACTTGCCTACCACACCATATTGGTTGTGGAGTCCAGTGGTAACATCCCTGCCCTTCGACTGTGGAGAAGAGAGTAAAGAAAAACAAAAATCGTTCACCACATCCCTCCAATACAACTGGAGAAGCAGGTTCAATCGAATGATCACGTCACTGATCTACAATCAAGGAAAGCCGATTAGATGCCACCACCGAGTGTCCTTGGGCAAGACCCTTAACGATGTGGGTGTGCCTACCTCACAAAATAGTTGTACATCTCATACATTGTAAATTCCCTTGGGAACATGGTTCCCCTGAATCATCATCCATGTGTGGTATTTTAATGTATCAACCCCTTGTACACTGATCTTGTAAAGCGCTGTGGAATATGTGGCGCTATATAAAGGAGGATAATAATCTATACCTACAGTCCCACAGCACTATAAAGAAGCTCACCAACTATCCAAAAAGTGATAAAGGGTTGGAGAGGTGGAGATTTTCGAAAGATCAACAAAGAGGAGATGAAATGGATATTTCAACTTAAATCACTCACACCAAGGGGAACCAGGATTTCTACCTTTTCTTGTAGAGATTATTTTACATTTTATCCAGATATTTTATTAAGGTAACAGAAATAAACGACACATTTTGTCAGAGGGTAGGTCACATGAATAATAGGGATATTATCCGTTATTATAGCGCTCGATTCCACATGTCTCCTGAGGACTTTGCATTTAACTGTTTGCGGTGGAGTTTTTTAAGGGTATATACCACCTATCTGTGGATTATAGCTGCTATTTACAACTCATCACTGCAGTCCACCTTTCCTGTTTCTCAACCCCTCACATCTAGATTGTAAATTCCCACGGGCATAGGGTCCTTATGTCCTCCTGTATCTGGCAGGAATACTGACCTGCCTCCTTTATGTATTGTACAATTGTCTTGTCTTCACCCATTGCACCTTGAACAGCGCTGCGGAATGTGTTGGCTCTTAATAAATAATATTATTTTGGGATTTGTGTGTGTTTTGTTTTTTTTTTCTTTCTGTACACTGCTAATTCATTAGTTTTACCACCCGGTGGCACTAGATACACAACTTTTATTTTGTTCTAAAAAAATAGATTTGTGGACGCACATTTATTCCCATTCTAATCTGCGTCTTGAATTCTCTTTAAGACCCTGGAATCGTGCATCCAAGGTTTGCGAATCATGTGAAGATGGCACAACAGAAAGCAGAAAAGCCTCATGGAGCACTGACACACGCAGAACTACGTGAAGAAATTGTTCTTGTGGCCAATCCTGCTATTGAAATAATTCACAATTACTAATGGCCACTTGTGTATTGAAACTGATAAGCAACTTCTCCCCTTTGCAAACCGGTAGCCAGGCTCTTACAAACATGAGTATGATCAGTTCCAGTTTGCAGATGGGATTTCTTGCTTAATACTTTCATTATGTTGCTATGGTGAAGATTGTTAATTATGAAATCGGCTTATGATTTTTTTGAGTTTTGTATATATATATTTTTTTGTTGTCCTTTACCAAAGCTGCTTTTGGTAGTTTCTGTGGGGAACATACACTACTAAATTAAAAATAATTTTATGTAATTTGTCTGCTAGAAAATAAACAAATGATGCAGGATTTGACATTTTTATTGGTATTTTTCTACGGTTTTATTTTATTTCCTTCATCTTGAGATTTTTTTATTACTTAAATTATATATTCCCTTTTGTTGTGCGGTGGCAAAACTGATTACTATAAAATGAAACACTCTTCAGAAGTTAAAATAAAAGTGTTTACCTAGAGGTAAACAGCTATTACATATTTAGTATTTTTTGAGTATATACAGTTGTGTTCAAAATTATTCAACCCCGAACTGAAATTGAGTGTTTTGGCCAGTTTGACATTGATCTTGATCATTCAGTCATCTTGCTTACAATTAAATCAAAGAGGCACGTGTAGGTCAGACAAATATAACATAACATTTATAATGAAATAACCACAAATGTCTTTTCTGTGCTCACATCATCAGTTTTATTCAACCCCCAAGTGACATTCAATCTTAGTACTTAGTACAACATCCTTTTACAGTTATAACAGCTTTTAAACGTGAAGCATAGCTTGACACAAGTGTCTTGCAGCGATCTACGGCTATCTTCGCCCATTGGTCATGGGCAAAAGCCTCCAGTTCAGTCACATTCATAGGCTTGCGCACTGCAACTGCTTTCTTTAAGTCCCACCAGAGGTTCTCAATGGGATTTAAGTCAGGTGACTGCGATGGCCACTCCAAAATGTTCCAGCCTTTAATCTGCAACCATGCTCTAGTGGACTTGGAGGTATGCTTGGGATCATTGTCCTGATGAAAGGTCCAACGTCTCCCAAGCCTCAGGTTTGTGACGGACTGCATCACATTGTCATCCAATATCTCCTGGTACTGAAGAGAATTCATTGTACCTTGCACACGCTGAAGCTTCCCTGTACCTGCAGAAGCAAAACAGCCCCAAAGCATGATTGACCCCCCCGCCATGCTTCACAGTAGGCAAGGTGTTTTTTTCTTCATAGGCCTTGTTCTTCCTCCTCCAAACATAGCGTTGATCCATGCGCCCAAACAGTTCTAATTTTGTTTCATCAGTCCACAGAACACTATCCCAAAACTTCTGTGGTTTGTCCACATGACTTTTGGCATACTGCAGTCGACTCTTCTTATTCTTTAAAGAGACAGCAAGGGGGTGCGCCTGGGAGTTCTGGCATGGAGGCCTTCATTACGCAGTGTGCGCCGTATTGTCTGAGCTGAAACTTCAGTACCCACATCTGACAAATCTTTTCTCAGTTCCTCAGCAGTCACACGGGGACTTTTCTCCACTCTACGATTCAGGTAGCGCACAGCAGTCGAAGTCAGCATCTTCTTTCTGCCACGACCAGGTAGCGTTTCAACAGTGCCCTTTGCCTTGAATTTGCGAATGATGCTTCCTATGGTCTGTCTTGGTATGTTTAACATCTTTGCAATCTTCTTATAGCCATTGCCCTTCCTGTGAAGAGTAATCACCTCTTCTCTTGTCTTCCTGGACCGTTCTCTTGACTTCACCATGTTTGTAACCACACCAGTAAATGTCTAGAAGGAGCTGAGTATCACAGTCATTTTAAAGCTGCCTAATTGGTGCTTATTATGCTTTATTGCTGCTCCGTGACATCCACAGGTGTTTTCAATACCTGATTGAAAACACTTGAATGAACCTCTGTTCTTCAGAGTGGTAGTCTTTAAGGGTTTGAATAATTGTGTCAATGAAGAATTCACAAAAGAAACATTTACTACTGTATTACAAAACCAATTGATGTCATTTTAGTTGCATATGGTTCTTTAAAAAGTCCTTGTAGGATTTCATTCTGAATACAATTACAAATGTACGCTAAATTCCCTAAAACCCTTTACAGCATTGGGGGTTGAATAATTTTGAACACAACTGTAGGATTTGGGTTAAGTCTATCCTGACAACACAGGAGGGGGAGAGGAGGGTCGTCTAAAAGAAACGATTCATTAAAAATATTTGGATTACTGTTAACTCTGTCTAGTTGGGAGCATAACCTTTGTTCTGCAGCACAGATTCAGTGAAAGCAACTTATACCTTAATGAGTAATATATAACACCTTTAGATGTTACAGTGCTCGGCGCTAAGTAGTGATATATCAAGATTGTATGAAAAGAAGGTTATGTGATCGTGCAGCTCACCATAAGGTGTGTCCCTCACCCTTATAGACCATATATGGAAAAATACAAACGTATTCTTAGGGAGCGCAGACAAAGTGTGTAGGTAGAGTTTCTTGCACAAAGCAGATTGCAGGATGTTTTACTGGGTTCAATATTTCCACTAAAATGAAAGATAAAAAACGATTGCGCAGTACTGTATATACATTGAAGTCAGGTATAGAGGGAAGTTAAACCACTCACAAACGAGGAACCAATAGGTTCGTATAAAATGCAGATAAGCCTCTATGGGGGGCTTCTCCCATCAAGTGGATCTCAGTTGTAGGTAAATGGTATCGTGTCTTAGTTTTCGCAAATGCGGTAACCTCAAAGGAGAAGGAAGATATACATAGCACATACCGTTGACACGTGAGTATATATATATCTCTGACTTGGAATTACTCACGTGTTACTGAGCCTCCCTGCGGGTGGCTCAGTATTCGGACAGAGGACCACTTTATCCGTAGGGGGTCCTGCCCTTAAAGCGGTGGTGATGGAATGGTAGTACGTTCCGGTCTGTCAGGGAAGGCAGCTGTTAAAAATTAAGGGGTAAAAAATATATATATCCGCTTCCAGGTGGTATTCGAAAAAAGGAATTTATTATTAAAAGACAAAAAAAAAAAGTTTAACAGAGGTTAAAAAATAAATAAATAAAATAGGGTAAATAAAACTGGATTAAAAAAAATAAACGAAGAGAAATCCGAGACGCGTTTCCCTCGCTAGCCTGCGAGTTTCATCAGTCGGTAGATCAGTAGTTTCATGTGGGGTTTATTTATAGTCCTTTCAATCCTGCAGTTGAATGCTTTTCAGGTGGTGTGCGTGTCAAAACGCGATGTGCGTTCCAGCGGGACTTTTCGGAGCCCTCTGATGACGTAGGATTTCTTTAGATTTTCGTGCCGAGGTTGTGTGCGCCGCTCTCTATTGCGCATGCGTAGGTCTTTCGTTCTAGAAATACGAGCTCATTTAACAAAGTTCGGTTGGCCGCAAAAAAGACTATAAATACCCAGCCATAAGGACAGACATAGATAGCTTAAGGAAACATTAAACTAAATGAGATAGTATAACATTTAACTTAATGAGATATTGAAGATCTCTTGATTCAATAGTAGGGGAAAGATTTCCACCATAGATTAACAAGAGAAACAGAGAAAAGTAGCAGACTACATACCAAGTGCGTATATTTACGTATACAGAAAGTGACAGACCTCAAAGTCTGTATTTAGTCCGTTAGGGGCTAGAGTGTCTAAATAGTAGATCCATCTCATCTCAGTTTTAATACGTTTCTGATCTATATTAGTACCTCTCCAATCACGTTTAATTTTCTCTATGCCCATAAACTCCAAGCCTTTAGGGCTGCAGTTATGGGTGTCTGAAAAATGAGCAGAAACACTATGTTTTATATATCCTCTAGTAATGTTACATAGGTGCTCATTAATTCTAATGTATAGAGGTCGTGATGTTTGTCCTATATACTTTTTTCCGCAAGGACATTTCAGTAGATAGATTAGGTTCTTAGTATGGCAAGTGATTATATCCTTTATTTTATAATTAGATCCTTTAATGCCTGCGTCGAAGTTTGTTACTACTCTTTTTTTACTTATAGTTTTCCGACCTGATATGCACTGACCACAGCCATAAAAGCCCGGGGTTATTCCAAAAAAGCGTTCTGGTCCCTGTACATCATTGTTTCTAATAAAGCTATGGACTAAATTGTTGCTCAAATTATTACCCCCTCTAAAGATAATTTTGGGTTTTTCAGGTAAAATGCAGTTGAGAATTGGATCATTAGTCAAGACTGGCCAATATTTTTCTATCGATTTTTTTATTAATTTGTTATCCATATTGTAGTCCATAATAAAAGGGATCTCTTTGAATTCTTCATCCTCTCGATGTTTATATTGTAACAATGAATCTCTGCTTAGTTTGAGAACTTCTCTTTTCATTTCTTCTAGGAAAATGCTATTATAGCCTTTCTCCCTAAATTGATCTATGAGTTTCTCCGCCTGGTGGAGATATTGCTCCACATCTGTGCAGTTTCTGCGGATACGCAGGAGTTGTCCTTTCGGAATTGCCTTTAACCATGGGGGATAATGTCCACTGTTAATAGGGATATAGTTATTAACCTGTACTGTTTTAAAAAATGTACGTGTTTTTATTTCATTTTTTTCCACATATATAGTTAGGTCAAGGAAATTGACCTGAATTGGGCTAATATTTGAGTCCAGTTTAATTCCTAATTTATTGTTGTTTAAGTGGGTAATAAAACTTTCCAGATCTTGTTTTTCACCTTGCCAAATAATCAAGACATCATCTATGTATCTTCTATAGAGGACGAGGTTAGGCCCCCAGCCATGCCCTGCCCATACCACACCAGATTCCCAGTGGGCCATGAACAGATTGGCATAGCTGGGGGCGAACCTTGCGGAAAAAAGTATATAGGACAAACATCACGACCTCTATACATTAGAATTAATGAGCACCTATGTAACATTACTAGAGGATATATAAAACATAGTGTTTCTGCTCATTTTTCAGACACCCATAACTGCAGCCCTAAAGGCTTGGAGTTTATGGGCATAGAGAAAATTAAACGTGATTGGAGAGGTACTAATATAGATCAGAAACGTATTAAAACTGAGATGAGATGGATCTACTATTTAGACACTCTAGCCCCTAACGGACTAAATACAGACTTTGAGGTCTGTCACTTTCTGTATACGTAAATATACGCACTTGGTATGTAGTCTGCTACTTTTCTCTGTTTCTCTTGTTAATCTATGGTGGAAATCTTTCCCCTACTATTGAATCAAGAGATCTTCAATATCTCATTAAGTTAAATGTTATACTATCTCATTTAGTTTAATGTTTCCTTAAGCTATCTATGTCTGTCCTTATGGCTGGGTATTTATAGTCTTTTTTGCGGCCAACCGAACTTTGTTAAATGAGCTCGTATTTCTAGAACGAAAGACCTACGCATGCGCAATAGAGAGCGGCGCACACAACCTCGGCACGAAAATCTAAAGAAATCCTACGTCATCAGAGGGCTCCGAAAAGTCCCGCTGGAACGCACATCGCGTTTTGACACGCACACCACCTGAAAAGCATTCAACTGCAGGATTGAAAGGACTATAAATAAACCCCACATGAAACTACTGATCTACCGACTGATGAAACTCGCAGGCTAGCGAGGGAAACGCGTCTCGGATTTCTCTTCGTTTATTTTCTTTTAATCCAGTTTTATTTACCCTATTTTTTATTTATTTATTTTTTAACCTCTGTTAAACTTTTTTTTTTGTCTTTTAATAATAAATTCCTTTTTTCGAATACCACCTGGAAGCGGATATATATATTTTTTACCCCTTAATTTTTAACAGCTGCCTTCCCTGACAGACCGGAACGTACTACCATTCCATCACCACCGCTTTAAGGGCAGGACCCCCTACGGATAAAGTGGTCCTCTGTCCGAATACTGAGCCACCCGCAGGGAGGCTCAGTAACACGTGAGTAATTCCAAGTCAGAGAATATATATATACTCACGTGTCAACGGTATTGTGCTATGTATATCTTCCTTCTCCTTTGAGGTTACCGCATTTGCGAAAACTAAGACACGATACCATTTACCTACAACTGAGATCCACTTGATGGGAGAAGCCCCCATAGAGGCTTATCTGCATTTTATACGAACCTATTGGTTCCTCGTTTGTGAGTGGTTTAACTTCCCTCTATACCTGACTTCAATGTATATACAGTACTGCGCAATCGTTTTTTATCTTTCATTTTAGTGGAAATATTGAACCCAGTAAAAATCCTGCAATCTGCTTTGTGCAAGAAACTCTACCTACACACTTTGTCTGCGCTCCCTAAGAATACGTTTGTATTTTTCCATATATTATACCTTAATGAGTTAGGGAAATCCAAAGCGGGAGAAAGATTTAGGAATAATCAATGTGAAACGGCAGTCGCCAAGGCCAGCAATGTATTGGCATAACAGAAATAGAAGGGTTGGTATAGGCGCAACAAGAGTATATAGAATGTGGAGAGGAACTTAATGTATGTATTGGCATGTATTAGGCTAGTGTCAGACGATTGTCTTTGGAGAGCTGAAGGAACGTCCGTGAGAGTGGACGTTCCTTCCACTCGACGCCCGTCTGGCCACCTTGCTGAGCTCACTCAGTGCGCTCCTCCTATGGAGGATTGCGCTCTGCAGCCGTGTCAACGCATGTCCTAGCGCATCGACGGGGAGGCTTTTGATAACGGACGCTTGTTGCGTGTGCACAAGCATGTGACCGGACCTGTTGCAGCGTCACAACACAGTGACGGACGCCGGTAAGCACGTCAGTACGGGTGCACATAGTGCGCTCGTCTGATGCCAGCCTTAAAGGGGAATTCACTCTCGGGATGAAAACCTAATTTTGCCTCTTGAGTAGGCCGTGCAATTTTGGGCACCTTTTAAGAAATTATATTATGGCGCTAGACAAAGTGTAGAGAGGGGCAACTAAATTAATAAGGGGAATGAAAGGTTTAAGTTATGAGGAAAGACTAACAAGCTTAAACCTGTTTAGTTTAGAGAAATGGCACATGAGAAGGGATCTGATAACTTTATATAAATATATGGGGTCATTATAAACCATTGTCCGAAAACCTATTCATTAATCGGACTATACACAGGACACGAGGTCACCCAATTTAGACTGGAAAGGTTTTCTTTTTACAGTGAGAACAATAACAGGGTTATCCAAAGAGATCCGAATTGCTTGAGAAAGGTAACCGAACGCTGAAAATCAGCGTTCGGTTACCTTTCCTGGCCATTCGGCTATCCAGAGAGCAGGCAATTCGCCAAATACTGGCGAATTGCCTGCACATACGGTGCCTGTTCGGTCCCTGTTCGAGGCAGTGAAATCTCCATAGAGAAGCACTGCTTCGGCTATTCAGAGAACACAAACCAGCAGTGAAAGGTTCCCCTAATGTCCTGCCATTCGGTGGTTTCATTCGGCAAATTTATTCAGGAGAATCCCATAGGCTTCAATGTTAAAAATATTCCCGTTTTAATTCAATATCTAATAAACCGTTCATTATAAAATTCTGCAGCAAAAAGTCTCTTTATTTATAGATTTTTTAGGATACTTTAAGCATTTTTCTGATTTTTTTTTTTTTTTATTAAAAGTCCGATTTTTTTTTTTTTTTTTTTTCAGTTTACTTATTTTTTTTGTAACAGCCCTCTTTATTATCATTCCCTGGACCTCCTGTGAAAATTTCAGACATTTTCGCTCAGTAGTTTCTTTGCAAACAGCGTTTCTTTTTCCCAGATTCATACAAATGGTTTTTCTAATTTATTCACTGCCTCCTCTACGTCACAGCTGCTTCGGCTCTGTGTGATTCGGCTCATGTTCGGCTCCTGTTCGGCTTTTTCAAAGGTTAATCCAGATGTTTTTGCTTGTTTTCAGCATGCATTCGGTTAGTTTTCGTCAGGTTTTCGGCAGCTTTTCCCTGCAATTCGGGGACCCTGTGGTGCTTGCTGAATACACCGCAGGGTCACCGAAATGCAATCGGCAAAAGGAACCGAATTGAAGAGAACGAAAAGTCACCGAACGTGCGGTGACTTTTCGAATCTCTTTGGATAACCCTGTAAAGCTGTGGAATTCTCTGCCTGTTGAGGTGGTTGGGTCAGAAACTCTACAGACTTTTAGGCTAGGGTCAGATGAACGCATTTTTAGCGTCCGTGGAAAAGTGCGGTCGAACGGACGTATTTTTTCACGAAATACGCGTTAGCGGTCATACGATGCGCAGTTTCGTCCGTGATCTGGTACGGATCATCAATAAAACACTTTTTGTGTCTGGACGTTATGTTATCCGGTCATTAGCAGCGTCTGACGTCTCCCAATCACGCAAACACACCGCTATGCGGACGCAGCGCACTCTGTACGTCAGTAGTAGCGGTTTGACGTTCTCGAAAAAATGCGTTCGTTTGCCACTTGCGTTGCACGGATGAACTTTCGTGCGGCCGTTCGTCGTGTGTTCCCCGGCATTGGACGTCATTTGCTGCTAGCACGGCCGTGATTTCGTGCGGCTAAACGCACGTTAAAACTGCGTTCGTCTGACCCTAGCCTTAAACTACCGCCTGGATGTCTTCCTGCAAAAATATTAAATACTAAATATTAAATGGGTAAAAGCTGCTTGATTCAAGGAGAAATCTGACTGCCTTTCCGGGGTCAAGAAGGAATATTTTTCCCCAGTATGTTGCATTTTGGAGTGCATTACAGACTGTTTTTTTTGCCTTTCGGATCAACAGCAGTAAGTGTTGTATGATAGACATGCATCCATCAAGTTCAGCCTGTGTATGTAATAAATGATGTGAGGTGTTTTTTATTTTATATATAAATAAAATTAAAAAGTGGGTCGATACATTTTTATTAGTCTCGTTACATAGACTGGACTGTAATACTGCTGCTGCTGCTAATATTTTCTTCCTACGTTTAAATGTGATGTGAACAGACCTTTCAAAAGACCCATGTGAGAGACGCAAAGTGAGTTCCATGTGGTACTATGGGTATACTTTTTTTTTTTTTTTTCGGTCTCCAAAGGAGAAGTGGTGATGGAGAAGCAACCAATTTTATTGCAAGCTTTGATGAGGTAAAACAGGAATGCCGGGGGTGTTTTATAAAGCTATTCTTTGTGCCGTTAATTGGTTACCTTGCAGTACATGGGAAAAACATACCCTCATGGATTCCTGCACCTCGACCCTGAGGTTTCTAAGTATGCCTTTTGGATGAAGTTACACATTTAAGACTGCAAGTAAGGATTGGGGTATGAACTTGTGAAATGAGTGATAGGGACACAATTCGGTGAGCAGTACGAACACCAGATAATAGGTATAACCTTGCAGTTTTACCTTGTTAAAATAACAGGTGAAATCAATCTTTGTGAGTAACTCTTTGTTCTGTCTTAATAGCTAGTGATTTTGAGCCCTGCTGTATATATTCACCGCGGAGATAGTTCCAGGCAATCAAATCCTGACTTTGTGCCCAGTCATCTTTAGGACCGCAAAAACCAGCATATGCACCAGCTATCTGTACAAAGCATCATTGCCCCAGAAATGACATGTCTCAACTCTTCTGACCTCTGGGACACCTTCAGGGCATCCGTGGAGCTGCAGTCCTTTGCATGTTCAGTCCTTAAAATACTAAAGCAGAGAGCATAACAAGGATCCAGTTCCAATTCTTACAGGGTTATCCAAAGAGATTCGAATTGCTTGAGAAAGGTAACCGAACGCTGAAAATCAGTGTTCGGTTACCTTTCCTGGCCATTCGGCTATCCAGAGAGCAGGCAATTCGCCAAATCCTGGCGAATTGCCTGAACATACGGTGCCTGTTCGGTCCCTGTTCGAGGGCAGTGAAATCCCCATGAAAAAGCACTGCTTCGGCTATTCAGAGAACACAAACCAGCAGTGAAAGGTTCCCGAAATGCCCTGCCATTCGGTGGTTTCATTCGGCAAATTTATTCAGGAGAATCCCATAGGCTTCAATGTTAAAAATATTCCCGTTTTAATTCAATATCTAATAACCGTTCATTATAAAATTCTGCAGCAAAAAGTCTCTTTATTTATAGATTTTTTAGGATACTTTAAGCATTTTTCTGAATTTTTAAAAAAAAAATTAAAAGTCAGATTTTTTTTTTTTTTTTTTTTTCAGTTTGCTTATTTTTTTTGTAACAGCCCTCTTTATTATCATTCCCTGGACCTCCTGTGAAAATTTCAGACATTTTCGCTCAGTAGTTTCTTGCAAACAGCGTTTCATTTTCCCAGATTCATACAAATGGTTTTTCTAATTTATTCACTGCCTCCTCTACGTCACAGCTGCTTCGGCTCTGTGTGATTCGGCTCCTTTTCGGCTCCTGTTCGGCTTTTTCGAAGGTTAATCCAGATGTTTTTGCTTGTTTTCAGCGTGCATTCGGTTAGTTTTCGTCAGGTTTTCGGCAGCTTTTCCCTGCAATTCGGGGACCCTGTGATGCTTGCTGAATACACCGCAGGGTCACCGAAATGCAATCGGCAAAAGGAACCGAATTGAAGAGAACGAAAAGTCACCGAACGTGCGGTGACTTTTCGAATCTCTTTGGATAACCCTGTTAGTTTTGGTATCAGCAGAGAGATTTTATCTTGACCACACCTTGCGAGGGAGACTTTGATGTGAGGATCATTAGGTTGGCATGTTAATTATATTCCTTTTGAACTGATTCAAAACAAGAGCAGTCAAAAACTGTTTAACAACTCTATTAACAATCAGATAGAATTCCTTAATTAGTACTCATGGCTATCACATATCCCCTCTTTCAGGGTTATCCAAAGAGATTCGAATTGCTTGAGAAAGGTAACCGAACGCTGAAAATCAGCGTTCGGTTACCTTTCCTGGCCATTCGGCTATCCAGAGAGCAGGCAATTCTCCAAATCCTGGCGAATTGCCTGCACATACGGTGACTGTTCGGTGCCTGTTCGAGGGCAGTGAAATCCCCATCAAAAAGCACTGCTTCGGCTATTCAGAGAACACAAACCAGCAGTGAAAGGTTCCCCTAATGCCCTGCCATTCGGTGGTTTAATTCGGCAAATTTATTCAGGAGAATCCCATAGACTTCAATGTTAAAAATATTCCCGTTTTAATTCAATATCTAATAAACCGTTCATTATAAAATTCTGCAGCAAAAAGTCTCTTTATTTATAGATTTTTTAGGATACTTTAAGCATTTTTCTGAATTTTTAAAAAAAAAATTAAAAGTCCGATTTTTTTTTTTTTTTTTTTCAGTTTGCTTATTTTTTTTGTAACAGCCCTCTTTATTATCATTCCTGGACCTCCTGTGAAAATTTCAGACATTTTCGCTCAGTAGTTTCTTTGCAAACAGCGTTTCTTTTTCCCAGATTCATACAAATGGTTTTTCTAATTTATTCACTGCCTCCTCTACGTCACAGCTGCTTCGGCTCTGTGTGATTCGGCTCCTTTTCGGCTCCTGTTCGGCTCCTCTTCGAAGGTTAATCCAGATGTTTTTGCTTGTTTTCAGCGTGCATTCGGTTAGTTTTCGGTGAGTTTACGGCAGCTTTTCCCTGCAATTCGGGGACCCTGTGCTGTTTGCTGAATACACCGCAGGGTCACCGAAATGCAATCGGCAAAAGGAACCGAATTGAAGAGAACGAAAAGTCACCGAACGTGCGGTGACTTTTCGAATCTCTTTGGATAACCCTGTTTGTATCTGGATGACATAAGTTAGACCTTTCCTGTCAGGAATCAAATCCATGTTGCAAAATATCTTTAGTTTTGTGACACAATAGTATAATTAAAAGTGTTCTTAAGAATCCTTACAGGAGATATCGCGTTTATCCAAGCTTATATAGGCCAAGGCCAGCAAGGTATTGGTATGCATTAAAAGGGGTGTCTTAATGAAAACATAAGAGGATCTATTCACTAAGCAACAAACTTGCCACCCAATTGCACCGAACGGCGAAGTTCAGCATTCAGGGAAATTCGTCTATTCACTAAACTTTCAATTTGACAAATACAGGCGAATTGATGGCAATCTACGGTGCAGTTTGGCCCAGTTTGGTGATCTTCGGCGGCAACGTAATTGTCCAATAGAGAAGTAATGGTTAATCTATCCACAGAACGCCACAGTGCACTGAAATGCCTTGGTTTTTCGGTGTTTCAGTTTGACCGGTTTAGGCTAGGGTCAAACTAACGCATTATTCGCAGCCAGGGCCGGCCCAAGCCACTGTGCTGCCTGGAGGGAAGGATGAAATGCTGCCCCCCCCAAAAAAAATCAAAAACACGTGACATGAGTGTATCACAGAGCTCCACAGCAATAAAACTCATAGTAATGTGCAGTGTGTATGAGCGTGTTTATCTATAAAGTATTTTACCAGGAAGGATACAATGAGATTTCTCTCGTTTTCAAATATGTCCTGGGTTCAAGAACAGAGCGCAACAGCAATAAAACTCACAGTAACGTGCCTTGTGTATGACCGTATCACAGAGCGTCACATATCCCAGGCCCAATGCCACACACACACACATCTAGCCACACACACACACCCAGCCACACACACACACACAATCCAGCCACACACACACATCCAGCCACACACACACACACATCCAGCCACACACACACACACACATCCAGCCACACAGACACACACATCCAGCCAGTGTTTATTGTAGTGGATCTGGCACAGTAATCACACAGATTTGCATCGGGATCAGGTCAGGTGTCTTCAGAAGAATTAGGTCAATATTTGGGGGTGCACCCTGTACAAATAATATACAAAGTCCCCATGCGTTTGGCCCCCTCTCTTGGGAGATAAAAGTATTGGTGATTGACGGCTTCCTTTTCGCGGCAGACAATGTCATGAAGTTAGCAGCTAGTGCTCATGCCTCTGCCCATGACTAAAATTAACCTCTCAGACCCCATCATTACCAAGATACATTATACATGACCTTGTTGGATGACCCTTGTTGGATTCCGTCTGGCCTGGACCGTTGAAAGTGGCGGGCACTGCCAGCTGCCTCGCTCTTGTGGCTTCAGGGGTGACCGAGGCTCCGGGCCTGGCCTGGCCAAGGCTGCCCCGCTGGAGGGCTTCAGGTGCACGGGCCTGGTCTGCAGAAAGTGGTGGGCTCCGCCTGCCGCCTCGCTAGTGTGAAGGGGCGGGCAGCGGCTCAGCGCCGATCGCATGAAGGGGGTGGGCGCAGCTACGCTCTCGTAAAGGGGCGGGCGCAGCTACACTCGCATGAAGGGGGCGGGCGCAGCTACACTTGTGTGAAAGGGGCAGGCACAGCTACGCTCGCGTGAAGGGGCGGGCACCGGCCAGGTGAGAGGCTTCGCAACCTGCTGGAGGAGGGCCGTGCCGTGTCCAGGCTGGGAACGGAGCTCTATGCCGCGGCCCTTGTCAGGGCATTTTGCCGCCCCTGACTAAGGGCCGCCTGGAGCCGCTGATCCACCCTGCTCCATGGACGGGCCGGCCCTGTTCGCAGCAACCGTCAAAAAGTGCGTCCGAACGCATTGACGTATTTTTTCACAGAGTGCGCGAAAGCAGTCATTCGATGCGCATTTTCGTGCATGTTTTTTTTTACGGATTCTTGCGTCTGGACGTTATGTTGGCCGGACATTAGCAGTGTCTGATATCTCCTAATCACGCACACACAAGCGCACTCTGTAGGTCAGTACTAGCGGTTCTATGTTCTCAAAAAATGCGTTTGTTTGCCACTTGCGCTGCGCTGCCGGACTTTCATGCGGCCATACTTCGTATATTGGTCGTCATTGCCTGTCATTTGCTGCTACTACGGCCGTGATTAAGGCTAGGGTCAGACGAAGGCAGTATTAACGTGCGTTTAGCCGCACTTAATCACGGCCGTGCTAGTAGCAAATGACATCCAATGCCGGGCAGCATACGAAGAACGGCCGCACGAAAGCGCAGCCACGCAACGCAAGAGGCAAACTAATGCATTTTTTTGAGAACGTGATACCGCAAGTACTGACGTACAGAGAGCGCTGCGTCCGCTAGCGGCATGTGTGCATGATTAGGAGACGTGAGACGCTGCTAATGTCCGGCCAACATAACGTCCAGACGCAAAAAGTGTTTTATTGATCGTACAAAATCACGGCCGAAAATGAGCATCGTATGACCGCTATCGCGTATTCCGTGAAAAAATACGTCAATTCGTTCGAACGCACTTTTTCACGGACAATGCGAAAAATGCGTTCGTCTGACCCTAGCCTAAGTGCGCCTAAATGCACGTTAAAAATGCATTAGTCTGACCCCAGCCTTAAACAGGCAAATACTATAGGTTTCAATGTAAAAAAGTTATATCGTTTGAAATTTATTTTATAAAACCTTTTCAGCAAAAAGACTTTTTATTTTTTTAGAACACCGTTTTGTATCTTTTTAGATTAAATTTTTGTTTCCCAATTCTTTTAAAAGGTGTCTTTTTTTAGTCCGTGTATCTCTATGTATGTAGCCTGGACTGTCATACATTTCAGCACTGTACAGAGAATAGTACAAATGAAAATACAACTGCCAATACGTTGAACCATATAACACATAAAGTTGCTTGTAGTGAATGGCTGTCCAAAAAAACCAACACTGATTATTAGTTGGGGTCAAGGACAAAAGCCATGCTTAATAAGGTTAGGGACAGTTGGAAAAGGCAAAAGATGGTTGAGGTGTGCTGGAACATACTGTCGGCTTAGGCCTGTATTTAGAGAAAAGAGTAGTGATGTCCAGTTCATGAATGAATCGTTCGTTTGAACCGGTTCTTTTCAGCGAACTGGATGAATCGATTCAAACAGTTCACGGAGTTAACACACAGCAGGCAGCAGAGGTAATCATGTGACATCAGCTGCTGCTGGCTCAACTCTGCAAGGATTGGCTCTGGAAATGATTTGTTCAGTACACGATTCACTGATTCAAAGAGTTCGTTACACCGGTTCTGTAACGAGAGCCGAGGTCCAATATTTTCCCTCGGCCACCGTGGTTCGTTTGCCTTCTCCAGTTCCCGGATTCTCCCCTTAGCCCGCAGTACTGGAACAATGTCAGATCTTAATTTCTCCCAATAAATCCTCACTGGCTCCAGCAGCCGTCGGCGATCTGGATGGATTGAGGCCATCCTGAGCTCTGCCAAGAGAGAGTTGAATGTCTGGGAGACGAGTGGTCTCTGCTGCCCAAGTCCATTGGTCCCTCTTACCCATGGACCAGAACAGGCAGGGGCACTAGCAGGGAGGAAAAGCAGATGCCAGCAAGATGGCTACTGACCGCTAGTAGTAGGAGGACGCCAGTCCAGCTGATCGGCGCCTCGGTGGACCCAGCAAAGTTCCAACAGGCACCAAACAGGCAGGAAGTATTCACCAGGAGGTAGAACAGGTAGCGGGTGGGATCCGTGCGGTGCAGAGGAGATCACATGGAGCACGACCAGAGTAAGCCTCAAAAATGGCCAACAGCCGCAGTGATGGTAACAAAGGCGCGGCCTCAACCTGGGTCACAGGTCCGGAGGGGGGAGCAAAGCAGGCTAAGGAATGCAGCACCCGCCAGTTGGCGACAGAGGGATGGCAGGAAGACAATCTCCGGAGCAGAAATCGCCACAAAAATTCGAACGCGTCTGCTCCCTTCTGCAGCCGGCCACACCACCCCAACAGAAGTTTTATTATAACTGGAGTGCAGATAATTTTTGATTTACCTTTGTCCTTATCTGAATTAAAATTTTGTGACCTTAAATTTGCCCCCCGATTTCAGCATACAGTGCCTTTGTTTGAATTTTGCTTAACTAAGTGTGCCACCCCTCTCCTCTTACATTGTAAGCTGTTGAGCAAGGTCCTCTCTCCTACTGTTCTCTGTGTGTCTAACTTGTTTGTATATCTTTTGTTATGACCAGCCCATTGTATAGTGCTACGGAACTTGTTTTTAGAGTAATTTTTTTATTCTGTAACAGACCATTTTATTATTATTTATAGGACCTTTGTTATTATTTTCATGCATGCCTATTGCTAGTTTAAACACCTTAAAAAACTGAATTTATTTTTACCCCCAGTTTGGTGGCGTTTGGCAGCTGATTGTCTATTTTTTTGGTGGCGTTCGGCAGTGTGTTCGGCGAATTGACGGCTGCTTTTGGCGGTCTGTTCGGCACATCGGCAGCTGCGTTGAGCAGATTGGTGGATCCCTTCAGCACGCTTCGGGGACCCTGAGGTGAATGTTGAATTCACCGCAGGTTCGGCGAACTGAACTCGTTGAAGTGCGCTGAACGAGAGAGCACTGAAATTTCGGTGGTCTCTGAAAAACCCTTTAACCATTACCATAACAACAGGGTTGGAAAAAGGCCATACATGGGTCCCCCGGCCGGTTCGAAAGAGGCCCAGGCACCTGGTGTCATCTTTCCTAATGAACTATTCATAGGCTGTCACCACCTTATGCTAGTCCTGCTAAGAGAGTAGGAAGTAAAAATCTAAGAACTCTAGGTCATCATAAAAATATGCCTATCCAAAATTGCACACGTTTGTCCTCTTGGAATTCTTAGAATTCCTTCTAATACAGATTAATTATAATTACTAGGGATGCACCGATACTAGTTCCGGGACCTGCACGAGTACTTGGGACCAGCACGAGTACCTACCGGGACCTGCACGAGTACCTACCGGGACCTGTACGAGTACTTGGTACTCGTGCAGGGGACCCCGATACCTAAACCGATACCGGAAGCCAGCGCTGGGCTGGCTTGCCGGCTGGTTTCGTTGGCGCTCTGTCAGGCTCCTCCGGCGTCTTCTTTCTTTGAGCGGCGGCAGGCAGAGGTTGTAGCCCGGCTGCTCATTGAGAACCACGTGCACAGCCGCGATCTCGTGAGATTGCGGAGTCCACGTGACTGCGGCTGTGCACGTGGTTCCCAACGAGTGGCCGGACTACAGTATCTGCCTGCGGCCGCTCGAAAATGGAAGACGCCGGAGGAGCCTGACAGCGCCGGAGGAGCCTGGTTGGGTGAGCGCGGGGGCAATAAGAGCTGGGGGCACTCTGAGCTGGGGGCCATTATTATTATTATTATTCTTTATTTATAAAGTGCCAGCATATTCCGGAGCGCTGTACAATTGGCACAGTTTAGACAGGGTTACAATACATTTAACATTTGACAAACAGTACATATGAGCTGGGGCAAATATGAGCTGGGGGCACTCTGAGCTGGGGGCACTCTGATCTTGGGGCACTCTGATCTTGGGGCACTCTGAGCTGGGGAAAATATGAGCTGGGGCAAATATGAGCTGGGGGCACTCTGAGCTGGGGGCACTATGAGCTGGGGCACTGAGTTGGGGGCACTATGCGCTGGGGCAATGTGTGAGCTTGGGGCAATATGTGAGCTGGGGGAATTTTATATGAGGTCTGTTCTTATTGAAATGCGGTCACATGACATTAAATACTGTATGTGCAGCCATGATACCCATATGGTCTGTATGATACAATGATTTTGTTGCACTTATTGTGTACTTGAGTTTGCCTTTTATTATGCGTTCTCACAAGTTTGTGAAATGATTGCATTGTCTGACTTTATGGCTTCAATAAACTTAGCATTGTCAAAAAAGGAAAAACCAACATAAATTATAACAAAAGTTGGTGGTTTTTCACCTCCATCCAGCTCTTGTTTGTTGGTGTGTGCGTGTGTGTGTGTGAGTGTGTGTTCAGTGGTTGAAAAAACTAATTGTTGGCGTGATCAATACAATCTGACTGTAGGACTCCTTTCCAAATCTGCAGCACTAAAGTATTGTATTTTCTACTTTTAATATGTAGGAACAGTCCAATGAAAATTAACATTTTATAAGGTTATACACAGTGCTCTCTTGATAAATAAGATCGAAGGCTGTGAAAATTTGTGTTTATTGTTGAATCTTTTTATCTTTTGTTTATGAAAAAAATATGCACAAACATACCCTACTCTCTGATATCACGATTGCAAACCTGGTTTAAAAAAAAGTTTAACGTATGGCACATTTATTGGCACCCCTATGAATGTGGCATGTATTCCTATTGATAGTTTACATTTTAGTACATCAGGATTCTATGAATATGGTAACATGTATTTCAACAATGTATTTATGTTTCACAGGGATATACAGATGCATGAGGCCGTGCAAACTCAATGGACCAATTTAAGGGAGTAACGGGACAGCCCGTAGCGACGGGACGGGCTATTGAGTAAAGCCAGCAATGGCTCAGGAAGTATCTGTAGACCGATAGCGCGTGAAAGTAACATAAAAACTGAGGACCACAAAACAGTTACATGCCCACATTCCCACCACATATGATGAAACGTTCCGCAATGGCCACAACCTCTAGTATAGAGGCCAGACAAACCCGGGTAAATTCTTTGTAGTCTAGCAGGGTCCAGGTACCATCTGGAAAGAAGTTTGTAACAGTTCTCTTTAACCAAGGTACAGGTGGTTATCCCCATAGAGGACTCCATCAACGCCTCCCACTCCTCCAGAGGAATAGGGCGACCATCATCCCTCTCCCACAGCTGTTGATATGGACATGGTCTATCAAGTGATGGGGAAAGGAGCAGTGCGTAAAGTAGAGAGATCGCCCCAGCCGTACTCAAGCTCCTCATCGCTAGGCTTTCAAACGGTGTGGTGGTAGGGATGCCTGAGGTTAAACAATTGTGGACGGGGGGGGCGGAGCTAACTGTGAAGGCAAGCCGTGGCGTTTTGAAAGAGCTCCGTGAATGATAAGGACTTTATTGCTATTTTTACACCTCTTGCCCTGCACAGTGATTGATCTGGCTGGCTTTGAGGGGGTTGGAGTGCCCTTTGATCCTTGCCTGTCCCCAAGTTGCGTATCCCATGGAGGATTCCACCGGTGACGAGACTCGGGCCTAGTGATCGCGGCCATCTTGGAAGCCTGCGTGTGCCTGCTGGAGTTTTGGTGGAGACCTGCCACGTTCTATCTGCAAATCCTGCATTATGCCTACCAGCCATGTGCCAAAGGGGGGTCCCAAACATCGAGACATTCGTGACTCTTTGAAAGGTGGGTCTGCTTGTGCGGGAGTGCTGGTCCCCACCTCTCTCCCCCGGGATATAGATCTTCTGGCGAAGAGGACAGCTCTTGGTCTCTCGGAGGTACCTCCGGGATGTCGTGGCTTACTCCACAATCCCAGGCATCGGACTCCCGGCCCCTCTCTGCTGCTGCAAAGAAGCGGGCGCAAAAAAAGCGGAAAGCCGCACAAATGGCTGCTATGAATACCTCGGTGGCCGCTGGGGCATTATCTGATGGGGATTCGGCCGAAGATCGCCAACTTTCCGCCTGCAGTAGCGTGACTTCAGAAAGACGGGGTGTGAGGGTGGAAGGGACTGGGCCTAGGCCGACTGGACCACGAGAGGCTCCTGCTCCATCCCAGCCTAGTGAGGTGGACGATCACCTCCCCTCTACGAAAGGTGACCTTTGCAGATTTCTGGATGAACACCGGGAACTTCGAGAGGTAAGGAAGCCGGAGGTGGAAGTGGTGCGTGTACAGGTAGCAGAGGTGCAGGCGATGACCTCTGAGATTAAGTTGGACCATACCCATCTATCTGACCAGTTTGTAGGTCTTCGGTCTCAGGTGGAGCTCCTGCCCCGTTCGGTGGAGATGTTGGAAACCAGGCACCGTCGTTGAAACATCAGGGTCCGAGGTATTCCGGATTCTGTCTCTTCGGAGGAGCTGTCGCTGTATGTTACCCGCCTCGCTCTCCAGGTCTCGGGTCTTCCCCCAGATACTCCTGATGTGATTGGAGCGGTGTTCTGGGTTCGGAGACCTGCGACGGCCACTAAGGGGGCACCCCGGGATGTGGTGGTGGCTTTTCGGGATGTAGTTCTCAAAGTGAAGATAATGTCTACCCCTGGAGCGAGGGATCCCGTGCAATTTGAAGGCTCTACGCTGGCCTTATACCATGACCTCCTGTTCCAGACTCTGCTTGCCCGCTGGTGATTTAGAGAGGTGACATCCGTCCTTTGTCACAGAGGGATCCGCTATTGCTGGGGCCTTGCAGGCACGCTAGTGGTGACACATGCCAATGTGCCCTACACGATCACTGACCCGGCGACTGCTTGGTCGGACTTGGCTGCCACGGGCCTCTCGCCGGATCCACCGGAGCTTAAGTCAGACTGAGCACTGTTATTTTTTCTCCCCCCCCCATGCATTTTCTTTTCGTTTACGAGTTTTCTGGTCTTTCCCTGGTTCTTGCACACCCTTTCGGGTCCTTTTTTGACCATATGGATTGGATCCGATATGTGTTTTGGTTTATTTTTACTTTACTTTTTTTTTTTTACTCTGCATTAGGACTTGACACTTTTTGCCTGGCTCGTTGGTGGTGCAATGCAAATTTTGATATGACTACTCGTATGCTGCTTGGCAGGCCTTGCGCCGCCATATTTCTTCTATGTTTGATTTCATGATTATCTTTGTATTTGTAATTCTCTAAATAAAGAATTAAAAAAAACCAACAACAATTGTGGACAAAATGACGTAATTGAGTGTAACGGTGAAATTCCCTCAACGGAACATCATAAGATTCTCTGTAGTATTCCCAAGAGGGAAATTTCCCTTGAAAGAGCACTGAGCCCAGTGTCGTGAATCCCTTATTCTGCCACCACTGAAACGCTCGTCCCGCTCTCCCAGACCATGACGGCAGTGGCGTAGCGTGGGGGGCCTGGGGGGGCCGTGGCCCTGGGCGCAGTTTTCTTAGGGGCGCATAATTTCAAAAGAAATTTGCGCCCCTAAAACTTGAGGCCCGTACTGACCCGCCGGGCCCTCGGGCGCCGCCCAAGGGCCCGCAGGTTGAGGGGACCCAGATGCGGGGCAGCGGGAGTGCCTGCCCGGTCCTGAACAGTGAGTCCGTCCGTGTTGAAGGGGAGGCGGCTGCGTGCAGGCACAGCTGGTCACGTGGTCCGGCTAATCAGGTGGTAATGAGTCTCTGTACCACCTGACTGGCCAGACCGCGTGACTTGCGCACGCACGCAGCCGCCTCCCCTTCAACACGGACGGACTCACACGCTGTTCAGGACCGGGCAGGCACTCCCGCTGCCCGGCATCTGGGCCCCAACCCCTGCTGAATCCGGAGCTGGGGCAATATCCAGGTGAGAGCTGGGGCAAATCCATGTGTGAGCTGGGGCAAATCCATGAGCTGGGGCAAATCCATGAGCTGGGGCAATATCCATGAGCTGGGGCAATATCCATGAGCTGGGGCAATATCCATGAGCTGGGGCAAATCCATGAGCTGGGGCATATCCATGAGCTGGGGCAAATCCATGTGTGAGCTGGGGCATATCCATGAGCTGGGGCATATCCATGTGTGAGCTGGGGCAAATCCATGAGCTGGGGCAAATCCACGTGTGAGCTGGGGCATATCCATGTGTGAGCTGGGGCATATCCATGTGTGAGCTAGGGCAATATCCATGTGTGAGCTGGGGCATTATCCATGTGTGAGCTGGGGCAATATCCATGTGTGAGCTGGGGCAATATCCATGTGTGAGCTGGGGCATATCCATGTGTGAGCTGTGGCATATCCATGTGTGAGCTGGGGCAATATCCATGTGTGAGCTGGGGCAATATCCATGTGTGAGCTGCGGCAATATCCATGTGAGAGCTGCGGCAATATCCATGTGAGAGCTGCGGCATATCCATGGGAGAGCTGGCTGCGGCAATATCCATGTGTGAGCTGGGGCAATATCCATGTGTGAGCTGGGGCAGTATCCATGTGTGAGCTGGGGCAATATCCATGTGTGAGCTGGGGCAATATCCATGTGTGAGCTGGGGCAGTATCCATGTGTGAGCTGGGGCAATATCCATGTGTGAGCTGGGGCAATATCCATGTGTGAGCTGGGGCAGTATCCATGTGTGAGCTGGGGCAGTATCCATGTGTGAGCTGGGGCAATATCCATGTGAGAGCTGGCTGTGGCAGTATCCATGTGTTAGCTGGGGCAATATCCATGTGAGAGCTGGCTGGGGCAATATCCATGTGAGAGCTGGCTGGGGCAATATCCATGTGAGAGCTGGGGCAATATCGATAACGTGTCCACAGGTTGGGGGGGCGCACAATTCTTGGCTGGCCCCGGGCGCTTACAATCCACGCTACGCCACTGCATGGCGGAAAAAGGGGGTTATCCCTCAAAGGAATCATCCCAGAGCCCGGTGTAGTAAGAGACGCCCGAAATTTAACCTTGGACCACAAATTGAGTGAGTGAATAGAAGTAGGCAATAATCGCTTCCGTTCAGTCGAGGAGATCTGTCTCCAGGGCAGCTGTGATAAGCAAGCCGGAGAGGCACACCTGGTCTCAATATCTACCCAACAGACTCTGCCTTGTCCCGAGGACCATTGAAGGAGCCGAGTTAGTTGCACCGCCTCATAGTATAGTGTAAGATCCGGGACTGCCAGGCCCCCACGCTGTTTCAGTCGGCACAAAACGGTCCTGGAGACTCTTGGTTTTTTCCCCTGCCAAACATAGCGATAGAAGGCCGATTGGACGACAGGTAACATGGTCATAGAAGGGGCACGGGTAGTGTGCGAAAGAGGTATAGAAGCTTTGGGAGGGCCGTCATCTTAAGAGCGTATATGTGCCCCATCCAAGAGATAGAGTAGGAGGACCACTGACGGAGTAAAGATTTGATATGTTTAAACATGTCGGGATAATTGGCTGCATATATTTGGTTGGGGTGAGAAATAAGGTAGACACCCAAATACTGAATGCGGTGAGGACACCACCTAAAGGCAAATGTGCTTTTAAGAAGTTGTGTCATGTCTTGAGATAGCGAAACGTTAAGCGCCTCCGATTTAGAAATATTTATTTTATAGCCAGAGAGGGCACCAAAGGAAGAAAGACAACTATATAAATTTGGTAGCGAAATTTGGGGTTGGGTTATTGTGAGAAGGATGTCATCTGCAAAGAGGCCCAATTTATATGATGCGTCACCCACCATGATCCCTGTAATGTCTGGTTGCTGACGTATTTGCTCGGCCGGGGGTTCCAAGCAGAGGGCAAACAAGAGTGGGAACAAAGGGCAGCCTTGCCGCGTACCATTAAGAATAGGTAATGGTTTTGACTTCCCTCCCATAGTTGTATCTGAAGCCGTATGAGACGCGTACAGTGCCTGAATGCTTTGAATCATAGTAGCTCCGAGGCCGAACCGATGTAGAACTTCCCATAGATAGGTCCAGTCTACGCGGTCAAAAGCCTTCTCGGCATCGAGAGAAAGCGAAAGGGCAGATTTTTGAGTAGTATGTGCTACTGAGATTAAGTCAACCGTACGTCGAATGTTATCCGGAGCACCTCGGGAAGAGATAAAAACTACTTGATCTGAGTGCACTAAAAACAGTAGGTGGCGACTCAAGCAAGTAGCTTCGCAAATTTTTTTATGTCCACGTTAAGTAGGGATATTGGGCGGTAACTAGCACATGCAGAAGGGTCCTTCCCCTCCTTCAGGATTACAACAATGGAGGCCTCTAACAGTTCTTGAGGTGGCGCTTTGCCTTTCAGGAATACATTATGCATGTTAACTAATAAAGGGGCCAACTGAACGCTAAATTTTTTATAATAGAGGGGACTAAACCCATCAGGGCCCGGGGCATTAGATGGTTTAAGATCCTTTAAGAGTGAAAGAACTTCCTCTGTAGTAACCGGGGAGGCTAATTCGCTGGCCTGTTGCGGAGTTAAAGAGCGGAGGGGGAGTTGGTCTAGGTAAGATCTAATCTTATCTAGGCGCATGCGCATCTGGAGCTGCCGTGGTCCCATCATAAAGAGTAGCATAATATTGCGCAAAAGCGTCTGCAATAGAAGCCGGGTCTACCGCGGGAATATTCCCAGGGCGGTTAATTTTCGCAATGGAATTTTCTTATTTTGTAGCTTTTATTTTTTTTTGCTGCTTTATTAATCTCCTTTGTGTAATTGCACTTGCATATTTCCAAAATCATTATTTTTCCTCTAAAGAACATACACAGGGTTATTCAGAAAGGTGAACACCAGGAGAATGACTGGAAAAGTGAAAATTCTAGGTCAAAATAGCCAAACCAGAAAAATTCTCCTATTTATCTCACTTTCTAAATTTGGTCTAAATTGTTCATTCTCCTGGCAATTCTCCTGGTTCTCACCTCTCTCTGAATAGCCCTGATAATGTAATCCTCACATCTGCGTGCAGCTCTGATAGCTGACATGCACTCTAATAATTTCTGGTATATACAGGCTAAACTATTTACAATGTTATGTACAATTCCCTTTAGATACACTATCAGGGTTATTCAAAGAGATCCGAATTGCTTGAGAAAGGTAACCGAACGCTGAAAATCAGCGTTCGGTTACCTTTCTTGGCCATTCGGCTATCCAGAGAGCAGGCAATTCGCCAAATCCTGGCGAATTGCCTGCACATACGGTGCCTGTTCGGTGCCTGTTCGAGGGCAGTGAAATCCCCATAAAAAGGCACTGCTTCGGCTATTTTTTTTAACTTTACTTATTTTTTCTGTAACAGCCCTTTTTATTATCATTCCTTGGACCTCATATGTAAATTTCAGACATTTTCGCTCAGTAGTTTCTTTGCAAACAGCGTTTCACTTTTCAAACATTCATACAAACTGTTTTCCTAATTTATTCACTTCACTCTGTCTGTGGTCTCGGATTTCTCGGCTTTTTTCGGTGGCTTCGCTGCAGGTGATCGGCTCCTGCTTGGGTTTTTCCGTGGTTTTCGGCAGGTTAATCCAGATGGTTTTGAGGGTTTTCGGCGTGCATTCGGTGGGTTTTGCGGTTCATTTTCGTCAGGTTTGCGGCAGCTTTTCCCTGCAATTCGGGGACCCTGTGGTGCTTGCTGAATACACCGCAGGGTCACCGAAATGGGATCGGCAAAAGGAACCGAATTGAAGAGAACGAAAAGTCACCGAATGTGCGGTGACTTTTCGAATCTCTTTGAATAACCCTGTATATTGCCAAAAGTATTCGCTCACCCATCCATATTTGAGTCAAGGCAGGTGAGCGAATACTTTTGGCAATATAGTGTATTTTTGCTTTAGCAAATGTTTTCATAGAGCTAAATTCCAGTGATTTCTTTAGTACAGTCTACATATCCTGTAATCAGACAGATACAGGGGTTGTTCAAGAAAACTTTCAATGACCCATCAACTCAACAAACATTAAATTCCTTACGATCCCTTCTAAGACATACAGGGTTATTCAGAGAGCGTGAAAAGCAGGAGAATGACTGGAGAATGAAAAATTCTAGGTCAAAATAGCCGATTTGGAAAGTGAGATGAAAGGGAAAATTTTTCTGGTTTGGCTATTTTGACCTAGAATTTTTCATTCTCCAGTCATTCTGCTGCTTTTCACGCTCTATGAATAACCCTGATAGAATAGAATATGTTTAGTCTCTTATTTAAAGAACAGGATAGCCTTGACTACACTTAATTATAATATGCAGGTAGTGGTTTTTCCAGTTCCAATTTTTGTTTCCAATGTATGTCCAAAAATATAATATTATTGCTTAAAGGGACACTCTAGGCAACATGACCACCTAAGCTATTTTAGGTGGTCATGATGCCCGGAGTATCCTGCCCTCTGTCCCCCCTCCCTCCGCTCAGCGGTTCAGCATAAAATGCTGAAAACATCTGAGAGAGGCGGAGGAGTTTACTCCGCCCTCCCAGCTGTCAGTCAGCAGAGCGGGAATCATATTTCCCGCTTCTGCCGACTTTTGCCGAGTAGGAGACGTCATCGCACTTTCAGCGCGATGACGTCTCCAACTCACCGCAGAAGCTGGCGGCTCCCTCTGAGGGTTAGTGTTGCGCGCATCTTCTTGCGCGCAACACTAATCCTCAGAGGGAGCCGGGAGGAAGCCTGCCGATTGGCTGGCTTACGTGAGAGGCGCGCATGCGCGCTTCTCACGTAAACCAGAAGGCAAGTCGGATGGAAGAAGGACGGGAGCGGAAGAGGAGGGAGGTGAGTATAAAAAAAAAAAATGACGCCGCTGGAAACAAGAGGATTTTAGGGTAAGTATTACAGTTACAAAAACATAAACAAAGAAAACCTATTTATTAAGGGAATATGGATAGGTTAGGATTAAAAAAAGGGGGGTGATTTTTTTAGTAGAGTGTCCCTTTAACAGATAAATAGCTACACAGGTTACAACACGTCTTGGAGTAGCAAGAGGAGAAAGTGTTCGAAACCCAGTACTAATTACTAATCCTCATGCCACCATTACTGTTCAACTGGGAAAGCAGAATATACAAAAATACATTGGGTATTATCCCATGGCAAAAAAAAAATCTCATATTTGATATAAATCTTCATATTTCAATAAAACAATATTATCCTTCAGTATCCACAACTGTTTTGGATGGACCCAGCAGAATAAGCAGTTTTTCAGGAAAATTGTTGTGGATCCCGAAGAATAATATTGCATTTTACTGAAATATGAAAAGATCTGGTGTGATGTCTTAAAAAAAATGCATGGATCAAGCGGGACCGGACATTTTTTTTTATGAAAAAGTGAATGGATCCAGTAGAATCCAGCAATTTTGTAGGAAAAAGGTTATGCATCCTGAAGGATAATATTGCGTTTTATTGAAAAATGCAAAGATCCGGTGTGATTTCTAGAAAAAAAAAAAAAAATGAATCTGGTACGATACGGCACATTTTTAATGAATAAGCTCACTAATCCATTAGATTCTGGCAATTTGTCGGGAAAAAAATTGTGCATCCTGAAGAAAAATATTGGGCACTTTTACGATCCTCACGCTAAAACGGGGACGCTAGGGAGAAAAACCTGCACCTGCAGGTTTCTCCTTAGCGTCCCCGTTTTAGCATGATACTATGATGCAGGCGCCAGTGGTGTATTTAGGTTTTGTGCTGCCCTAGGCCTGACTAAACTCTTGCGCCCCCCTAATTTAAATGTGAAACACCCCTTCCTGTCAAGGTCACAACTCTTCCTGGTTAAACCCCACCCCTCCTCTTTTGGCTCCACCTTTTACTCTTAGAGTTCCGCCTCCTCTCTGTATATTAAAAATGGATACCGAGTGCCTACTTGTATATTTTGTATACCATTTCAAATGTTGCATCTATTGAGATAATCAAATGAAATTATGAAATGTTTAAATTCAACTATTTTTACAAAGATCAGCCATGCATGTCAAGTATACTGGATCACAGCCGCTCTAATTGGTTGAACAATAAAACCCACAGAAATGTGCACTGTGTATGAGTGTATCGCAGAGCTGCACAGCAATAAAACCCACAAAATGTGCACTGTGTATGAGTGCATCACAGAGTTGCACAGCAATAACACCCACAGAAATATGCACTGTGTATGAGCATATCACAGAGCTGCACAGCAATAAAACCCACAGAAATGTGCGGTGTGTATGAGTGTATCACAGAGCTCCACAGCAATAAAACCCACAGAAATGGGCGGTGTGTGTGAGCGTACCCCAGAGCTCCACAGCAATAGAACTCACAGTAATATGCAGTGTGTATGAGCGTATCACAGAGCTGCACATCAATAAAACCCACAGAAATGTGCAGTGTGTATGAGCGTATCACAGAGCTCCACAGCAATAAAACCCACAGAAACGTGCACTGTGCATGAGCGTATCACAGAGCTCCACAGCAATAAAACCCACAGAAATGTGCAATGTGTATGAGCTGTACAGCAATAAAACTGTCATTTAATTCCCAATGCCCCCCACTCTTCATTTCATTACAACCCCTCCACTCATTTCATTACAATCCCTCCACTCATTTCAATACAACCCCCCTACTTATTTCATTACAACCCCCCTACTTATTTCTTTACAACCCCCACTCTCATTTCATTACAACCCCCCACACTCTCATTTCATTACAACCCCTCCACTCATCTCATTTCATTACAACCCCCCCCCCACTCTCATTTCATTAAACCCCCACTCTTTTGGGCAACTTCCACTGTTGTCCAAAAGAATCCTGATAAAACTCCTGGTTTTCAGATTTGGAAACATAGCTACCAGAATGATCACCACCTTGGAGTGGTTGCTGAGCCTGAGTTCTGATTATTGGTCTGGCGCCGCTTGGAATCTGGCTGGTTGTACCCATCAGCTTTGCGCTTTCCTGGCTCTTACATTTCCACCGCGGCCACCCCTCGCACCACGTACCCCGCGGCCTCTTTGTTGCTGGGCATGGTGAACCTTAGGGCTGGGACTGGGTCCTTCGAGCCACCTCTTTCCTCCGCGGCATCAGCATTATGGTAGAGCCCTGGGAGGAAGTGATGTTAGAAGCTGCACGTGACAGTGGAAGCCCTGCAACGCTCAGCGGCGGGGGTTTCAG
Source organism: Leptobrachium leishanense (assembly GCA_009667805.1). Classification (NCBI taxonomy): domain Eukaryota; kingdom Metazoa; phylum Chordata; class Amphibia; order Anura; family Megophryidae; genus Leptobrachium; species Leptobrachium leishanense. The sequence goes on along the minus strand of CM019069.1, from coordinate 103,001,776 downwards.
CCCCCTGGAAATTGACACCCTAGGCCTAGGCCTTGTCGGCCTAGGCCAAGATACACCACTGGTAGGCACTAGAAAAGCTGCCTGCATCGTAATCCAGCGCTAAGACCTGGGATGCACGCAGCAGCGCTAAGTGCCGCCGTGAGCATCCCCTCCTTGGAGTCCATAGGACTCCATTGAGGCTGATGCTGCCAGTCACATAATCTGCAGAATCTCACCTCGTGAGATCCAGCAGGTCGGCACAGTGATCCGCAGAGGGAGACTGGGGGGACGGTTGGAGGTTGGAGACGCCGCTCTCGCCGCGGGATGGAAAGTGATTATTTGGGGGGTTTTTGGCTGGTGCTGACAGATTCTGCAGCAGTGGAATCCGGTAGCACCAGGTCCTGGCTGTGGTTAACTTTTGGGTTACTCACCTCACTTGTGGGGTGTACAGAATGGAGATACAAGGGTCCAAAGGACCCCTGCTTCTTTCCGCAACAGTGTTGCAGATTGTAAGATGAACCAATACGAAAGAACGCATTGCGTCATCACCTCCACATTTGTTATCGGTATAGAAAATGAGAAGGTGAGTTAGTGCAGTGGCATAGTTTACTTTAGAAGTAAAAACAAAACAATGCTTCTGTTTCTAGAAAAAAATGAAGATTTTAGTATTTTCTTTATTTTTAATTTTACTTACAACATGTCATATTTTATGGTATCATTGAAAAGACCAGACTGAATGATGCCTCCTATGACCCTGAAACAACTTATTTTACTGGAGATACAGGGGTATTAACCAATGCTTATGCAGTGATACAATCAATATTCATGTGATTTATCATGAACCAGATAAGGAACATCCAAAATATCTATGTAAGGGGTCAAAGATGAACCCTTCACCCAACATTAGGGTGTGCCTGAGCACACCAGGCACTCTATCACTTATTTTTGCAATACTCTGCCATTCGTAAGGCCTCTTCTCACCTGATCTATCCTAACCAATGCACAACTCCACAAATACTGTACATTCTCTATAACTCTACACACACAGATATGGATCCACTCAGTACAAAACAAAAATAGAAGTGTATCCATATAAAAGTCAGACGGTATGCATAAATTAATCTTCCAGGCAATATTACATCTTCTGATGCTTGCGTAGGCGAGAGCGGAGTAAGTTCAGCAGGCCTTGGTGAACATTTATAGTAATAGTAGCCATATGCAATAATTGCTGCAACAACAAAGCACACACACCATATTATCCCTTACTATCTCTGACATAGAATTCTGTAAGAGAGCCTTTTCCTTCAATGATAATGGCTCTCTTTGTCTCGAGCTATTCACCAAAGCAGGATATTCCAGTTCTACTGAAGCTCCCAGGTAAGCTGTGAACAGTTCCCAAGCATTTCACAGCAGTTGATCATAGGGTCCTAGACTTGTAGTAGGCAGGGTTGACCGAGCTAGTGTGGATTTCAGATACCATCCAAGTGCCAGAACCATAGTGGACCCTGCTATCCCTTGTTCCATGAAAATAGTTTCTCTGGGTTAACCATAGAGATATCAGTATAAGTTAATCTTGTGTTAGCTACCATAAGTTTCATTGTGGTTAAAAAGAGTGTTTTTTTTATGTAAGTTGCAAAGTAACTGTAACTAGTAAGTGGGTAAAGGTTTGCCTTGTGGAGGTAGACAGCAATATCTGTGAGGAAATTGCAATGTTTGGGCAAGAGGCTGTTTGGACAAGGGATATAGTGCATGAGAAGTGTGTGATTTCTTGTTTAGCCTGGACTTTCAGAGCCATAAAGCTTTTCTAGGAAATGTGTAATTCCAGTTGCCAAATGGGGGAGGTAAGAGGGGTGACCAGAAGAACATAGATAGACCCAACTGCAATCAGCTCCCTGCAATGTCTGCTTTGTTGCTAATATAGCCATCCATCGAGACATTGCTTTTGGAGAGAAGAATGGGATGTGTAATGTTTAGGTTTCGTGCAGCTGAGGCATTTGTACCAAAGACTCTTGAATGCAGAATTAAGGATAAGCGTGTAACCGGAATCTGCTAGGTTCACTTGGGACGAAGCCGGACCGGACACGAGCAAGGATTGTCTGAACAATGAAGTGGAATCAGGCTGGAAGATGGTCGCTATTATGAGCCAAGCGGCCATCTTGTTCAGAATATTGGTTCACTTGCAAATAACTAGATAGATTTCAATAGACACTAGAATGAAGTTTACATAGAATCTTAGGAATGTGGTAGATTAACAGAGAAGCAACTAAACGAAGGGAAAATCTGGCCAGCTCTTGGCACGGAGAGACAAGATGACAAATGGATACTTCAAGGTCACTGAGGCCTGCAGAGAGACAAAGAGAGCATAGAAACCAGACCATGCTTTATCTGTAACAAATAAACATAGCCTTTAGGGAGGTGGGCATGGCCCGGATTGAGTGCGGCAGCAAATCACAAACTGTCAGACTAACATGAAGTTTGCCAATTTACGGTCAATGTATGGAATGCCTTTGTACTAACAATGGGAGGTATTAATCCACGTAGGGTGGAATAAAGTGTCATCGGGAGGTGGGCTAATTGGGATGTACCTAATTATGTATTTGGGGTATAAAACCCCTTGTCGGGGGGGGGGAGACGGGCTCACTCTTTGCGATTCAATCCTGTGTGAGCATTTGTGTGACGACACAATAAAGTTTGCCTTTCCTGAAGAGACTCGTGTTCAGACAATCCTTGCTTGTGTCTGGTCCGGCGCCGTCCTGAAGTGAACCTAGTGATTCCGGTTACAACACGAGTCTCTTCAGGAAAGGCAAACTTTATTTGTGTCGTCACACAATGCTCACACAGGATTAAATCGCAAAGAGTGAGCCTCGAACTCACCGTGACATCAAATCTTATACCCCAAATACATAATTAGGTACATCCCAATTAGCCCACCTCCCGGTGACACTATCCCACCCCACGTGGGTACCAAAGACTCTTGAATGCAGAATTAAGGATAAGCGTTGTGCCAGTTTTATTATAATACAGCAAGCCGCTGAATGGCTGTTGCTCACAGAGAGGCCAACTACCAACTGACTTAGACAGTGCAACGGTCACCAGACAATTTGAACACTGGTATCTGATTGGTTAGGATATACCTATATTACATCTGCCTTCTTTTCTCTTTTTAATAAAATAAATAAAAAGAATAAAATAAATATATGCAAAATGTAAAAATCTTAAAACTAAATGTTAAAATATAACTATTTACATATAACTAAACACACAATTAAAACTAGGTAGAATGAGTCCATCATTGCAGCAAGTAGCTGTCCTTGTACACCCCTACATGGTCACAGGTCCAGGATGTCTCTTAACTTTATCTGTCATCCATACCTGGTTCTGTAAGGAGAGGTTGTGGATGAGGAAGAGTGGTGAGCGTATAGGGTGGATAGTTTGTCTGACAAACTTTGTCACTGTCATCAGGTAGACTCGTAATGTCCTCAGATGGTGCGCAGTGCGATATTGGCATATCTGGGCTGATCTTCTCTGGTACGAAGCCTGCATTTTTGTTGGTACTGTGTGACTCTCTTGTGTCTAGGAGGTGACGCCTGTTGCGATGATATTTTAGCCCATCATTGGTGCGCACATGGTAGGATCCATTGGTATTAGCTGCTTTGGTGATGACTGCTGGGCGCCACTGACCGTGTTCTTGTACACAAACTGCCCTTCAGTGAGTTGTGATAATGGTCTAGCTGACCTGTTGTAGTAGCTACTCTGAAGATGCTAACTATGTAGCCTTCTGGTTATGTCTTCCTTGTGACTGACAATTTTGGGCAGAAGATGTTGCTTGCTAGATGTATGCATGGATCTTAGGGGCGACTCATAAGCAGCTTGAAATTATCAATAGAGCTGTTGCGTTATTCCAGGATACTGAGGTACGGATCTTTCTGGTCAGCTCTGGCCTTTTCCATTAGTGATTTAGCTGTCTGTACGGTTCTCTCGGCTAGTCCATTGCTTTACGGATAGTATGGACTTGAAGCGATGTGAGAAAAAGCCCAAGCGTTAGGGAATGCATTAAATTCACTGGACCTATACTACAGGCCGTTGTTAGAGATGACAGTCTCTGGGATACCATGCCTTGTGAAGGCAGCCTTTAACTTGTGTATTACAGCAGCGGATGTTGTGCTGAGAAGTCTGTCCAGTTCACAGTATCTGCTGTTGTAGACAGTAGACAGATATGAAATAATCCATATTGTGCCAGTTGAATAAATCAGTAGCCAATACTTGCCACGGTCTGTCAGGTACTCTGTGACTGATCACGGGCATTCTAGAGTTGGATGGACGGTATGTGAGGCACATAGAACATTAACTGACTATTTTTTCAATTTGCTTTGCCATTCCAGGCCAAAACAATATATCATCTGCTCTTTGCTGGCACCTTTCAATGCCTAGGTGGCTGTTGTGTATGCGTGAGTGCATTTCTGGATGAAGGCTTGAGGGAACAACGTTTTCTCATCTTTAAATATTATGCCATGACAATATGAGAGTTCATCCTGGTGATTCCAGAATTCCAAGACGCTTTGGGGACATTTCTTTTTCTCATCAGGCCAGCCATTTTGTATAGTGCCCTTTAGTATTTGGAACGGTGGGTCCCTTTCAATCTGAGCTTTGAATTCTTGTAGCTTTGGGTTGCTGACAGGAAGACTGCTATATACAGTATGCACTTGTATGTCCATATCTTCACTGAGGCTCGGGTCTCGGTCAGATACTGACTTTCTGGACAGAGTGTCTGCAACTGGAATGTCTTTGCCTGGACAGTGAAAGACTCAACCAACTACCAACTGACTCAGTGCAACAGTCACCAGACAATTTGAACAGTGGCATATGATTGGTTAGGATATACAGTACATATGCATTATTACAGGGGGCATGGGCGTCCGCAGAAAATTTCCCGGGGGGGGGGCAAAATTTTAATGGCATCCATATTCTGCCGTTTTGACAATGTCATGAGGGGGATAGTCATAAAATAAAGCGTAGTAATACAGAGGCTGTGAAACATGATGCAAGTCTGATAGAAGAATAAAAGGTGTAAGTGTCTGATCTGAGTGTTGCATTTTCTAGGCCATCTCTGTATACACAAACCATGACCCTCCCACACACACCAGGCCCCCCTCCAAACATATACACACATACACGCACACACACCAGCCCCCTTCATATATATATATATATATATATATATATATATATACACACACACACAACTCAATCAATTTGGTTTGCACTCACGGTTCATTGTTACTCCACAGACCCGGTGCTCGGTGGCGGCCTCATATATTATATATATATATCACCCCCCCTTCCTCCATCTCTGTATACAGATATACAATCAGTATCCCCCTCTCTGCTTAGATTGTAAACTCTGGAGCAGGGTCCCCTCTCCTCTTAGATTGTAAGCTCTAGAGCAGGGTCCTCATCCCCACCAGATTACTATTAATCATGGTGTTCCTCCTCCCCAGGCAGACAAACTAGACCTCAGACTAGGGGGCATCAAGCTTAGTAAAGATTTGACAATCATCACCTTTTTTTGCTGTGTCCAGCATTCCAGTGGCCGCGGCAGCAGCCCCTGTATCTCAGCCCAGGCAGCCTCTCCCAGCGTCTAAAGTGAGTGGGAGCAGGTGGTGGATTGGAGGCGGAGTGAGGAGGTGACATCACAAGATCCACATAGACCACCCCCACACTGACCGGAACTCCTGGTGCAGCCTGCTGTGAGTAACAACACTTGAGCAGGCTGCACATACAGCTGTCTGGGCAGAGCAGACAGGCAGCACTGGTTCCAGGGGGGGGCAAGTGCCCCCTCTTGCCCCATCCTGCGGACACCCATGACAGGGTGATGTGTCCAATGGCAATATCACTCCCTCCTTTGCACTGTTACAGAAGTGGAAGCACAAAGCTTGCTATTTGTGTAGCAGAATATACAATGAGAATGATGAGATACAAGGGAAGAGCAATTGGGGCACAAATATGGTGACATTAATGAGGTAAAAGGGACAAGGGAATATGGAAGTTCACATGGTTGGTAAGGATGGTATCCTATGAGAAAGTCACCACTTGTGGATGCTGGATGAAAAGGTTTCCTAATATTAGGACACTAGGTAAAGAAAGTTGTATTTCATGCGAAACATATAGCAGATTTTGTCATACTAGCGTCGTAGTGCAAAATCATTGCTTGTGTTAGTTGTAGGTTGCTTTTAGAGTTAGGCTTAACCATAGCCAACAGATGTAGCTCTATTTTAGTCTAATTTTAGACAACAAAGAGCAGAATCTGCTGCCTAAAAGTGGAAAGAAAGTGAAGCAGAATCTGTTGGATAGGGGTCGGGGTTAAACCTAACCCTAAAAAGCAACACTAACATCGATTTTGCAACATACTGTCATCAATAAAATGTATGGTGCTCTTTTGCTGTAAACAAACACATAAGTGCTATTTTCCAAATTAAATACAACTTTTTTTTATCTAGCAGGGCTGTCATCTGGGGGGGGGGGCAGTCCATGACCTGTACATGGGCCTAGTGCCTCCAGAGGGCCCTGGCCAAACCCTATGCAGCTTATCTGAGTGCCACACATATAAATGTCTTTCCATGCGACACAGGCCTGTACCACAAAGATACCAACAAACTCCCCAGTGGGCTGAGGCATCAGGAGGCGGTGAGAACACTTTCAGGGTTATCCAAAGAGATTCGAAAAGTCACCTCACGTTCGGTGACTTTTCGTTCTCTTCAATTCGGTTCCTTTTGCCGATTGCATTTCGGTGACCCTGCGGTGTATTCAGCAAACAGCACAGGGTCCCCGAATTGCAGGGAAAAGCTGCCGCAAATCTGACGAAAACTAACCGAATGCACGCTGAAAACAAGCAAAAACATCTGGATTAACCTTTGAAAAACCCGAACAGGAGCCAAATCACACAGAGTCGAAGCAGCTGTGACGTAGAGGAGGCAGTGAATAAATTAGCAAAACCATTTGTATGAATCTGGGAAAATGAAACGCTGTTTGCAAAGAAACTACTGAGTGAAAATGTCTGAAATTTTCACAGGAGGTCCAGGGAATGATAATAAAGAGGGCTGTTACAGAAAAAATAAGTAAACTGAAAAAAATTTAAAAAAAATTGACTTTTAAAAAAAAAAAAAAATTCAGAAAAATGCTTAAAGTATCCTAAAAAATCTATAAATAAAGAGACTTTTTGCTGCAGAATTTTATAATGAACGGTTTATTAGATATTGAATTAAAACGGGAATATTTTTAACATTGAAGCCTATGGGATTCGCCTGAATAAACCGCCGAATTAAACCACCGAATGACAGGGCATTTCGGGAACCTTTCACTGCTGGTTTGTGTTCTCTGAATAGCCAAGCAGTGCTTCTCTATGGGGATTTCACTGCCCTCGAACAGGCACCGAACAGGCACCGTATGTGCAGGCAATTCGCCAGGATTTGGCGTATTGCCTGCTCTCTGGATAGCCGAATGGCCAGGAAAGGTAACCGAACGCTGATTTTCAGCGTTCGGTTACCTTTCACAAGCAATTCGGATCTCTTTGAATAACCCTGTTTGACTTATCACTGTGGGAGTGATGATTAGCATGGCCTACACCAGGCAGAGGTATCACCACCAGGGAACACTTTTTTATCCCATTGCTGGATCACAAAGGGATTCAGTCCACTCCCTGTAACACAAAGTAAGCAGAAGAGGCAAAATAAAATCCACTTCTTTATTGGCCATCCCTGTTTCCGACCAAGGCACCATACAAAGAATCCCAGCACCCCCAAAAGGGAAGTCCTGGATCTGCTGGGCATTGGGACCGATCATCACAGGAACAGAGGAAGCACCAAAAGAAGAGTGGTTTCACAGACCAGCTGCTTGCAGCACGAGGAATAAACCTGCGTAAGTGTGCATCTATCATTCAGACCATTAATATACAGTGCTTGGCACAATTCTAACCACACTCTCCTGTTCTCTGAGGTACAGGAGAGACAGAGAAGTGCCACAGATCAGAAAGAACTTGTCAGGGTGGCACCTTGCTTACGCCGTGGTGGGACCCAAGTTCAGGTGGTTTGAGTCCTTTAGGCAGGGATATGCAGGTTGTACCTGAGGTGAGGCTGGCTGATGCTGGTCAGAGTCCAGGGCGCGGTACAAAGGGGTAGACCAGGAAGGATAGTCAGAACAGTCCGTGATCAGTGCAGCCACAGGAGGCAAGGTCGGTGCGTCAAGCAGGGTCTGGTACACAGTGGTCAGTATCAACATAAAGGCAGGTCTGGAATAACACAGGGGTTGACTTGTCAATGCAAAGCTAAGGTGCACAGGGGGGAGTTTCTCTTTTATTGACAGACAGGCAGCACTTTTCCTGGATAGCACTGATGCAGAACTGATTGTTGTGCACACACGGTTGCTGATCCCAGACAGAACTTTTATTTACTACACGTTTCTTCAATTGAAAGACTTTTGAAATACGGACACTAGGTGGCGATATACCACCAATACTGCATTATAAAGGATCTTTCACATCAATCAGACCATATATGCAATGCTGTTTTTATATGATATATGTATGCTTACATCTTTGCATATGCAATTTTGTGTGAATGTATGCAATTGTGTGTGAATATACAGTTAGGTCCAGAAATATTGGGACGTCGACACAATTCTAACATCTTTGGCTCTATACACCACCACAATGGAGTTGGAATGAAACAAGTTGGAATGCAACGGTCTTCAGTTCCTGCTTGTTCTTGGGGCATTTTCCCTTCAGTTTTGTCTTCAGCAAGTGAAATGCATGCTCAATGGGATTCAGGTCAGGTGATTGACTTGGCCATTACATAACATTCCACTTCTGTCCCTTCAAAAACTCTTTGGTTGCTTTTGCAGTATGCTTTGGGTCATTGTCCATCTGCACTGTGAAGCGCCGTCCAATGAGTTCTGCAGCATTTGGCTGAATGTGAGCAGATAATATTGCCCAAAACACTTCAGAATTCATCCTGCTGCTCTTGTCAGCAGTCACATCATCAATAAATACAAGAGAACCAGTTCCATTGGCAGCCATACATGCCAACGCCATGACACTACCACCACCACCATGCTTCACTGATGAGGTGGTATGCTTAGGATCATGAGCAGTTCCTTTCCTTCTCCATACTCTTCTCTTCCCATCACTATGGTACAAGTTGATCTTGGTCTCATCTGTCCATAGGATCTTGTTCCAGAACTGTGAAGGCTTTGTTAGGTGTTGCTTGACAAACTCTAATCTGGCCTTCCTGTTTTTGAGGCTCACCAATGGTTTACATCTTGTGGTAAACCCTCTGTATTCACTCTGGTGAAGTCTTCTCTTGATTGTTGACTTTGACACACATACACCTACCTCCTGGAGAGTGTTCTTGATCTGGCCAACTGTTGTGAAGGGTGTTTTCTTCACCAGGGAAAGAATTATTCGGTCATCCACCACAGTTGTTTTCCGTGGTCTCCCGGGTCTTTTGGTGTTGCTGAGCTCACCGGTGCGTTCCTTCTTTTTGAAAATGTTCCAAACAGTTGTTTTGGCCATGCCTAATGTTCTTGCTATCTCTCTGATGGGTTTGTTTTGTTTCTTCACCCTAATGATGGCTTGCTTCACTGATATTGACAGCTCTTTGGATCTCATCTTGAGAGTTGACAGCAACAGATTCCAAATGCAAATAGCACACTTGAAATGAACTCTGGGCCTTTTATCTGCACATTGTAATTGGGGTAATGAGGGCATATCACACACCTGGCCATGGAACATCTGAGAAGCCAATTGTCCCATTACTTTTGGTCCCTTAACAAGTGGGAGGCACATCTGCAAACTGCTGTAAGTCCTACACCGTTCACCTGAGTTGGATGTACATACCCTCAAATTAAAGCTGACAGTCTGCAGTTAAAGCACATTGTGTTTGTTTCATTCCAACTCCATTGTGGGGGTGTATAGAGCAAAAGATGTTCGAATTGTGTCGATGTCCCAATATTTCTGGACCTGACTGTATGTACACATAGACTCAAACTTTGAGCATTACGCCACCTAGAGAGACTCCAACTCTTTCATTAGGTACAGGTTTGTGCTCTGGAATGTGTCTCTCTCTTCTAAATTTTTTTATTACAGAGTGTTTTGGGGTTTTGACTCTGTCAACCCACTCATCACAGAGCTGCATCCAAAAGGTACCCTCATCACATCACCATATATAGGTATTGTGAAACCTTTTCTATTACCGCAGCTGGCAGCACAACTAAACAGCCTTCAGTGAACCAGATAGAGTCTGCCTACAGCTACAGTGTGTGGGCTGTGTAAACCATGCCACACAGCGCCTGCGATCCAGACAGCTACTCTCTTCTTATTCTTCTCATCTGTGTAAACATGGCAGACAGAAGAAGCCCTCTAACATCACAGGAAAGGCAACTTGTTTTAGATGTGGAAGTAATGGCCAGAGTAAAGGCGGAAGAGAAAATTGCCCAGCTCCAAGAGACTGCTTCTCACATTTCAGAATCTAGCAAGCATTCAAATAGCTCACGTCTCTGAAGGTCAAAATCCTCACAATACTCAGAGTTCATCAATTAGTCTGCAGCTTATCCAAGCCCGGGCGAAAGCAGAGACTGCCAAGATACAGGCGGCCTTTGCAAAAAGAGTAGCTGAAATGGAAATGGATGCCACTAGCAAAAAAGCAGAAATGGAAATGGACGCTGCTCGCAAAAAGCAGCTATGGAAACATGAGAAGCTTGCAAAAGAGTAGAAATAGAAGCCCTAGAGAAACAGTGTGAGCATGCCACAGCCGTGGCAACAGTGAGGATCCTAGGACAAGCTGCTGGGGGAAGTGAAAGAGACAGCATCAGCTTGTGCAACGTGGATACGGAAGATTCCATAGACTATGTACTAAAGCAAAACAGTGAATCTCTCATAACATCAAATGTTCCTGACAGTTGTGACAACCTTCCAAAACAGGGAAAAGACTCTTTAGCAGTACCCTGCATCCAAGGTCAGTACAATACTCTACTAGCTAATGACCTTGAGCTTTCTTCACACGCCCTAGTGCAACAGCAATCCCAATGCATTAACTCTCAGATGTAATTCATCAAAATCCTTGCAACCATACAGCTATAAAACCATGCCTGCCTGAGTCTATGGACATTAAACCGACTCCAGGGCTAAATACAGATGCAACCACATACTACCCTATGCCACTTAATCAGAATACTGTAAACGCCTTTCAAACTTCATTTCCCTGCCCAAAGTCAGAGAAAACAGACATGTCTGAGTTTCCTAGATACATGGTTAGCTGTGAACTCACCAAGACAAGCCTTTCGAACTTTGATGACCAGCCTGAAAACTACAGAACCTGCAAGGGTGCCTTCAGCACTGCGATTAGTGATCTTGGCATTACTCCTGCTGAGGAACTGGACCTGCTGATCAGATGGCTTGGTCCACAGTCTACAGAACATGTCAAGAGACTCAGAGCTGTCCACATCAATAATCCAATGTCGGGCCCCGACGCTGCTTGGCAAAGACTTGATCAAAGCTACAGCAGCCCTGAAGCCATAGAGAACGCTCTGTTGAATCGCCTGCACTGTTTCCCAAAGATTTCCGGCAAGGACAATCAGAAATACTTGGAACTCAGTGACCTTCTCTGGGAGCTGCAGCTGGCCAAGACAGACACTTTCCTACCTGGCCTCAACTATCTGGACACTGCTCGTGGGGTAAACCCAATAGTTTAAGCTGCCATACAATATCCAGGAAAAATGGACTGCACTTGGGGCAAAGTATAAAAGAGTGAACTAAATCTCCTTTCCACCTTTCTCCTACTTTTGTGAGTTCATAGGAGACATTGCAGAAACAAAGAATGACCCCAGTTATTCCTATGAGTTCCACGCTTCAGACTTCCTTCCTCAGATGTCTGACAGCTCGCACTTTGATCACAGAGGCAGCAGGGGTCCAGTATCGTGAAGAAGACTAATTTCCTTCCCCCTCCTACCTCAATTCCTGACGAGTCCAAACAAGATGAAAAGGTTGAGAATCCTAACCGCTTTTGTCCTATTCATAAGAAGCCACACCCCCTCAAAAAATGCATCGGCTTCAGAAAGAAACCACTCCAAGAGCGCAAGGAGCTCCTAAAGACATATGGTGCATGTTTCAGATGTTGTGCTTCTACCGAGCACTTTGCCAAAGGCTGCAAATTTCCTATCAAGTGCATAGAATGTGATAGTGTGGATCATGTGCAGGCGCTACATCCATCGCAGTACATGCCTGCAACGTCAACAGAATCCCCTCCTGTGTTAATGCATGGCAGGGAGACTACAGATCAGGAAGTTACCATAGTGCCCTCTTCTTGTACAGAAGTATGCGGTGAAGATCTTTGCGACAAGTCTTGTGCTACAATATGCTTAGTTAACATATATCACAAGGATCACCAGGAAAGTCTGCTAAAGTATACGCCATCCTGGACGATCAGAGCAATCGGTCCCTCGCAAGAACGGAACTCTTTGATCTTTTCAACATAAAAGGAGATTCCTACCCTTATACTTTAGGTACATCTAGTGGCATTACAGAAGTCTCTGGAAGCAGAGCCAGCGGATTCATAGTAGCCTCTCTTGGGGGCAATCTGGAATTACCGTTACCCACATTGGTCGAGTGCAACCAGATCCCTTCTAACAAGCAAGAGGTCCCTACACCAGAAGCTGCCCTACACCATCCTCATCTGAAGGCTATAGCTAAAGAAATATTGTCCCTTGACAAGAATGCAGACATCCTAATTCTCAAGGGCAGAGATATCCTCAGAGTACATAAGGTACGACAACAAATGAATGGTCCACATGATGCTCCATTCGCTCAACGCCTTGATCTAGGTTGGGTTATCATAGGCAATGTTTGTATAAGGGAAATACATGTGCCTACCAAGATTGCTTCCTAAAAAACACATATCTTGCCAAATGGTCGCAACACCTATCTTGAACTGTGCCCACACCATTACAGAGTGAAGGAGAAATTGAACAGCAACGAATGGCACCGCGACGACCAAGATAAATTAAATGTCTTTCAGTCCTGGGATAACACCTTTGGAGCCACAGTGTTCAATTCTACCAATGACGGCAACAAACTAGCACTGGCAAGAGAAGATAGGGAATTTCTCAAGATGATGGATAAAGAATTCACTCAGGATGATGCCAATAGCTGGGTAGCACCCTTGCCCTCTCGTACGCCAAGAGAAAAGCTACTTAACAATCTACAGCAAGCAGCTGCTCGATTTGTCTCTTTAAAGCGCACCTTGAAGAAAACCGAGGCTGTGAAGAAGGCGAACCAGCTCCATGCCAGCTGGAATCCAGTGCTGATCCGCGGAATCGGGAAATGTTCCAGTTCTGCGAGGAAAGCCCTCTACAAGTGCAAGAAACAAAGATTAAAAGGAAGAAACGGGAGAAGGCTAGAGCTACTGTGTCAAAGACAGTCGGTGGGGATAAGATTTGCAGCACACGTGTAGTCAAGCTACGTAAAATGCCTCGCTATTATTCCACTGAATATGTTCCAGGGAAGCTGTTAAGCCATGGCAAAAAGCCTTTCAGCCAGCACAAACGCAACCTGCGCTCCTCCATCACTCCTGGGACTGTACTTCTACTCCTCACTGGACGCCACAGGGGAAAGCGTGTTGTTTTTCTGAAGAATGACTTGTAAAATTGCCTCTGTCCTTAAAGGGTTAATAAAGGAGTATTTATTAGGACACGAAAAATAGCCATAATAATCACCGTTTTCCCCTGGCCGCGAGAAAAAAGCACTGCTTGCGGTTAATAGCGAATTCACCGAAGGGTCGGCAAAATTGAATTGCCGAAGTGCACCGAAGTACAAACTGCTGAAATTTTGGTGCTGTCTGAATTACCCCTATGGCCGCGGTCATATGAGCACACATGAGCACGGAGGGAACGTCTGTGAGAACGGGCGTTCTCTCCCGTTGGATGCCCGTACGGCCATCTTGCTGAGTGCACGTTAGGAAACCACTTTTTAGGCCCATCGGGCGTCCGTCGTAGCTTTTTGACGGGGAGTGTTTCAGCATATCTAGTGTAACATGTGATATTATTACGCACGTTACACCGTGTGGCCCTCCCCGTTGAGTTGTCAGAAAGCTGCGACGGACACAGGAAAGAGGGATCACATAAGCGCACTGAGTGTGCCTGTGTGATCACAGCCTAAGAGTGGAAATGTTACACATGATGTGAATATGGCTAATACACAGGCGAACAGCAAGTCCTACAAAGACATGGGGAGATGAGCTAAGACTGCTGAGAAGAATAGTGTTGATATCCTGGTTTGTAAAAAAGTCAGAGACATGGGGGATTAAGATGATGGAGCAGAAGCACAGCTGACAATGAAGAACAGCAGACTAGGCAGAGACACTGGGAATAGGGTTGAGATAGGGACAGATAAACCTACAGTCAGGTCCAGAAATATTGGGACATAGAATTGTGTCAAACATCTTTGGCTCTATACACCACCACAATGGAGTTGGAATGAAACAAACACAATGTGCTTTAACTGCAGACTGTCAGCTTTAATTTGAGGGTATGTACATCCAACTCAGGTGAACGGTGTAGGACTTACAGCAGTTTGCAGATGTGCCTCCCACTTGTTAAGGGACCAAAGGTAATGGGACAATAGCTTCTCAGCTGTTCCATGGCCAGGTGTGTGATATTCCCTCATTACCCCAATTACAATGTGCAGATAAAAGGCCCAGAGTTCATTTCAAGTGTGCTATTTGCATTTGGAATCTGTTGCTGTCATCTCTCAAGACGAAGAATTCTTTCCCTGGTGAAGAAAAGACCCTTCACAACAGTTGGCCAGATCAAGAACACTCTCCAGGAGGTAGGTGTATGTGTGTCAAAGTCAACAATCAAGAGAAGACTTCACCAGAGTGAATACAGAGGGTTCACCACAAGATGTAAACCATTGGTGAGCCTCAAAAACAGGAAGGCCAGATTAGAGTTTGCCAAACAACACCTAACAAAGCCTTCACAGTTCTGGAACAAGATCCTATGGACAGATGAGACCAAGATCAACTTGTACCAGAGTGATGGGAAGAGAAGAGTATGGAGAAGGAAAGAAACTGCTCATGATCCTAAGCATACCACCTCATCAGTGAAGCATGGTGGTGGTAGTGTCCTGGCGTGGGCATGTATGGCTGCCAGTGGAACTGGTTCTCTTGTATTTATTGATGATGTGACTGCTGACAAGAGCAGCAGGATGAATTCTGAAGTGTTTTGGGCAATATTATCTGCTCACATTCAGCCAAATGCTGCAGAACTCATTGGACGGCGCTTCACAGTGCAGATGGACAATGACCCAAAGCATACTGCAAAAGCAACCAAAGAGTTTTTGAAGGGACAGAAGTGGAATGTTATGCAATGGCCAAGTCGATCACCTGACCTGAATCCCATTGAGCATGCATTTCACTTGCTGTAGACAAAACTAGGGATGCACCGATACCACTTTTTTAAGACCGAGTACGAGTACAGATACTTTTGTTCAAGTACTCACAGATACCGAGTACCGATACTTTTATCTTATGTCATGTGACCGCTTTCCAATAAGAACAGACCTCATATAAAGCCCCCAGGTCTCATGGATATGCCCCCCAGCTCATGGATAATGCCCCCCCCAGCTCATGGATAATGCCCCCCCAGCTCATGGATAATGCCCCCCAGCTCATGGATAATGCCCCCAGCTCATGGAGAATGCCCCCCAGCTCATGGAAATACCCCCCCAGCTCATGGATAATGCCCCCCAGCTCATGGATAATGCCCCCCAGCTCATGGAAATGCCCCCCCCAGCTCATGGATAATGCCCTCCAGCTCATGGATAATGCCCCCCAGCACATGGATATGCCCCCCAGCACATGGATTTGCCCCCAGCTCATGGATAATGCCCCCCAGCACATGGATTTGCCCCCAGCTCATGGATAATGCCCCCCAGCTTGTGGATATGGCCCAAGCGTGGATAATGCCCCCCAGCTCATGGATAATGCCCCCCAGCTCGTGGATACTGCCCCCAGCTCATGGATAATGCCCCCCAGCTCGTGGATAATGCCTCCCAGCTCGTGGATACTGCCCCCCAGCCGCTCATACTTACCTTCCTTTAGCGACGCCGGGAAAGTCTTCGCGCGCGCGCGCTCCTTGGAAGGTCCCCAGCCGCGACCACGTGGGACCATGTGATCGCGGCTGGGGTCCTTCCAATGAGCGCACGCGCGGAAACTTTCCCGGCGTCGCTCAGGAAGGTAAGTATGAGCGGAGAGCAGCTGCAGGGCCTGTCTGAATGCTCTATCGGCATTCGGACAGGCCCTGCAGCTGCTCTCCTCACTTTGTTTATACTTACCTTCCTTAGCGGCGCCGGGAAAGTTCCCGCGCGTGCGCTCGTTGGAAGGACCCCAGCCGCGATCACGTGGTCGCGGCTGGGGTCCTTCCAAGGAGCGCGCGCGCGCGCGAAGACTTTCCCGGCGGCGCTAAAGGAAGGTAAGTATAAACAAAGTTAGGAGAGCAGCTGCAGGGCCTGTCCGAATGCCGATAGAGCATTCGGACAGCCGCCCCAGCCCCTAGGATGCCGGCAAGCCGGCTCAATGCCGGCTTCCGGTATCGGAAAAAAATATCGGGGGTACTGCACGAGTACCAAGTACTCCTGCAGTACCCGGTATCGGCACCGATATCGGTGCAACCCTAGACAAAACTGAAGGGAAAATGCCCCAAGAACAAGCAGGAACTGAAGACAGTTGCAGTAGAGGCCTGGCAGAGCATCACCAGGGATGAAACTGTCACGGTTGGGGCCTAGCTCTGTGCAGGAGGGTTGGGTGTGAGCCTATTTTGCAGTGAGACATTCAATAGACAGATACAGGGTTAAACTAGACAGGGTTTATTCAATAGAGCGAGATAACTAGACAAGACTTGAACTGAACTAAAAAGCAGACATAATGTAAACAAAGCAGAACTAAGCACAACGGTACACACAAGAAATATACTAACAGAATTTCAGATAAGATAAACAATGGACACATTAGGAAACCTTACAGTATACAGAAATAAACAAGTAACCCAGGCGAAGGTACAGTATGGGTTCAGGCACTAAGAATGGTCAAGTATACAAGCATAAGGTCTAAGCAGGTCACAGGCAAACAGAATAGTCAGGAATATCAGGCAAGAGGTCTGATACACAAGATATATTCAAGATTACTGGGTACAGGGGACAGTGGAGGGTACCGGTGCTATGTAAAGTACTAACCAGAATACAGCAGAGGGTAAGCGTGAACAAGAACGAGATAAACCTAGAGGAAAACTTGGTCAGAGCTTGACTAGGAACAGACTGCACTCAGCTAAGTCCAGGACTTCAATGAATGTGGAAGCAACGCCTTAGAGGTGTTGCTTCCTTATAAGCAGAGTTCATTAGACACTATAGTGTTCAGGTGTGTCTCTAGGCTGAAATCCAAAAAGGAACTAAACGTCCAGAACTAGAATGCATTTGTCATAGAGGTGGCGCCAGATGCACAGAAAGTCCAGATCATCACTTGCAACGTCCACCTCTGCCAGAGGGGGCGCAGGACGTCACAGAAACCCAGCGTCTGGTGATGTCTATGCTTCCAGACTTCAGGCTGTGATTGACTGCAAAGGATTTGCAACCAAGTATTAAGAAGGGAAAGTTTGATTTATGATTATTATTCTGTCCCATTACCTTTGGTCCCTTAACAAGTGGGAGGCACATCTGCAAACTGCTGTAAGTCCTACACCGTTCACCGGAGTTGGATGTACATACCCTCAAACTAAAGCTGACAGTCTGCAGTTAAAGCACATTGTGTTTGTTTCATTCCAACTCCATTGTGGTGGTGTATAGAGCCAAAGATGTTTGACACAATTCTATGTCCCAATATTTCTGGACCTGACTGTAGGTTTATCTGTCCCTATCTCAACCCTATTCCCAGTGTCTCTGCCTAGTCTGCTGTTCTTCATTGTCAGCTGTGCTTCTGCTCCATCATCTTAATCCCCCATGTCTCTGACTTTTTTACAAACCAGGATATCAACACTATTCTTCTCAGCAGTCTTAGCTCATCTCCCCATGTCTTTGTAGGACTTGCTGAGGCACATCTGCAAACTGCTGTAAGTCCTACACCGTTCACCTGAGTTGGATGTACATACCCTCAAATTAAAGCTGACAGTCTGCAGGTAAAGCACATTGTTTTTGTTTCATTCCAACTCCATTGTGGTGGTGCATAGAGCCAAAGATGTTAGAATTGTGTCGATGTCCCAATATTTCTGGACCTGACTGTATATATATTTATTTATTTGCAAAGGATTTTACCAGGAAGGATACATTGAGATTTCTCTCGTTTTCAAGTATGTCCTGGGTTCAAGAACATTGAAGTTTTACAGTCGCTACAGAAATACAAAGTAATAAATGCAAGATATTAAAAACAAAACACAAATATACAGATTAACACAGAAAATAAATATGTAAGTAATATAGTCACTATGTTACATGTTTATAGGTGCATTCCGTATTGAGGTATGTTAATAGGGAGCTCTTGAGTGACTTAAGACTGGGGGAAGATTTGATGGCGTCTGGGAGGTTATTCCATAATTGCAGTGCTCTGCAGGAAAATGAAGATCGAGACACTTTCTTTTTGTATTGTGGTATTGCAAGTAAGGTTCTGGTCCTGGATCGGAGGTTATGGGATGAAGGAACTACTAGGGAAAGCAGCCTATTCAGGTAGGGTGGTAGCTTCCAAGAAAATCTCTTAAACACCAGGTTGAAAAGGTGAAGTGCGTCTACATTCCAGTGATGGCCAGTTTATCTTTTAACATGTCACAATGGTGGGTCATGTAGTTACATTGTAGCACAAAGTGGCAGAATGAGTTACACAATGTAGTAAGTTTCTAAAGGTGTGTTTGCGAGGCAGCTGCATACATTACATCTCCGTATTCAATAGCCGGCATAAGCATTTGTTGTACAATCTGCTTTCTTACTGCGGGGCTCAGGCAGGATTTGTTTCTGTACAGGGCACCTAGTTTAGGGTAAAGTTTAGATGAGAGTTTTTCGATGTGGGGGCCAAAGGATAGATTTGGGTCTAACCACATACCTAGATATTTTAGAGAAGTGACTGTAGTCAGCGTGCCATTTGATTTTGTCCCAACACATAGATGGGGATTTTGCAATTTATGTAGTTTAGGTGCTGCTCCAAAGAGCATCGTTACAGTTTTGTCAGTATTTAGAAAAAGTTTGTTATATATATAGCTCAAGGTCTCTAATATCCACCAGCTCCGCGATGTTGTCATGGAGGAGTGGAAGAGGACTCCAGTGGCAACCTGTGAAGCTCTGGTGAACTCCATGATGCCCAAGAGGGTTAAGGCAGTGCTGGAAAGTAATGCCGGTCACACAAAATATTGACACTTTGTGCCGAATTTGGACATTTTCACTTAGGGGTGTACTCACTTTTGTTGCCAGCGGTTTAGACATCAATGGCTGTGTGCTGAGTTATTTTGAGGGGACAGCAAATTTACACTGTTATATAGCCTGTACACTCACTACTTTACATTGTAGCGAAGTGTCATTTCTTCAGTGTTGTCACATGAAAAGATATAATAAAATATTTTCAAAAATGGGAGGGGTGAGATACTTCTGTGAGATACTGTATATAGTAGATTTGATAAATATTATATATATATATATTCCACAAAACTCAGATGCACACGGAGACTTGTAAAAAAAGTAATAAATTTATTGAATAAACATAAAAAAGCTTGACGTTTCAGTTCCCGTAGGAACCTTCGGGAACTGAAACGTCAAGCTTTTTTATGTTTATTCAATAAATTTATTACTTTTTTTACAAGTCTCCGTGTGCATCTGAGTTTTGTGTAGTATTGTGATGGCTATCGGATCTCCGCACTGGAGCAAGGACATTTTTCTGGTATGTGGAGGCAAGGTTGTCTGGACTTATATATATATATATTAACCATTGATTACTTGACTACCACAGACACCAATGTAACTGTTACATTACATTTTAATATTAAGGCATGCTAGAGAACATTTTATTACTTTGTATTTCTGTAACGCCTGTAACAATTCAATGTTCTTTAACCCAGGACATACTTGAAAACGAGAGAAATCTCAATGTATCCTTCCTGGTAAAATCCTTTATAAATAAATACATTTATTTCTTCTCAATCCAAGATAAACGTTGCCATGGAGAAAGAAAATAGGTCCTACGTTTCCTTGCAAAACTGAGAGCCCCTTCTCCCCTCAGACAGCACAAAGACCCTACTGATTCCAGCAGTCTGGAAAATATTGGCCATGTTAGGCGGCAGGCCTCCAGATGTGTGACCCTATGTGAACGTCAGCATAGCACAGTGAAGGAGAAGGGGGTGAGAGGTGGAGAGAGAGAATGAGAGCAATGAAGCGGAGAGAATAGAGAGTGCAGGAAAAATATGGGGAAATTAGGAAAATATAAAGAAATGAAGGATAGAGGGGTGAAGGGAAGAGAGAAAATGAAGGAGAGTTAAAGGAAAGACAGAAATAGGGAAGAAAAATAATTGGGATATTTAAAAAGACAGGAGAATGGGCATAAGGCTAGGGTCAAACAAATGCATTATTCGCAGTGACCATCAAAAAGTGCGTCCGAACGCATTGACGTATTTTTTCACGGAATGCGTGAAAACGGTCATACGATGCGCATTTTTGTGCGTGATTTGTTACAGATCCAAACCAGGAAACTTTGGGTGTCTGGACGTTATGTTGGCCAGACATGAGCAGCGTCTGACGTCTCCTAATCACGCACACACACCGCTATGTGGAGCAGCGCACTCTGTACGTCAGTACTAGCGGTTCTGCGTTCTCGAAAAAATGCGTTTGTTTGCCGCTTGTGTTGCGCGGCCGTACTTCGTATATTGCCCGTTATTACCCGTCATTTGCTGCTACTGCGGCTGTGATTAAGTGCGCCTAAACGCACGTTAAAAATGCGTTAGTCTGACCCCAGCCTAAGAGTTTGAGATGAAGAATTAGGGAGAGAAAATGATGGAGGCAGAGGAAAAGGTGAAAAGTGAAAGAGGGCATGAGAATAAAGAAATGGAAGAAGAGATAAAAAGGTAGGAGAGAGAAAGTGTGATTGGAAAATAGGAGAGAAATGGGTTGAAATAAGATTTAGAAAAAAATAATAAAGACAGGGAAATAAAAGAGAGGACGAAAAAAGAATGATTTATAAGATGGAAAAAATGGGTAACGGAATGAAAGAGAATATGAAGATGAGAGGAATGAAATGCGAGGGAGGGTGATTAAAAAGTGAGTGAGACTGAGTGGCAGACAGGCAGGCAGACAGACAGACAGACAGACAGGCAGGCAGACAGACAGGCAGGCAGGCAGACAGACAGACAGGAGAGACAGGCAGGCAGGCAGACAGACATGAGAGACAGGCAGGCAGGCAGACATGAGAGACAGGCAGACAGGCAGGCAGGCAGGCAGACAGACAGACAGACATACATACATGAGAGGCAGAAAAGAGATTGGGAGAAAATAAAGAGAGAAAGAAAGAAATGGAGGGCGGGGTTGGGTATTTACATACAAGTCAGCTCCCCCCCCCTGTCTTTTCTTGCTCAAGGCACTAAACTGGTTCCCTCCGCCCTCACATGAGGAAGTGCTTGCATATCTCAGAGGAAAAGGGAAGTTGTGTGAAGCTCAGACATTACATGTAGTTAGTTTCAGAGCCAGTAGCTGTATCCGTGTAGACTGCTCAGAGTCCACAGATCACAGCTTCCCTGGGAGTCCCCTGACACGAAGGTGAGTTATATTACTATATGTTTACTGTCTCGGATCTTATCAGCATTCATTTACAGCTGGGTCTTCATATATATATATATATATATATATACACACACAAAGCAAAGGAGGCAGGGCCCTAGGGTGACTCTAAGCAGACAGACACTTCTGCCTCTGGGGACCCATTAAAAGCTGCCTCTGGACCCATTAAAAGCTGCCTCTGGACCCCCTGATATGAGGCAAATGTTACGTATTCCAAGCTGAATTATTTTATTGCATCAGGTTTTACCTTGAGAATATCTGTTTGTGTGGGATCAGATATCATCGTCCATATAGTTGATGGCAAGAGCAGAAGAGTAATGCTAGTCACTGCCTGAGGTAGACTTAAAGGAGGCATGAAATTGGTGGGAAGTGGTGTCCATCCTCTGATAAATGGGATGAGGAGGTTGTATGGGTGATTGGGTGGGTATGGTAGTTTTAGTTGTATAACCGCTTATTGGATCCTTCATTTATTAGTCCCATAGGTTTAAATCAAGGGCGACCTTTTTCATAAACTTGCAGTTACTGCTTCCCTGGCATTGACATATATATTTATATTTCCTTTTCTAAAAGTTTGTCTTTAGTAAACTGTACAAGTAGCACCTCTCAGGCCCTGTGACATGTCAGGGTGTACGCCTGCTGCCTTACATATTCATATATACAGTGGCGTAACTAGAAACCTGAGGGCCCCAGTGCAAGAATCCATGAAGGGCCCCCCCAACCCCCCCAAAAAAGATCCATATTTTTACCTTTTTTTTTTTCTGCAATATAAAAAAGATAGTATTGCCCCCAGCTCACATGGACATATATTGCCCCAAGACCACACATGGATATATTGCCCCAAGACCACACATGGATATATTGCCCCAGCTCATGGAAATACTGCCCCAACACATGGATATGCTGCCCCAACACATGGATATGCTGCCCCAACACATGGATATGCTGCCCCAACACATGGATATGCTGCCCCAACACATGGATATGCTGCCCCAGCTCATGGATATACTGCCCCAGCTCATGGATATACTGCCCCAGCACATGGATATACTGCCCCAGCTCATGGATATACTGGAAAACAAAATTAAAAACTGTGTATTGAATTTATAGCTTCATTATAGAGATGATATATAATGTTAACCCCTTAAGGACCAAGGGTCTTTAAAGTCAATGCATTTAGATGTAAACGTTACATCATTGGTCCTTAAGGGGTTTAAGTTCATTATAGAAAGGGTTACATAAGGTTATGTAAGTTGGATGGACATGGACTACTACCGTCTACCTCACTGTAGAGAATTTGGGAGGTTTGGATTAGGGCTATGTGTCTTTAGAGGGGTCTCAGGTTACCTAGCCTTCGCTCCCCTTAACCTAACTTGTAGGTACAACATCCTCAACCAGGCCGTTTCCTAAACATGGCAGTTTATTGCTTTTATGTATACGTTGGTGTATTTTTTATTCTTTATTGCCAATTTTTTGATGCTTTAGAACAAAATTGTAATGCGTTAGCCATGAATAGCTTTCTTGCAGACAAACGTTCTATAAACAGGAAGAGGAAGTGGTTATGAGTCATAGCACATAAAATGAATACAGTTTTACAATATTTCCCCATTTAATTGATAGTTACTGCGAAAATCCATTATACAGTAAAGTGCTACTGAATGTCGATCGAATGCTAAACGTGGCAACCTGAGCTGCTGAATTTACTGAGCTTTTCATAAATTTATTTCAAGGCATGATGAATACGTTGAACAACCCTAAATAGATTAGAGAGATGAAATTATTAAGTTGAATCTCCTGTCTGGTGTTTGCTGTTCAGTTAAAGGAACACTCCAGGCTGAAAATCACCCCCCTTTTTTTTACTTTATATTAAACCTATTGCCCTAACTAGTCATTCAGTACATATATATATATTTTTTAATGTTATACTTACCTTAAAAATTACACTTTTCCAACGGCGTTTTTTTTTTTTTACTCACCTCCCTCCTCTTCTGCTCCCGTCGTGTTAAAGGTGGAACTTGGCTTAAGGTTTACGTGCAAAGCGCGCATGCGCGCCTATCACGTAAACCAGTCAATCAGCTCATTCAACCGCGCATGCGCGGAGCAGCGCACGTTCACGAGCGGCGAGGTGAGCTGAAGTTCACCCCGCCTGCTCGTCTAAAAACATAGGCGGAGGAGAAGGAGGAGGAGACGGCAGCAGCTCCAGCTCCTTCTACTGTGCGTTCCCGCGACTCTGCCGGAGTGGTGGGACGTCATCACGCTTCTAGCGCGATGACATCCCAGCTTTGCCGAGAGTTCCAAAACGCGGGGACCTTGAAACCCGATCGGCTGATTGACAGCTGGGAGGGCGGAGTAAAGTCCACCGCTTCTCTCAGCAATATCAGCCGATCGGGAAAAGGTAGAAGGCTGGGGGAAAAAATGGGATACTTCAGGCAATATGACCACCTTAAAAAGCTGAGGTGGTCATATTGCCTGGAGTATCCCTTTAAGGAATCTAGTTTGTTGTTTACTTGGTATTGTGTAGAAATTTGTATAACTATGGTTGGCGCCGGTTTATTTTTAAAACTTCAAATTAATAAATTGATACTTGTTTCTGTAGAGAGTGTTCATATGAATATAATATCAAGGTCTGCTTTTTATAAGCCTGAACTGCACATCTCATTATGATTTGCACCAATATGTATCAATGACCAACTAAAATGCAATTACTTGTAAAAGAAAAATAAACAAATAACAGGCTTAAGCTTATAAAGTTTAAATGTTTTCTTGATCCTGACTGGAAACTTCATATACACCACAAAACTATAATGGATATATGTGAGTACTATTTGAGTGTTATGTCCACAGCTGATATGTCAGTTTTATAGCTCTTGAAGATCAAGCACACCACAGTGTCTCCATGTTAGTAGTAGCTAGGGATGCACCGATACCACTTTTTTAAGACCGAGTACGAGTACCGATACTTTTTAAAAGTACTCACCGATACCGAGTACCGATACTTTTCTTTAATGTCATGTGACCACTTTCCAATAAGAACAGACCATATAAAAATGCCCCAGCTCACATGTATATATCCCCCCCCAAGATATATATATATATTCATACTGCCCCAGCTCATGGATATGCCCCCAGCTCCCCAGCTCATGGGATATGCCCCCAGCTCATGGGATATGCCCCCAGCTCATGGGATATGCCCCCAGCTCACACATGGATATGCCCCCAGCTCACACATGGATATGCCCCCAGCTCACACATGGATATGCCCCCAGCTCACACATGGATATGCCCCCAGCTCACACATGGATATGCCCCCAGCTCACACATGGATATGCCCCCAGCTCACACATGGATATGCCCCAGCTCACACATGGATTTGCCCCCAGCTCACACATGCATTCGCCCCCAGCTCACACATGCATTCGCCCCCAGCTCACACATGCATTCCCCCCAGCTCACACATGGATCCCCCCCAGCTCACACATGGATCCCCCCCAGCTCACACACATGGATCCCCCCCAGCTCACACATGGATTCCTCCCCAGCTCACACATGGATTCCCCCCCCCCAAGCTCACCTGGCACCTGGAGCTCTCCGTGATGATACTTACCTTCCTGGGCGACGCCGGGAAAGTCTTCACGCGTGCGCTCGTTGGAAGGCCCCCAGCCGCGACCACGTGGGACCATGTGATCGCAGCTGGGGGCCTTCCAACGAGCGCACTCGCGGAAACTTTCCCGGCGTCGCCCAGGAAGGTAAGTATCATCGCGGAGAGCTCCAGGTGCCTGTCCGAATGCTCTATCGGCATTTGGACAGGCCCTGCAGCTGCTCACTGTGTTCATACTTACCTTCCTGAGCGACGCCTGGAAAGTCTCCGCGCGTCCGCTCGTTGGAAGGCCCCCAGCCGTGACCAAGTGGGACCATGTGATCGCGGCTGGGGCCTTGCAACGAGCGCGCACGCAGAAACTTTCCCGGCGTTGCTCAGGAAGGCAAGTATGAACACAGTGAGCAGCTGCAGGGCCTGTCCGAATGCCGATGGTGCCTGTCCGAATGCTCTATCGGCATTCGGACAGGCCCTGCAGCTGCTCACTGTGTTCATACTTGCCTTCCTGAGCAACGCCGGGAAAGTTTCTGCGTGCGCGCTCGTTGCAAGGCCCCGGCCGCGATCACATGGTCCCACTTGGTCACGGCTGGGGGCCTTCCAACGGGCGGACGCGCGGAGACTTTCCAGGTGTCGCTCAGGAAGGTAAGTATGAACACAGTGAGCAGCTGCAGGGCCTGACCGAATGCCGATAGAGCATTCGAACAGCCGCCCCAGCCCCTCGGATGCCGGCAAGCCGGCTCAATGCCGGCTTCCGGTATCGGGGAAAATATTGGGGGTACTGCGTACGAAGTACTCCTGCAGTACCCGGTATCGGCACCAATACTAGTATCGGTATCGGTGCAACCCTAGTAGTAGCCCATGGCCTTAGGTCAGTAATGGAACCTCAGGGGCCCTATTCTATAGTTGTCGATAAGATAACCACAGGAGATGTCAATACTTCACTGAGAAATACCGTGGTGGAGAGGGTGGCACGATTTTTGGACTTGCAAAATCACTTAATACCCTGTGAACCACTCCCTTCATCCCGTGGTGGAGAGGGTGGCACGATCCGTCACTTCCTGGAGCAGTGTGAGACTGAGAACAAATAGTAGTCTCCCTCCACAATTTCTCCGTGGTGCCGCGGCCGGGCGCGCAAGGCTCCATGGAGTCTTATGAACTCCACGAGCCGATACCTGTGGCTGCATGCAGCACTGCTGCCGGTATCTGCTTCATTCTGGGGCCAGGCACCAACAAAGTGCCTACTGTGGAATACAGACAGTAAAATGGAGACAGTAAGGAAAATCTGCTGGTGCTATATTTCTCCTCTACAGGTGGTGCACAGTGAGGGTCAAAATGCAGAGCTGTGTGATTGGCCATCTGCTGAGACCTCGGCTGTCAGTCGCCCGCCAGGAGTGAGCGAAGCGTCATCTTACAGGATAGCACTTAGCTTACCGTTGTCATTTACTTTTACTTCCTGGGACATGCCCATAAAATAAATGACAGCGAATTATTTATTTTTTTTGATAGGAAAATTTTCATTAAGTCTGTAGTGTTCTGGATAATACGAAACGTCTTGGGTTTTCATTAATACGTTTATTAACAACTACGCATACGGGTTCTCTATAACTGCAACGAGTGCTGTAATGCTAGCAAATATATAGTATGTCATTTGTTATCAAATTAGCCTAGCCTATGTCTGCAGGCATGACAGGTTCACTTTAACCTCCCGAGCGGTAAGGTATCTGATTTATGGGACATGGGATTATGTAAATGAGGTGTGGGATATTGGAACTCTAATTACATTAGGTCAGTTAAATCAATGTTTGTGTTATTATGTTCCAGGGGTGTGGCTCGGGGTTAATTTTCAGTACCTAAAGCGGTAACGCCGAGCCACACTCGGGATTACACTGCAGTGTAACTCCCCTTGTACCTGCGTTCCCCTGGTATCCTCTCTCTGTGTCCTTCGGCCGATGCTGGCAGCCGGCTTCCTTTCCCTGCGAGTGCCGCGACACAGGGGGGCGGGACCATCGGGAGATTAAAAAAAAAAAAGGATCAATTTAACCCCTTAGTGACCGGGCGGTTTTACACAAATCCGTCCTTTAGTGACCGCTGCTGTTTTTACGTTTCTGCGCTGTTAGGGTTTAGGTCAAATTTTCCTTTTACTCGTTTATTCAACCCACACATATTATACACCCTTTTTCCCGCCATTAAATGGACTTTCTAGAAATAGCATTATTTCCATCATATCCAATAATTTACTATAAAAAAAATATGATCATTTACATATACCAAACCCCGTTAGAAACACCTGGAACATAATAACACAAACATTGATTTAACTGACCTAATGTAATTACAGTTCCAATATCACACACCTCATTTACATAATCCCCTGTCCCCATAAATCAGATTGGGACAGTGTTTGCTAGACAAGGGGAGATTCATGACTTCTCAAACAAAGAGAAAAGCCTTCTTGCCTAATCACACATTACTCAAACATTCCACATTAAAGAGGGCATTGACAATATCCTCAGGCCTGCAACTGCAAAACAAATCTCAAAGTTCACATTTACATACAATAATAAAAGTACATTTAAACTAAAAGCATGTATTTTCAAGTACATTAAACACCACACAATATAAATGCGCATAAAGTCTGTTTCTTTTGGGGATTCCTCCACAGAAATAAACAGTCATGGTGGTTGAAGCGGGGAGCGTTATGTCAGTTCCATGACATTACCGCTTTGACCTTCAAAAAAAAAACATATAATCGGACCACCAGGGAGGTTAAAGAAGATTATAATTGTTCGGTGGGGAAGAAGCCACAACTGACTTTCATTTATTTTTTTTGTTGCTTTACAGAAATGGCTTTTCACAGTTTTCTCTTGGAGCCAATCAGCTGCCATGCCTGGAATAAAGATGGAACCCGTGAGTGATCTCGCATTAAATTTTGACTTGGGAGGTTAATGTATTCTCTACATCTGACCAGAGTAACTCAAGTCTCCATGTCACTGCATTATTATAGTTCGACTTTGGTCCTTTTGAGTCATAATTTGTGTGCATTAAAATTTTTTTTAGATGATAAAGTAATTAAAACATGACTTTTAAATCACTGTATGAGAGAGAGAATCCTATAAGGATAAAGGGAAAAGGCTGGATCTGGAGAGATACATACATACTGTAATGTGGCAGATCAACCAGGACACGTTTGCCCTTAGGTGTTTGCAGAAGGGTGTACCTGCTTGGTAAATTGCCAGCTTTTGACATTTTAGGTCCCCATTTACACCTTTTTGATTTTCCTGTGTGATTCGTTAGAAAGAACACTATTATGAACACTTTGCGATTACATTTATTATTTTAAAACTAAATAAAGTGTATAGATCCTAAAATAAATGCTGGGCTCCAGGGCGTGTCTATTCTTTGGTTGATTTATTTATTGTAAATTTAGTTCTGTGTCTGTTTTTGGTGACAGATCTCCAGCTGGTTTGAGCTTGCCCCCACTTCTTCCACTAATACCTTTTTACAAACTATATTTGAAGCTGCTCTCCATAACATTTTCAGCCTACTTCATGTGCTGCACCTCTGTAACTGGCTTATACTACTGACTTTTTTTAAAGTATTTGATAAAATGATTCAGTTGTATACTTTTTGCATATTGCGTATGTCCAACCGGGCAGGTATAAGATCTGTGCTCAGAGCTGCCCAAGCTCTAATAATGCCATTTCCAGGTCATATTCATTTTATCATTAGTAAAAATACTGTTACATTTTTTATAAGATGTTATTTGGTTCGGATAATTATGTACTAAATTCAGGGTGGTCAACTTTGGCCTCCCAGATATTTTGGAACTACATTTGCCTTAACCCCTTAACGATGGGCGTCGCCCGTCAGGGGTGGCTTAACGCCGGCGAGGCATACAGTTGCTGTCGCTAGCCGCAGCTTGTGGCCTGCCCCACAGCCGACGTGCGGCACGTATCATTGGCTGCAGGGGGATGGCCTGCCTGAGTTCAGACCATCACCTGCAGCCAATGACGCATGGTGTGGACAGGCTGTGGGGAGGGGCCAAGGCAGCCCATTGAAGACAGCGGGGAGTACCTAAACGCCCTGCATCTTCAAAGCCTTCCCGCCACCCGGACAGCATGGTACGTCCGGGGGCTGCAAGGGATTAATGCTTTACAGACTTGAGTGGCTGAGTATCATAGGAGATGTAGATCCGAAACATCTTGAGGGCCAAGGTTGAGCTTCCTTGTATTAAAGCATCACACAATTGTAGTTCTACAACCGCAGAGTGGTAGTTAAAGTGTCACTTTTGCGCCCCTGACTTAACTTTTTTAAATAAAGAAACACATTAGGCCTGTGTTGATATATTATTAGCTATAGATATACCTAATCTTACATAAATAAGATTATTATTGCTATCATTGTTTATAGTTACATAGTTACATAGGCTGAAAAAAGACATGCGTCCATCGGGTTCAGCCTCTCACACATCACCTACTGCTGTTGATCCAAAAGAAGGCAAAAAACCCAGTCTGAAATGCTCGCCAATATGCAACACACTGATGTTCATAGAACATCAATGGTTTTTCAGAGCTTGTCCACTAAGACTAAGGACTTAGGCTGGTGTCAGACGAGCGCACTGTGAGAGCGGACGTTCCTTCCACTCTTTGTTGCCGCTGACTGCCCTCAGCTGTGCAAATTGCGATCCTCCTATGGAGGATCGCGCTTTGCAGCTCCGTTGACGTGCTTTCTAGCGCATCAACGGATTCGTTCCCTAGACGGACGCTTGCTGCGCGCGCAGTTCGTGTGCGCGCACAAGCGTGTGACCGGGGCCCATCACTGCATCACTCGGCTGCGACGGCCGCCGGTAAGTGCGGGCGCACGGCCGCACTAGGTAAGCTCGTCTGACACGAACCTTAAACAAACAAACAAAATGACATTTAAATGTCAAAGAGAACAGGTGTAGAGGGCCCTGCTCAGACAAGTTTACTTGGATTTCATTTCTCATTACCGTATATACTCGCGTATAAGCCGAGTTTTTTGACTCAGATTTTGAGTCAAAAAAACGCGATTCGGCTTATACGCGAGTCAAGGAGCGCAGCAATCGGCAACCTAGGGTCCGTGGGCCGTACCCGGCCTGCCGGCCGTAGAATTAAGGCCCAAGGCCCGCCGGTGTCCGTGATAATTTCACGGACACCCGGCCCGCGCTGGCCTGCTCCTTCGATGACAGCAGCACCCCGTAGCGGAGGAGCCGGAAATGCGCGTCTTCCGCTCCAGGCGCTGCTGTCATTTGAGACTGGCGGCTCGGCAGGTCTGTCTGCTGGGGCTCTGTGTTACTCCTTCATACTGTGATCAGTGCTGTGCCCTGTATTACTCCTTCATTCTGCCCCTGGGTATCAATGCTGTGCCCTGTATTACTCCTTCATACTGCCCCTGGGTATCAATGCTGTGCCCTGTATTACTCCTTCATACTGCCCCTGGGTATCAATGCTGTGCCCTGTATTACTCCTTCATACTGCCCCTGGGTATCAATGCTGTGCCCTGTATTACTCCTTCATACTGCCCCTGGGTATCAATGCTGTGCCCTGTATTACTCCTTCATACTGCCCCTGGCTATCAATACTGTGCCCTGTATTACTCCTTCATACTGCCCCTGGGTATCAATGCTGTGCCCTGTATTACTCCTTCATACTGCCCCTGGGTATCAATGCTGTGCCCTGTATTACTCCTTCATACTGCCCCTGGGTATCAATGCTGTGCCCTGTATTACTCCTTCATACTGCCCCTGGGTATCAATACTGTGCCCTGTATTACTCCTTCATACTGCCCCTGGGTATCAATGCTGTGCCCTGTATTACTCCTTCATACTGCCCCTGGCTATCAATACTGTGCCCTGTATTACTCCTTCATACTGCCCCTGGGTATCAATGCTGTGCCCTGTATTACTCCTTCATACTGCCCCTGGGTATCAATACTGTGCCCTGTATTACTCCTTCATACTGCCCCTGGGTATCAATACTGTGCCCTGTATTACAGATGATGAAGAGGAATCCAGTTTTGAAGGATTTTAACTTTTGGATTTTACCTTGGTTACTGGTTGAGCTAAGGTTTTCTATACCGTAATTTACGGTATATAAAGTTATTGTTGCTACCTTATTGTTTTTGTTGACCCTCTTTTACATTTACAGAGCTAGTTTACTGTTTTTATTTGAAATAAATATTGAAAAACATTTAACCTACTGATGCCTCATTGGTATTTTTTTTTTTTTTTTTGGTATCTATTTTTATTTTTGGGAAATTTTACCAGTGGCTGCTGCATTTCCCACTTAGGCTTATACGCGAGTCAATAAGTTTTCACAGGTTTTTTGGGAAAAAGTAGGGGGGTCGGCTTATACACGGGTCGGCTTATACCCGAGCATATACGGTAATTTCATCTTCCCTGAAATGGTCAACCTCGAAATCCAAAAGAAACAGAAGGAAAAGGACTAACAAACATTTTTCATTTAGCAAAAAGCATTTCCTTTAGTGCTGGTAGTATGATCTTTTTACTGTACTCACTGATCTGTGTCAGCACAGAAAGGGTTAGTTCTTTCCCTCAGCCGCCTAGAACAGGAAATGGGTTAGTCATTGCTGATGGGAGGCTTGATTACACAGACAGCTTAGTCATTACTGTGCACTCTTTCTACCTCACAAATTATGTGGAAATCTATCTTTTTCGGTATCGTACCTCTCAAGTGTCCCTATTTTGGATGGACAGTCCCTATCTGGGCACAAGTCTCTGAAGTCTCTTATACTTTCTATAAGTAACATCAGGAAGCATTATTTTACTGAGAGGGTGGTGGATACATGGAACAGTCTTCCAGTTGAAGTGGTAGAGGCCAAAACAGTAATTGAATTTAAGCAGGCATGGGATAGGCATAAGGCTATCCTAAACAAAAGCTAAAGCCAGGTAAAGTATCCATGTAATTGGGCAGACTAGATGGGCCGAAAGGTTCTTGTCTGCCGACATTTTCTATGTTTCTATGATGTCAAAAAGGACATGTTGGATTTTATCAGACATTTTATGGACATTTTTTTATTTTATATTTTTGTTTTCAGAAGTAGAAATCATTGGGTTGGGGTACAGAACGAAAGATAGGGAAAGGGGAAAATAGGTAATATCGTGTCAGAGCAGGACATTTTGGTTTGAGTGCTTGCTGATGTTAAGAGGAATTAAAGAAACATTCTAGGCAAAATTACTGCAAAACCCTCTCTCCTTCAAAAAAGCAGACATGTTAATTCTTCTCACTGAAAGCATCTTCCCAATTATTCTTTTTTTCTTGTTTTAGGTGAAAATACACCCCCTTTCTCCCTTGGTGTGCACTGTTTCTCTTCTTCAGCTCAGGGCTTCCAAGATGCAGAAATCCCTGCAGCTATCTAATGCAATTTGCGTTTGTATTCGGGTTGCCACATCAGCCATGTTTTGCAGAACACATAATTTATTCATGCTGATAGGCAGTGCATGAAAAATGTCACCCCGCAGCATGTAGAATCCATACACTGCATGTAGACAATAAAAAAGGAATCCCAGGTGACCTGCCTTAACTTCCTTACTGCAGCATATGAATTATACATGTTGGAGGGCAGCACTTTCCCCTGTGCTCCCCTCTGCATGAAATAGTAATATGTGTCCTGGAAACCTTGGCCAATGTGCCAACCCTAGTATGTACAGTTGTGTTCAAAATTATTCAACCCCCAATGCTGTAAAGGGTTTTAGGGAATTTAGTGTACATTTGTAATTGTATTCAGAATGAAATCCTACAAGGACTTTTTAAAGAACCATATGCAACTAAAATGACATCAATTGGTTTTGTAATTCAGTAGTAAATGTTTCTTTTGTGAATTCTTCATTGACACAGTTATTCAACCCCTTAAAGACTACCACTCTGAAGAACAGAGGTTCATTCAAGTGTTTTCAATCAGGTATTGAAAACACCTGTGGATGTCACGGAGCAGCAATAAAGCATAATAAGCACCAATTAGGCAGCTTTAAAATGACTGTGATACTCAGCTCCTTCTAGACATTTACTGGTGTGGTTACAAACATGGTGAAGTCAAGAGAATGGTCCAGGAAGACAAGAGAAGAGGTGATTACTCTTCACAGGAAGGGCAATGGCTATAAGAAGATTGCAAAGATGTTAAACATACCAAGAGAGACCATAGGAAGCATCATTCGCAAATTCAAGGCAAAGGCACTGTTGAAACGCTACCTGGTCGTGGCAGAAAGAAGATGCTGACTTCGACTGCTGTGCGCTACCTGAAGCGTAGAGTGGAGAAAAGTCCCCGTGTGACTGCTGAGGAACTGAGAAAAGATTTGTCAGATGTGGGTACTGAAGTTTCAGCTCAGACAATACGGCGCACACTGCGTAATGAAGGCCTCCATGCCAGAACTCCCAGGCGCACCCCCTTGCTGTCTCCAAAGAATAAGAAGAGTCGACTGCAGTATGCCAAAAGTCATGTGGACAAACCACAGAAGTTTTGGGATAGTGTTCTGTGGACTGATGAAACAAAATTAGAACTGTTTGGGCCCATGGATCAACGCTATGTTTGGAGGAGAAAGAACAAGGCCTATGAAGAAAAGAACACCTTGCCTACTGTGAAGCATGGCGGGGGGTCAATCATGCTTTGGGGCTGTTTTGCTTCTGCAGGTACAGGGAAGCTTCAGCGTGTGCAAGGTACCATGAATTCTCTTCAGTACCAGGAGATATTGGATGACAATGTGATGCAGTCCGTCACAAACCTGAGGCTTGGGAGACGTTGGACCTTTCAACAGGACAATGATCCCAAGCATACCTCCAAGTCCACTAGAGCATGGTTGCAGATTAAAGGCTGGAACATTTTGGAGTGGCCATCGCAGTCACCTGACTTAAATCCGATTGAGAACCTCTAGTGGGACTTAAAGAAAGCAGTTGCAGTGCGCAAGCCTAAGAATGTGACTGAACTGGAGGCTTTTGCCCATGACGAATGAGCGAAGATACCCGTAGATCGCTGCAAGACACTTGTGTCAAGCTATGCTTCACGTTTAAAAGCTGTTATAACTGTAAAAGGATGTTGTACTAAGTACTAAGATTGAATGTCACTTGGGTGTTGAATAAAACTGATAATGATGTGAGCACAGAAAAGACATTTGTGGTTATTTCATTATAAATGTTATGTTATATTTGTCTGACCTACACGTGCCTCTTTGATTTAATTGTAAGCAAGATGACTGAATGATCAAAATCAATGTCAAACTGGCCAAAACACTCAATTTCAGTGGGGGTTGAATAATTTTGAACACAACTGTATGCAATTGCGTAACCTATGCAACACAAATTGCATAACGCTCTGACCGTGCGTACTTTTGTAAGCAGGTTCCACAGCTCCTGTGCATAACGATGGTTTGGTGCTGTGCTCGTACATGGAGACTCAATCCATCCGATGCCATCTCCCAGAATACTTTCTGCTGCGAGCATTTGGAGAGAGGATGATGTCGCCGGCGTACAAGGCGTGCTGACATAATCAGTGATCGATTTGTTGGCCAACAAGCTAGGTATTAAAATCCTGTCTGCCTGGTGACAGGTGTGTGTTCAGAGGAAATTCACACTGCCATAAGTACAAAATGGTACCAGATGGAGGGGGCGCTCCACACAGCCTAACCGCTCTAATAAAATAAGTATCCGATTCCTGCGTTCATAATTCTCAATTTTGGCTGCTATTTAAGTAAGAATTGGAGGCTCTTCTCCTGTGAAATGCAAGAATATGTAAGAAAATCCTGATTAGTTGTTGGAGGTGATGATCAGTGGGTCTTTACTTTACTATACGTTTTTATTGTAGCATCTTTGCCAAAACGTATACATTTTCTGTAGCCACGTAAAGAGTAACAGTGGTCTAGTGGGATGTCTTGCAGGATGCAGGCGTTAGAGAACAAACATCAGCCAGTAGAGTGTTAAAAAATAATAAAGAGTGGTTTATTTAGCAATAACACAAATAAAAAGTGTATAAACATAGACGATGTCTATTCTCTAAATCCTGCAAGACTTCGGGACCAAGCAAATGGCAGACAAAGGGGTTTGGGCACCCACCCTGAGGGTGCTAAAAGCCATACATTTGAGCCTATATAGACCTGTTAGGCTCCAGAATTGGTGAGTGCTATTTTATTCTTGCTGCCAGATTTTTATGCAGTATTACACTATGGGAGCACCGTCTCCCCATGTCTTCTGTTTCATTTAAATGATCAACCCCAACAAAGAAGGGCCACGCCACTCTTCACTTGGCTAGAGGCACTATAGCCTAGAGCCGGGATTCACTAAGGCTCTTTGCAGTGTGAGTTTTTTTTTCTTTACACAGCAAGGGGGTTTGGATTGACTTGCTTCTACATTTTATTTTTGTTGTTGTGTTTGCTTATCTTTTCTTTGAGAGACACCGAGGGAAGAGAAAGGAAGCACCAGCACTTTCATAAGGACTTTTTTCAATTCCAAAAGTACTTATTGACTTTGTTGTTTAACGCTCTGTTTCCCCACTGGACTGTGTGCACCTGCATGTGAAGCTTTGTTATCACCATATGCACTGTTTTATAATTCATAGTTATATTGTCACTTTAACTTATGCGCCATATGGACTGTTCACTCTTATGATTAACTTAGAATCTAGCCCTTTGTATTTAGCTTTAAATTTAAATGTCCAACTTTATTTGCCCTATGGGTGCACAGATGATCCTGTACCCGAAAAGCAGACTTGTATACTGTCTTGGCGCACTTACTAGCTATAATGTGTAATCGCATAAGGTCGAATCGCATATATAATGAAAGTGATGTGCTATAAATGGATCAGACTGATAAAACGCTTAAAAATTATTTAAAAATATTTAGATGATAAAAAATATATCCCAATAAAAGCAATAAAATATAATAGAAGATAATCAATATATAAAATATTCAATGTATTTAAAAGACAATCGATCTAGAATTCATTTAGAATGTATATAGAAATATTAAAAAGCTGTTTAATCATATGATTAATGTCCATAAGCCCATAACATCTGTGCCTGAGAGTCCACTCTTTACCCAGAGGAATTCTTTGTGTCCGGCATCAATCAATACTCCACAATTCAACCCACTCTACCCAACGTCAATTGGCAAGTTTCCGATTCATTGACGTGCGTCACCTAATATTGCATCTAATGTACCTGTTAAGTACATGTGTGTAGTTTTTATATATAAGAATGAATAAGTACATACAGGGTTATTCAAAGAGATCCAAATGGCCAAGAAAGGTAACCGAATGCTGAAAATCAGCGTTCGGTTACCTTTCTTGGCCATTTGGCTATCCAGAGAGCAGGCAATTCGCCAAATCCTGGCGAATTGCCTGCACATATGGTGCCTGTTCGAGGGCAGTGATATCCCCATAGAGAAGCAATGCTTCGGCTATTCATAGAACACAAACCAGCAGTGAAAAGTTCCCGAAATGCCCTCCCATTCGGTGTTTTAATTCGGCAAGTTTATTCAGGAGAATCCCATAGGCTTCAATGTTAAAAATATTCCTGTTTTAATTCAATATCTAATAAACCGTTGATTATAATATTCTGCAGTAAAAAGTCTCTTTATTTATCGATTATTTTTTATTTAATTTTTTTAACCACTTCAATGCTAAGGACGCGCTCAGCGCGTCCTCAGCATTACCGCTGGTGTGCTGAGGACGCGCTGAGCGCATCCTCACATTGGGGTCAGCGTTCGGCTGGGTTCCGGCCGATCGCTGGCCCCTCCGATGCGGGCTGACATCCTGGATGTCAGCCCGGCATCCGGACCAGCAGCCGCCATTATTAGGTGTCATCGCGGGGGCGCGATGACACCTAATTCAGGCGCCCCCCCCGCATGTGCGGAGGAGGCGCCTGAAAGGGAGGGGGGGAGGTCCTTCGGACCTCTCTCCCTCCCGATCGGCGGCGCACAGGGGGTTAACCCAGGCATCATTTGGAAGGGCACAGCCTGCCCTTCCAAATGATGCCTGGCATTAACCCCTGGGGAGCTGGATCGCAAATCGGCGCTGAAAAGCGCCGATTCGCGATCCTTCCCGGGAGCTGGCCGACATCTTGGATGTCGGCCAAGCTTCCGGGAACTCCCCCAGAGGACTGGCGTCATCGTGCGTAGCACGATGACGCCAGTCCTACAGTTAACCCCTAACTGCCACCAAGTGTGGAGATAGGGAGTTCCAATGAACTCCCTATCTCCCGATCCGTGGCAGCTAGGGGTTAAATTTTGATATCGTTGGATCGGCCAGAGCATGGCCGTTCCAACGATACCGAACATGAAAGTTAAAAATGTTGTAAAAAAAAAAAAAAAGAAAAATAAAAAAAAATTAAAAAAAAATAAATAAACACTTTTTTTTCTTTTTTTTGGGTTTGTTAATGCAGCAATATTGTTCCCATTTCAATTATAATGTGAACAATGATGCTGCACTAACGATTTTTGTATGCGGTGCGTTTGTTAAAAATAGTGTCATTTTCCCCAAAACAAAATGTAACGAGACCCCATCTCTAATTTTTTTAACAAGCGCACCCCATACAAAATATAACCGCAATTGCTCGCATGTTAAAATGTGGAAAAAAACACTTTACACGTTGTAAATTATTGAAAATACATATTTTATTGCATTTTTTGTTATAATATACAGACATGACATAACGTATACATATAATAATGACATATTATGAATCTACCGAGTCTGACGGAAAGAACGATATATAATATGTCTGGGTCATATACTAAAATAAGCCTTTAAAACACGTTTAAACATGATGCACAAAACAGGTAAAAAATGACCTCAGCACAGGGGCGGGAAAAGCCTCAGCAGCGAAAGGGTTAAACTTATTTTTTTCTGTAACAGCCCTTTTTATTATCATTCCCTGGACCTCATATGTAAATTTCAGACATTTTCGCTCAGTAGTTTCTTCGCAAACAGCATTTCACTTTTCAAA
The DNA here is from genome assembly GCA_009667805.1 of Leptobrachium leishanense. Lineage (NCBI taxonomy): Eukaryota > Metazoa > Chordata > Amphibia > Anura > Megophryidae > Leptobrachium > Leptobrachium leishanense. The sequence goes on along the minus strand of CM019069.1, from coordinate 102,963,397 downwards.
CATTCAAGCAATCTGTTTTTCTAATTTATTCACTGCATTTGTCTGTGGTGTCGGCTTTTTCCGGCGGCTGCGCTGCGTGTGATCGGCTCCTGGTCTGGTTTTTCCAGCGTTTTCGGCGAGTTAATCCAGATGTTTTTGCGGGTTACGGTGTGCGTTCACCATCGTTTTGCAGTGATTTTTCGGCGGATTTGCAGCAACCTTTCCCTGCAATTCGGGGACCCTGTGGTGCTTGCTGAATACACCGCAGGGTCGCCGAAATGGGATCGGCAAAACGAACCGAATTGAAGAGAACGAAAAGTCACCGAACGTGCGGTGGCTTTTCGATTCTCTTTGAATTACCCTGATACTCAAGCACTTTTTTCCTTCTTACATACTTTGTTTCTGCTAGTAATGGAATGGAATACATTTCTATCAATACTCCAAGAAAAATGAAACTTTGAACAGCGTAATAAAATATTGTTATCTTCTAAGCCACTGTTTGTTCCAGTTTTATCTTGCATTTAACTGGAGGAATTTAATTGTTGTATTGACATAATTACACATGTGCATTATGAAAGGAAGCTACTGCCTCCTACAGCAGGGATTTCAAACTTTGCCCCCCCTCCCCGATGACATACAGCCGACAGAATTATGTAAATGCAGATGACAAAACATTTGAAATCCATAGATTTTGTATAGTAATTAACTCCTTCACTACCGACTGATTTTCCATAAAACCACTGTCAGGAAAAAGTTTTTTTTTTTAAATTTTTTTATTTTAATATCACTTTTCATTAAATATACAGTAAAAAAATCATTGGGAAAATTCACAATAGGATTTATTCAGGTTATTCTCTTTTTAGCCAGCGTTCTATCGAAGAACAAGAGTTTTAATATAGACCAATTTTTCTTAATTTGAACAATAACGTCTTGTGTTGAACTATGCACACTTTGGTGCACTGTGGGGAATTCACCATTAACCGCAGGGTCACCGAAGACTACCGAAAACCACCAAACTGCAGGAAAAAAAAACAGGGTATTTAAACCATTAAAATGTGTGTAAATAATAAAAAAAAGGTCCTTTAAGAAATAATAATCTGTTTGTTACAGAATAAAAATAAAGCTTTATTAAAAAATTTGGGAGTCAAAAATTTAGTCAAAAAAATGCATTTTGCTGAAATTGAAAAGAATAAACGGTTGAATTATAAAAAAACAATAATATTGTTTTACATAGAATTCTATGGGATTTGTCTAACACCTTCGCTACAAATTGATTTTCTAAAATTTTTTTTGTCAGAAACCAGTGTTTTTTTTTGATAATCATTTTTAATTGATTTATAGGGTAAGAAATATTTGGGCACATTCCCATTGCATTTATTACTGTAAATAACCAATTTGGCCAGTAAACTGAGTTACAGTGGTTACAGCTGCAGCTCGCCCCCCCCCCCGGCTGCTGAAAGCTTGATGTCAGGGCATCGTCAGCTGATTTTACACAGTTTAAGCTCTTTGCCCACAGGACTAAAACTTTGGGGGCACCTTCTGCAGCACAAAAGCAGACGAAATCCGTTGGTGCCTTTTTGAAGCCCGAGATATGTCGTTCTCAGTAGGGAATGGGTTAATCCAGTCAAACTGAATCAACGAAAATCAGATCATTTCACTGACACTTCGGTGAAGTTTGGCGGTGTCTAAATAGATTAACCATTACTTCTCTATGGGACAATTTCACTGCTGCCGATGATCGCCGATCTGTGGCTAACTGCAACGTAATTCGCTGTCACTTCGCCAGTATTTGGTGAACTGACAGCTTAGTGAATAAACGAACGGCTCTGAAATTGCACTGTACTGTCCCAGCTGATCATCCAGTTTTAACACCTCTGGTGTCATGCCTGAGGAGCTAAAACCTTTCGGACACATTTTGGAGTCTAATTTTAACGATATTTTTCTGCAATGAACAATTGCTCCAAAATGAGACCAAATTGACTATACTTCTTGGGCGATATTTATTTATTTTATTTATTTGCAAAGGATTTTACCAGGAAGGATACATTGAGATTTCTCTCGTTTTCAAGTATGTCCTGGGTTCAAGAACATTGAAATGTTACAGTCGTTACAGAAATACAAAGTAATAAATGCAAGATATTAAAAACAAAACACAAAAATACAGATTAACACAGAAAATAAATATGTAAGTAATATAGTCAAAATGTTACATGTTTACAGGTGCATTCTGTATATATTCACTATGTTACATGTTTACAGGTGCATTCTGTATTGAGGTATGTTAATAAGGAGCTCTTGAGTGACTTTAGACTGGGGGAAGATTTGATGGCGTCTGGGAGGTTATTCTATAACTGTGGTGCTCTGTAGGAAAATGAGCATTGAGCTGAAGCAGCCTCCTAGGTGTAATTCGGGTTAGGCAATTGTGACTCGGTGGTAGGCAAAAGAGACGGAGGCCTTCTTAAGCAGGAAAAGCATTTATTCGGTACCGAGCCTTGAGTCAGGTCAAGCCCAAAATACTCAAGTGTGAGCAAACAGAGAAACAACGATTTTATACATGGTTTTTAAAATGCACACCCCTTATTCTAACACCCCCTCCTCAGGTTACCCTCCAAATTCCCAGCAAGGCTCACCTCAAAGACATGACCCTTGAGCCCATCATAGGCAATTTTGGTTTCTTGTTTAGTCAGCAAGCTGTAAAAGGGAGTCATTCTCCCAACTCGGATAAGACCAGCTGTGGGATTACTAGGTTATTCATTCCTTCGTATCCTTTAGGGTTGCACCGATACTAGTATCGATATCGGTGCCGATACCGGGTACTGCAGGAGTACTTGGTACTCGTGCAGTACCCCCGATATTTTTTTCCGATACCGGAAGCCGGCATTGAGCCGGCTTGCCGGCATCAGAAGGGCTGCGGCGGCTGTCCAAATGCTCTATCGGCATTCGGACAGGCCCTGCAGCTGCTCTCCGCATTGTTTAATACTTACCTTCCTTTAGCGATGCCGGGAAAGTCTTTGCGCGCTCCTTGGAAGGACCCCAGCCGCGACCACGTGGGACCATGTGATCGCGGCTGGGGTCCTTCCAACGAGCGCACGCGCGGGAACTTTTCCGGCGTCGCTAAGGAAGGTAAGTATAAACAAAGTGAGGAGAGCAGCTGCAGGGCCTGTCCGAATGCCAATAGAGCATTCGGACAGTCCCTGCAGCTGCTCTCCTTTCATACTTACCTTCCTTTAGCGACGCTGGGAAAGTTTCCGCGCGTGCGCTCGTTGGAAGGACCCCAGCCGCGATCACATGGTCCACGTGGTCGCGGCTGGGGTCCTTCCAAGGAGCGCGCGCGCGAAGACTTTCCCGGCGTCGCTAAGGAAGGTAAGTATGAGCGGAAGGGGGAAATCTACGATCTGGGGGGCATTATCCACGAGCTGGGGCAGACCCAGGAGCTGGGGGGCAATATCCATGAGCTGGGGGGCAAATCCATGAGCTGGGGCAATATCCATGAGCTGGGGGGAAAATCCACGAGCTGGAGGCATATCCATGAGCTGGGGCATATCCATGTGTGAGCTGGGGGCATTATCCATGTGCTGGTGATCAATATCCATGAGCTGGGGGGCATATCCATGAGCTGGGGGGAAATATCCATGAGCTGGGGGCAAAATCCATAAGCTGGGGGCAAAATCCATAAGCTGGGGCAATATCCATGAGCTGGGGGGCAAATCCATGAGCTGGGGGGCAATATCCATGAGCTGGGGGACAAATCCATGAGCTGGGGGCAATATCCATGAGCTGGGGGGCAAATCCATGAGCTGGGGGGGCATATCCATGAGCTGGGGGGGGCATATCTATGAGACCTGGGGGCTTTATATGAGGTCTGTTCTTATTGGAAAGCGTCACGTGACATAAAATAAAAGTATCGGTACTTGGTATCGGTGAGTACTTGAACAAAAGTATCGGTACTCGTACTCGGTCTTAAAAAAGTGGTATCGGTGCATCCCTAGTATCCTTGATGTATAAGCAACTTTTATGGCTTGGCTAGGAATATTTAGAGACCTGGGGGGGGGGGTGATTCTTTGGTCAGCAGAAATCCGGTTTACAGCAAGATATTAGAGGCTACTACACTTAGGTTATACAGTTCTATTCTCTAACAGCTATCTAAAATGGCGGACAGGGTACATGACGCTAGGGGTTATTTCCAGGTAGCGCTCTTTCAGAGCAACTGACTTTTTGTATTGTGGTATTGCAAGTAAGGTGCTGGTCCTGGATCGGAGGTTATAGGATGAGGGAACTGCTGGGGGAAGCAGCCTATTCAGGTAAGGTGGTAGCTTCCCAGAAAATCTCTCAAACACCAGGTTGGAAAGGTGAAGAGTGCGTCTAGATTCCAGTGATGGCCAGTTTAGCTCTTTTAACATGTCACAATGGTGGGTCATGTAGTTACATTGTAGCACAAAGCGACAGAATGAGTTATACAATGTAGTAAGTTTCTGATATTCCACAGTTGGTGCTAATGTAGCGTCTCGATATGTAATCGTTAGCGCTACGATTGGTACGTTTAACGTCTGGCATCGTTATTCCGATCTTGACGCTACAGACAGTTGAAAAAGTTTTGCAGCTTGTGCGAGCTTACTGTACTTAAGCTTCTGCTATATTTTAACATGGGGAGCGCAATCTATTTTTAGCATCTCGACAAGTGAGGTATTGGGGTGCTGTTGGAAATTACTGTCGGGACGCGAAAGCCAAAATTTTAAAACCTCTTTAAAGCTGGTGCTAAATGATTCTGCAAATGGAAAATAATTTAACACGCTCCAAAAGCTTACCTGAAAATCCCATACTCACCTTCATCCTATGGTGAAAAGGGAGGCCTCATCCGCTGCTTCTTCTCCTCGAGAGCAGAGTGAGACTTGGAACAAATAGCTCCTAGTCTCCCTCCGCGATCACTCCACGGTTCTGCGCGAGCTCGCGGGCCAGAATTCCAAGCCTCCATGGAGTCCAAGGAGCTGATACTCAATAGCGGCACAGAAGCAATACTGCGGGCATCAGGGAGGTTAGCACTCTGTTCTAGGGCAAGGTGCTGAGATAGCACTTTCCCCAGAACAAGACGGTAACATGGAGATAGTAAGGGAAAATCTGCAAGCACACATTATCCTGCTTGCCGTCTCCGTGTTAACATCAACAATAGAATAGGGCTCTTTGTCGGGGCCTCAGGTGCTTTGAAGATTGAGTATACTCAATCTTGCTAGTGAAGGGGTTAATCATGTGGGAGTTACATGCTTCAAAGGTTTATAATAGTAGATCTCTCTTTAAAATGTATCTTTGTCACCTGCCAAAACTTGAGGACGCAATTGGGAATCCATATGATAGAAACACCAATGTTTTGATCACCAAGAAGCCTATAGGAAGGTATCGTAAACTAAGAGCTATAAAATAAATCCAACGGAAATTAAATCCAGTCAATTCTTTTTTTTTTTATAATTCTTTATTTTCCATTTTTCAAAGACAAAAAGGGCATCTTATCACAAAACCACAATGTTAGAGATTGCTACTGGTTAGCCCTGAGGAGCCCCTGCCAAAGGACCGCAGGGGGTAGACCCCGAGGAGGGGGTAAAAGAAGAAATTAGAAAAAGATCAAAGAAACACAAACATGGAGGAAAAAGAGAGAGGAAGAGACCTCATAGGGAGGAGGAGGGGGAAGGGAATAGGGTGCCGCCCCAAAGGAGTACATAACCCAGGTATCATAACCCGCCAGAAAAACAAGCAGTCCAGCTCTTAACCCACATCAAACTCCAGCCAGGGGTCCCAAATCTTACTATGTTGGGGCATGGTGTCATGTACAAGAGCCGATAAACGATCCATGTCCATATTATCTCTGATCCGAAGATACACCTGCGCCATAGACGGAAGGGACACAGATCTCCAGCCTTGGGCCACCGCTCTTCTAGCCGCCAAGACCATTTTATGCAACAGCTTATTCTCCGGTCTCGATAGGGCGTCCTGGTTGCGGTGAAGAAGGAATGTCCATGGGTCGAGAGCCACTCCACACTGTAGGACCTCTTGGATGAGAGCATGAATTTGAAGCCAGAAGCGTCGGAGGGGGCATGTCCACCACATGTGGTAGAACGAGCCCTTAGTGCCGCAACCTCTCCAACATAAGTCAGAGGAAGACCCGTCCATGTGAGAAAGTTGTGAGGGGGTAACATACCAGCGAAACAGCATCTTGTAAGCCTGTTCCTGATGGGCCACATTGATGGAGCAGTGTGCCACATTGTCCCAAATATCCTCCCATTCTTCACTGGGCAGGGCATCCCCCACATCTCGCTCCCAGCGTGCAACATAAGTTGGGTCCCCCCAGATTGGAGAGCCTGAACAGAGGGAGACATAAAGCGAGGATATCATTGATTTCGTGATGCGAGCGTCATTACAGCGAGCCTCAAACGCCGTCAAGGAAGACGTGGCAGCCGTACGGACTTCAGGCGTCCGCGCATAGTCCATGACCTGCAGGTAGCGAAAGAAGTCCGCTGGTCCCACCGGACCTCTCTGTCGGATGTTCTCAAACTGAAGTGGTGCCCCCGCTGAGTAAAGGTGGTGGAGCCTCTGAAGGCCCAAGTCCTCCAGATTTGCAAAAGGGCGAGGGCATAGGCCCGGTTGAAACTTTCGGTTGCGGAGAAAAGGCATCATAGCTGAGTGTTCTTTGGCTAAAGTGAAGCGACGGTTCACGGTGTCCCAAATTTGGAGAGAGTTAATGGTGGCAGTGCAGGTGGAGCGAAGGATTGGACGATAGGTTTTGGGAAGCCAAAAATAGAATTGCGGCAAGTCAGGAGCAAAGAGATGCGACTCTAAGTCCGCCCAACGGTGCGTACCAGGTGGTGCATGAAAGGTAACAAACTGTGCTAGTTGGGCAGCATGATAATATTGTAACAAACTCGGAACTCCCAAGCCTCCCACCACCCTCGGTCTATGTAACACTCTTCTAGCCACCCTATGTCGTTTATTATGCCAGATGAACCGGTCCACATGGGACTGTAGATGCGCCAACGAGGCTGGAGGGACAGGCACCGGGAGGGTTTGGAACAAGTACAGGATTCGGGGGAGTAGATTCATTTTTACGCTAGCAATGCGACCCACCCAGGAGACATTAAAGGCATCCCAAGTGTCCATATTAGCTATAAGACGTTGGATCAGTACATCGTAGTTAGCTCTAATCATTGCTTCGGGATCACTGGTCAGCTTCACTCCCAGATACGTGAGAGAGGAGGTGGAGAAGTGAAATCCCGTGAGGAGACGCAACCGGTCGACCTCCGGTTTCGGTATGCCTATCGGCAACGCGCGAGATTTATCTATATTGATCTTAAACCCGGAAATATCCGAGAAATCCCGAAGAAGGGAGAGCAAATGGGGCACAGAATGGACCGGGTCCGTGATGGTCAGGAGAAGGTCGTCCGCATATGCTGACACCAGGAATTCCTCCCCCCAATCTGTAAACCCGTGGTAGACGTGGAGGACCGTAATTTATCCAGCAGGGGCTCAAGGGCTAGAGCGAAGAGCATGGGTGACAGGGGGCAACCCTGTCGCGTTCCATTACCTATGGGGAAAGATTCCGGGGAGGCCCCCGTGGTGATTATTTTCGTAAGGGGGGAATTATACAGGACCCGGATAGCAGCGCAAAAGCCAGGGGGAAATCCCCAGTGCTCCAGTAGGTGAAATAAGTAAGGCCAGCCCACCCTATCGAACGCCTTCTCCGCATCCAAGGAGAGGAGCAGAGAAGGCGTCCCCGTTGCGCGAGCTCTCTCGATCAGGACCACATTTCTCCTTGTATTTTCGTATGCCTGTCTCGTGGGAATGAACCCGACCTGGTCCGGATGAATAATGGAGGGGAGGAGTGCTCCTAGTCTGTTGGCCAGGATTTTCGTAAATATCTTATAATCAACATTCAGTAAAGAGATCGGTCTATTATTGTGGGGGAAGGAAGGATCTTTGCCCTCTTTAGGAATCAAAATCACATCAGATCGGAGGAAATCCGGAGGCACCGGTCGTCCCTCCAGAATTCCATTATATAGTTTAACTAGATATTTGCTCAAGTGAGGAGAGAATTTTTTAAATAAAAGGCCGTAAACCCGTCCGGGCCCGGGGCCTTATGGGGTTTCATTTGTTTAATCACTGAAGCCACCTCGGCTTCTGAGACTTCTGACCCCAACCCCTCCAGCAAGAGGGGGGGAGCTCCGGGCCTTTCCACGTGGCCAGGAATTCCTGCACCTCCCGCACATGTTCCGGATTGCGGAGGGAGTGATCCGGGGAGTGGTTATATAATTTCTTAAAGTACGCAGTAAAAATCTGGTTTACCTCGCTGGGGATAGTAGTGATCGAACCCTGGGACGTATGGGCCGAGGTCACCAGTTTAGATCTAGTTTGGTTCCTCAATTTGCGCGCTAACATAGTATGCGCCTTGTTAGAATATTCATAAAAGGTCCGCCTGGTCCAGGCTAAGGACCGGGCCCACACTCCGTCAGTAAGGCTGACCGGAGCTCCCGACGTACAGTTGTCAGGGCATCAAAATCAGCCTGAGAGTGAGAGGATTTGTGCGCTGCTTCCCGGTCAGCTAGCCTCTCCTGAAGTTCCACCAGCAGACTCATCCTCTCCCTCTTCAGCCTGCTACCAATCTGAATCAGGTGACCTCGTATGACCGCCTTATGGGCCAGCCACAAGGAGTCAGGACCTATATCGTCTAGGTCATTCTCCTCAAAGTACCTGTTCAGGTGGGCAGACACTTCTTCCAGCACTGCAGCCGATTGTAAGATGGAAGAGTTGAGGCGCCAGGACCAACCCGATCGAGTACCCGGCAGTTTCACCCATACAGAGACGGGCGCATGGTCAGACCAACTAATGGAGCCTATCGCCGAGCGGGTAGTTAATGGGATCGTTCTGGTTGGCAATAAGAACAGGTCTATCCTTGAGTATGAGGAGTGGGGATGAGAATAAAAGGAGAAATCGTGGTCTCCTGGGTGATGGAGTCGCCAAATGTCGAGAAGCTGCGCGTCATGGATGAACCGAGCTAGCATCGCATCCTGAGGAGACGCCGTAAGTCTGGCACCTAACGCCCCTGATTTCCTGTCAATTGCTGGTGCTGGGGCCGCGTTAAAGTCCCCCCCATGACCAGAAAGGAGCCTTCCGTCAGCTGCAGGAGCGTCGTAAGATGGGCCCAGAAAGAATCTTCCGGGGTGTTGGGGGCATAAACATTCAACAAAGAGATAGCCACATTATTAATTGTCCCCCGGATTAGGATATACCTGCCCTCATCATCTCTATCCACATGTTGAACCGTCATCTGGCATGCTTTATGTAGTAAAATCGCAACCCCCGGCGTTTCCCGGTGCTGGAAGCGAAAAAGGAGCGTGGGAAGGTGCGGTCTGTGAGACTGAACTGGCGTGCCCGGGCAAAATGCGTTTCCTGCAGGAATGCTATCTGACATTGTGCGCGTTTTAATTCTCGGAGGACCAATCTCCTCTTCGTAGGGGAATTTAGTCCCTTAACATTCTGGGACAAAATATGGCATTCCGAATCATGGGCGGAGTGGAGGGGAACGCCACGGGCAGGCCAGATCAGGTACACAGGACAGGGCGGCACCCCTGAGGACCCCAATGGGGGGAAAGGAGACAGAGGGACCAAGGGGGTAAAGGACTGGGAGGTGAGGGAGGTGAGGAAAAATATGAGAGAGGAAAAGAAGACACATAAAGAAAAAAGGAGAGAAAAAACTTCCGGACTTATCCATTGCCAGAACGACCATGGGGATGGTCAGAAAGGAGACGCGACCCTGGTTGAAGACCAGTAGGATCGCAGAACGGACGTCACCGAGCAAGTAACGGAGCATGAAAAAACTATCTAAAAACAGCATTACAATACTTTACAATAACGACAGTATCCCCACCATTATCATGAACATTAACAGCCGAACATTACAGGGTTATATATCACTTGGGGAACATTTACAACTCAGCTAATGCAACCACCTGATACCATGTGGGCAAGTAAACAAAAAGAGAAAAAACAATATCACCACCGAGGTTTCCCCTTCATCTCAGCCGGGATCCCTGTCCCCCTCCTCTCGAATCCGGGAGGGCACCTTCTCCCAGCGCGGTGTAAGCTGAGGTGCCGGGGAGGGGGACGAGAGCAGGTTACCCGCGTCCGGTAAAGGGGGGCAATCCAGGCGGGTGAAGAATTGCTGCGGGTCTGACTGTAGGGTGAGAGTAGAGGTTTTACCACCAGCGAAGGCCAAGAGCTTGAACGGGAAGCCCCAGGCATAGCGGATGTTATGACGGCCCAGGTGGGCTGTGATGGGGCGCCAGGCCCTTCGACGCTGCAAGGTCTCCGGTGCCAGGTCTTGAAACAGAGCGAGACATCTTCATACACCAGATCCACGTCTCTGCTTTTACGCATGACTTCCTCCTTAACTGTGTAATAATGAAGGCGGAATATGACATCACGAGGCTGTTGGGAGTCAGCCCGGGGAGCTCTCAGGGCTCTGTGAATCCTGTCCATGAGTAACCTCGCCGGGGGCACCTCTGGTACCAAGCGTTTGAGAAGGCCCAGCACCGTCTCGTGTAGCTCCCGTGTTTGTACAGATTCGGGCAATCCCCGCAGGCGGATGTTGTTGCGGCGGGATCTATTGGCGACATCCTCTAGAGCAAGTTCCATACGGTCCATGCGGTGAGATAACGTGTCAGTAGTGCGCGCCAGTTCATTGTGAGCCGCCACGAGGTCCCCCGTGCCTTCCTCCAATTCTCCAATGCGTAGGCCCAAGGCCCCCACTTCAGCACGTACCTCCGTGGCTATTTTAGCAATGTCCATCGCCAGACTCGCTTGCATGTCCCCCATCCTGGCCAGAATCTGCGATATATCAGCTCTAGACGCTGGTTGGGACCCTCCCGGGACCGAGTCTATCCCTGTGTCCTCGCCGCGGATCCGGCCGCCATCTTGGCTGTCATCCAGGCCGCGGCGCTGGAAAATTGGCGCCACTACAGGGGTCGGTGGATCCGGTTTCTTGCCCCCTCGGGTGGTTCCCGGCATGTTCCCGGTAAGGGGGAATCGAAATGGTGGGTCAAATTGATCTGTGTGCTGCTGCTATGCTCCGTTTTGACGGCTAGGTGCAGGAGCTCCTACACCATGCGTTCGGCTCGGTCGGCGTCCAGACTCCGCCCCAAATCCAGTCAATTCTAAGTGGTTTAATGTGCGTATAAAACAACTAAAAAGTAGTTATTTATTGTTTTCAATACAACTTCTTTGTTTGTTTATTCCCACCACGTCCAACCTGTTAATACAATTTTTTAAGGAGAGAAATAAGAGGGGTCTTGCATTGGCTGCACATGACCCACTCGTCTCACTTCTATGAATATTTCTGTTTCTTTTCATATCCAGAGATTGCTTTCTGTCCAAACAGTCATGATGTGCATATCTATAAGAAGGATGGAGCCAAATGGACAAAAATCCATGAGCTGAAGGAGCACAATGGCCAAGTGACAGGTACGATCTTTGTGGGACTAGAAACCTCTGAAACCTTGTAATAAAGAACTCAAAATATGATTCTTTACTTAAAACAAAATGTCTACCATGTTTCCGGAGCATAAATCTATTGATTATTCTATCTGATATTTTCAGGTTATGAAATCCAGTAGACTTTAAACTTGAAAATATTAAATGTCGTTTCTGTTTACGCTTCTTAAAGGAACACTCTAACAAAAAAATCACCCCCCGTTTTTTTTCCCTAACCTATCCCTATTCCCTTAATAAAACTTTCTTTTTTTTTTTTCTTGTAACTGCAATACTTACCTTAAAATCCTCTTGTTTCCAGCGGTGTTTTTTTTTTTTTTTTATACTCCCCTCCCTCCTCTTCCGCTCCCGTCCTTCTTCTTGCTGCGTCTTGGCTTCTGGTTTACGTGAGAAGCGCGCATTCGCGCCTCTCACATAAGCCAGCCAATCGGCAGGCTTCCTCCCGGCTCCCTCTGAGGATTAGTGTTGCGCGCAAGAGGATGCGCGCAACACTAACCCTCAGAGGGAGCCGCCAGCTTCTGCGGGGAGTAGGAGACGTCATTGCGCTGAAAGCGCGATGACGTCTCCTACTCGGCAAAAGTCGGCAGAAGCGGGAAATATGATTCCCGCTCTGCTGACTGACAGCTGGGAGGGCGGAGTAAACTTCTCCGCCTCTCTCAGCTGTTTTCAGCATTTTCAGCTGAACCGCTGAGCGGAGGGATGGGGGACAAAGGGCGGCATACTCTGGGCATCATGACCACCTAAAATAGCTTAGGTGGGCATGTTGCCTAGAGTATCCCTTTAAGATTGTGGGTGAAAATTTTTATCTAAAAAGGGGGTTTAACGTAATCCCAAAAAAAAAACATATTTTGCCCTAATACCCTGATGAAGATGACGGAGCAATGCAAAATCTACTAAATTACTTCTGCATTATAAATAAAACCACATTATAAAACACATGCTGCTGTTTTTTTTTATCTTTGTTTGAAGTAATTGCATTTAAAAAGGAATAAATTAGTTTTTTTATCTTGTGTTTCCATTTTGTGGATTTTTCCCATGATGGAACATTTAACAAATTCTGTGCAAAGTTTCTTCTTTACTTCTGTGGCTTAAGAGTTAATAAAATGGATGAGGAATGTTTAGATAAGGCAGCAGGTGTATTGTGTTCTCCAGGCTACTACAGATAAGAGATGGCAGCTAAATGAGATAAGACAGGGAGTTTAACCCCTTCACTGCTGAGCCATTTCATGTCTTAAAAAAACATGTTTTTCTTTTTTTTTATTATTATTTTTATTTATTTTATTCTTTACTTTAAAAATGGTCATGTTTGGTATCATTGGAAAGGCCATGCTCTGGCCTTTCTAATGATACCAAAGAGTTGGGAGATATCGGGGTTCAAAGGAACCTCCTATCTTTCCTTAGGAATCAATGAGGACGTTCCCCATACGTCCTCAGCAGTGAAAGGGTTAAAAGACTTCTAATCTACCCCTGGTGATGTCCTTTGAATACATCTCACACAATACAATGATGTGAGTCGGCTGCCGGACCCATAGACTCCATTCTATGGCCAAAGCCAAACAGTGAGGAGCAAGTGATGTAAAGATACTAGGGGGGCAGTTTACAACACAATAGATCACAACAAAATGGATGCACCCAGTGACACATATAGAGTAAAATATTTTAACTAAGCATACAAGAGAAAAACAAAGCACATGTAAGATATCCGCAACATAAAATAAACACAATAAGAACTAGGGATAGACCGATATGTTTTTTTCCAGGCCGATACCGATTATCGGCCGTCTCTCTGGCCGATAACCGATATCAGGGGCCGATATTCTGTGCGCTTAAATTTTTGAAAACGAACACAATTTCACACAAATCTGGTATAAACTGAACATGTTTATTCATATTTTAAACATTAAATTAGGGGGTCGACCGACCCTGCATGCAGATCTCGGAGAGAGCAGGGTAAGACCCGGTCACCGGCCTGAAAAAAAAGTTTACTGTATGTTTAACTATAGATCGCTAGCTGGCTGTCTGTTCCTTTTTTTTTTATTTTTTTTATTTTGAAAATGTCATCACACAAATAAACGTAGAGTGAGGGCCTCGCAGGGCCATTCATGGTCATCTGCAATAGCACAGCATAAAGAAAATAACAAAAAACAGTATCTTGAAGAGAGTCAGCAATGAACCACAAAAATAAACAACAAATGTTCTCGCAGGGTCAAACAGCAAACATCACCGAAGAGCAAGCTAAGGGGTGGGGAGGTGGACACACACACCAAGAAGTGCTCCAGGACCCAAAAAAAAAAAAAAAAAAAAAAAAAAAGGGGGGATATAAAAGGTGGCAAAAGCCAAATGTGTGACTGTCCTGGCACGCTCCCGAAGTTCCGAGGCACCGTAGGAGGCCATGGACATGTGCAGGTCACAAAGGCCGGGGAACGTGAGGGCCAAATGCGGCAGACAGAGCCATGGTGGCCGCCACAGTGGCACGCCCCAAGTTGCCCCAATGCCAAAAAAAAAAAAAAAAAAAAAGGGGAGGGGGTAGAGTGTCTGCAGCACGAGGTGGTGTGATGAAAAACATCCCCAGCTGGGGAGTGTCAGCAGAATAGGCCAAAACGTCAGCAAAAAAGGGGGGGGGCATTTCAGTAAGGTACAGGTCGGCATCAAAGAAATGTCAAAGGGGGGCAGAATAGTCCGCTTCAGCCTGTATCCAACAAAAAGGCTGGCTGGGTATGTAGCCCAGCCAGGCCCCGGTACCTCCTGCAGGACATTACGAACAAGCATCCCCTGGTTCTTCTCATCCACGACAGGGGCCACGCCACGAGGCCGGAATCGGAGTCCCAACTTGACAGCAGTCAGCCCTCCAAAGCGCTGCAGCACCTCCATCATGGACTGCACGGGAGGATTCACCACTAGCCCTGCAGCAGCAGCTAACTCCGCCGTTCCTCCATACTCTGCAGGCAGCAGTACATCCCCGCCGCATACCCCTGGAGTCTCACCCGGAGACCAAGGGTCATACCGCGTCACGGCAAACAGGTCCACAGCTTCTCCGCAGTACTCAGCTCTCAGTTTCAGGGGTCCGGATCCCATCCTCTCAGGCGTGTCACTTCTCCCGATGCTTACTCGTGGCCCAGGGTTCCCCTCCGCACATGGAGAACTCCAGCGCGGCATGGGATCCCCTAGGTCTTCGGACTCCTCTACCGCTGCACAGCCAGGCATCTCAGCCACCCTCAGGGCCCCCTCGGGCGCAGGCGAGCCCAATGCAGCCGCCTCTCTGCAGCTCCGCAGAACCGCTGTGAAGCGCCTCATGTCACCCCTCGTCAGTGGGCGATCAGCCTCTCCCTCCTCCAATAGCAGGGTGTCCAGGCGCAGGAACAGTGCCTCCATGCCAGTCCGAGAGGGAAGCATCAGGGCCTCTTCCTGCCTCCACGTGTGTACTCCACTCACCCCCTCCACCAGGTCAGTCGTATATGCCGGGAGACGGGGGTCATCCGTCGTCCCGTTAGTCATCCAGGCAGGGGTTGGTGGGGGCATCAAAGATGCTGCAGAGCGGTGCAAGGCTCCAAGATAGTCGCTGGAGGTACACCCCGTCCGGGGAGTACTCAAGACTCTCGGTCCAGGGATTTGCCCGATGGTAGGCCGCAAGATGGCCGCCGGCATCGTCCTCAAATTTCCTAAACTCAGGTCCGGAGGGGGGGAACCAAACGGCCTCCGGACAGTGGTAAACCAACAGCCAACCGTTCAGGGACACTTCAAGAAAAAAAATCTCTGTAGGGAAAGTCTGCTAATTGTCCCTATACCGAGCAGACGTGCGGAGCTCCTGTAGAACACGTCCGCTCTTGTGAACAGCTGGCCACGCCCCCGGAATTTCCCTGTTCCTTTTTAAGTAATTACAACCAGGGTGTGCTGCCGAGTGCTCTGCTCCCTTCACTAGCCCCACGCAGTCACGCACTAACCAACCCCACTAGCTGCAGCAGCTCCCCCTCCTTCCTCAGCTCCATCTTTAAAGCCCCGTTGCTCCGTCCACTGACTCCATCCATAATGAGCAGTTACGGCCCGGGACACAGCACTGCAATCCAGAGCTCAGCCTCACCTGAAGCCCAGCCTCACCTGAAGCCCCCTTAAACACAGCCCTGCCTGAAGTTCAACCTGCAGCAGGTGAATAAAAAATGGCCCACAGCTGTGTGTGTGCACTGCAGACTGAGAGTGCACACACACAGCTGTGGGCCATTTTTTTTTTCACCTGCTGCAGGTTGAACTTCAGGCAGGGCTGTGTTTAAGGGGGCTTCAGGTCAGGCTGAGCTCTGGGTTGCAGTGCTGTGTCCCGGGTCGTAACTGCTCATTATGGATGGAGTCAGTGGACGGAGCAACGGGGCTTTAAAGATGGAGCTGAGGAAGGAGGGGGGCCTGCTGCAGCTAGTGGGGTTGGTTAGTGCCTGACTGTGTGGGGCTAGTGAAGGGAGCAGAGCACTCGGCAGCACACCCTGGTTGTAATTACTTAAAAAGGAACAGACAGCCAGCTAGCGATCTACAGTTAAACACACAGTAAACCTTTTTTTCAGGCCGGTGACCGGGTCATACCCTGCTCTCTCCGAGATCTGCATGCAGGGGCAGGGTTTCCGGATATGCTGACGCGAGGACCATGTGGTGGGCGGCGTAGCTCCTCATTGGTCGGCTTCTCCTGCAACGGAACAAGAACATCGCATGCGCCGCAGTGACCGAGCGCGCTGGGGAGCGGCAAGTAGAAATCGGTAATATCGGGGACTTGAACACCGATACCGATTAAATTCAAAAAACCCCAAAATCGGCCCAAAATATCGGTAGATCCGATAATCGGTCGACCCCTAATAAGAACATTTCATTTTTTGGTGGTAGTGGCCCTTTAATGTGATGTTGCACACAGCTGGCGCAAGTCTGCATGGAATCCTATGGACTTCAGGTGAGGATACCAACGGTGGCGTGTGGTGGTGAAGCAGGTGTCTGCTAGTGGCTCCCAAATATTTCGAGCTGGGCCATTAACAAAGTGACTTTCTCATAACAGAGCCAGTGACAGCGATCCACTAATGGGTAATAGCTTGTGCTGTCATTTGTGGCTAAATTTTACAAACTAAGCTGTAACAGGACCCTGTATTTTTCCATTATTCATCTAGAGCAGCAGTTCCCAACCCTGATCTTCAAGAACCCCTAAAAGGCTAGATTTTAAGGATTACCTTAAATCTGATCACCTGTGCTATGCTTTAGATATCTGGCAAACCAAGCCTGTTCGGTGTTCTCGATGGACAGGTCTGGGACCACTGATCTAGAGGGTTAGCTAAGGCTGGGGCCACAAGGGCGCAGAAAGAACATTTGTGAGAACAGATGTTCTTTCTGCTCAGAGTCCCATGTAAGCATCTTGCTGTGCGCACATTTGAGCACACAGTTCTACAAAGGACCAGTCCCCTTTGGAGGCTGGCATTTTGTAGACTCGTCTGACGTCAATCATAGCGGTTCGATGGGGAAGTAAATTCCATGTCCGTTTTACCGGGCATTACATCGTGTGGTCCTCCCAACCGATCCATTGAAATGCTACGATAGACAGTGGGGGGAGGGTCACAACGGACGCCGTTAGTGCCCCCCTGTGTGGCCCCAGCCAAAGTAGGTCAAAGTCCTAGTTTCCAAGCACACCGATTTGTTGCCTCTGTTCTCCTGCAGGTTTGCTCTATTGTTAATCTTGATCCCACTGATGCCACAAACTCTGACCGGATCCAGATGTTTGGTGTACAGCTTCGGATCCAGACAATATACTTTAAATTGGATCATCCCTTAAAATCTGCATACATAGTAGCTTCCCAGCAGCATCTTTTTTCTGGTGTTGACAACAAGGCCAACACTTCTCAGTATTGGCAAAGTTCTCTTGAGGCTCGGGTCAGACGAGCGCAGTGTTCACGTCCGTGTTGCTGCACATTTTGACATCCGTGGTAGCATACAATTATGATCAAGAGACCCACACTCAAAGCCGTCCGCACAGAAGTGCGAACGCACAACGGACGCTGCAAACGGATGCAAGTTAGGCAAGAATGTAAATCCGCTAGAATGGACGCACAGAGTGCTCTGCGTCTGCAACGTCCGCATAGCTTTGTGTGTGAGTGATGGAACGAAGTCAGACGGACTGCATTTTTGACGTCCAGCATTTTGACGGACAAAATGTTTTTCATACTAATTTATTTTCCCTTCTACATCAGTCAATCAAAACGTCAGTCACAAAAACGGACTGTGTGGCCACTACCTTGTCGTCAGTTAGAAAGTACGTCCCTTGTGCACGGACGCACAGAATGCGCTCGTCTGACCCTAGCCTTATAGTGTATCATCTGACCTTTTAAACACATTTGGATCACAAGATGCACACGTGGCACATCCTATGTCTTTCACAACAGGCTCCGAGGTTGGCTGTTTAGCCACATTATTGGTTATGTGGTATAAATGTTACAGGGACTTTAATTCTACTTGTTTCTGAAGACTGTATCAATTTCATTCCTGCAAACAGGTATTGACTGGGCTCCTGAGAGTAATCGCATTGTGACTTGCGGTACCGACAGGAATGCTTATGTGTGGACTCTACGTAACAATGTATGGAAACCCACCTTAGTCATTCTGCGTATTAATCGCGCCGCTCGTTGTGTGAAGTGGTCTCCAAAGGAAAATAAGTTTGCTGTTGGCAGTGGCTCACGACTCATCTCCATCTGTTACTTTGAGCAAGAAAATGACTGGTGGGTATTAGGAATATTGCTGTATGTGTTTGCTCGGCTTTTTTTCCCTGTATTTCTTTTTATTTGAATTTACCACATTCTAAAACCTTCCTGATACAGCTCCAAAAAGGTTTGCGCTGAGCAGATGGTGAGTAATAGAAAGGTCTACCTTGTGATATGTTGTATCTTAACTGTAACTACTATAATATTTCTAATTTTACATTTTAGTATCCTAAGCATAAGATGACACCCCCATAGTAGGCATGAGATGACACCCCATATTCAGTTTTTTTTTTCGTATTTGCTGTACGTGTGTTTGATAACGTTTCATGTCGTGTTTATGTCTGTAGGTGGGTCTGTAAACACATTAAAAAGCCAATTCGTTCCACTGTGCTGAGCTTGGACTGGCATCCAAACAATGTCCTCCTGGCAGCAGGTTCGAGTGATTTTAAGAGCAGGTATGTTAAGAATCAGTATATTAAATAAAAATTCTGTAAAAAAAAATTTGAATATATATTGAATTTGTTTTTTGGTTTTTTTCTGCACTTGGGCGGTCAGTTCGACTTGTTCGCCACACTTTGGTGACCCTACGGTGAATAGAGAATTTACCTCAGGGTCGGCAAAATGGAATCGCCGAAGCACACTAAACTAGAAAGCACTGAAATTTCACTGACATTTCGGTGCTTTCTGAATAATTTAGAGAATGCTTGGGAAATCATTTGAATTAATTATATTAAGTATATATTAAGTGTATATTGTATATAAGTATATATAGTAAGTATATAAGTATATATAGTATATGGAAATAATTTGAATTAATTATATTAAGTATATATTGAATATATATAAATATACTTAATATAATTAATTCAAATTATTTCCCAAGCATTCTCTAAATTATTCAGAAAGCACCGAAATGTCAGTGAAATTTCAGTGCTTTCTAGTTTAGTGTGTTTCGGCGATTCCATTTTGCCGACCCTGAGGTAAATTCTCTATTCACCGTAGGGTCACCAAAGTGTGGCGAACAAGTCGAACTGACCGCCCAAGTGCAGAAAAAAACAAAAAACAGAACTCTGATTTTCTTCTAAAAGGTGTTTAACCCTTTCGCTGCTGAGGCTTTTCCCGCCCCTGTGCTGAGGTCATTTTTTACCTGTTTTGCGCATCATGTTTAAACGTGTTTTGAAGGCTTATTTTAGTATATGACATCGACATATTATATATCGTTCTTTCCGTCAGACTCGGTAGATTCATAATATGTCATTATTATATGTATACGTTATGTCATGTTTGTATATTATAACAAAAAATGCAATAAAATATGTATTTTCAATAATTTACAGCGTGTAAAGTGTTTTTTTCCACATTTTAACATGCGAGCAATTGCGGTTATATTTTGTATGGGGTGCGCTTGTTAAAAAAATTAGAGATGGGGTCTCGTTACATTTTTTTTTGGGGAAAATGACACCATTTTTAACAAACGCACCGCATACAAAAATCGTTAATGCAGCATCATTGTTCACATTATAATTGAAATGGGAACAATATTGCTGCATTAACAAAACAAAAAAAAAAAAAAAAAAGTGTTTATTTTTTTTATTTATTTTTTTTTTTTAATTTTTTTTTATTTTATTTTTTTTTTTTTTTTTTTACAATTTTTTTTACTTTCATGTTTGGTATCGTTGGAACGGCCATGCTCTGGCCGATCCAACGATATCAAAATTTAACCCCTAACTGCCACGGATCGGGAGATAGGGAGTTCATTGGAACTCCCTATCTCCACAGTTCGTGGCAGTTAGGGGTTAATGCTAGGACTGGCGTCATCGTGCTACGCACGATGACGCCAGTCCTCTGGGGGAGTTCCCGGAAGCTTGGCCGACATCCAAGATGTCGGCCAGCTCCCGGGAAGGATCGCAAATCGGCGCTTTTCAGCGCCGATTTGCGATCCAGCTCCCCAGGGGTTAATGCCAGGCATCATTTGGAAGGGCAGGCTGTGCCCTTCCAAATGATGCCTGGGTTAAGCCCCTGTGAGCCGCCGATCGGGAGGGAGAGAGGTCCGAAGGACCTCCCCCCCTCCCTTTCAGGCGCCTCCTCCGCACATGCGGGGGGGCGCCTGAATTATGTGTCATCGCGGGGGCGCGATGACACATAATAATGGCGGCCACTGCTCCGGATGCCGGGCTGACATCCAGGATGTCAGCCCGCACCGGAGGGGCCAGCGATCAGCCGGAACCCGGCCGAACGCTGACCCCAATGCGAGGACGCGCTCAGCGCGTCCTCCGCATACCAGCGGCAATGCTGAGGACGCGCTGAGCGCGTCCTTAGCATTGAAGTGGTTAAACCAATATAAATGCATGAAAATGTGTGGAAATAATAAAAAAGATCTTTTAACCCCTTCCCTGCAGAGGACGTGTGGGGAACGTCCTCATTGGCCCCTGCTGTATGCAGAGGACGTTCCCCACACGTCTTCCGCTTGGCTGGGGGGCCAGAGAGATACTCACCTCTCTGGTCCGGGTCGCGCGGCGTTCTGACTTCCAGGAGATCGCCTGAAGGGAGGGGGTCCGTTCGGTCTACAACCAAAAGCCAGGCACCGCTTTGAAGGGCAGTGTCTACCCTTCAAAGCGGTGCCTGGCTTTAACCCCTTAAATGCCGGACCGCGATCTGGTGCCAGATCGTGGCCTAGATCCAATGGAGACGCCATCTTGGATGGCGGCTCCACCTCCGGGTCCCCCCTTGGCATCAGACGTCATCACGCATGGTGCAATGACGTCAGTTAGCTGGGGAACCCCTAGCTGCCCAGGGATTTCCCAAGGAAATCCCCTGGTGGAGATAGGGGGTTCCTTTGAACCCCTATATCTCCCAAACAGTGACAGCTAAGGGGGTCATGTTTGGAATCACTCGAATGATACCAAACATGACCACGTTTAAAGTAAAAAAACAAAATAAAAATAAAAATAAATAGTAATAAAAAAATAAAAATGTTTTTTTTTTTTTTTGTGTGTTTTTTTTATTAATGCAGCAATATTGTTCACATTTCAAACATAATGTGAACAATGATGCTGCACTAATGATTTTTTTCTATGGGGTGCGTTTGCTAAAAATTACGTAATTCCCCCTCAAAAAATTTAATGGTCTCAATTCCTAATTGCTAACAGCGCACCCCATAGAAAATATTGATGCGAAAACTCTGACAAAGTGTAAAGAAAAAAAACACTTTACACGCTGTAGATGATTAAAAATTCAAATTTTATTGACATTTTTGTTATAATAAACAGGCAGCACATGACATTTACATATAAAAATGATCTATTGTTAATCTGCCGAGTCTGCCGGAAAGAACGATATATAGTATGTCTGGGTCATCTAATAAAACGTGGCTTCAAATCGCGTTTAAACATGATGAGCAAAAGCAGTAAAAATGAGCTCAGCGCACAGGGATGAAATGGCTCCGCAGCGAAGGGGTTAAAAAATTAAAAAGGTGTGTTACAGAATAAAAAATTGTGAATTAAAAACTTTCAGGTCTATTTAAAGAAAGGTGAAAATCAGGAAAATTGGCAGAATAGAACAATTTAGAACAAATAGCCGATTTGGAAAGTGAGATAAATGGGAGATTTTTTTTTTGGTTTGGCTATTTTGACCTAGAATTTTCACGTCTCCAGTCATTCTCCTGAGTTTCCCCTTTCTTTGAATAGATCTGTTAGTTTAGAAAATATAAATACTACGTAAGGTTGTACCAAATAAATAAATAGACGGGTTACTGAAAATGAATAGAATACCAGGGTTCCATTTGCCCCAGAATATTGCCTACTTAACCACACTGAGGTCCCACCCGAGGTATTTCGGAAATCGATCGCCGTCAGACTTCTACACGCTGCACGCCTGGTTATACCGATGTTCTGGCGTAAACCCACTGCCCCACCTCTTACTGTATGGTTGCGTGAAGTGGAAAATACTCGATCAGCTGAAGAAAGGGCCGCTCTGTCTCTGGGTAAAGTCGCCGAACATTACCAATCCTTCATTACTGGCCAACCACTTGCCTGCCCCATGTGGGTAGGAATGCCCCCCGGACTCATTGAGCTCGCCCTCCTTACTGTATACTCCCCGCTGAGTTCCCCCCCCCATCGTCTCTCCCCGAAACTCTACCCACCACCATGAAGTTTATACCACCCGACCATAGGCATTTGTTTGCTGTTCAGGCCCAGCGACATTGTATTTATAGCGAACGCCATGTTTTACGCTCTTCACTTTATTTACTGCAATATTATGCACTGTTGCTGTTGACTATGTATGACTTTTCAATTTTTCAATAAAGTACAATATGTTAAAAAAAAGGTTATCAGGGTTATTCAGAGAGCGGTGAAAAGCAGGAGAATGACTGGAGAATGAAAAATTCTAGGTCAAAATAGCCAAACCAGAAAAATTCTCCCATTTATCTCACTTTCCAAATCGGCTATTTTGACCTAGAATTTTCCATTCTCCAGTCATTCTCCTGCTTTTCACCGCTCTCTGAATAACCCTGTAAATGGTTGAACTGAAACACAAAATGAATACGATATTTTTTTTACATTGAAACCTATGGGATTTGCCTTTTTAAACTTGTTGACCTGAATCGCTGAAAAGCAGGTTATTTCATTGACACTTTGGTGCAGTTCGGCGTTCTCTGAATAGATTGTCCCATAGAGAAGTAATAGTTAATTTCACTGCAGCCAAAGATCGCCGATCTGTGGTAAACTGTGGTATCCTCGATGTCAGCCCAGCATCCGGAACCGCCGCCGATGAAATTAGGTGTCATCGCGGCAGCGCGATGACACCTAATTCAGGCGCCCCCCCCCCGCATGTGCGGAGGAGGCGCCTGAAAGGGAGGGGGGGAGGTCCTTCGGACCTCTCTCCCTCCCGATCGGCGACGCTGCGGGGGTTAACCCAGGCACCATTTGGAAGGGCACAGCCTGCCCTTCCAAATGGTGCCTGGCATTAACCCCTGGGGAGCTGGATCGCGAATCGGCGCTGAAAAGCGCCGGTTCGTGATCCTTTCCCGGAGCTGGCCGACATCTTGGATGTCGGCCAAGCCTCCGGGAACTCACCCTGAGGACTGGCGTCATCGTGCATAGCACGATGACGCCAGTCCTAGAGTTAACCCCTAACTGCCACCAACGGTGGAGATAGGGAGTTCCAATGAAATTCCCGATCCATGGCAGCTAGGGGTTAAAGTTTGGTATGGTTGGATCGGACAGAGCATGGCCGTTCCAACGATACCAAACACTACTGTGAAAAATTTTTTTTTTAAAAAATAAAAATTAAAATTAAAAATAAAAATATATTTAAAAAAAATTATAAAAAAAAAAATATTTTTTTTTCTTTTTTTTGGTTCGTTAATGCAGCAATATTGTTCCCATTTCAATTATAATGTGAACAATGATGCTGCACTAACGATTTTTGTATGCGGTGCGTTTGTTAAAAATCGTGTAATTTTCCCCAAAAAAAAATGTAACGAGACCCCATCTCTAATTTGTTTAACAAGCGCACCCCATACAAAATATAACCGCAATTGCTCGCATGTTAAAATGTGAAAAAAACCACTTTACACGTTGTAAATTATTGAAAATACATATTTTATTGCATTTTTTGTTATAATATACAGACATGACATAACGTATACATATAATAATGACATATTATGAATCTACCGAGTCTGACGGAAAGAACGATATATAATATGTCTGGGTCATATACTAAAATAAGCCTTCAAAACACGTTTAAACATGATGAGCAAAACCGGTAAAAATGACCTCAGCACAGAGGTGTGAAAAGCCTCAGCAGCGAAAGGGTTAAGTTTCGCGTGATAACGCCGGACGATGCACGCAAAAACATTTGCGCTGCGTGAACAAAATTGCGCGAAGAATGTAATAGGGGCCTTAATATTTTTTTTAAAGAAGTTTATTATTAAATATTTCCATACAAAGGGAATAAAAGAATAAGAAATAAATACAAAAAAGGGAGGAATAAGAGCATAGAAATAAAAAAATATCCAAATAGCAATACCAAAGTGTCCAATACCAAATACCAAAGCATCTACATGAAAGAAAGAGAAAACCATAAATTAAGTTTTTATCTAGGAAAAACATTCAGGTCTATTCACTAATGGTGAAGCTCAGGAGAATGGGCAGGAGAAGGGAACGATCTAGACCAAATAGCCGATTTGGAAAGTGAGATAAATGGGAGAATTTTTCTGGTTTGGCCTAAAATTTTCACTTCTCCTGCTCTCCTGCTCCAGTTCTCCAGAGTTTCACCTTTAGTGAATAGAGTTGAGTAATATTGGCATTAGGTTGTGGAAACCCTTGCTATGTGTAAACCAATTTAATGGTGTAGCAGTGAAATAAACGTAATTGTGTTGCACATCATTTCTTCTGCTTGTCGTGTATGGGGATTTTGTTGTTTTTGTCATATATTCTTTCTTTTCTGTAGAATATTTTCATCCTACATTAAGGAGGTAGAGGAGCGTCCTGCACCAACTCCTTGGGGCTCCAAGATGCCTTTCGGAGAACTGATGTTTGAATCCAACACCAGTTGTGGATGGGTTCACAGTGTCTCATTCTCCCACAGTGGAGACCGTATGGCATGGGTGAGCCATGATAGCTCCATCTGCATTGCTGATGCCACCAAGAAGATGAGGTGAGATCAAGAGTCTGACAAAGAATGAGTAAAGATCAGTAGCAAAGATTGATTATGTCAGGACTGCAGGGGATCAAAATGACAATAAAATGTGGATCAAGAAGGAGGATTTATTTAAGTAGAACACAGGAAACAAATAACAGGATTGGTTGTTTGGTAGCAACGAGGCACTAGGCAGGAATCTAGCTGGACTCAGACAAGGTGAAACAGTTTATAGGGGACTCATGAGGACAGCAGGTACAGGTGAAACTCGAAAAATTTGAATATCGTGCAAAAGTTAATTTATTTCAGTAATACAACTTAAAAGGTGAAACTAATATATGAGACTCTTTACATGCAAAGCAAGATAGTTCAAGCTGTGATTTGTCATAATTGTGATGATTATGGTTGCAGCTCATGAAAACCCCAAATCTACAATCTCAGAAAATTAGAATATTACATGCAATCAATAAAACAAGGACTGTACATAGAACAATATCGGACCTCTATAAAGTATAAGCTGCATATGTACTCAGTACTTGGTTTAGGCCCCTTTTGCAGCAATTACTGCCTCAATGCGGCGTGGCATGGAAGCTATCAGCCTGTGGCACTGCTGAGGTGTTATGGAAGACCAGGATGCTTCAATAGCGGCCTTCAGCTCTTCTGCATTGTTCGGTCTCATGTCTCTCATCCTTCTCTTGGCAATGCCCCATACATTCTCTATGGGATTCAGGTCAGGCGAGTTTGCTGGCCAATCAAGCACCGTAATCCCACAGCCATTGAACCAGGTTTTGGTGCTTTTGGCAGTGTGGGCAGGTGACAAGTCCTGCTGGAAAATGAAGTCAGCATCCCCATAAAGCTCGTCTGCGGAAGGAAGCATGAAGTGCTCCAAAATCTCCTGGTAGACGGCTGCGTTGACCCTGGACTTAATGAAGCACAGTGGACCAACATCAGCAGATGACATGGCTCCCCAAATCAACAGACTGTGGAAACTTCACACTGGACTTCAAGCATCTTGCAGTTTGTGCCTCTCCATTCTTCCTCCATACTCTGGGTCCTTGGTTTCCAAATGAGATGCAAAAGTTGCTCTCATCAGAAAAGAGGACTTTGGACCACTTAGCAACAGACCAGGTCTGTTTTTCTTTAGCCCAGGTAAGATGCTTCTGACGTTGTTTGTTGTTCAGGAGCAGCTTGACAAGAGCAGCTTGACAATACGACATTTGAAGCCCATGTCCAGGATCTGTCTGTGTGTGGTGGCTCTTGATGCACTCACTCCAGCCTCAGTCCACTCCTTGTGAAAGTCCCCAACACTTTTGAATGGCCTTTTCCTGACAATCTTCATCCTGACAATCCTCATCCCTGCTATTTGTGCACCTTTTTCTTCCACACTTTTCCCTTCCACATAACTTTATTAATGCGCTTTGATACAGCACTTTGGGAACATCCAACTTCTTTTGCAATTACCTTTTGAGGCTTTTTCTCCTTATGGAGGGTGTCAATGATGGTTTTCTGCACAACTGTCAGGTCAGCAGTCTTTCCCATGATTGTGATTCCTACTGAACTAGACTGAGAGACCATTTAAAGGCTCAGGAACCCTTTGCAGGTGTTATGGCTAGGGATGCGCCGATACCAAGTACCGATACTTTTATTTTATGTCATGTGAACGCTTTCCAATAAGAACAGACCTCATATAAAAATGCCCCCAGCTCACATGTATATATCCCCCCGAGATATATATATACAGAATGCCCCCAGCTCACATGTAGCTTGCCCCCAGCTCACATGTAGCTTGTCCCCAGCTCACATGTAGCTTGCCCCTTGCTCACATGGAGATTGTCCCCAGCTCACATGGAGATTGTCCTCAGCTCACATGGCGATTGCCCCCGCGCTCATGGATGTGCCCCCAGCTCACATGGTGATTGCCCCCAGCGCTCATGGATGTGCCCCCAGCTCTCATGGATGTGCCCCCAGCGCTCATGGATATTGCCCCCAGCACTCATGGATATTGCCCCCAGCTCTCATGGATAGTGCCCCCAGCTCTCATGGATGTGCCCCCAGATCTCATGGATATGCCCCCAGCTCTGTGTGTATGTGTATATATTACACATACACACACACACTGGCACACACACAGACCCCAGACCAGACTTGGGGCGCTGTCCGAATGCTCTATCGGCATTCGGACAGGCCCCTGCAGCTCATTGCTTTCCTACTTACCTTCCACGAGCGCCGCCGGCAAAGTCTTCACGCGTGCGCTCGTTGGAAAGCCCCCAGCAGCGATCACGTGGAAGTTTGCGAGATCGAGGCTGGGGGTTTTCCAACGAGCAGACGCGCGGAAACTTGGCTGGCGGCGCTCATGGAAGGTAAGTATGAACGTGATGAGCTGCAGGGGCCTGTCCGAATGCCGATAGAGCATTCAGACAGCCGCCCCAGCCCCTCAGATGCCGGCAAGCCAGCTCAATGCTGGCTTCCGGTATCAGGGGAAATATCGGGGGCACTGCACAAGTACCAAGTACTCCTGCAGTACCCGGTATCGGCACCGATACTAGTATCGGTGCAACCCTAGTTATGGCTGAATTAGCTGATTAGAGTGGGACACTTTGAGCCTAGAATATTGCACCGTTTCACAATATTCTAATTTTCTGAAATTGTGGATTTGGGGTTTTCATGAGCTGTAAGCCATTATCATCACAATTATGACAAATCACGGCTTGAACTTAGTTTCACCTTTTAAGTTGCATTACTGAAATAAATGAACTTTGGCACGATATTCTAATTTCTCAAATTTCACCTGTAAGTTCCAGACAAGGGTGGCTGACATAGCAGGCTTGGCATACAAGGATGAAGACAGAGCAAAGCAGTACAGGGCACTCCTAAACAGTGCAATGATGAAGCACTGAGGACTACAGGTTACACGCTTAAATAGGAGTCCAGCATAGAGCGGAGAACACCTGTGGCTGCTCAGGTGAATCAAATTGATGCAAGATGTGACCCAGAACTCCAAAACACAGTAGGAAATGTGCTGCTAGATATTATGTCATTGATCTTTTGGGGATTCTTATGGACCCCTGTGTTTGATTGCTGATAAGCAATGGGACGGGACAGCAGATCTGATGGTTGGTTTTAGATGCTAAGGTACATTATGTTGTGATGGGAATGCTAAATTGTGAAAATATGGGGTGACAGTTATTGGCATCTAGGGACATATCAGGACAAAATGTCTTTGCTAGAGGACTCTAACAGGTCTATTCACAAAAAGGTGAAACTCAGGAGAATTGGCAGGCTAATAGAACAATTTAGACCAAATAGTCGACTTGGCAATTGAAATAAATCGGAGAATTTTTCTGGTTTGGCTATTTTGACCTAGAATTTTCACTTCTCCTGCGGTTCACCTTTTTAGTGAATAGACCTGTAAGATGCCTGTTTTGATTTTAAAATATTGTATTCTACAATGAAATGTTGGATTGACAAGTTGACGTCCTGTCAGGGGCGGATCCAGGCACAGGTTTCGGGGGGGGGGGGGTTCACTCTACCAGCTTTGGTTAAGAACTGGTTTTGGGTTCGCAGTGACAGGCAGAGACGTGCCTAATCGCAAGCTGTGCTCGTTACACTCACTCTCCCCAGAACATTGCACATGGTCAGTCCTCATGAGCCATGCGAACCCTTTCCATACGAGGGGCCCAGGGTACCCCCCCAGCTCACATGTAATATATTTGCACCCAGCTCACATGGCTATATTTGCCCCCAGCTCACATGGCTATATTTGCCCCCAGCTCACATGGCTATATTTGCCCCCAGCTCACACATGGGTATATTTGCCCCCAGCCCACATGGGTATATTTGCCCCCAGCTCACACATGGATATATTGCCCTCTGCTCACGTGGATATATTTGCCCCAGCTCACATGGATATATTTGCCCCAGCTCACACATGGATATATTTGCCCCAGCTCACATGGCTATATTGCTTCCAGCTCACATGGCTATATTTGCCCCAGCTCACACATGGATATATTGCCCGCTGCTCACGTGGATATATTTGCCCCAGCTCACATGGCTATATTTGCCCCCTGCTCACACATGGGTATATTTGCCCCCAGCTCACATGCGTATATTTGCCCCCAGCTCACACGGATATATTTGCCACCAGCTCACACATGGATATATTGCTTCCAGCTCACATGGCTATATTTGCCCCCAGCTCACACATGGATATATTGCCCGCTGCTCACATGGGTATATTTGCCCCAGCTCACACATGGATATATTTGCCCCAGCTCACACATGGATATATTTGCCCCCAGCTCACATGGCTATATTTGCCCCAGCTCACATGGCTATATTTGCCCCCAGCTCACATGGCTATATTTGCCCCCAGCTCACACATGGGTATATTTGCCCCCAGCTCACATGGATATATTTGACCCCAGCTCACACATGGGTATATTTGCCCCCTGCTCACATGGGTATATTTGCCCCCTGCTAACATGGATATATTTGCCCCCTGCTCACATGGATATATTTGCCCCCTGCTCACATGGATATATTTGCCCCCAGCTCACATGGCTATATTTGCCCCCAGCTCACATGGCTATATTTGCCCCCAGCTCACATGGCTATATTTGCCCCCAGCTCATACATGGGTATATTTGCCCCCAGCTCACACTGATCTATTTGCCCCCAGCTCACACGTGGATATATTGCTTCCAGCTCACATGGCTATATTTGCCCCCAGCTCACACATGGGTATATTTGCCCCCTGCTCACATGGATATATTTGCCCCCTGCTCACATGGATATATTTGCCCTTAGCTCACATGGATATATATTTGCCCCCAGCTCACATGGCTATATTTGCCCCCAGCTCACATGGATATATATTTGCCCCCAGCTCACACATGGCTATATTTGCCCCCAGCTCACACATGGCTATATTTGCCCCCAGCTCACACATGGGTATATTTGCCCCCAGCTCACATGGGTATATTTGCCCCAGCTCACTCTGATCTATTTGCCCCAGCTCACACATGGATATATTGCTTCCAGCTCACATGGCTATATTTGCCCCCAGCTCACACATGGATATATTGCCCGCTGCTCACGTGGATATATTTGCCCCAGCTCACATGGGTATATTTGCCCCAGCTCACACATGGATATATTTGCCCCAGCTCACATTGCTTCCAGCTCACATGGCTATATTTGCCCCCAGCTCACATGGCTATATTTGCCCCCAACTCACATGGGTATATTTGCCCCCAGCTCACACATGGATATATTGCTTCCAGCTCACATGGCTATATTTGCACCCAGCTCACACATGGATATATTGCCTGCTGCTCACGTGGATATATTTGCCCCAGCTCACATGGGTATATTTGCCCCAGCTCACACATGGATATATTTGCCCCCTGCTCACATGGATATATTTGCCCTTAGCTCACATATGGATATATTTGCCCCAGCTCACACATGGGTATATTTGCCCCCTGCTCACATGGATATATTTGCCCCCTGCTCACATGGATATATTTGCCCCCAGCTCACATGGCTATATTTGCCCCAGCTCACATGGATATATTTGCCCCCAGCTCACACATGGGCATATTTGCCCCCAGCTCACATGGGTATATTTGCCCCCAGCTCACACTGATCTATTTGCCCCCAGCTCACACGTGGATATATTGCTTCCAGCTCACATGGCTATATTTGCCCCCAGCTCACACATGGGTATATTTGCCCCCTGCTCACATAGATATATTTGCCCCCAGCTCACATGGCTATATTTGCCCCCAGCTCACATGGCTATATTTGCCCCCAGCTCACATGGCTATATTTGCCCCCAGCTCACACATGGGTATATTTGCCCCCAGCTCACACTGATCTATTTGCCCCCAGCTCACACGTGGATATATTGCTTCCAGCTCACATGGCTATATTTGCCCCCAGCTCACACATGGGTATATTTCCCCCTGCTCACATGGATATATTTTCCCCCTGCTCACATGGATATATTTGCCCTTAGCTCACATGGATATATATTTGCCCCCAGCTCACATGGCTATATTTGCCCCCAGCTCACACATGGATATATTGCCCGCTGCTCACGTGGATATATTTGCCCCAGCTCACATGGGTATATTTGCCCCAGCTCACACATGGATATATTTGCCCCAGCTCACATTGCTTCCAGCTCACATGGCTATATTTGCCCCCAGCTCACATGGCTATATTTGCCCCCAGCTCACATGGGTATATTTGCCCCCAGCTCACACATGGATATATTGCTTCCAGCTCACATGGCTATATTTGCACCCAGCTCACACATGGATATATTGCCCGCTGCTCATGTGGATATATTTGCCCCAGCTCACATGGGTATATTTGCCCCAGCTCACACATGGATATATTTGCCCCCTGCTCACATGGATATATTTGCCCTTAGCTCACATGGATATATATTTGCCCCAGCTCACATGGATATATTTGCCCCCAGCTCACACATGGGTATATTTGCCCCCTGCTCACATGGATATATTTGCCCCCAGCTCACATGGCTATATTTGCCCCCAGCTCACATGGATATATTTGCCCCCTGCTCACGTGGATATATTTGCCCCCTGCTCACGTGGATATATTTGCCCCCAGCTCACATGGCTATATTTGCCCCCAGCTCACATGGATATATTTGCCCCCAGCTCACACATGGGCATATTTGCCCCCAGCTCACATGGGTATATTTGCCTCAGCTCACATGGCTATATTGCTTCTAGCTCACATGGCTATATTTGCCCCCAGCTCACACATGGATATATTGCCCGCTGCTCACGTGGATATATTTGCCCCAGCTCACATGGCTATATTTGCCCCCAGCTCACATGGGTATATTTGCCCCCAGCTCACACATGGGTATATTTGCCCTCAGCTCACATGGGTATATTTACCCCCAGCTCACACAGATATATTTGCCCCCAGCTCACACATGGATATATTGCTTCCAGCTCACATGGCTATATTTGCCCCAGCTCACACATGGATATATTGCGCGCTGCTCACGTGGATATATTTGCCCCAGCTCACATGGGTATATTTGCCCCAGCTCACACATGGATGTATTTGCCCCAGATCACATGGCTATATTTGCCCCAGCTCACATGGGTATATTTGCCTCCAGCTCACACATGGGTATATTTGCCCCCTACTCACATGGATATATTTGCCCCCTGCTCACATGGATATATTTGCCCTTAGCTCACATGGATATATATTTGCCCCCAGCTCACACATGGCTATATTTGCCCCCAGCTCACACATGGATATATTTTCCCCCAGCTCACACATGGATATATATTTGCCCCAGCTCACATGGATATATACACAGGAGATAGATAGGCGCTGATGGAAGACTTTGGATGGAGATGACAAGTCCCAATGCTGCTGTCCACTTGGTGTGGTTGTCCTTGTCCGGTACAACCAAGGAATGGGTACAAAGAAAAAAATAAGTGTAGCGCACGGGGAAATGGGGGTCTTGGTTGATAGCTTGCTCTTCTAGCCAGACCTCAAAATATAAAAGAGAAAAACCTTCATGGTGCAGACCATAACACTCTCAAGATATAAACCATGTATTATGGTCTCACTCACATTTGTCTGAGCTACCGGCTCCGGGATCTTGTGCCTTAGGGTAATTACTGGCCACCCAATCGCCCTCTTCAGATCTTGATAGACTCCAGTGTCTTAAAGAGAAATGTATACCATAGTGCAGACCATAGCCGTAGGTGAGATATAAAATAAAACCAAGATTCACTCATGTGGTTCAGGACCTCAAGCTGGGTCCGAGTGATATATGCCCAGGTAAATTGTTTGAAGGGTACAACTACCATAAAAAACCCACGGTCATCAGGAAGAAATCGCAGATGTTCAGCAGTGGATAAATTAAAAGAACATTTATTCCATAAAAACAAAATAAAAAGTATGCCAATACGCGTTTCACCTGGGGTGTAATATCCTTAAGGCTTCATCAGTTGGCTTGTATCCTCCACTGCTGTTAACTGTCTTAAATATACACTTCCTATCACATGGGCCAATAGAAACTGCCAGTTTTGGCGGGAACACAATTGAGGAATACCTTCCTTAGTTTCACTTTCAGTTTGATCTCAAAGCTTTTTTTTTTTCCCAAATCTTTATAACACACAAACTGGGCAAAAAGGACAAAATTAGTATACTTGAATTTCTAATCATCCAAAAATAACCTTTGCTTGTTATATACACCATAGCGCAATCAATCTGGTTAATCCTACCGAGGGATCATATCTTTTACTTATAATCCGAAAGCAGAAGACATAGTTTTTATTTTTATTCATTTACGGATTGATCCTAAGTGTAAAATCCGGTTATTGCTCCGGAAATGGCGTGGTGCCGCAACTCTGCCCCCATACAAATATGGGGTCGCAGAGCCACATTGCCATAATGGACCATTAATAGAGTTGATCAATACAAGAGTCCTCAGAGATACTTCCGGGAGACGCAAACAATGCCTGGATCATACCGGCAGTGTGGATAAGTAAATGCTCCCATCCGGATTCGCCAATGCGAGAATGTCAACATCCGGTCAAAAAACGGAAGTGACATAACGCTGGGCTACCTTGTTGATGCGAAAGGGTGAAATACTAAATCTGCGTTCTAACGACCACTCTATCCAATAGGACTTAGACATACATAACCACAGCGCAAACCTGCAGATCATATGAGGGAAATGGGGCAGCAACAAACACATCCCCACTATACACAGGAACGCTAACCTCATACTACGTATAAACCTCTAATACTAATGGGGAATAAAATTCAGACAGATAATGAGCCCAATACATATACTTGGCATAGAGCTCTCCCATTAGCATAAACCTATTGGGGTATAAACAGCAGTACAATGACAGCTGAAGGGTAGACTAATAACAAAAATACAATAAAACAGATGATCAAACATAAAAGAATCAAAGAAAGTGACATATCTCAAAATCTAAATTAAGGCTAGACGGTGCCAGTGTGTTTAACATGTAAACCCACTTCATCTCTGCACAGTTAATTTTCTTATTAAAGTCACCACCTCTCCAATCGTTGGTAACCAATTGGATAGCTTGGAATTTCATACCCTCAGGGGAGTTGTTGTGTGCTGTTTTAAAGTGTGCAGGGACTGAGTGTGTTTCCATCCCTTTACGTATGTTATAAATATGTTCTCTGATCCTTACTGTCAGCGGTCTCGTGGTGTGACCAAAATACTGGAGACCGCAGGGACAGATAACCTGATAAACCACATTTTTAGACCTACACGTGATGACATCTTTAATCTTATATTCTTTCCCCACTTTATCTTTAAAAGTGGAGAAAGTCTTTTTGCCTTGCTGTTGAGCTTTACATGAGGGGCAACTCCCACACATAATAGGTCAACCCGGAGGTTTAATCGGATCCTTAACGAGAAAGAAAAAGCATATATATCCGTCAGACACCCCAGAACTGCATTATTCTACTGGCTTCCAAAATTGCATAAGGATCCGATTAAACCTCCGGGTCGACCTATTATATCGGGCATAGAATCAGCAACTAGCCACTTGTCTTGATATATAGACACTGTCTTGCAACCTTTAGTCTGTACTACCCCCTCTTATTTGAAGGATAGTATTAACATATTACAAAAAAAAATTCGGTGGAGAGAAGGATATATATTGGCGACGTGTGACGTACAATCACTCTACAGTGTTATACCCCATGAGAAGGGTTGTAATGCAGTGCGGACCTTCCTAGAAGGGAATTCTGACATATCACAATCACAAACTGAATTTGTCATTGACGGAATTAGACTCATTTTGCAGAATAATTTCTTTAAATATGAGGATCAGTTTTATATCCAGGAGAGGGGAACAGCTATGGGGACCAGGTTTGCTCCCAGTTACGCGAATCTGTTCATGGACGATTGGGAAAATCGGTTCATCTACGGACTGCGTGACTAGGCGCAGCACCTGGTCCTCTTTAAGCGTTACATCGATGACATTCTGATTATTTGGGAGGGAGGCATTGATTCTCTTCACCTTTTCTTTCGTTACCCCAATCGTTATCATTTAGGTATCAAGTTGGACCATGATGCCAGTGAGCTGTCAGTGAATTTTCTAGATTTGAATATCTATATAGAAACTAATCAAATTAAGACTAGGACGCATTTCAAAACAGTGGATGTCAACAGCTTTATTGATCAGATGAGTTGTCATTCGAAATCATGGCTAAAGGGTATCCCCAAGGGACAATTCCATAGGATAAAAAGAAACTGCACTGAAGATTTAGAATACTCTATTCAGACCCGGAAATTAAAACAAGATTTTCTAGAAAAGGGCTTTATAGAGTCTGATTTAAATCATGCGATAGAGGAAGTCGGCAAGTTAGAACGTAGGGATATCTTGAAATATAAAATTAAAATAAAATCCACCAGCCAGAACACCACCACAGTACCCTTTATTAGCAACTTTAGTAGCCATACCAGTGCTGTCCACTCTATTATTAAGAAACATTGGCCCCTCTTATTGCAGGATTCCTCCTTGAAAGAGATAGTAGAAGAAACAACGAAATTTGTGAATCGGGGAGCAAAAAACCTTCGAACCACTCTAGTCAAGAATCATCTTAACCACTTCGATGCGGAGGACGCGCTCAGCGCGTCCTCCGCATGGCTGCTGGTGTGCTGAGGACGCGCTGAGCGCGTCCTCACTTTGGGGTCAGCGTTCGGCCGAGTTCCGGCCGATCGCTGGCCCCCCCGGTGCGGGCTGACATCCTCGATGTCAGCCCGGCATCCGGAACCGCCGCCACTGAAATTAGGTGTCATCGCGGCAGCGCGATTACACCTAATTCAGGCGCCCCGCCCCCCGCATGTGCGGAGGAGGTGCCTGAAAGGGAGGGGGGAGGTCCTTCGGACCTCTCTCCCTCCCGATCGGCGGCGTTGCGGGGGTTAACCCAGGCACCATTTAGAAGGGCACAGCCTGCCCTTCCAAATGGTGCCTGGCATTAACCCCTGGGGAGCTGGATCGCGAATCGGCGCTGAAAAGCGCCGGTTCGTGATCCTTTCCCGGAGCTGGCCGACATCTTGGATGTCGGCCAAGCCTCCGGGAACTCCCCCTGAGGACTGGCGTCATCGTGCATAGCACGATGACGCCAGTCCTAGAGTTAACCCCTAACTGCCACCAACGGTGGAGATAGGGAGTTCATTGGAACTCCCTATCTCCCGATCCGTGGCAGCTAGGGGTTAATGTTTGGTATGGTTGGATCGGCCAGAGCATGGCCGTTCCAACGATACCAAACACAAAAGTGAAAAAAGTTTTTTTTAAAAATAAAAATTAAAAAAATATATATATATATTTGAAAAAAAAAATTATAAAAAAAAAAATAAACATTTTTTTTTTCTTTTTTTGGTTCGCTAATGCAGCAATATTGTTCCCGTTTCAATTATAATGTGAAGAATGATGCTGCACTAACGATTTTTGTATGCGGTGCGTTTGTTAAAAATTGTGTAATTTTCCCCAAAAAAAATGTAACGAGACCCCATCTCTAATTTTTTTAACAAGCGCACCCCATACAAAATATAACCGCAATTGCTCGCATGTTAAAATGTGAAAAAAACACTTTACACGTTGTAAATTATTGAAAATACATATTTTATTGCATTTTTTGTTATAATATACAGACATGACATAACGTATACATATAATAATGACATATTATGAATCTACCGAGTCTGACGGAAAGAACGATATATAATATGTTTGGGTCATATACTAAAATAAGCCTTAAAAACACGTTTAAACATGATGAGCAAAACCGGTAAAAATGACCTCCGCACAGAGGCGGGAAAAGCCTCAGCAGCGAAAGGGTTAAGGGTCCCCAAAAGAAGATGTTTAATTTACCAGGTGGATTCTACCAGTGTGGGAGTTGCCCCTCATGTAAAGCTCTACAGCAAGGCAAAAAGACTTTCTCCACTTTTAAAGATAAAGTGGGGAGAGAATATAAGATTAAAGATGTCATCACGTGTAGGTCTAAAAAGGTGGTTTATCAGGTTATCTGTCCCTGCGGTCTCCAGTATATTGGTCACACCACGAGACCGCTGACAGTAAGGATCAGAGAACATATTTATAACATACGTAAAGGGATGGAAACACACTCAGTCCCTGCACACTTTAAAACAGCACACAACAACTCCCCTGAGGGTATGAAATTCCAAGCTATCCAATTGGTTACCAAAGATTGGAGAGGTGGTGACTTTAATAAGAAAATTAACTGTGCAGAGATGAAGTGGGTTTACATGTTAAACACACTGGCACCGTCTAGCCTTAATTTAGATTTTGAGATATGTCACTTTCTTTGATTCTTTTATGTTTGATCATCTGTTTTATTGTATTTTTATTATTAGTCTACCCTTCAGCTGTCATTGTACTGCTGTTTATACCCCAATAGGTTTATGCTAATGGGAGAGCTCTATGCCAAGTATATGTATTGGGCTCATTATCTGTCTGAATTTTATTCCCCATTAGTATTAGAGGTTTATACGTAGTATGAGGTTAGCGTTCCTGTGTATAGTGGGGATGTGTTTGTTGCTGCCCCATTTCCCTCATATGATCTGCAGGTTTGCGCTGTGGTTATGTATGTCTAAGTCCTATTGGATAGAGTGGTCGTTAGAACGCAGATTTAGTATTCCACCCTTTCGCATCAACAAGGTAGCCCAGCGTCATGTCACTTCCGGTTTTTGACCGGATGTTGACATTCTCGCATTGGCGAATCCGGATGGGAGCATTTACTTATCCACACTGCCGGTATGATCCAGGCGTTGTTTGTGTCTCCCGGAAGTATCTCTGAGGACTCTTGTATTGATCAACTCTATTAATGGTCCATTATGGCAATGTGGCTCTGCGACCCCATATTTGTATGGGGGCAGAGTTGCGGCACCACGCCATTTCCGGAGCAATAACCGGATTTTACACTTAGGATCAATCCGTAAATGAATAAAAATAAAAACTATGTCTTCTGCTTTCGGATTATAAGTAAAAGATATGATCCCTCGGTAGGATTAACCAGATTGATTGCGCTATGGTGTATATAACAAGCAAAGGTTATTTTTGGATGATTAGAAATTCAAGTATACTAATTTTGTCCTTTTTGCCCAGTTTGTGTGTTTATAAATAAAGATTTTTTTTAAAAAAAAAGCTTTGAGATCAAACTGAAAGTGAAACTAAGGAAGGTATCCCCCAATTGTGTTCCCGCCAAAACTGGCAGTTTCTATTGGCCCATGTGATAGAAAGTGTATATTTAAGACAGTTAACAGCAGTGGAGGATACAAGCCAACTGATGAAGCCTTAAGGATATTACACCCCAGGTGAAACGCGTATTGGCATACTTTTTATTTTGTTTTTATGGAATAAATGTTCTTTTAATTTATCCACTGCTGAACATCTGCGATTTCTTCCTGATGACCGTGGGATTTTTATGGTAGTTGTACCCTTCAAACAATTTACCTGGGCATATATCACTCGGACCCAGCTTGAGGTCCTGAACCACATGAGTGAATCTTGGTTTTATTTTATATCTCACCTACGGCTATGGTCTGCACTATGGTATACATTTCTCTTTAAGACACTGGAGTCTATCAAGATCTGAAGAGGGCGATTGGGTGGCCAGTAATTACCCTAAGGCACAAGATCCTGGAGCCGGTAGCTCAGACAAATGTGAGTGAGACCATAATACATGGTTTATATCTTGAGAGTGTTATGGTCTGCACCATGAAGGTTTTTCTCTTTTATATTTTGAGGTCTGGCTAGAAGAGCAAGCTATCATCCAAGACCCCCATTTTCACATGGATATATATTTGCCCCAGCTCTCACTTTCTCAGCGAGGCTCCGAGTACCCGGCGGCCGCTTTTCTCCCTATGAGCGGCCGTCGGCATGCAGCTTGGCCGCTCAACTGGAAACCACCTGACCAGCGCAGACGCATTCTCGCAAGATCCCGGAGTTAACGTGAACTCCGCGATGCGCTGGTCAGATGGTTCCCAGGCGAGCAGCCAAGCTGCATGCTGGCGGCCGCTCATAGGGAGAAAAGCTGCTGGCGGCGGTGGGTTGGTATCTCGGGGGGGGGGGGCAGTTGCCACTATATCCTGTACAAAATAAGCTGTAGTGTTTACAAAGCTTGGATACACCGTTACATCTGACTTTCAGTTGTGTATTAATCCCCATGTCTGTTCTGTACTGAGCTATATTTCAGAATTTCCTTATTTATAGGATCACTGACCCTTTCCCTTTCTCCTCTAGAGTCACAACCCTAATCACAGACACTCTTCCTCTTCTGTGTGTGACCTTTATTACCGAGAACAGTCTGGTGGCTGCAGTAAGTTATTATGTTATATTATAAAATACTGGATTTCAGATGGAATGCTTCCTCTAGTGCAGTGGTTCCCAATCGCGGTCCCCAAGTCCCCCTAACAGGTCAGGTTTTCCAGATATCTGAAGCACAGCACAGGTGATATGATTTGCTGCTCAGGGATTGCAGGATTCAGTCTGTTTTTCTCCAAGGTGATCTGTAAGATCTGGCCTGTTACAGGAACTTGAGGACCGCGGTTGGGAACCACTGCTCTAGTGTATAAAACAAATGTGATGTTTATTCAATATTCACATTATCTCAATATAATATATACTTAAAGTATATGTGTGGTCACATTATTAGTTAGTCCTGTAATGTTCAAACAGCAGAACTGAACAAATGCCATACATATATCAGTGACCACATACAGAAAACACACACACACGCACACACTACAACTGTACATTTATTCTACACTTACTATGGCCCCTATTACATATCTAACGCTAACGATAGCGCTCACCTGCATCAGCACTACCGTTAGCTGCTGTATTAGCTGCCTATTACAATCCAAACGCAAACGGGTTAAAAAACCCGTTTGCGTTTGGTACCTTGCGCTCCTCTGCGCGAGGTTAGTGTACTTTGCGCTCCCTATACTTAACATGGGGAGCGCAAAGTGTTAATCAGCGCTGGATTACAATGTCCCAGCGCTGATTAACGCCTGGCTCTGGTCAACAAAAAGTTAACCAGAGCCAGGACCTGGTGTTAACGGATTCCGCTTCTGCAGAATCCGTTAATACCAGTTGTAAAAATACAAAAAACAAGCCACATACTTCTCCTCTGTCCCGCGGCGAGGACCGCGGCTCCGGTCGCATCCTCTGGCCAGCGGGAGCAGGGAAAGACAGAGGGAAAAAGTCCCCCTGTCTTTCCCTGCGTATCACTACGCCGACCGGCAGAGAGGAACTCACTGGAGTCCTATGGACCCATTGAGAGGAAGCGTGCGGCTGCGCTCAGCGCTGCCACGCGCATCCCTAACTTTAACGCTCGATAACAGTGCAGGCTGCATTTTTTGCGCCTGCATTGTAATCTGGCGTTAAAACGCGGGCGCAAGGGGGGAAACTGCGGGCGCAGTTTTTCCTCCCCTGCGCCTGCATTTTAACGCCAAGAGCGTAATAGGGGCCTATATATGTGGAATATATATATATATTTGTGATCAGGAACAGGAAGTACAACAGAAAAAGTCAGTTGAAGTCTGATAGAACCGATGGTTTAGTTAGGCCAGTAATAAAAGAAAAGAGGGCCTACCAGTGCAGAGAGGAGAAAAGCAGGATAATTAATGCAAGAGGTGGGAGAGGCGATGGAATCTGATGCTACAAGGGTAGGTGAGCAGGCTCGTTGGATATGGGCGGCAAAACCCATCCCACAAGTA
Organism: Leptobrachium leishanense; assembly: GCA_009667805.1. NCBI lineage: Eukaryota > Metazoa > Chordata > Amphibia > Anura > Megophryidae > Leptobrachium > Leptobrachium leishanense. The sequence goes on along the minus strand of CM019069.1, from coordinate 102,922,729 downwards.
CAAGCTCCTGGTTTAAATATATATAGTGGAAGCCACATTTTGTTTATTTGGTTGGCTTTGGTTTGAGTGTGGGAGGGGACACATGCTGCCATTGCACCAAAAATTCCAACGGCGCACTAGCATGCCAGTGCACGTTGGTTGAAAATCACTCCTCTAATGACTTTTAATATTCTCCACCAAAATTCCTTGCCACCACTTCTACTCATGATGACGGATAATGCTACAGAAAAGCACTATAGCAGTTATTTATGAAGTATTTTACCAGGAAGGATACATTGAGATTTTTCTCGTTGCTGGATTGTCTAGAAGTGGAACTGTGCTCACACAGGAGAGACACCAGCTACCCGAAGTCCTCTACTATTAGATACAAATATTATAGAAATAAATCTGTTTCTTCACTGGTTACATTGGGTTTCACCTTATCGCAGGTTTTATTAGGGAGTTCCCGTGATTTAGTTATATCAAACCGGAACACAGAATAACACCCAAGATTAAAATCGGACTCCTTGGAACAATGAAAGAAGAAAGAGGCTCTGGCTAAGGAAGGAAATATCTGTTGTGCTGGACTTCCTGAGAAGTATGGTGCCAGAATCAATTAAAGTCTTTGGTGTCACATGGGATTTCGGGATACATGACTATTTCACAGGTAGTAAAGGCTTTAAAGCTGTGTGTCCTTCCTTAGGACCCAATTACGCCAGGTTTGACAGATATCTGAAGCACAGCACAGGTGATATACAGTCAGGTCCAGAAATATTGGGACATCGACACAATTCTAACATCTTTGGCTCTATACACCACCACAATGGAGTTGGAATGAAACAAACACAATGTGCTTTAACTGCAGACTGTCCGCTTTAATTTAAGGGTATGTACATCCAACTCAGGTGAACGGTGTAGGACTTACAGCAGTTTGAAGATGTGCCTCCCACTTGTTAAGGGACCAAAAGTAATGGGACAATTGGCTTCTCAGCTGTTCCATGGCCAGGTGTGTGATATTCCCTCATTACCCCAATTACAATGTGCAGATAAAAGGCCCAGAGTTCATTTCAAGTGTGCTATTTGCATTTGGAATCTGTTGCTGTCAACTCTCAAGATGAGATCCAAAGAGCTGTCACTATCAGTGAAGCAAGCCATCAATAGGCTGAGGAAACAAAACAAACCCATCAGAGAGATAGCAAAAACATTAGGTGTGGCCAAAACAACTGTTTGGAACATTCTCAAAAAGAAGGAACACACCGGTGAGCTCAGCAACACCAAAAGACCCGGGAGACCACGGAAAACAACTGTGGTGGATGACCGAAGAATTCTTTCCCTGGTGAAGAAAACACCCATCACAACAGATGGCCAGATCAAGAACACTCTCCAGGAGGTAGGTGTATGTGTGTCAAAGTCAACAATCAAGAGAAGACTTTACCAGAGTGAATACAGAGGGTTCACAACAAGATGTAAACCATTGGTGAGCTTTAAAAACAGGAAGGCCAGATTAGAGTTTGCCAGACACCACCTAACAAAGCCTTCACAGTTCTGGAACAAGATCCTATGGACAGATGAGACCAAGACCAACTTGTACCAGAGTGATGGGAAGAGAAGAGTATGGAGAAGGAAAGGAACTGCTCATGATCCTAAGCATACCACCTCATCAGTGAAGCATGGTGCTGGTAGTGTCATGGCGTGGGCATGTATGGCTGCCAATGGAACTGGTTCTCTTTTTTTATTGATGATGTGACTGCTGACAAAAGCAGCAGGATGAATTCTGAAGTGTTTCGGGCAATATTATCTGCTCACATTCAGCCAAATGCTGCAGAACTCGTTGGACGGCGCTTCACAGTACAGATGGACAATGACCCAAAGCATACTGCAAAAGCAACAGTTTTTGAAGGGACAGAAGTGGAATGTTATGCAATGGCCAAGTCAATCACCTGACCTGAATCCCATTGAGCATGCATTTCACTTGCTGAAGACAAAACTGAAGGGAAAATGCCCCAAGAACAAGCAGGAACTGAAGACAGTTGCAGTAGAGGCCTGGCAGAGCATCACCAGGGATGAAACCCAGCATCTGGTGATGTCTATGCGTTCCAGACTTCAGGCTGTGATTGACTGCAAAGGATTTTCAACCAAGTATTAAGAAGGGAAAGTTTGATTTATGATTATTATTCTGTCCCATTACCTTTGGTCCCTTAACAAGTGGGAGGCACATCTGCAAACTGCTGTAAGTCCTACACCGTTCACCTGAGTTGGATGTACATACCCTCAAATTAAAGCCGACAGTCTGCAGTTAAAGCACATTGTGTTTGTTTCATTCCAACTCCATTGTGGTGGTGTATAGAGCCAAAGATGTTCGAATTGTGTCGATGTCCCAATATTTCTGGACCTGACTGTATATATACAGTTGTGTTCAAAATTATTCAACCCCCAATGCTGTAAAGGGTTTTAGGGAATTTAGTGTACATTTGTAATTGTATTCAGAATGAAATCCTACAAGGACTTTTTAAAGAACCATATGCAACTAAAATGACATCAATTGGTTTTGTAATACAGTAGTAAATGTTTCTTTTGTGAATTCTTCATTGACACAATTATTCAACCCCTTAAAGACTACCACTCTGAAGAACAGAGGTTCATTCAAGTGTTTTCAATCAGGTATTGAAAACACCTGTGGATGTCACGGAGCAGCAATAAAGCATAATAAGCACAAATTAGGCAGCTTTAAAATGACTGTGATACTCAGCTCCTTCTAGACATTTACTGGTGTGGTTACAAACATGGTGAAGTCAAGAGAATGGTCCAGGAAGACAAGAGAAGAGGTGATTACTCTTCACAGGAAGGGCAATGGCTATAAGAAGATTGCAAAGATGTTAAACATACCAAGAGAGACCATAGGAAGCATCATTCGCAAATTCAAGGCAAAGGGCACTGTTGAAACGCTACCTGGTCGTGGCAGAAAGAAGATGCTGACTTCGACTGCTGTGTGCTACCTGAAGCGTAGAGTGGAGAAAAGTCCCCATGTGACTGCTGAGGAACTGAGAAAAGATTTGTCAGATGTGGGTACTGAAGTTTCAGCTCAGACAATACGGCGCACACTGCGTAATGAAGGCCTCCATGCCAGAACTCCCAGGCGCACCCCCTTGCTGTCTCCAAAGAATAAGAAGAGTCGACTGCAGTATGCCAAAAGTCATGTGGACAAACCACAGAAGTTTTGGGATAGTGTTCTGTGGACTGATGAAACAAAATTAGAACTGTTTGGGCCCATGGATCAACGCTATGTTTGGAGGAGGAAGAACAAGGCATATGAAGAAAAGAACACCTTGCCTACTGTGAAGCATGGCGGGGGGTCAATCATGCTTTGGGGCTGTTTTGCTTCTGCAGGTACAGGGAAGCTTCAGCGTGTGCAAGGTACCATGAATACTCTTCAGTACCAGGAGATATTGGATGACAATGTGATGCAGTCCGTCACAAACCTGAGGCTTGGGAGACGTTGGACCTTTCAACAGGACAATGATCCCAAGCATACCTCCAAGTCCACTAGAGCATGGTTGCAGATTAAAGGCTGGAACATTTTGGAGTGGCCATCGCAGTCACCTGACTTAAATCCGATTGAGAACCTCTGGTGGGACTTAAAGAAAGCAGTTGCAGTGCGCAAGCCTAAGAATGTGACTGAACTGGAGGCTTTTGCCCATGACGAATGGGCGAAGAAACCCGTAGATCGCTGCAAGACACTTGTGTCAAGCTATGCTTCACGTTTAAAAGCTGTTATAACTGTAAAGGGATGTTGTACTAAGTACTAAGATTGAATGTCACTTGGGGGTTGAATAAAACTGATAATGATGTGAGCACAGAAAAGACATTTGTGGTTATTTCATTATAAATGTTATGTTATATTTGTCTGACCTACACGTGCCTCTTTGATTTAATTGTAAGCAAGATGACTGATCAAAATCAATGTCAAACTGGCCAAAACACTCAATTTCAGTGGGGGTTGAATAATTTTGAACACAACTGTATATATATATATATCTTTTACTTCTCAGTGACTGCAGGATTCAGTCTGCTTTTCCCCAAGGTGATCTGCAAAATCTGGCCTGGTTGAGGGTTCCGAGGACAGGTTTGGGAAACACTGCTTTAAAGGGACAATGCCACTTACATAAGCTGTAACTAGATTATTTGTGCATTACAAAGAAAACCACATTATAAAACACGTTGATTCTTTTTTTCTTCTATGACCTGTCATGGGGGGCACCCAGTGTATGCTGAGGTGGGGCCCATATACGGGTTAAAAGCCCAAAAGGCAGTAGCCACCGTTGACTAAATGCTTACAACCAATACATAGGCAGACAGGAGGCGAGGACACCACAAAGCTGAGCACGGACTCTTGTACAGCACAACCAAATAAAAAGAAATCCCTATCTCTGACAGGCCGGTCCTTATAGTAGTTGGATCTAACCTAGGAGGAGATAAAAACGAGGCAGTGCGGGGTCTCAGGCAATACAGATCAGTATAGAAACTGAAGGGTTAAAGCACAGACATAGACAAAGGAATAGTCAAGGTCGGGACAAGAAGTTGTCAACACAGTAACACAAAGGGTTAAGAGCCAAACCAGAATCCAAATACTATAGCTAGGTCGGTACACAGAGAATCTACATAGAAGCAGCACAAAGGGTAAAGGCACAGAGAATAATCAGGAGAACTAGCTGAGGTCGGTACAAAGAAATCCACACAGGAGCAAGAAGGGTAAAAGGCAAAACAAAAATAAGGCAAGGACAACTGGAGACGATAAAATATAAACCAGAGGACAAGGCAAGGACAACAGGGAACAAATAAACAGAGCAGATTGCTAGCAGCAGGATCTCCGAGAAACACACTAGAAATGACTCAAAGACCATAACCAGTGCTTTTTTTCTGGAAAAATAGGTGGGGGTACTCTCGTGGCCAGGGAAAAACGGTGATTATTATGACTATTTTTCGTGTCCTAATAAATACTCCTTTAAGGACAGAGGCAATTTTACAAGTCATTCTTACTTTGTGCAGTGCAGGCAGCAGAAAATGTGGCGATTCTAGGAGCAATAACAGCCTTTTGGGTGCAGGGCAAGAGGGCAACGCCGGACTGCGACAAGAGCACAGATGCAGACTTTTACACACAGCAGCCTGTTTAAAGACAAATACATGCATTACAGCCAAGCCATACATTCACAAACATAGCCATATATCACCCCGGGGGTATGTAGCACTAAAACTCACAGTAATGTGCAGTGTGTATGAGGGTGTCAGAGCTCCACAGTAATAAAACTCACAGTAATGTACCAATATCAATTTATTCAACGCCAACGCATACCAATTAATTAATTTCTCCCCAGAATACCAATTACTGTCTCCCCCAGCATATCAATTTCTTCCCCAATATCAATTTATTCCCCCCAATATTTGCCCACAGCTCACAACATGGATATATTTGCCCCCAGCTCACAACATGGGTATATTTGCCCCCTAGCTCACAACATGGGTATATTTGCCCCAGCTCACAACATGGGTATATTTGCCCCCTAGCTCAAAACATGGGTATATTTGCCCCAGCTCAAAACATGGGTATATTTGCCCCAGCTCAAAACATGGGTATATTTGCCCCCAGCCCAAAACATGGGTATATTTTCCCCCAACCTTCACCTCCTCAAGCCCCAGGCTCCACTGGCCAACATGGGCCACCTCCGCTGACTACCGGGGAGCACTGGGTGGCGGTGCAGGTGTTCTGGCTCCAGCCAGGGGCAGATCCAGGGGGGGGAGCAATTGCCCCACCGAGAAAATCCCCGCCGGCGGCGTTCTCTTTCCCTGCGAGGCGAGCGGCCGCTCGCCTCGTGGGGAAAGAGAACGCCGGCGGCGGGGATTTTCTCGGTGGGGCAATTGCTCCCCCCCCCTGGATCTGCCCCTGGCTGGAGCCAGAACACCTGCACCGCCACCCAGTGCTCCCTGGTAGTCAGCGGAGGTGGCCCATGCCCAGCCAGGCCAGCTGCTTGCAGAGACTGCTGAGTGCTAACCTGGCAGCGGCACGCTCCTTCCCCTCTGCCGGCACCGCCCCCAATGCCTGCACGTCGTGGGCCCCGCGATTAGGTCACGTGGCTACCTCGCTGATTAGGTCACGTGGCTGCTGCGTGACCTAATCAGCAGGACCGACGACTTGCAGGCATTGGGGCGGTGCCGGCAGAGAGGAAGGAGCGCGCCGCTGCCAGGTTAGCACTCCGCAGTCTCTGCGAGCAGCTGGCTGGGCATGGGCACCTCCATTGACTAACGGGGAGCAGTGGCGTAACAAGAGGTGCCGGTACGCGCCGAGAGGTGTCGGTACGCCGTACCCGCTCAAAAAAAAACCTGACCATAACACCATGGGAGAAACACCTGTATATAGGGGGCTGGTTAAGTGCTAGCACAGACAGGTGATCCAGAGGAGAGCTGATGGCAAAGAAACTCCTGGACTGGAGTACAGGAATGGCAGGGCAAGAACTAAGGGCCAGACCAGATCAGCTCACATACAGGGGTCAGGGCTGGAATTGTGACATTATCTAATCTACAGTATTTACCAGTTTAATGAGGTGGAGGAGGGAATGCTTAGATAAGGCTTCAGGGGGCTATTGTTCTTCAGGCTACACTAGATAAGAGATGGCAACTGCTTGAGATAAAACAGGGATCTTAAAAGACTTCTAATCTACCCGTTGATGTCCTTTGAATACATCCCACACAATACAATGAGACTTGATACAGCGATTGACCCATAGACTCCATTCTATGGCCATTGCCAGAGTGAAGACCAAGTGAAGTAAAGATACGGGGGGGGGGGCAGTTTACAACACAAAAGATCACACAATGGGTGCACCCAGTGACACATATAGAGTAATATATTTTCTTAACTAAACATACAAGAGAAAAACAAAGCACACGTAAGATATCAGCTACATAAAATAAACACAATGAGGACATTTAATTTTTTGGTGGTAGTATCCCTTTAATAGTGAGCAGAATGGGTAGGTATTTATAGAAAATAGTACAAGGTTCAGTTTCCAACAGTGATGCTTTACATTACATTTATAATTTGATATGATGGGGCATTTTCAGGTTTAATTGCTTATCCCAGCGGATACCATACAGTGCATAAACATATTTTTATAGAATGATGCAAGATAAAGCTTTGACTAATTTATCATAATTTGTTTTTGATAAAGATATCAACTTAAAGGGACTTTCTATGCACTGTGACCCCTCGCTGTAATTTAAGTGGTCACAGTGACCTTAGTGCCCTCACCCCTTTCTGTGGTCGGTCTTGGAGAGCTGCTTCATGCCTCCTACTGTAGGGGTTAAGCCCTGACCAAAAGTTAAGATTAGTGAATGAGGATCTCAGCTTCATCATGCAGAAGCGTGACTCTTTTGGGGAACTCGGCTCCCACCATTGGCTTTCGATACACTCAGCATTGAGGGTCATTAGTTTGGCTGGACGCACACTGAATCCTCCAGCCTTCCCATCATAATGTGAAGGCTGCAGTCTACGGGAAGCTGGCAGCTCGCCATGTCCAGACGAGTGTCGCGGGAGCCCAGTCCTGGAAAGAAAATAAATTTATACACTAACCGAAAGGATGAATATGTGTGTGTGTCAGGAGGGTTTATTTCTTAACCCCTCCATTTCTCCCCCTCCCATTTTAACCTTATAGTATTTCTTTAAGTGAAATATTTTTAGCAATAATTCTGCACCTTATCAAATTGCTATATTATTTCTGACCTTTTCTGTTCTGCCTTTATTCTGCCTTATTTTAAACGGTGCTGTGGCAGATATATATATATATCGATAGACCTTCCAGACCTGAGGAAGAGAGGTATCCTCTCGAAAGCTCATCTTTTAAATGTAATGTTAGTCCCAAAAAAAGGTATCACTACGTACTGCTATACTCGTGATATATATATATATATATATGTGTTGTGGTGGAGGATAAAAAGAATCCACACTACAATTAGTTATGTTTATTATTGCAGAAACCACCTGTACATCACAGCAATTAAACAGCGCTGTCCTAGGAGTAGGGCTGTCCAAAATAATCGGCTAATCGATGCATCGCGATTCAGCCTTGAACTCTGCTGCATCGATTTAATTTGGGCTGAAAAATCAATTCTGCCCGACAGCAGACTGAGCGGTCAGCAGACTGAGCGGACAGCAGACTGAGCGGTCAGCAGACTGAGCGGACAGCAGACTGAGCGGTCAGCAGACTGAGCGGTCAGCAGACTGAGCCGGTCAGCAGACTGAGCGGACAGCAGACTGAGCGGTCAGCAGACTGAGCGGACAGCAGACTGAGCGGTCAGCAGACTGAGCGGACAGCAGACTGAGCGGTCAGCAGACTGAGCGGACAGCAGACTGAGCGGACAGCAGACTGAGCGGTCAGCAGACTGAGCGGACAGCAGACTGAGCGGTCAGCAGACTGAGCGGACAGCAGACTGAGCGGTCAGCAGACTGAGCGGTCAGGCAGATCGAACCTTCAGTGGGAGGTGCAGCGGCTGAGGCAGCCTGCGGGAGCTGTGTTACACGCTGGAGCTACACTTCCTGGTCCCCAGACCTGCCTGTGCGAGTGAGGCTAGATGGGAGATGGAGCCCCAGCAGTGCACAAGCTGCTCAGCTCAGCCTGCCTGTCACCTCATCGCCTACCTGCCTCTGCTGCACGCTGGAACCCCAATGTGGCCACTCGCTTTCTCCGCCGGCTGCTCCAGCACAGACCCAACAGAGCAGGGGAAGCCAGTCCACATGCGAGGAGCTTCTGCTGCACATGGCCTTGGCTCCACCCCCTTCTCCTTCCAGGAGAGGCTGATCAGCTTGAGGGAGCAGCTCCAGCGCCACCTGCTGGACATTCGTGCAAGGTACACAGGCACTCCTCAGTGCTCTGTGAATCCTTTTTTTTTTTTACATATTCAATGCTCTGTATCTTATGTAAGTATGTGCCCCCCAATGATCTATGTATGTGCACATACATGTGCCCCCAATGATCTATGTATGTGCACATACATGTGCCCCCCAATGATCTATGTATGTGCACATGCGCAGATCACGGGGGGGGGGGCACATGTAGGCGCAGATCACTGGGGGCACATGTATGCACAGATCACCTGCGCAGTGACCTGTGCCTAGCTTCTCCCGCATCACCTCTTCCCATGATAGACTGCAGGACTTCACACGCGCAGCCCCCACTCTCTGGAACGCTCTCCCTCGTACTGTCAGACTTTCCCCTAACTTCTCTTCCTTCAAACGCTCCCTTAAAACGTTCCTATTTAGGGAAGCCTACCACCCAACTCACTGACACAACCATCAATCACTCTCACCTTACAGTCCTCTCCTCCTGTTTCCAACCCCAACCCTCCTAGATTGTGAGTTCCTACGGGAATAGGGCCCTCATCTCCTCCTGTACTGTTTGTCAAATGTTGTTCAATGTATTGTAACCCTGTCTATACTGTGCTTATTGTACAGCGCTGCGGAATATGCTGGCGCTTTATAAAATAATAATAATAATAATAATCACGGGGGGGCACATGTATGGGCAGATCACGGGGGGGCACATGTATAAGCACATACATATACATGTGCCCCCCAGTGATCTATGTATGTGCACATACATGTGCCCCAATTATCTATGTATGTGCACATACATGTGCCCCCAATTATCTATGTATGTGCACATACATGTGCCCCCCAGTGACCTGCGCATACATGTGCCCCCCAGTGATCTATGTATGTGCGCCCCAGTGACCTGCGTGTACTGACGGGGACACATACATACACGGATCACTGGGGGGTCACATACAAACCCGAATCACTGGGGGGGGGGGGGGGTCAGTGTGCGTATGTGACCCCCCAGTGATCTGTGTGCACCCCCTTCAGTGTTGTGTTTTTGTGTGACCACACCACCTCAGTGCTGTGCGTGACCACGTGTGTGACAGTGCCCCGTTAGAGCGCTATAGCAAAAATAAAAATATGTCCATTTCTATTCAGCCATCCTTCATTTCCCATGTGCAATATAATTTTTCCACATTTTATCATCCAGACCTTGTGGTTTTAGATCGCACAGGGGAATCTGTTACTGCATTTTTTTTGATGAAAATATACAATTTTAATCTAAATTGAAAAAACTAAATGTTTGCATGTATTTTGGCCATTACATTTAATGAATAATATGACTAATATATGAATAATAATTATCTTTTTTTTTTGTGAAATTTAACATTGTCATGTTTGGTATCATTAGAAAGGCCCATCCAATGACACCTATCACTAATCGTGATGCATCGCGGAATCGAAGAGCATCGAATCGTTGACCTGATAATCGTAATCGAATCGTGAGACCAGTGAAGATGCGCAGCTCTACCTAGGAGTGGCTTTGACCAGTTGCATAAACCTTATCTCTGCTAGAAAGCCACAGTGTGACATAGGATTGATTTTAGGGTTCTGTGTAATAACAGACCCAGGATACATAAACGTGAGACAGATGTCATTTGCATATCCTACCCAGAATTCCTTGCTGCATATGGGGAATGTGGCACAGGAGCTCTGGGATGCAATTCTTTGAATTGCTGTGATGTGCAGGTGGCTTCTGCAATAATAAACACACACATATATATATATATATATATATATATATACAGTTGTGTTATTATTCAACCCCCAATGCTGTAAAGGGTTTTAGGGAATTTAGTGTACATTTGTAATTGTATTCAGAATGAAATCCTACAAGGACTTTTTAAAGAACCATATGCAACTAAAATGACATCAATTGGTTTTGTAATACAGTAGTAAATGTTTCTTTTGTTAATTCTTCATTGACACAATTATTCAACCCCTTAAAGACTACCACTCTGAAGAACAGAGGTTCATTCAAGTGTTTTCAATCAGGTATTGAAAACACCTGTGGATGTCACGGAGCAGCAATTAAGCATAATAAGCACCAATTAGGCAGCTTTAAAATAACTGTGATACTCAGCTCCTTCTAGACATTTACTGGTGTGGTTACAAACATGGTGAAGTCAAGAGAATGGTCCAGGAAGACAAGAGAAGAGGTGATTACTCTTCACAGGAAGGGTAATGGCTATAAGAAGATTGCAAAGATGTTAAACATACCAAGAGAGACCATAGGAAGCATCATTCGTAAATTCAAGGCAAAGGGCACTGTTGAAACGCTACCTGGTCGTGGCAGAAAGAAGATGCTGACTTCGACTGCTGTGCGCTACCTGAAGAGTAGAGTGGAGAAAAGTCCCCGTGTGACTGCTGAGGAACTGAGAAAAGATTTGTCAGATCTGGGTACTGAAGTTTCAGCTCAGACAATACGACGCACACTGCGTAATGAAGGCCTCCATGCCAGAACTCCCAGGCGCACCCCCTTGCTGTCTCCAAAGAATAAGAGTCGACTGCAGTATGCCAAAAGTCATGTGGACAAACCACAGAAGGTTTAGGATAGTGTTCTGTGGACTGATGAAACAAAATTAGAACTGTTTGGGCCCATGGATCAACGCTATGTTTGGAGGAGGAAGAACAAGGCCTATGAAGAAAACAACACCTTGCCTACTGTGAAGCATGGCGGGGGGTCAATCATGCTTTGGGGCTGTTTTGCTTCTGCAGGTACAGGGAAGCTTCAGCGTGTGCAAGGTACCATGAATTCTCTTCAGTACCAGGAGATATTGGATGACAATGTGATGCAGTCCGTCACAAACCTGAGGCTTGGGAGACGTTGGACCTTTCAACAGGACAATGATCCCAAGCATACCTCCAAGTCCACTAGAGCATGGTTGCAGATTAAAGGCTGGAACATTTTGGAGTGGCCATCGCAGTCACCTGACTTAAATCCCATTGAGAACCTCTGGTGGGACTTAAAGAAAGCAGTTGCAGTGCACAAGCCTAAGAATGTGACTGAACTGGAGGCTTTTGCCCATGACGAATGGGCGAAGATACCCGTAGATCGCTGCAAGACACTTGTGTCAAGCTATGCTTCACGTTTAAAAGCTGTTATAACTGTAAAGGGATGTTGTACTAAGTACTAAGATTGAATGTCACTTGGGGGTTGAATAAAACTGATAATGATGTGAGCACAGAAAAGACATTTGTGGTTATTTCATTATAAATGTTATGTTATATTTGTCTGACCTACACGTGCCTCTTTGATTTAATTGTAAGCAAGATGACTGAATGATCAAAATCAATATCAAACTGGCCAAAACACTCAATTTCAGTGGGGGTTGAATAATTTTGAACACAACTGTGTGTATATATATAATAAAATCAGAAGGTTTTTCTTTTGACATCACAATTTTTGAGCATCCTTTATCCGTCGTTACTGTCAGGGTTATTCAAAGAGAGGTGAAAAGCAGGAGAATGACTGGAGAATGGAAAATTGTAGGTCAAAATATCCAAACCAGAAAAATTCTCCCATTCATCTCACTTTCCAAATCGGCTATTTTGACCTAGAATTTTCCATTCTCCAGTGATTCTCCTGCTTTTCACCTCTCTCTGAATAACCCTATGTGTATTTAGAATGCTTTAACCTAGCCTTAACTTTCTAATTAAAATTAGAAATATAATAAACACCTGTTAATAATGTTTGACATATACTTTTCACTAACGTATTATAGTTTTGGATGGATTCCATAAGCGCTCCATTAGACTGAATCAAAGTGTTGGATTCAATTTGGGCATATTTCTTTTTTTTTTAGTTTTCTGAGCCTTTTGATAATAAAACAAGGCTGTTCAATATTCACTAATTAGTATAAATGTGCATTCTTCTTTTTAGAAGGTGGTAAGTTGGAAACCAAAAATTGAATCACAATTGCATTACTTTCTGTAGTAATATAAACATTTTGTGTTTTCTCAGGGCCATGACTGTTACCCTATGCTTTTTACCTATGACGAAGCCCAAGGGAGCCTAAGTTTTGGAGGTAAACTAGATGTCCCCAAGCAGAGCTCACAGAGAGGTTTGACTGCAAGAGAGAGATTCCAAAACCTGGATAAAAAAGCCAGCTCGGACACCACCAATAATGCCTCCCTGGACTCGCTGCACAAGAACAGCATCAGGTAAGGGAGCGAGGAGAATTAGAAAGGCAGAGCAAACCTGATCAATTTACAATGACCTTTTTCGTATCGTCATAACTCCACGGGTACCAATAAAATGATTACTTTCACCTAAAAAAAGAAAAATTGCACGCATCTGTCCCTTTCTTAATTCAGACTACTAAAATGCTCGACCAAGCTCTTATTATCTCCCGCCTTGACTATTGCAACCTCCTTCTCTCTGGTCTTAAGAGATCCCAACGTATCGCTCTGCAGCCTGTAATGAACGCCTGTGCCCGACTCTCTCACCTCTCCCACCTCGCCCCTCTGTCAATCTCTACACTGGCTCCTTATTTCCTCTGGAATCCATTTCAAAATACTGGTGCTCACATACAAAGCTCTCCATAACCACGCCCCTGCCTACATCTCTTATTAGCAGGTATATCCCATCCTGACCCCTTCGCTCTGCCAATGATCTGATGCTTCAGTTTCCTCGTACCCCCCACCCCAACTCTCGCCTTCAGGACTTCTCCCGAGCTGCCCCCTTTCTATGGAACGCCCTCCCCCCACAACATCAGACTCTCCCCATCTCTCCAGTCCTTCAAGAAGTCTCTGAAAACACATTACTTTAAAGAAGCCTATCGGCTCACTCCATGATCCCTCACTGTAATTTCCTGCTCCTCTTCCCATTCAGCCCTCCTGCAACCTGCCACTTCACTTACTCTATGCACCCTCACCTAATGTGTCACCCCTCTCCTCTTAGATTGTAAGCTCTCCAGCAGGGTCCTCCCTTCTTCTGTTCCATGTGTGTAACATGTATGTGTATTTGTTATGCTGTCTCTTGTGTAACATGTATGTATATTTGTTGTGCTGTGTCTCCCATTGTACAGTGCTAAGGAATTTTATTGGCGATTTATAAATACTTGTAACTGATTTAAATAAATACAATTTAGAAGAAGATATATATATAATCTAATATAATATATATAAAATAAACAGCAGCAGGGTTTGCACTCACGGTTCACCTCAGTAACCGGTGCTCAGCACTGGCCTATATTCACATATCATATCGAAGATATGCCAGCACTCTGGGATTTCCATTAACAAGCTTTATTATCCGTTTGAAATATATTTTAATGGAAATCCCAGAGTGCTGGCATATCTTCGATATGATCTATATATATATATATAACGGTATATATCATTTTATTCATAATACTTAAAGATGAACAGAGAAAATGTGCAATAGCAATGTTGAAACGTCTACCTTGAGCGGTCGTTCTATCTGGTTTGACAGCTTTTAAATGAGTTTCGTGCACTTAATGAAATAAACAATATCCTAAGTAATAACACTACAATATGTGATTACAATATGTTAATCTAAGGAGAAAATGTATTGCCTTTATGATATTGTTAAGGATCCGGCTCCTTATTTTGTGGCAAATTGCTTTAGTTTGTTTGGGTCCTTTTTTGCCTTTATACATTCTCAAGTGTTAATAGAGATAGGAAAGGTTGAATTTGATGGATCTGAATATTTTTTTAAAATATTTATAATTATTATATCTTTGAGTTTGTGATTCATTAGATCATGATGATATTGTTTTTTTTTTAAAGTATAAATGATGGGATGGGAGCAACCAGAATGGCTAAATATTAATAAGCCCCACAGGACACCTGCTGGGGGAAGGTGTCGATGACAATAAGCTAGCCATGACCACTAAAATTCATGAAATGGTCACGTTGGCTAGATTGTCCTTTCAAAGATTGTAAACTGATCAGAATGTGTATGTCACTTTTATAGTCAAATTTCTGTGCTGAGTGGAGGCAAAGTACGCTGTACTAAATTCTGCACCACAGGGATGGATGGAGGAATGTGCATCTGGGATGTTAAGGTGGGTAAAATCCTTTCATTACACTGAGTATTCTAGTGAATTAAAGCGGAACCATTCTATTTCCCATAATAAATCTGCATAAATTTAATTTACATGATCTAAAGCATATAATGTCCTAATTTTTTCCACCTTTTTTAATGTAAGATTAGTGATCTCCCTGGGGAGAAACAAAATTCTCTGAGATCTCATGTCTGTCACCCTGTATTCAACTAGGTAAAAAAAAGTACCGTATTTTACGCTCCATAAGACGCACCTGACCATAAGACGCACCTAGTTTTTAGAGGAGGAAAACAGGAAAAAAAATATTCTGAATCAAATAGTGTAATAATGGATATGCCCTCATGGATATGCCCCAGGAGCTCTCATGGATATGCCCCAGGAGCTCTCATGGATATGCCCCAGGAGCTCTCATGGATATTACCCCAGGAGCTCTCATGGAGATGCCACAGGAGCTCTCATGGATATGCCCCAGGAGCTCTCATGGATATGCTCCAGGAGCTCTCATGGATATGCCCCAGGAGCTCTCATGGATATGCCCCAGGAGCTCTCATGGATATGCCCCAGGAGCTCTCATAGATATGTCCCAGGAGCTCTCATAGATATGCCCCAGGAGCTCTCATGGATATGCCCCAGGAGCTCTCATGGATATGCCCCAGCTCCTCTCATGGATAATGCCCCAGCTCCTCTCATGGATAATGCCCCAGCTCCTCTCATGGATAATGCCCCAGCTCCTCTCATGGATATGCCCCAGGAGCTCTCATGGATATGCCCCAGCTCCTCTCATGGATAATGCCCCAGCTCCTCTCATGGATAATGCCCCAGGAGCTCTCATGGATATTGCCCCAGGAGCTCTCATGGATATTGCCCCAGGAGCTCTCATGGATATTGCCCCAGCTCCTCTCATGGATATTGCCCCAGGAGCTCTCATGGATATTGCCCCAGCTCCTCTCATGGATATTGCCCCAGGAGCTCTCATGGATATTGCCCCAGGAGTTCTCATGGATAATGCCCCAGCTCCTCTCATGAATAATGCCCCAGCTCCTCTCATGGATACTGCCACAGCTCCCCTCAAGGATATTGCCCCAGCAGCTCTCATGGATATACTGCCCCAGCAGCTCTCATGGATAATGCCCCCAGGCCCCAGCTCACCTCCTGCCGCCGCCGCCGCGTGTTCGGCTCCCTCTGAGCGTCCAGCGGCATGGAGCTTGGGCGCTCGCCTGGGGGAGCTACGTGACCAGCCGTGATCTTGTGAGAACTCGACTGGTGACGTGGTTCCCCCAGGCGAGCGCCGAAGCTCCACAGCTTCGGACGCTCGCAGGGAGCCGAACACTGCAACGTGCACTTTGCAGTATTCGCTCCATAAGACGCACACACTCCCCCCCCACACTTTTGGGGGGGGGGGAGTGCGTCTTATGGAGCGAAAAATACGGTATTTATTATTTTGTCAAGCTGTCAGAGATGAAGAGAGAATCACAATGTATGTTATTCGTAGATAGCGGGCTATATTACATTCTTCACGCAAAAACGGACGCGCAACGTGTGAATTTGTGCGCCAAGCGATAAACGTTTACGCGCACAAATCCCCACTGGATTACAATCCTTGCTCGTTTTTTATCCGTCGAGCAATAACATGCGTAAACCGGACATGCACAAACGCTTGCGCAGTACCGTTGTGCGCAGAAACCAGTGTGCGCACTGTTTTTTCTCACGATTCAGCCAATCAGAATTAAGAACCACAATTATCTCACGTTAAGTTTTTGCACCTGTCAAAGTCAATCTGAGCATATATGCTGCAGCAATAATAAATGCACACACAACTTCTCAATTTTATTGGTTTGGTATGTTTAGAATGTGTAACTATACTTTGCAGAATTTTTTTTTGTTGGGCTGGTGTATTTGGTTTCGGCCAGGACATTCAGATTTGCCTTTAACACCACCTTTTAGGACTTGCTAAAATTATGCGCACAAAGGCTATGCATTAATTCCTGCGCATAGATTGTAATACCATCCACGTACCAGCGCACATACGCATTTGCGCTCACAATGTTAAGTATAGGACGCGCGCAGTACAGTACAGTACGCTCGCAAAGGGTTCGCGCAGGTTCACCAGCGGTAGACGATTACGCGCGTTTGTTGCGCTGACTATGTAATCTGGCATTTGGCGCAAATGGTTTTACCCCTCGCATTAATGTTTTTTTGCGCTGGCGCAAACGTTTGCGCGAAGATTGTAATTTAGCCCAGCATGTATTAGGCGTACAGTTAAATATTGAACACTATAGTGATTCATCTTCAATCACGATTAGAGTATAGTTGAAATGTTGAATGATGGCTCTAAGGCTAATGTCAGACGAACGCATTCTGAGCACACTGTGTGTCCATGCACATCTGACGTACTTTCTGACTGATGCTACTGTAGACACCACACGGTCTGTTTTTTTTGACTGATATAGATGGGAAATAAAATTAATATGTAAAATGAAAAAAATTGATACATGATATGAAAAACCATTTTGTCCGTCAAAAATGCAGTCCGTCTGACTACGTTCCATCACTCACACACAAAGCTATGTGGACATGGCGCACTCTGTGCGTCCAGTGCCACGTGCATCTGCACGTCTGTGCGGACGTACTTCGTGTGTGTGTTTCTATTGATCATAATTTTATGCTACAACGGACGTTAAAATGTGCGGCAACACGAACGTGATCACTGCGTTCATCTGACACGGGCCTTACTTGGACCTCCATTTAAAGGCTGTCCACAGAATGCAAGGTTTCCTATACATTACATGAGTCCTGTCATGCTGTCATCTGTATTTTACACTTGGTCAATATAGCTTATTTTTTATATGAACATTCATTTATTGCTTCATATTACAGAACAAGACAAACTATAACTTAATCATACATGCAAACCATGATGCGAAAATATTTGAACTACACATATTCCTATGTATCTCTTAAGGGGTTATTCACGAAGCACCGAACTTGCCTGTGAATTTCACCATTCTGTGCAATTTGTCTAAACTGTCAATTTGCCAAATACAGACGAATTGATGGAAAAATACGTGCAATTCGCCACCCTTCGGCGGCAGCGAAATTGTGCCATAGAAAAGTAATGGTTCGTCTATTCACAAAACATCAAAATGCACCAAACTGTGGGCAAAATTACCTGTTGTGCGGTGTTTCAGTTCGACAGGTTTAAGGCTGGGGTCAGACTAGCGCACTATATGCGCCTGTACTGATGTGACGCTGCGACGGGGGCCAGCCACACGCTGTGGTGCGCGCACGAATTGCACGCGTAACAGCGCCCGTGCAGCAAGCCTCCCCGTCAAAGCGCTAGGACGCGTGTTGACAGGGCTGCAAAGAGTGATTATCCATAGGAGGATCGAGCCTTGCAGCACTGAGTACACTAAGGCTAGGGACAGATGAGCGCATTTTCTGCGGCCACCGTCAAAATGTACGTCGATGCGTGCGCACGCATTTTTTCACAGAATACGCTTAAGTGGTCAGGACGATGCGCAATTCTGGACGTATTTCATGACGATGGGGTAAAAAGAAGTCTAGGGAAATCCGGCTGTTGAACGTTTATGTTGGCCGCACACTAGCAGCGTCTGACATCTCCTAATCACGCACACACGCTGCTATGCGGCCGCAGCGCCTCTGTACGTCAGTACCAGCGGTTTAACGTTCTCGAAAAAATGCGTTCATTTTCCACTTGCGTTGCACGGCCGGACTTTTGTGCGACCGTACTTCGTATATTGGCTGTCATTGCCCGTCATCTGCTGCTAGTGCGGCCGTGATTATGTGCGCCAGAACGCGCGTTCGCACTGCCTCAGTCTGACCCTAGCCTAAAAGCGGCCAGACAGGCTTCAGCCGGGCGTCGAGAGGAAGGAACGCCCACTCTCACGGTGCCTAAACAGGCGAATCACATAGGATTCAATGTAAAAAGTTATATCATTTTTAGTTTTTTTTTCATTTTCAGGAAAAAGCCTTTTTATTTTTTAGTACACCTTTTTATATTTTTTTTTTGTCAAAGTTTTTGCTTCCCAACTTTTATAAAGGGTGTTTCATTTTTGTTTGTTGTCCTTGCTGTGGGTGGGCCTTGAAGACACAGCGGGGCGTACCTGTATGCCCGGTCTTCAATGGGCCACCTCGGCCCCTGCCTGCAGCCGGCGCATGCCACGCGTCATTGGCTGCTGAGAGATGGCCTGAACTGAGATGGCCTGTAGCCAATGACACTCAACGCACATGGGCGGGCCAAATTAGAGGCTGTGCGCCTGGTCGTCGTTAACACTCACAATGCCCACCTGTCATAAAGGGGTCGAAGGACTTTTTTTTTTATTTACAAACATTTTAGTGCATTTTTATTGGTTTAAACACCTATTAGGAGACTTACGTTTTTTTTTTGCCGTTTGTCACCAAACTGACCATGGTGAATTCTACCATTCTCTAACTTTTTCATGAGGCTTCGGTGACTCCCATCTTCAGCGCACTACGGTGATCATCCAGTGAATTCACCATACTGGTGGGTAAAATAGAATCACCAAGTGCACCGAAGTGAAAAGCTCTGAAATTTCGGTGCTTAATGAATAGACCCTATAGTGATTGAAGGAATGTGATGCAGATTTTATTAATAAAATGCGCCATAGTTCTCTGGGTGTAAGTTATTCGCTCGTGTGAATAATGCTGTGTGCATTTTAGGTATGAGACAGAATGTGCATGTACCACTACCTTCATCTTGATTATACCACCTTTTCATACATTGTGAAGCTACTTGCCAGCAGCGAATACACCAAAGACCAGTAATATCAAAATTTACCATTAGTAATATTCAATGACATTTGAATGGGGCAATCAAAGACGTGAAAAATGTTGTACACATCAGGGAATTGGAAAGATGTTCAAACTCTGCCATTTTTACATATCTTTAATATGCAAATTGTCTAACTGAACAGTAACGCTTGAACCGTAAGTAACAAAACAGTAAATTCAACTAAACCACTTACAGGGTTATTCAGAGCTTGAAAAGCAGGAGAACGACTGGAGAAAGAAAAATTCTAGGTCAAAATAGCCGATTTGGAAAGTGAGATGAAAGGGAGAATTTTTCTGGTTTGGCTATTTTGACCTAGAATTTTTCTTTCTCCAGTCATTCTCCTGCTTTTGACGCTCTCTGAATAACCCTGTAAGACTTTGCAACTCCTGTTATTGTAAAAGGGAATGATTTTTTTTTTAAAAATGATTTTGCCATATTTGAGATTTTCCAGGTTGATTTACTTTAAGAGTTTTTATGCGTCGTTTGGAAAGAGATGCGATGTAGGGGGAATTTTGGCACGGTCCATAATCTGGTTCTTTGTAGCAGTTTCTAGGTGCATTTTGGTTTGCTCTTCTGGTATTTGACTTTATCTTCTACTTTTTCCAATCTTCCTGTTGGAGTTTTTGCTGTCCCTTTGTTGCTTACCTACTCTGTCTTGATGTGTTTTTAATTCGACTCTCATTCTTAACACTACTTTGAGCTTTTGGGATACAGGATTGTTTTAAAAGTACTGGAACACCCTTTGCGCCCCCCCACAATGCCACTGGGAAGTACTACATGTCCCATGCTGACATCTGAACATCAGCTCTTCGGAACATCTGGGGTGACAAGGTTTGCTATTACTGTTCTTAGACAAGTCCCAGACCCCAAAGTTGTGAATAACAGTAATCCGATCACACTTATTTGAGAACTGCCAATACTACGTACGTAACCTGTTTGAAGTGTTGATTTTACCAGATCTCATAACATACTTTCATTCTGTCTTCCAGAGCCTGGAAGCTTCCCTGAAAGATCTGAAGATAAAATGATTAGAAGAAAACTGGTCCAAATATTGCCAATCCGCTTCAAACAAAATGTGCATAGCTAAAGCTTTAATACATGTTCATCTGAGCTTGCAAAGATCCAAAACCAAATTGCAACGCAGATGCTTTGCTTTCATGCAGTCTTAATGAGAATATAAAGTATGCTGGTCATAATTTTATGAAACTGATTAAAAATTTACAATTTTTATACCAGATTAAAGATTTGTGTATATTTTGTCTGTTGTATGATTTCTATAGTGGCCAACCATGGACATTGTGGTGGGTTATTACCAAGTCTTATCCTTCGTAGTAGTTTGTTATAACCTTTACATCTGGTAAGGCAGTGGTTCAACACTCCAAGTCCCTCTAAGGATTACCTTGGACTGAATCCTGCAATCCCTGTGCAGCAAATCATATCACCTGTGCTGGGCATCGGCTATCCAGCCTGTTAGGGGTACTTGAGCACTGGGTTGAAAACCACTGCAGTAAGGGACTTTGCCTCTCTGCAGAGAACATAACCAGTTTGGCTTCATGTAGCTTGTGACCACGTGTCCTTGAATATGTATGCCAGTCTTGGTGGCCACTAGCCCTGAAGGTTTCTTTCCCCTCCAGACTGTTTATTCTATGGCCTGATACCATTCGTTTATTTAGCCGCAGTCCATTCCATATAGAATCAGACTCATGCTACATGACCCAATTCAGACACAAATCTGGTGTTTGGCTAGAAGAAAAGCATACTGTAGATACTAGAGTTTAGCGTGACCCGAATATAACGGGATGGAGAGATTTATTATGGAAATGAGAGAATACTCAAGACTCGCATATAACGCGAGAAGCAAAATTTTACTGTCCCGGTGAACAAGAGAACCTGGAAGGATTTTGATTAACAGTCAGGCTACCCCTCAGGCCAGGGTGTTATGCTCTACAATGATTGCAGTTGTTACCAAGTATGAAGTCGCCAGCCACCTGTCTTCTATACTAGCGATTAGATGGCTGGCGGAGGCGAGCGAGGTGAATCCCACCTCTCCGGAATCTGGGAGTTCCTGAAGTGTTTGCAAGCATAAGGGAGCCTCCTTCACTTCAGCGACACTACGGAACTTCAGGGAGACTTGGGAGATCCAAAAAGCAAGGCTGGCTTTCTTTATTTTATTACACATTTTAAAAAGGTAAAATTGTCACCAATCTAGCGGTATACTCATCTACTTCTACTGCAATGTATGACTAGGTAACTCCTATAACGGTGGTTATACACCAAAAAAGCATACTACTTACTACCAATCACTGCTGTCTCACCCGGGCAGCATGCCAACAGAAGTGACAACTTTGAAAATATTCCTTAGGTGTCAAAAGAAAAAAAAAAAAAAAAAAAGCTATAAGGAGTGCTTCCCTAGGTAAAGGAGACATTAACTACTTGCACAAATAGAGCCCACAGGAAAAAAAAAAACTGAAAATGAGGAGCATTGACAGAGGCCACACTGTTTTGTGTCACAGATATATTCCTTCAACTTTTCCAGAATTCGGCCATTTCTTACCGCTGTCACCACAAAACAACTCATACACGCCCTGGTAATCTCCCGACTCGACTATTGCAATAATCTCTTATCTGGCCTCCCTCTGTCCCGCCTCTCCCCCCTACAATCCATCCTGAACGCCTCCGCCAGGCTAATTCACCTCACCCGCTGCTCTGTCTCTGCCGCTCCCCATCCCCTGCAGAATTAAGTTCAAAATCCTTATCCTTACCTACAAAACCCTCACTAACTCAGCTCCCCACTACCTGTCCTCACTAAATCACCAAATACACCCCAGCCCGCTCCCTAAGGTCAAACAGTGACCTGCGCCTAGCTTCTCCCCGCATCACCTCTTCCCATGATAGACTGCAGGATTTCTCACGCGCAGCCCCCACTCTCTGGAACGCTCTCCCTCGTACTGTCAGACTTTCCCCTAACTTCTCTTCCTTCAAACGCTCCCTTAAAGCATTCCTATTTAGGGAAGCCTACCACCCAACTCATTGACGCAACCATCAATCACTCTCACCTTACAGTCCTCTCCTCCTGTTTCCAACCCCAACCCTCCTAGATTGTGAGTTCCTACAGGAATAGGGCCCTCATCTCCTCCTGTACTGTTTGTCAAATGTTGTTCAATGTATTGTAACCCTGTCTATACTGTGCCTATTGTACAGCGCTGCGGAATATGCTGGCGCTTTATAAATAAAGAATAATAATAACAACTTTCATGCCAAACACTGACACTATAATCGATAGATAAAATTCTCAGGCTGCCTAAATCCCCAAACAGTTCGAGTCATAATTAACTTTAAGAGCTGTTTACAGGCTTTCCAGTCCAATCTCTCCGTGAAAGCGCACAGATAAGTTGAACACATCCAATCCAGTACTTTATTAAAACTTACATACGTTACACAAAGGGCTAGGAGACAGCATAAACACAACAATGTGCAACGTTAATAAGCTTATACCTTTTAATAAGATTAAAATACAACCCCTTGCTTTTACATATTTCAAACATTTGCCTCAAGATCAAGTCATAATACATGAACAATTAAAATGATATCCTAATCCACGCTCTAGTTGGAGCAAGTTTAATTCAATCTGCAGAGCGCCAGTGATGCGTGTGCCTCCAAGAAACAGAACGTAAGTTCTCATTTGATTTCCAAACTTTATTCCTCCTTTAAACAACGTACGCTCCTCCAAACACGCAGTGTTTTCTACATATATATGCGTTTCGTGTATGTCCAGTCTGACTGCCGTTTCCAGGGATGGAAATTCTGCAGCAACTCCATGGAAGGTGGTGGTATGTAGGTGAGCAGGGAGGCGATTTGTCAAGTATTATAATGACTGCAGGGTCCTGAAGCAGCTTTCCCCTCATATTGGCCGTGTTATTTATTAAGGGACATTGACTGCAAGCCTTTGGTTGTTCCTCCCGTTGTATCTTTCACTGTAAAATAAAACAATTCACCAGTGAACAAAAATAAATCAGTTTATTCACAGATACAAAACGATCATACGCAACATAAATTTATTAAGGATTACTATAAACGATGGCAAAGGACAAAGGATTCCAGTAAGAACAAGGGGACTTAAAGACACAAAAAGGTTAAAAAAAATTAATGTCCAACTGCAAGCAGCTCATCCATCCTACACATCGTAGGATTTACTCCTTAGCAATAAATTTTCCCCCTCATTTTCAGTACATTCCCTATTATTTTATATGGTCTTCTTGCTGCGGGGTAGGCAACGTGGAGTTAAATTTATATAACACCACAGCATGCATTGTTTTTATAGATGGCTGGGCTGACTCTCCAGGGCTGTCCCCAATATAAAATGGGGACACTGACACTAAATAAAAATCTTGAAACACTCACCTTTTCTTTCGTCCTCTTTTTTCTTTGCCGCTTCCTCTCTTTGTTTCCGGATGATTGCTAGCCGGGCTAAGTCAGCCTTTGCCTGGTCTGTTTTTCCAGCTAAATGCATCTTCATGTAACGTTCTTTTGCCTTCTGCTTCTCGATCTCTTCTCTGTCCATATGAAAACCATAATAGAACAGAAAGTTTAGGCATTTGTAAAACCATGCAGGACAATTGTCGGTTAAAATTTTATGAAACGCATTGCAACTAGTGCTATGGATTCTGGCTTAAAAGCAAACAAACCCAAACACATGATTGAATGCAAATAATGTCTGTAGCAGCCATGAGTAGTAGGAATTGGTGTTGGTCTGAAGAGTGAGGACAGTCCTTTAGGCTGCAAACAGACCAAAAAAAACAAAACTTCACTAGTGACATCAGGACACAAAGAGCATGCCAACATTACCCTCTCAGACCACCTGCTGTAGTGAGTGGTCTACGAGGCAGCTGATTGTGCTGAATGCATGCGCAGGTCTGATCAAAGTGTGCAAGTCTGTAGCTCTGCCAGTTGCATAGGAGCACAAATTATGCAGAAAAACTTCCAGGACGGGGAGGAGTTCCTGAGCTGAAGAGGAGGAGCTGTGCACAGCTATGGACAAAAAAGGTGAGCAAAATTACCCCAAAAGAGGCAAAAAATTAAAAGGTAATTGGGCATCAGCAGTCAGCCTCAAACAATTATTTAAGGGCATAAAAAGGGAGCATATTTTATAATCTAGCATCCCTTTAACTCAGAGGTTTCCCATTATGACAGCACCTGCCGTTTCGACAGAGCTCATGGCACATTGACAATTGACAGCCTTGAAATTCAAGTGCATTGAGAAGCACTGGCTATTCTGCTCTACTAAATCTGCAGTGTCTGGAATCCAGAATGAGGTTCTTATCTTTGGAAGCCTGTAACCCATAGGGACAGCCAGCCATAAAAACATAGCATATCATAACTCATTAGTGGAACACTATGGTAAGATGACAACCCCCCCCTTCCTTCCAAATAAAAAAAATTGCGCAGCTGACAGCTTGGCAGGTGCAGGATTCAAACTGCTGGTTGGCAGCTGTATGAGCGGAGGAAAAAACTCTTTTTACACTGTCACAGACCAACAGGCCTTTAGGGGTGGGGGACACTACATACAGCCTGGCCACTTAAATAAGCAAAAGTCTCAAGAGTGTGTGGAGTGTCACGTTAACTTCGGTCATGGTGCGTAGAATTTCTGTTTACATCTATATACTTTAGATTTATAAACACTGTTCTCTTGGCAGATAGGAATAGGTCAATGTAAGAACGTATTTTCTGAATGTTAGTACATAAACGCGGCTATATATTTGTATGGAGTGTTGAGTGCGTTTGCAAGGAACAATGGGTTACGGGAGTCTGTGTGTATATGCCAACAATATGTGGATTTATTTTGTGTGCAAATACATTAGGTTTTAATTATGTGAGGTTATCCCAAGCCAAGCTTGGGCCGCAAGATTACCCAACTACCACCATTCCACCAGGTGAAGCCACAGAGTAAGACCTACTTTCCCAAATTACAGGTTATCTCTGTTCATTACCACATGATTAATTTAAAATTCACTTGCCTAAGATGAGAATTATGAGAAGAAAATGTTTTGAAAGTTCTGAATCTATTACAAAAATCCAAAAAAAAAAAAAAAAAAAAACAAGAGTAGAGTTTGTCTACACTCTTTACAAATATATGTAATTGCGCATAGAGTCGTGACTTCATTTTTATTTGTTTGAAGTGCACCAATCATGCCCAAAACATATTTAGCACATTTGAAAGATCTCTGAAATCTGCCTATACTTTTGTTTAGTTAGAGTGATGATTTTTGAAAAAACCCTTGTATAGAAATCTACCTGAACTTCCCGTTTGCTCCCAGTACTGTGGCATGCCGCAAGACGTGTTTCCCTGGGAAGTCATTTATGGCTCTCACAGGAGGCAAATACTCATCTCAGAGCTACAACTGAACTAGAAATCCATCCAGACTCAGCATTTGCAAATTACTCTCAGATTATCTGAACAGATTGAGATGCTGGATGCTCTAAATTTCAGCTGTTAACGCTTCCCTACACTGCTGTGCTTTCCTCTGAAAGTATCAGCTAAAGAAATTACTTTTTTGGGGGAAAGGGGGTATATAACTATACAGTTTATACATAATGCCTGTGTGAATCTTCACTGCAGCTCAGCAGTGGAATGGGATTTACTCTTTCAGCATATTAGAAGTATCCTTGCTCTCAGAACACTCCCCCACCCCCCCAGCCATCCAGAGCTGAGCCAATCTATCACACAGCTTAGGCTGGGGTCAGACGAACGCACTATGTGCGCCAGTACTGACGTGCCTTCCGGCATCCGTCGCATCGTTGTGACACTGACAGGGCCGGCCACGCTGTTGCATGTGCACAAATTGCAAACGCGACAGCAGCTGTGCAGCAAGCCTCTCCGTCAAATCGCTAGGGCTGCAAAACGCGATCTTCCATAAGTGCTCAGCAAGGTGACCAGATGGGTGTCGAGTGGAAGGAACGTCCATGCTCATGGACGTTCCTTCTGCTCTTACTATCGCTCGTCTGACCCCAGCCTTAAATGTTTAACCCCTCCCACAAAAGAGGAAGCAAAAACAATGGCTGCCTCCAAGAGAAGAGAAGTCTGATTAGAAGCTACAAAACTCCACTGAACGTTATAAAATAAAAAGTTTTACGGATTAAAACTGACACAACTACCACCAAAATGAACAGATTTATTTTATGCTGCTGATTTCTTTGATGTACTTTGTTCTTATGTGGTTTTAGTGAAGAAAATATTTTACGCTGTGTGTCACTGATTACATCCATTTTGTGTTCAATAAAGTGCCCCGCCCCCACAGTATCTTTACAGCAATTGCTCCTCACTGTATGGCATTGAGCACAGAATGGAGCGAATTGGTCAGAAATCCATAATTTATTGTTATTAGTGTCATCATTTATATAGCGCCAACAGTTTATGCAGCGCTTTACAATAACCAACGGGAACAAGATACAGATAAACGGACATATGGAAACATGAGGTGTAGAGGGCCCTGCTCATAGGAGTTTACAATCAAGAGGGATTGCGGTTGAGGAAGATGAGAGGAATTTTACTAGATAGCAGGATCATTAGTGCCAGTGGTTTAGGAACGATGGGGTCATAGAAGCAGCTTCAATCATGTGTGAGTAGGGGAGCAGAGGGAGGTGTTGTATCAGTGATGTGGTACGCTAATCTGAAGAGATGGGTTTTGAGGAATTTCTTGAAGGTCCGAAGATCAGGGGAGAGTTTGATAGGGTGAGGCAAGTCATTCCACAGGACCGGTGCTGCCCTTGATAAGTCTTGGCCGTGCGCCCTGTAGACCGATGACAGGTGGAGATCACCTGCTGACCGGAGTTGTCTAGATGGGACGTGCTTGCGGAGTAACGAAGACATGTAGAGAGGTGTTGAGTTATTGAGCGATTTGAACGTGAACATCGGTATTTTAAACTGTATCCTGGAATGTACAGGAAGCCAAAGAAGGGCTTGGCAGAGTGGGGAGGTACGCAAGGTACGTTTGGTGAGAAAGATCAGCCTGGCGCCTGCATTCATTACAGATTGCAAAAGGGGCAATACGGGAGTTGGGGAGGCCAATAAGGAGCGAGTTGCAGTAATCAAGCCGCAAAATGACAAGAGCATGAACCAGCACCTTTGCGGTATCTTGTGTTAGAAAGGGGCGGACACGGGCAATGTTTTTGAGTTGAAAGTAACAGGATTTGGTCACTGTCTGGATGTAGGGAGAGAATGTTAGGTCAGAGTCAAAAGTGACACCAAGGCAGTGAGCTTGAGGCGTTGGGCTAATGAGCGTTCCATTTACTCGTAGAGAGAGGTGGTATTGGGTTCCTCTTGGAGGGAGGAATAACGAAAATTTCAGTTTTGGCAAGATTGAGTTTAAGGAATTGGGAATACATCCATTCGAGACAGCAAAGAGACGGTCAGTGACTTGATCAGGGGAGGAGAGGTATATTTGAAAGTCATCAGCGTATAGGTGGTACTGGAATCCAAAGGAGCTTATCAGTTTTCCTAGAGAGGCAGTGCAGATAGAAAAAAGTAGAGGGCCCAGTACTGAAACTTGGGGCACCCCAACAGAGACAGGCTGCCGGGAGGAGGTACTTCCTGCAAGCGAAACACTAAATGATCGTTGGGACAGGTAGGAAGCGAACCATGAAAGAACAGTACTTTGAAGACCTATATCACTAAGAGTTTAAAAGGAGGATTGAGTGGTCAACTGTACCAGAGGAGGCAGAGAGGTCAAAAAGGATCAGCAGCGAGAAGCACCCATTAGATTTAGCAGTTGCAAGGTCATTGGTCATTTTCGCAAGAGCTGTTTCTGTTGAGTGCAGCGAGCGAAAGCCAGATTGCAGAGGGTCAAGGAGAGAGTGGGTGTTGAGGTAGTCAGACGGGCATACACAAGCTTTGAGGAGTTTGGAGGGAAAAGGGAGCAGGAAAACGGGGGGAGTAGTTGAAGGGAGCAGTTAGTCTCTGGATCCTTTTTTTAGGATTGGGACTACCGTGGCATGTTTGAGGGGAGCAGGAAAGACCCCCGTAGTTAAAGACAGATTAAAAGGTATGGGTCAAGGACGGTACAAGAGAAACAAAGTGTGTTGGCAAGATGTGAAGGAACGGGGTCGAGTTGGCAGGTAGTGGGATGAGAGGATCGTAGTAGTTTAAGGACCTCTTGTTCAGTAGCTGAAGGCAACGAGTTAAACATTTAAGGATAGCCAGACTTCTAGCATTGTGTTGTGTGGGACGTATACAAAGGACATCACCAGGGGATAGATTGGAAGTCTTTTAAACTCTGTTTTATCTCATTTAGCTGCTCTTATCTGTACTAGCCTGGAGAACACAATACACCCCCTGCTACCTTAACTAAACAGTCACTCCTCCATCCCATTGCCTCTTCACTACTGTAGAATCTATAGCACAGCTGTAGAGTGAAACGTTTGCTGTATGTTGAAAATCCATCCCAAATATGGGAAAAGTCCACAAAATGCAAACCGGAGGAAAAAAAATGTGTTTTTGTAATGCACAAATAATCTAATTACAGTTTATGTAAATGCTAGTTTCTCTATAAAGTTGCAACAAATCAAACAGCAAAAATCTGGTTAAATTTTTTTTTTTTTTTAAATGGCAGGTGCACTTTAATTCTTACCGTTCTCTCCTAGAAAGTTCTTTAGGTACTTCCAGATCGACTTGGGTAACCTTTTTGGCTGTTTGTGCTGCTCTGTTTGGATTTTCTATGTCTATCAAACCTTCTACTCCTTTGCGCTTTTGCTGTAAAATAAAATAAAAAAAAAAAAAAAGGTGACACGTTATTTCATGTTCTTGAAGCAAAATAGGTCCTAGAAACGTCACAAGGCTCTCTTACAAGAGAACTTGAACGGTCTTCCCAAAGAAAAAAAAAGGAAAAAAAGGAATCTCCACTGTGCAATGTCCTAGGTTATTAACATAATCCATTCCCAGATGCACTCAGGGACGTCTAAAACTTTACCTTTACTTTGTACACATAAAACTCAGATCTTTCGGCTCACCCTTGATAAAGGCTCATTGAGCCGAAACATCTTTTTATTGTGTAAAGAAGAAGAAAAGTGAAGTTTTAGAGGTCCCTGAGTACATCCATCAATGGAGAGGAGCATGTATGAATAATATGTATGTATTGTATAGGACGGCAAGGCTGGGTCCTGGATGGGCGATATGCATCACCCCTATTTGGGTTGTGGTCCCTTTAAGGACAGCCGCAGGGTTAACCTTCCTACCTCAGAAAGTGGTTTAAAAGGTCAGCAACTCCCAGAGTGTGGAAGTTGAGGAGAAAGTTATAAGCTGTAGCTGTGTTTAAACTAGAGACAGCAGCGCCGATGCGCCCTCTAGACGAGCTAGGCGGCCGCCTAGAGCGCAGTGCCACCTAGGGGCGCAGCCAGCCCCGAGTCGGGTGTCAGCAAGGGCGGACTGGGCCACCTCTGCACCATATTGCTAGCCACCGCATGCTTCCTACAAATGCCCGCTGGCTTGAAATTCTGCCGCTCACATGGGTTCCACCAGCCAGCCGTGTGATCGCTAGATTGCGGCTGGCTGGTGGGACTCACGTGAGCGGCATAGTTTCAAGCCGGCGGCCGCTCGTAGAAAGCACGCGGCGGCCGGCAATATGGTGCAGGAGGGGCCTGGCAGAGGAGAGGTGAGCGGGGTCAATATGTACCCCATGCGCGGGCAGCTGGGGGCAATATGTACCCCATGCGCGGGCAGCTGGGGGCAATATGTACCCCATGCGCGGGCTGCTGGGGGCAATATGTACCCCATGCGCGGGCTGCTGGGGGCAATATGTACCCCATGCGCGGGCTGCTGGGGGCAATATGTACCCCATGCGCGGGCTGCTGGGGGCAATATGTACCCCATGCGCGAGCTGCTGGGGGCAATATGTACCCCATGCGCGAGCTGCTGGGGCAATATGTACCCCATGCGCGAGCTGCTGGGGCAATATGTACCCCATGCGCGAGCTGCTGGGGCAATATGTACCCCATGCGCGAGCTGCTGGGGGCAATATGTACCCCATGCGCGAGCTGCTGGGGGCAATATGTACCCCATGCGCGAGCTGCTGGGGGCAATATGTACCCCATGCGCGAGCTGCTGGGGGCAATATGTACCCCATGCGCGAGCTGCTGGGGGCAATATGTACCCCATGCGCGAGCTGCTGGGGGCAATATGTACCCCATGCGCGAGCTGCTGGGGCAATATGTACCCCATGCGCGAGCTGCTGGGGGCAATATGTACCCCATGCGCGAGCTGCTGGGGGCAATATGTACCCCATGCGCGAGCTGCTGGGGCAATATATACCCCATGCGCGAGCTGCTGGGGCAATATATACCCCATGCGCGAGCTGCTGGGGGCAATATATACCCCATGCGCGAGCTGCTGGGGGCAATATATACCCCATGCGCGAGCTGCTGGGGGCAATATATACCCCATGCGCGAGCTGCTGGGGGCAATATATACCCCATGCGCGAGCTGCTGGGGGCAATATATACCCCATGCGCGAGCTGCTGGGGGCAATATATACCCCATGCGCGAGCTGCTGGGGGCAATATATACCCCATGCGCGAGCTGCTGGGGGCAATATATGCATTGATTCAGAGAGGCAGATCATTCCAGGACAAGACACACAATGCATTCAAGATATTACATCTCCTCACTTAATTAGGACCACACCTAAATTTTCCCTTATGGGAATGCATAATTCTAACTCTTATGCATTGATAATTTCCACATATTCCAAAACAATACATGATATTCAAAGTATATTGCTGCTGTAACTACAGACCAGATCTTGGACAGGTAATGTATGAAAGCAAATTAAGGAATTAATGTAATTATATATATATCTGGAGTATTTCTTGCAACAGATAGATCCAGAGTCTTCAAAATATTTCTAAAGCTGCAGATAGAGCTATGAAGAAGAATCGGATATAAGGATTTTATCCTAAAGAAATTGTTGCAAAGTGATATAAAGATATATATACAGTTGTGTTCAAAATTATTCAACCCCCACTGAAATTGAGTGTTTTGGCCAGTTTGACATTGATTTAATTGTAAGCAAGATGACTGATCAAAGAGGCACGTGTAGGTCAGACAAATATAACATAACCACAAATGTCTTTTCTGTGCTCACATCATTATCAGGTTTTATTCAACCCCCAAGTGACATTCAATCTTAGTACTTATAACTGTAAAAGGATGTTGTACTAACAGCTTTTAAACGTGAAGCATAGCTTGACACAAGTGTCTTGCAGCGATCTACGGGTATCTTCGCCCATTCGTCATGGGCAAAAGCCTCCAGTTCAGTCACATTCTTAGGCTTGCGCACTGCAACTGCTTTCTTTAAGTCCCACCAGAGGTTCTCAATCGGATTTAAGTCAGGTGACTGCGATGGCCACTCCAAAATGTTCCAGCCTTTAATCTGCAACCATGCTCTAGTGGACTTGGAGGTATGCTTGGGATCATTGTCCTGTTGAAAGGTCCAACGTCTCCCAAGCCTCAGGTTTGTGACGGACTGCATCACATTGTCATCCAATATCTCCTGGTACTGAAGAGAATTCATGGTACCTTGCACACGCTGAAGCTTCCCTGTACCTGCAGAAGTAAACCAGCCCCAAAGCATGATTGACCCCCCGCCATGCTTCACAGTAGGCAAGGTGTTCTTTTCTTCATAGGCCTTGTTCTTCCTCCTCCAAACATAGCGTTGATCCACGGGCCCAAACAGTTCTAAATTTTGTTTCATCAGTCCACAGAACACTATCCCAAAACTTCTGTGGTTTGTCCACATGACTTTTGGCATACTGCAGTCGACTCTTCTTATTCTTTGGAGACAGCAAGGGGGTGCGCCTGGGAGTTCTGGCATGGAGGCCTTCATTACGCAGTGTGCGCCGTATTGTCTGAGCTGAAACTTCAGTACCCACATCTGACAAATCTTTTCTCAGTTCCTCAGCAGTCACACGGGGACTTTTCTCCACTCTACGCTTCAGGTAGCGCACAGCAGTCGAAGTCAGCATCTTCTTTCTGCCACGACCAGGTAGCGTTTCAACAGTGCCCTTTGCCTTGAATTTGCGAATGATGCTTCCTATGGTCTCTCTTGGTATGTTTAACATCTTTGCAATCTTCTTATAGCCATTGCCCTTCCTGTGAAGAGTAATCACCTCTTCTCTTGTCTTCCTGGACCATTCTCTGGACTTCATGTTTGTAACCACACCAGTAAATGTCTAGAAGGAGCTGAGTATCACAGTCATTTTAAAGCTGCCTAATTGGTGCTTATTATGCTTTATTGCTGCTCCGTGACATCCACAGGTGTTTTCAATACCTGATTGAAAACACTTGAATGAACCTCTGTTCTTCAGAGTGGTAGTCTTTAAGGGGTTGAATAATTGTGTCAATGAAAAATTCACAAAAGAAACATTTACTACTGTATTACAAAACCAATTGATGTCATTTTAGTTGCATATGGTTCTTTAAAAAGTCCTTGTAGGATTTCATTCTGAATACAATTACAAATGTACACTAAATTCCCTAAAACCCTTTACAGCATTGGGGGTTGAATAATTTAGGAGAATTTCTAGGAAATAAACGATATTTATAGCTCGTATAAAGTTTCTTAATTGAATATATCTCGACAATACATCCATGTGTGAGCTGCTGCGGGCAATAAACACTGCTCAAAAAAAAAACACTTAAACGACACAATGTAACTCCCAAGTCAATCATACGTCTCTGAAATCAAACCGTCCACTTAGGTAGCAACACTGATTGGCAATCAAGTCCACATGCTGTAGTGCAAATTGAATAGACCAAAGGAGGGAAGCATAGGCAGGTAGCAAGACATCCCCAATAAAGGAGTGGTTCTGCAGGTGGTGACCACAGACCACTTCTCAGTTCCTATTCTTTCTGGCTGATGGTTTGGTCACTTTTGAATGCTGGCGGTGCTGTCACTCTAGTGGTAGCATGAGACGGAGTCTACAACCCACACAAGTGGCTCAGGTAGTGCAGCTCATCCAGGATGGCACATCAATGCGAGCGGTGGCAAGAAGGTTTGCGGTGTCTGTCAGCGTAGTGTCCAGAGCATGGAGGCGCTACCAGGAGACAGGCCAGCACATCAGGAGACGTGGAGGAGGCCGTAGGAGGGTAACAACCCAGCAGCAGGACAGCTACCTCAGCCTTTGTGCAAGGAGGGACAGGAGGAGCCCTGCCAGAGCCCTGCAAAATGACCTCCAGCGGGCCACAAATGTGCATGTGGCTGCTCAAACAGTCAGAAACAGACTACATGAGGGTGGTATGAGGGCCTGACGTCCACAGGTGGGGGTTGTGCTTACAGCCCAACACCGTGCAGGACATTTGGCATTTGCCAGAGAACACCAAAATTGGCAGCTTTGCCACTGGCGCCTTGTGCTCTTCACAGATGAAAGCAGGTTCACACTGAGCACATGTGACAGACGTGACAGGGTCTGGAGAAGCCATGGAGAACGTTCTGCTGCCTGCAACATCCTCCAGCATGACCGGTTTGACAGTGGGTCAGTAATGGTGTGGGGTGGCATTTCTTTAGGGGGCCGCACAGCTCTCCATGTGCTCGCCAGAGGTAGCCTGACCATATGCTGGTGCGGTTGGCCCTGGGTTCCTCCTAATGCAAGACAATGCTAGACCTCAAGTGGCTGGAGTGTGTCAGCAATTCCTGCAAGACGAAGGCATTGATGCTATGGACTGGCCCGCCCGTTCCCCAGACCTGAATCCAATTGAGCACATCTGGGACATCATGTCTCGCTCCATCCACCAACGCCACGCCACGTTGTACCACAGATGTCCAGGAGTTGGGGGATGCTTTAGTCCAGGTGTGGGAGGAGATCCCTCAGGAGACCATCCGCCACCTCATCAGGAGCATGCCCAGGCGTTCTAGGGAGGTCGTCATACAGGCACGTGGAGGCCACACACACACACTACTGAGCCTCATTTTTTTTTTATATTTCAAATTTTTTATTGAAAAGACACTGGATGTTTTATACTGCTGTAACAGAAAACAATGGCCTCGCAGGGCCAACAAGCAGAGAAAGCTGGTGTACAGAGTAGCAAAGCATACAACAGAAAGTCATCCCCCAATTGGTGGGTCTCATCGGAAAATAAGAGATGCAAAAAGTCTCAGAGTATGGGCAAACAGGAGAAAAAGATATCCTCAGCTGGGGAACAGCTTCAACATCGAAATCTAGTCAGCAAGGGGTAATTTCAAGAGGGCTGCAGAGGGCGAATGGGTGGTAAACTCAGCTGGTCAGGGTACGGTCGAGCAGTAGACAGCGGGTAAGACAGACCCCTTCAGCCCCCGTCCCACGGTATCGCGGTGTGTAAATCCTTCACAGGCCTGTCCGTGCACCTCTCCGCACCCCACTCCTGCAGTGTCCAGGCCAGAAGAGACAAATCCAGGGCCAGACTCTCTCACCCTGACCAGGTCCCGAGGAAGAACAGCAGGCAGCCTTCCATGTTCAGCTTTCCTCCGATGGATCCACCTGGCAGGTTGGGTACTAGGCAGAGTTAGAGTCGCCGCAGCCGTGCCACGGGGCACCCCAGGAACCGCCACTCGTACTGTAGGCACAGACTGCATCACCTCCTCATCGTGTGGTTCCGGGGTCTCCTCCACCTGTATCTCTCATCCGCAACCTCCGCGCAGCCACGAGGTAGGGCCTCTCCACCAGCACGATAAATCACCTCAACTTTAGGCTCCAGACACTGAGCTCGGTCAGGAGGCAAAGCCTCCACAAAATCCCCCGGGCTGTCGCTGTCATCTTCTCCTTCACACCTCTCCGGGGCTGCCCTCTGAAGTGGATGGTCGACCAGCAGCGCAATCCTCTGAACCCAAACTCCGCATTCCGCACCCTCAGCGATAGTCAGATCCTCGACATCAGGTATGGGTAAGTCCTCTTCCGACACGCAGGGGCGGGAGGGCAGCGGCTCTCTGCATCTCCTCAGCACTGCCATCAATTGGCGCCAGGTCCCCTTCGTATGTGGGCCCAGGCCATCTCCCTCCAGCAGCGCTAGACAGGCCTCCAGGCCCTCAATCGCGGCCATTTTCACATCAGTGCGGGGAGGGGGGATGATCCGGCGCCCAAACTCAGCCTCGTGTGTCTTCTGCAATCCGTCCCGCGCAGTGAATGGAAAACTGGGGCCCTCCATCTCCGCAACTCCCATCACAGACCCAGCTAGGGAGGCTTCCACAGGGGGGCACAGCAAGTAGGTGACTGGGGTCGAGGGGCAGGCCGCAAGATGGCCGCCGGCAGCGACCTCCATCATAAAATGCCCGGTAATCGGTTGTCTCCGGTCCGGTGGGGAGGCAGAACGGGCCCCGGACATCACACCTCCGATGGCCAACTACTCAGGGATCCCCGCGTGCCATTTCCAACAGCAAAAAGCCTTCATAAAGATCCCTAAGAGAGAGGACGGGCCGGAGCTCCACAGGCACGCGTCCTCTCCCTTCAGCAGCCGGCCACACCCCCCTACTGAGCCTCATTTTGACTTGTTTGATGGACATTACATCAAAGTTGGATCAGCCTGTAGTGTTGTTTTCCACTTTAATTTTGAGTGTAACTCCAAATCCAGACCTCCATGGGTTGCTCAATTTGATTTCTAAAAAAAAGGCAGTAACCCGCACACTGAACACAGAAGAGGTGCAATCCCCAAAAAGGGCTTCCCAAACCCCAGGCAATGAATCAAATAGAGTAAGGAGATGCACTCAATTTGATTGCCATTGATAATGTTTGTGTGATTTTGTTGTCAGCACAGTCAACTATGTAATGACCACAGTATTTAATAATATTTCACTCAATCAGATCTAGGATGTCTTAGGTTTGTGTACCCTTTATTTTTTTGAGCAGTGTATATCCATGTGTGAGCTGCTGGGGGCAATATATATCCATGTGTGAGCTGCTGGGGGCAATATATATATATCCACGTGTGAGCTGCTGGGGGCAATATATATATCCACGTGTGAGCTGCTGGGGGCAATATATATATATCCACGTGTGAGCTGCTGGGGGCAATATATATATATCCACGTGTGAGCTGCTGGGGGCAATATATATATATATCCACGTGTGAGCTGCTGGGGGCAATATATATATCCACGTGTGAGCTGCTGGGGGCAATATATATATATCCACGTGTGAGCTGCTGGGGGCAATATATATATATATATCCACGTGTGAGCTGCTGGGGGCAATATATATATATATCCACGTGTGAGCTGCTGGGGGCAATATATATATATATCCACGTGTGAGCTGCTGGGGGCAATATATATATATATCCACGTGTGAGCTGCTGGGGGCAATATATATATATCCACGTGTGAGCTGCTGGGGGCAATATATATATATCCACGTGTGAGCTGCTGGGGCAATATATATATATCCACGTGTGAGCTGCTGGGGGCAATATATATATATCCACGTGTGAGCTGCTGGGGGCAATATATATATCCACGTGTGAGCTGCTGGGGGCAATATATATCCACGTGTGAGCTGCTGGGGGCAATATATATATCTCCACGTGTGAGCTGCTGGGGGCAATATATATCCACGTGTGAGCTGCTGGGGGCAATATATATCCACGTGTGAGCTGCTGGGGCAATATATATCCACGTCTGAGCTGCTGGGGGCAATATATATCCACGTCTGAGCTGCTGGGGGGCAATATATATCCACGTCTGAGCTCTGGGGGCAATATATATCCACGTCTGAGCTGCTGGGGGCAATATATATCCACGTCTGAGCTGCTGGGGGCAATATATATCCACGTCTGAGCTGCTGGGGGCAATATATATCCACGTGTGAGCTGCTGGGGGCAATATATATCCACGTCTGAGCTGCTGGGGGCAATATATATCCACGTCTGAGCTGCTGGGGGCAATATATATCCACGTGTGAGCTGCTGGGGGCAATATATATCCACGTGTGAGCTGCTGGGGGCAATATATATCCACGTGTGAGCTGCTGGGGGCAATATATATCCACGTGTGAGCTGCTGGGGGCAATATATATATCCACGTGTGAGCTGCTGGGGGCAATATATATATATCCACGTGTGAGCTGCTGGGGGGGGCAATATATATATATCCACGTGTGAGCTCTGCTGGGGGCAATATATATATATATATCCACGTGTGAGCTGCTGGGGGCAATATATATATCACGTGTGAGCTGCTGGGGGCAATATATATATATCCACGTGTGAGCTGCTGGGGGCAATATATATATATATCCACGTGTGAGCTGCTGGGGGCAATATATATATATATCCACGTGTGAGCTGCTGGGGCAATATATATATATATCCACGTGTGAGCTGCTGGGGCAATATATATATATATCCACGTGTGAGCTGCTGGGGGCAATATATTATATATCCACGTGTGAGCTGCTGGGGGCAATATATATATATCCACGTGTGAGCTGCTGGGGGCAAATATATATACAATATCCACGTGTGATGCACTGCTGGGGGCAATATATATATATCCACGTGTGAGCTGCTGGGGGCAATATATATATATCCACGTGTGAGCTGCTGGGGGCAATATATATATCCACGTGTGAGCTGCTGGGGGCAATATATATATCCACGTGTGAGCTGCTGGGGGGGGCAATATATATATCCACGTGTGAGCTGCTGGGGGCAATATATATATCCACGTGTGAGCTGCTGGGGGCAATATATATATCCACGTGTGAGCTGCTGGGGGCAATATATATCCACGTGTGAGCTGCTGGGGGCAATATATATCCACGTGTGAGCTGCTGGGGCAATATATATCCACGTCTGAGCTGCTGGGGGCAATATATATCCACGTCTGAGCTGCTGGGGCAATATATATCCACGTCTGAGCTGCTGGGGGCAATATATATCCACGTCTGAGCTCTGGGGGCAATATATATCCACGTCTGAGCTCTGGGGGCAATATATATCCACGTCTGAGCTGCTGGGGGCAATATATATCCACGTCTGAGCTGCTGGGGGCAATATATATCCACGTCTGAGCTGCTGGGGGCAATATATATCCACGTCTGAGCTGCTGGGGGCAATATATATCCACGTGTGAGCTGCTGGGGGCAATATATATCCACGTGTGAGCTGCTGGGGGCAATATATATCCACGTGTGAGCTGCTGGGGGCAATATATATCCACGTGTGAGCTGCTGGGGGCAATATATATATATATCCACGTGTGAGCTGCTGGGGGCAATATATATATATCCACGTGTGAGCTGCTGGGGGCAATATATATATATCCACGTGTGAGCTGCTGGGGGCATATATATATATATCCACGTGTGAGCTGCTGGGGCAATATATATATCCACGTGTGAGCTTGCTGGGGCAATATATATATATCCACGTGTGAGCTGCTGGGGGCAATATATATATATCCACGTGTGAGCTGCTGGGGGCAATATATATATATCCACGTGTGAGCTGCTGGGGGCAATATATATATATCCACGTGTGAGCTGCTGGGGGCAATAATATATATATATCCACGTGTGAGCTGCTGGGGGCAATATATATATATCCACGTGTGAGCTGCTGGGGGCAATATATATATATCCACGTGTGAGCTGCTGGGGGCAATATATATATATCCACGTGTGAGCTGCTGGGGCAATATATATATATCCACGTGTGAGCTGCTGGGGGCAATAATATATATCCACGTGTGAGCTGCTGGGGGCAATATATATATCCACGTGTGAGCTGCTGGGGGCAATATATATCCACGTGTGAGCTGCTGGGGGCAATATATATATCCACGTGTGAGCTGCTGGGGCAATATATATCCACGTGTGAGCTGCTGGGGCAATATATATATCCACGTGTGAGCTGCTGGGGCAATATATATCCACGTCTGAGCTGCTGGGGGCAATATATATCCACGTCTGAGCTGCTGGGGGCAATATATATCCACGTCTGAGCTCTGGGGGCAATATATATCCACGTCTGAGCTGCTGGGGGCAATATATTCCACGTCTGAGCTGCTGGGGGCAATATATATCCACGTCTGAGCTGCTGGGGGCAATATATATCCACGTCTGAGCTGCTGGGGGCAATATATATCCACGTCTGAGCTGCTGGGGGCAATATATATCCACGTGTGAGCTGCTGGGGGCAATATATATTCCACGTGTGAGCTGCTGGGGGCAATATATATCCACGTGTGAGCTGCTGGGGGCAATATATATCCACGTGTGAGCTGCTGGGGGCAATTATATATATATATCCACGTGTGAGCTGCTGGGGGCAATATATATATATACCACGTTGAGCTGCTGGGGGCAATATATATATATCCACGTGTGAGCTGCTGGGGGCAATATATATATATCCACGTGTGAGCTGCTGGGGGCAATATATATATATCCACGTGTGAGCTGCTGGGGGCAATATATATATATCCACGTTGAGAGCTGCTGGGGGCAATATATATATATCCACGTGTGAGCTGCTGGGGCAATATATATATATCCACGTGTGAGCTGCTGGGGGCAATATATATATATCCACGTGTGAGCTGCTGGGGGCAATATATATATATCCACGTGTGAGCTGCTGGGGGCAATATATATATATCCACGTGTGAGCTGCTGGGGGCAATATATATATATCCACGTGTGAGCTGCTGGGGGCAATATATATATATCCACGTGTGAGCTGCTGGGGCAATATATATATATCCACGTGTGAGCTGCTGGGGGCAATATATATATCCACGTGTGAGCTGCTGGGGGCAATATATATATATCCACGTGTGAGCTGCTGGGGGCAATATATATATATCCACGTGTGAGCTGCTGGGGGCAATATATATATATCCACGTGTGAGCTGCTGGGGCAATATATATATATCCACGTGTGAGCTGCTGGGGCAATATATATATATCCACGTGTGAGCTGCTGGGGGCAATATATATATCCACGTGTGAGCTGCTGGGGGCAATATATATATCCACGTGTGAGCTGCTGGGGGCAATATATATCCACGTGTGAGCTGCTGGGGGCAATATATATCCACGTGTGAGCTGCTGGGGGCAATATATATCCACGTCTGAGCTGCTGGGGCAATATATATCCACGTCTGAGCTGCTGGGGGCAATATATATCCACGTCTGAGCTGCTGGGGCAATATATATCCACGTCTGAGCTGCTGGGGGCAATATATATCCACGTCTGAGCTGCTGGGGGCAATATATATCCACGTCTGAGCTGCTGGGGGCAATATATATCCACGTGTGAGCTGCTGGGGGCAATATATATCCACGTGTGAGCTGCTGGGGGCAATATATATCCACGTGTGAGCTGCTGGGGGCAATATATATCCACGTGTGAGCTGCTGGGGGCAATATATATCCACGTGTGAGCTGCTGGGGGCAATATATATCCACGTGTGAGCTGCTGGGGGCATATATATCCACGTGTGAGC
The DNA here is from genome assembly GCA_009667805.1 of Leptobrachium leishanense. NCBI lineage: Eukaryota > Metazoa > Chordata > Amphibia > Anura > Megophryidae > Leptobrachium > Leptobrachium leishanense. The sequence continues at coordinate 102,881,518 of CM019069.1, read as the reverse complement.
TGCTGGGGGCAATATATATCCACGTGTGAGCTGCTGGGGGCAATATATATCCACGTGTGAGCTGCTGGGGGCAATATATATCCACGTGTGAGCTGCTGGGGGCAATATATATCCACGTGTGAGCTGCTGGGGGCAATATATATCCACGTGTGAGCTGCTGGGGGCAATATATATCCACGTGTGAGCTGCTGGGGCAATATATATCCACGTGTGAGCTGCTGGGGGCAATATATATCCACGTGTGAGCTGCTGGGGCAATATATATCCACGTGTGAGCTGCTGGGGGCAATAATATCCACGTGTGAGCTGCTGGGGGCAATATATATCCACGTGTGAGCTGCTGGGGGCAATATATATCCACGTGTGAGCTGCTGGGGGCAATATATATCCACGTGTGAGCTGCTGGGGGCAATATATATCCACGTGTGAGCTGCTGGGGGCAATATATATCCACGTGTGAGCTGCTGGGGCTGGGCAATATATATCCACGTGTGAGCTGCTAGGGGCAATATATATCCACGTGTGAGCTGCTAGGGGCAATATATATCCACGTGTGAGCTGCTGGGGGCAATATATTTCCACGTGTGAGCTGCTAGGGGCAATATATTTCCACGTGTGAGCTGCTCGGGGCAATATATTTCCACGTGTGAGCTGCTCGGGGCAATATATTTCCACGTGTGAGCTGCTCGGGGCAATATATTTCCACGTGTGAGCTGCTCGGGGCAATATATTTCCACGTGTGAGCTGCTCGGGGCAATATATTTCCACGTGTGAGCTGCTCGGGGCAATATATTACCACGTGTGAGCTGCTGGGGGCAATATATATCCACGTGTGAGCTGCTGGGGGCAATATATATCCACGTGTGAGCTGCTGGGGGCAATATATATATATATATCCACGTGTGAGCTGCTGGGGGCAATATATATATATACCACGTGTGAGCTGCTGGGGGCAATATATATATATCCACGTGTGAGCTGCTGGGGGCAATATATATATATCCACGTGTGAGCTGCTGGGGGCAATATATATATATCCACGTGTGAGCTGCTGGGGGCAATATATATATATCCACGTGTGTGAGCTGCTGGGGGCAATATATATATATCCACGTGTGAGCTGCTGGGGCAATATATATATATCCACGTGTGAGCTGCTGGGGGCAATATATATATATCCACGTGTGAGCTGCTGGGGGCAATATATATATATCCACGTGTGAGCTGCTGGGGGCAATATATATATATCCACGTGTGAGCTGCTGGGGGCAATATATATATATCCACGTGTGAGCTGCTGGGGCAATATATATATATCCACGTGTGAGCTGCTGGGGGCAATATATATATATCCACGTGTGAGCTGCTGGGGGCAATATATATATCCACGTGTGAGCTGCTGGGGGCAATATATATATCCACGTGTGAGCTGCTGGGGGCAATATATATATCCACGTGTGAGCTGCTGGGGCAATATATATCCACGTGTGAGCTGCTGGGGGCAATATATATCACGTCTGAGCTGCTGGGGCAATATATATCCACGTCTGAGCTGCTGGGGCAATATATATCCACGTCTGAGCTGCTGGGGGCAACTATATCCACGTCTGAGCTGCTGGGCGGGCAATATATATCCACGTCTGAGCTGCTGGGGGCAATATATATCCACGTCTGAGCTGCTGGGGGCAATATATATCCACGTGTGAGCTGCTGGGGGCAATATATATCCACGTGTGAGCTGCTGGGGGCAATATATATCACGTGTGAGCTGCTGGGGGCAATATATATCCACGTGTGAGCTGCTGGGGGCAATATATATCCACGTGTGAGCTGCTGGGGGCAATATATATCCACGTGTGAGCTGCTGGGGGCAATATATATCCACGTGTGAGCTGCTGGGGGCAATATATATCCACGTGTGAGCTGCTGGGGGCAATATATCCACGTGTGTGAGCTGCTGGGGGCAATATATATCCACGTGTGAGCTGCTGGGGGCAATATATATCCACGTGTGAGCTGCTGGGGCAATATATATCCACGTGTGAGCTGCTGGGGGCAATATATATCCACGTGTGAGCTGCTGGGGGCAATATATATCCACGTGTGAGCTGCTGGGGGCAATATATATATCCACGTGTGAGCTGCTGGGGGCAATATATATCCACGTGTGAGCTGCTGGGGCAATATATATCCACGTGTGAGCTGCTGGGGCAATATATATCACGTGTGAGCTGCTGGGGCAATATATATCACGTGTGAGCTGCTGGGGCAATATATATCCACGTGTGAGCTGCTGGGGGCAATATATATCCACGTGTGAGCTGCTCGGGGCAATATATTTCCACGTGTGAGCTGCTGGGGGCAATATATATCCACGTGTGAGCTGCTGGGGCAATATATATCACGTGTGAGCTGCTAGGGGCAATATATTTCCACGTGTGAGCTGCTGGGGCAATATATATTCCACGTGTGAGCTGCTAGGGGCAATATATATCCACGTGTGAGCTGCTGGGGGCAATATATTTCCACGTGTGAGCTGCTAGGGGCAATATATTTCCACGTGTGTGAGCTGCTCGGGGCAATATATTTCCACGTGTGAGCTGCTGGGGGCAATATATATTCCACGTGTGAGCTGCTCGGGGCAATATATTTCCACGTGTGAGCTGCTAGGGGCAATATATATCACGTGTGAGCTGCTGGGGGCAATATATATCCACGTGTGTGAGCTGCTGGGGGCAATATATATATATCCACGTGTGAGCTGCTCGGGGCAATATATTACCACGTGTGAGCTGCTGGGGGCAATATATATCCATGTGTGAGCTGCTGGGGGCAGTGAGTTTTATTGCTGTGGAGCTCTGATACAGTAACGTGCAGTGTGTTTGAGCGTAACAGTGTTTTTTTGGGGGGGGTGCAAGTAGCTGGTCTTGCCTAGGGTGCAAAATAGTCTAGCACCGGCCCTGACTGAGAGCTGTATTGCTGTGCCTTGCTGGAAGAACTTATAATTTTCTAGGAAAGTATTCCAAGTTTGGGACTTTTTTTCTTACGTCCCTGAGGAGCAGACAAGTGAAACGCCGCGTTGGACATGCTCTATTAACCCATTTAAGGTTTTCCTCTCGTTGCATGCCTGAGCTGGACGCATCTATATTTCATAGAGAACAATACCATTACAGCACAATCTGTTTGGGCTATGACTGATTGCCCATAACCGTTCAGCAACATTGTAGCATGTTTAATGTTGAGATGGATTTTTAATCTCATGATCCCCTTTATGTATTATATGAATTTTCTTGCTGAGGAATACACTTGTGGCTGAAAGATTGCTACTGCTTGCACTCGATTGTGATTTCTCGATCAGTGCATGCAAATTGTAGCTACCAGGTTCACTCCTTGTCTTTATATTTACCAGCTGTATTCCGGGATGTGGACCATTTATGTTTGCACCTCATCGTGACGCTTTTGAGTGGTGCATGCTAATTACAACAACAAATTTGGTGGCATATGTCTTTAAGCATACTCCAACGTATGCACATTTTTTTTTCTGAGGAATACCTTTGGCTGGGTGATTGCTACTGCCTGCACTTTATTGTGATTTCTCAATCAGTGCATGCAAATTGTAGCTACCAGGCTCACTCCTTGTCTCTGTATTAACCAGTTGTATTCCGTGACGTGGACCACTTATGTTTGCATCGTGACGCTTTTGAGTGGTGCATGCTAACTACAATAACAAATTTGGTGGCACATGTCTTTAAGCATTTAAGTATACTCTAACGCATGCATACTTTTCTGAGGGGATCCTTAGGCATCGCTTGCTTATTATTCATTTCAGGTGGTGGTCCTCAATTTTTGACATACAATTGTTGTCACAGAGACCTCACCCTGCATTAGATGCCTTTTGTGATTGGTCACTGACCTTGAGTTATGGTCTATAATTTATGACCTTTTTTGTGTGTTTTTTATACATTTTGTGGGTATGTACGTTTTTTCTCAGAAGTCCAATAAAGGTTTAGAATTTTAATCATTTGTTCCCACCTTCCTTTTGGGTTCTTTGGAATCCAATTCCTCCATCATTAGGGCCAAGTCCTGCAAGTTTTTGGTGGACGATTGCTAGTACTCAGAGGCTATAGTAATCACTTGCCACTCCACGCCCCACCCTGTTTTGAGTGGGTGCTTGCTTCTCTATTTTTTTTACAAGTCAGTGAGTCACACTTATTTTTGGTTCCTTGTGCTGAAGACTTTGACTAATTTCGCTGAGGATAAGCGTGTATTTTAGGTTTACCATTTTGGCTGCCCTGAAAAGGGAAAATAAAGCTGTTTGTTTAATCTAAGATGTTGCGCAAGTGCTCTGTGGGCTCCCCAACATCACAGTACACACACACTAATGTTTGCCCACTTGGTTACTGCACCGTATATTTCTCGAACATCCACCATTTACATCTAAAAAGCTGCACTTAGGGATGCACCGAAATTTCAGACAAAATGGAATAGTCCGCCAAATGAGAAAAGCTGGCCGAAAATAAAAACTGAAAGTGCAGCATGCAGTGCTCCAGGTGGCACTGTGATGGTACCCAAGGCACTGCCACTGCACCGGATGAAGGTAAACTGTTTGTCATTTTAGAGATTACATCTCCAACCATTCACTTCTCAAGAGGGAGAAGAAACACTGAGGCAATGCCAGGGAAAAGTGTGTTGGCTCTGTGCTCCCCTCCCTCCAGAGATGAGAGGGCACTCTGTTATTGCCAATTTGATGAAGGGGCTTAGTGCCAGAACCACAGAGCCATTTAAACACTTCATGTACAGCTGCTACAGAGAGACCGGGGAAAAGAGAGGGACAAAGATCAAGAGAGGGACAGTGAGAGTTCAAGATACTCTTTACAGCATTAATACATACAGTCTGAATTCGAGGAAGCTCATTTGTTTCTGCATGCGAGTGTGTCTTTACCATTACTCTACAAAGCCCTTCACTTATCCCCTTACTACAGTGGTTCCTAAACGCGGTCCTGAAGTACCCCTAAAAGGCCAGGTTATAAGAATTTCCTTGGGGAAATGCAGAACGAATCCTGCAATCAATGAGCAGCAAATCATATCACCTGTGCTGTGCTTAAGCTATCTAGAAAACCTGACCTGTTGGGAGAACTTGAATATCGCGGTTGGGAACCACTGCCTTACTACACAAACCTTATTAAGCCATTACTATACAGTGTGTAAAGACCTTCTGACTGCATAGAAAACATTATTAACCCATTTGTACCAAGTAATCACTTCACAGAATATTGATTATATCCCAGGTATTGATTCCATTCTGTGTTATACACGGAGAAATGTATAAACATCTTGTAATCCTGCTGCTCCCCTTACCAGAGTCTGATTTACTATGAAGTCCACTCATGGCAAGGTTGCAGTGTCTCCCAGTTTCACCCTCATGCAGGGCCCCATCGCTATATAGTGTAATAAGCTGGGGTTGCTACGATTATTCATAAAAAAAAAAAAACACTATTTTAAAAGAAGTTGGATTATTCTCGGCCATCCAGAATTTCCATTTCGGTGCATCACTAAATGCAATACAACTGTTAGCTGGGACAACTTGTACTTTTATCTGCCATATCTGGGCAGCTAGAGTGTGTGCATGTGTCGATTCCTAGGTCTACTTAAGTTAACCAAGTCGAATATGCCACTAGAAGTCTGGAGCTATGTTACTAGATAAAAAATTCCGGTTACCAGTTTTAAGGACTGGAAGCTTAAAAACGAGATTTTTTTTGTAACTAAAGCTAGATTACGTAGCTACTTTTACTAGGGATGCAAAGATACCGACATTTGCACGAGAGCTCTGTACTTGTGCAAACTCCCCAATCCCTCTATAGATTTCTGGTATCCAAGGGCCTGGGGCTGCTGGCAGAATGCATTAACAGCATTCAGCCAGTATTCCCCTCTGGCTGGCCGCATCCCATCGAGCTGCTGCCGGGCTGTGACGCGGCCTCCAGCCTCGCTCTTGTGAGATCGTGACCTCTGCAAGATCTTGCAACAGTGCATCACAGCCTTCACAAGCCGCTTGTGATATAACCATCGGATCTGACAGGACATAACATATAGCCATTACTATGTGTATACGTCTGGGGTCTGCACTAAAACAGGACTTCGAAATTGCATTTAAAAATTTAAATCAAAACAAATGTTCATAATGAGCTCAGTATTAACTCCATTAAGGTAAGACAGTACCTGATAATCCTCATCATCCTCGTCCTCATCACTCTCGTCTGAACTATCCTTCTTTAGCTTTGTGGGGTCACTGCCAGCAGCACCTCCGCCACCTTCCTCCAACTCTGCTTCCTGCGGACAAGAAAAAAAGAATTATTAGAAGAAATGATGCAAAGATGTTCATACAGGAAAACGTGCAAGAGTCTAAATCAGTGAGGAATGCAGCAAACAACCTGAAATTAGTTTAGGAGAACAATAAACTGATATCCAGGCTAGGTGTGAAGAATAATTTAATAGTTATACAGACATTATGATTTTCATGTCAAGCAGAAAACAAGAGGATTATATTAGAAAGGCCATGTTCCAGATCACTGCATACAAGCTGTGGATTTGCACAGTGTACAGACAATGGAATACTTGTGACAAAATACAGTAGGAAGGAAGTAGGGTTGCACCGATACTGGTATCGGTGCCGATACTGGTATCGGTGCCGATACCGGGTACTGCAGGAGTACTTGGTACTCGTGCAGTACCCCCCGATATTTTCCCCCGATACCGGAAGCCGGCATTGAGCCGGCATCCGAGGGGCTGGGGCGGCTGTCCGAATGCTCTATCGGCATTCGGACAGGCCCTGCAGCTGCTCTCCGCGATACCTACCTTTCTGAGCGACGCCGGGAAAGTCTTCGCGCGTTGCGCTCGTTGGAAGGACCCCAGCCGCGATCACGTGGGACCATGTGATCGTGGCTGGGGTCCTTCCAACGAGCGCACGTGCAGAAGCTTTCCCGGCGTCGCCCAGGAAGGCAAGTATGAACGTGGTGAGCAGCTGCAGGGCCTGTCCGAATGCCGATAGAGCATTCGGACAGGCACCTGGAGCTATCCGCGATACTTACCTTCCTGGGCGACGCCGGGAAAGTTTACCCGCGTGCGCTCGTTGGAAGGCCCCAGCCGCGATCACATGGTCCTATGTGATCGCGGCTGGGGGCCTTGCAACGAGCGCAAGGCGCGAAGACTTTCCCGTCGTCACCAGGAAGGTAAGTATCGCGGAGAGCTCCAGGTGAGCTGGGGGGGGCAGTATACCATGAGCTGGGGGGGGCAGTATACATGAGCTGGGGGGGCAGTATACATGAGCGGGGGGCAGTATACATGAGCTGGGGGGGCAGTATACATGAGCTGGGGGGGGCAGTATACATGAGCTGGGGGGGCAGTATACATGAGCTGGGGGGCAGTATACATGAGCTGGGGGGGGGCAGTATACATGAGCTGGGGGGGGCAGTAAACATGAGCTGGGGGGGCAGTACACATGAGCTGGGGGGGCAGTATACATGAGCTGGGGGGGCAGTATACATGAGCTGGGGGGCAGTATACATGAGCTGGGGGGCAGTATACATGAGCTGGGGGGCAGTATACATGAGCTGGGGGGGCAGTATACATGAGCTGGGGGGGGGCAGTATCCGTGAGCTGGGGGGGGCAGTATCCGTGAGCTGGGGGGGGCAGTATCCGTGAGCTGGGGGGGGGCAGTATCCGTGAGCTGGGGGGCAGTATCCGTGAGCTGGGGGGGGCAGTATCCGTGAGCTGGGGGGGGGCAGTATCCGTGAGCTGGGGGGGGCAGTATCTGTGAGCTGGGGGGGGCAGTATCCGTGAGCTGGGGGGGGCAGTATCCGTGAGCTGGGGGGGGCAGTATCCGTGAGCTGGGGGGGGGGCAGTATCCGTGAGCTGGGGGGGCAGTATCCATGAGCTGGGGGGGCAGTATCCATGAGCTGGGGGGGGCAGTATCCATGAGCTGGGGGGGGCAGTATCCATGAGCTGGGGGGCAGTATCCATGAGCTGGGGGGGGCAGTATCCATGAGCTGGGGGGGCAGTATCCATGAGCTGGGGGGGCAGTATCCATGAGCTGGGGGGGGCAGTATCCATGAGCTGGGGGGGGCAGTATCCATGAGCTGGGGGGGGCAGTATCCATGAGCTGGGGGGGCAGTATCCATGAGCTGGGGGGGCAGTATCCATGAGCTGGGGGGGCAGTATCCATGAGCTGGGGGGGGCAGTATCCATGAGCTGGGGGGGCAGTATCCATGAGCTGGGGGGGGGCAGTATCCATGAGCTGGGGGGGGGCAGTATCCATGAGCTGGGGGCATTTTTATATGCTTGTTCTTATTGGAAAGCGTCACATGACATAAAAGTATTGGTACTCAGTATCGGTGAGTACTTGAAGAAAAGTATCGGCACTCGTTCTCGGTCTTAAAAAAGTGGTATCGGTGCATCCCTAATAGGAAGTAAACTCTAACAAGGACAAACTGATTTTGTTTATGTAGTGCCAGCTTGGCATACACGAGGATATATACCAAAAACCTACGTATTAAAATGTCAAGAGGGCATTTTGTGATAGCTCCTCTTTATATTTACCTGTGCCTTTTCATGTTCTGCTTTAAGTTGGGCATCGATTTCCTCAGGACTGGTATATTGCCTCACACGACCTTTGTGTCCTCCTTTTCTGCCTGTGGAAGACATTGATACTTATGATTAGGGATGAGCTGTTCGGATTCGGACGGTTCGGGGTTCGACCCGAACTTAGCCTGTTCGAGCAGATCGCGAACCCCGAACATTTCCGGGTGCTCGCCGCATGTTCGACCACAAATGGACCACAATGCATTTTCCCACTGCCTGAAGCTCGTAATTGGCTACAGCCTTGCACCTGACCACAGGTCTGGTGCAAGACTGGTTGAACACTATGCCAATCACCGCTCAGAGTCCTGATTGGGCAAATTTTGCCCAATCATGGGCTCACAGAGCTAAGTCCCGCAGCACACTATAGAAGGTTTCAACGCAGCGCTTTCTGCACGCATTTCAGAGGAGATTTCAAAAAAGATAGTTGTGTGTGTTACTGCCGGTCTGCCACGCTACTGGGGGGGGGGGGTCTCATTTCGACCAAATATCAGGGAATTTAGGTGAGGTGTGTCTTGTCACTGTGCCAGCAAGTTTTTTTGGGGTTTACAACTTTCTTTAAAACATTTGTGAATTGAGGTGATCTTCTGGGTCTCGTCACACAGCCAGCAATTATTTTTGGGGCTCACTAATTTCTTTAAAACACTTGTGAATTAAGGTGATCTGTGTCTCGTCATACAAACAGTACCACGCTGTATTTTGGGGCTCACTAATTTCTTTACAACACTTGGGAATTAAGGTGATCTGTGTCTCGTCATACCAACAGTACCACGCTGTATTTTGGGGCTCACTAATTTCTTTACAACACTTGGGAATTAAGGTGATCTGTCTCTTGTCACTGGCTGCCAGCTATCAGTGTGTCTCACTAAGTTATACCAGAGTTATTTAAATCTTTATACCAGAGTTGAATCAGAGTTCTGTATATATTAATCTATATATCACTCACCATGTCTGAAAGAACAAAAAGGACAGGCAGACGCTCCCAGCCACAGATAAGAGGCAAGAAGCCCCTGTGTCGGGAGGCTGTGTCTCTGGTCGTGGTGGACAGGGTGCATCCTCTGCAGGGGCACGCTTGTCCTTTCTAACTGGTGCTAGCCGTCTTAAGCAGCAGCAACATACAGAGGACTTGGTGGATTGGCTAACCAGGCCATCCTCATCCTCCGAGTCTTCTGCCAGCCAGGTTTCTAGTGCTTTACAGTCCATCTCAGCTGCTAAAGCATCTAATGCAGCCTCCATGTCCACAGCTACTCCTGCCGTAGCCTCGCTATCAAACACGGAGGAGTCAGCTGAATTGTTTGACTACAATGAGAGTGACATGCTGCTTGAGGATGCGCAGCAAGTACAGTGCTCGGATTCAATCTCTGAGGTTGAGCAAGGGAGTATAATCAACCTAGAGGAAGGGGGTGCCAGTGATGACACACAAATAACGGGCACTCATGTTGCCCCAGCAGCTGCAGCATACTGCCAAGTTGGCTCCAGTGACGAGGAGATAGGGGGTGAAGATGACATTGATGATGAGGTCACTGACTCCACCTGGGTGCCAGATCGAACTGAGGAATCAAGTGAGGAGGAGGGGGAGGAGGAGGCACAGCAAACACGAGGCACAACATCCTCGGTGACCAACCGTAGCACTAGCCAGTCCAAGGCATCAGATGTCAGAGCTGCTCCGGAGCCGAGCGCTGTTGTCTCAAAGAACACATGCAGGAACTCTGCTGTCTGGGAGTTCTTTAAGAACTGCAGCAGACCCCACCGTTGCTATTTGTAATCTATGTCAGAGGAGGCTGAAGCGTGGGATAAACACCGGACACTTGGGTACCACGTGCTTGAGGAGACATATGAACAAGTGCCACACATCCCGTTGGGGCAAAACTTTGCGTAGGTCGTCCTCCTCCTCATCTGTCTCTACCCACACTGTATGTCCTGCCATGCAATTGCCTACAACCTCCTAGATTGTGAGTTCCTACGGGAATAGGGCCCTCATCTCCTCCTGTACTGTTTGTCAAATGTTGTTCAATGTATTGTAACCCTGTCTATACTGTGCTTATTGTACAGCGCTGCGGAATATTCTGGCGCTTTATAAATAAAGAAGAAGAAGAATAAGAAATAATAAGAAATAATAATAATAATAATAATAATAATAATAACCTCCACCGACAGGGATGATGCTACAGTAATGGATGTACCAGCAGGTCCTTCCTCACAATGTGACATCATCCCAGTAGCTGAAGATTTACGCAGTCAGATTACGTTGCCGCAGCTGCTGCAGCGAAAGAAAAAAAATATAGTCCCAACCATCCCCAAGCACAGCATCTAAATGCCAGCTTAGCAAAATTACTCGCATTGCAGCTGCTGCCTTTCCAGCTGGTGGACTCTGCTCCCTTCCGTGAATTTGCTGAATGCGCTGTACCACAGTGGCAGGTTCCAAAACGCCATTACTTTTCACGCAAGGCCATTCCAGCACTATACCAGCACGTGGAAGACAAAATTATCCAGTCATTGGGAAAGGCAGTCAGCAGCAAGGTGCATGTCACTTTAGACACGTAGTCCAGCAAGCATGGACAGGGTCGTTACATTTCCTTCACGGCACACTGGGTAACTCTGATTGCAGCTGGGAGGGATCCAAGATGGGGCTCTGTGCTGGAGCTTGTTCATCCACCACGCCTCCAGAAAGCTGCTTGTATGAGGTCTGTCTGCTCCACCACCACCACCTCTTCCTCCACCTCCTTCTCTGTCTCTGGCGAAGTGGCAGTTAAACCAACGCCTGACAGGGTCTACGCAATGGCTCAAGCAAAAAGATGCCATACTGTGCTTGAGCTGGTTTGTTTAGGGGACAGGAGCCACACCGGGTCAGAAATTTTGTCAGCTCTGCAGGGGCAGGTGCAGAGATGGTTAACACCACGCCAGCTTGAGCTGGGAATGATCGTCTGCGATAATGGCAGCAACCTTCTCTCCGCCCTACGCAAGGGTAAATTGACGCATGTACCATGCCTAGCACACGTCCTAAATCTGGAGGTACAGCGTTTCCTAACCAAGTACCCAGGGCTGCCAGAGCTTCTCATCCAGGCCAGAAAAGTCTGCAGCCACTTCAGACGGTCATTCCCAGCAAACGTTCGCCTGGCAGAAATTCAAAGAGAATTCCACCTTCCCACAAACCGTCTGACCTGTGACATGCCCACCAGGTGGAATTCGACATTAGCAATGCTGCAGCGTCTGCACAAGCAGCAGAGGGCCATCAACGAGTACCTGTGTGAGTATGGCACAAGGACAGGTTCAGGTCAACTTGGTTCCCCCCCCCGCAGTGGCTGATGATCAAGGATGCATGCACTGTACTGTCACCATTTGAGGAGGCAACGAGGATGGTGAGCAGGAACAGTGCATGCATCAGTGACACAATTCCTTTAGTGTTCCTGCTGGAGCACACTCTGCGGGGAATTATAGATGTGGCTCTAGAGGCAGAGCAGCGGGAGGAAGAGGAGGCCTTCCCTAGCTCTCAAGGCCCCAGTCTTTCCGCAGACAGCATTCCAGCGGGTCCTACTCAGATCAGACAGGAGGAGGATGAGGATGAGGACTATTTAAGTAGTGGGGGCATTGAAGGTGGGGATTCCTCAAGGCAGGGTTGTGTGTGCCCAGAAACAGAAGGGCTTGTGCGTGGCTGGGAGGAGGAAGTGCACGATACGGTCATCCTCGTTGACCAGGAATACTCGGCAGCTAATGCCACCTCCAACCTACGCTGCATGGGCTCCCTAATGATGCAAAGCCTGCTAAAGGACCCCAGGATTCGTGCTATCAAGGAGAGGGATCATTACTGGTTGGCAACCCTTCTTGATCCACGATACAAGGGGAAAGTTGCAGAGCTCCTCCTGCCTGCACAGAGGGAGCACAGGATGAAAAAACTTGACGCTCTAAAGCGACACTTGGTAATCTACCAGTGCCTGGAAAGGTGTTACACAAGTGCTGACACACGTGCTTCTGAGGCTGCGGATGATCAGAGGAATAGTGGTGAAGGCCAGGGCCGCTTGACTGATGCATTTTTTAATTTTTTTAGTCTGACGCCCAGGGACGTCAAATGTAGGCACCCATTGCCAGCGTCTTCACCATATGGTGCAGGACTACCTAGGGGCAAGGGCAGACCTGGATACCTTTCCAGCAGATGATCCACTGGCTTACTGGGTGTTGAGATTGGATCACTGGCCAGAACTTAGCCAATATGCTATGCAGCTACTAGGTTGCCCTTCATCTAGCGTGCTTTCCGAAAGGACGTTCAGTGCCGCTGGAGGTTTTGTTACAGACAAAAGAGTGCGTCTGTCCACCGACTCTGTAGACCGGCTGACATTTATAAAAATGAATCAGTCCTGGATCAGCAGCTATCAATCCCCTGATGCTGAAGTAATGGAATAGATAGGGGATGTCCTCTTCTGCATTCACAAAACCTCCAGCACTGAACTCTTCCACTTTTCAATATAGGACCACATGGTCCACCCCTGCACTCTGCCACAATACCACAGAGGGGTTACTGTATGATGATACTTGCTGGCCTGGCACCAAAGGCACAATATCTGGGTGCACTGAAGCCCATTACCAGATCAAAAAAATTTCAATAAAAAAGGACCACATGGTCCACCCCTGCACTCTGCCACAATACCACAGAGGGGTTACTGTATGATGATACTTGATGGCCTGGCACTAAAGGCACAATATCTGGGTGCACTGCCATTGACGCCTGTACCAGAGTCATATCCTCAGAGGGGTTACGGTGTGACGGCACTGTTGCCGACGCCAAAAGCCCAATTTTAAAGCACCTATTGTTACGTTCATCCAAAGCCTGCATAAGTTTCACAATAATTTAGCCCAAAAAAACACTAAACTTTTTCTGCGCGTCCTAAAATGTCTTTTCATACAGGCTGCCGCCCCAAGCAGTTGTTTATGGATAGACTAAAGGAAAAGCATTTACCATCATATGAAACGTCATTTATTTGTTTTTAAGTGTTTCTATAAATCCTAGAAATCCGCCACTTCACGGGCAGGTTATGGGGACCTCCTAGGCACGATATTTGAAGGAATTTTTCGTTTTTATTTTTAACCCTTATTTCATGGAGAACTCACTGTCCCTTTAAAAACTTTTTTTTTTAAAACTTTTTGTCCTTGTTTCCTGTCCCCCAGGGCACTACCCGGACCCCCATACACCTTTTATGGCAAATATGTAGCATATATGCCCTCTTGGAGGGCACTCTAAAAAAAACGAATTTTCAGCCCCATTGACTTGCATGGGGGATCGGTCCCGAACAAATGGGAAGTTCGGGATCGGGCTCGAACCGAACTCGGGGAGTGTTTGGCTCATCCCTACTTATAATATGATGGCCAAGAAGAAACAATCCACTAGCAGGGAAAAATATCAGGGTTCCAGTGCTGGGTGCCACCATGTCTCTGCTTAAAGGGTGGCGTTGTAAGAGTTCTGTGTGACTGGCCCTCCGACATTAAAGCCGACCTGCAATAAAGCACCTGGAGTGAGCAGAGGGCGTTTTGTACAATTGATCTTTCGCTCACAGCATGTCACGAAGAGGGAGTGACAGCAAAACTTCGATCGGGAAATCACTCAAATTCACCAAGTATGTTCACAAAAAAAATTGCAAAACTTATATAAAAAGTGATTCCTTTTCAAATGAGCACATCTTAAATCTGGGTATGACAGATGCCCTTTAGTTTGTACATTTTCTGGTGATGTTGTAGATTCTACCTATACTTCGTGGTGAAACCACATCTGTCCATAGAGAACAGACAGAGCGAACCATGACCAAATACACTCAAGAGTGTCCCTTTACACTTGCAAGAGGTAATCTGACTTGGTGGCAGAGTTGTGTTCATTTATTTTTGCCGTTTGGGAAAAAGCATTCATGAGCAACTTAGAGTGGCATTTCCCCACTGCAGTTAAGTCCTTTGATTTAAAACTTAAATACCTCTTTGGTGATCAGATGAATTCCCAAGAGCGAAAATAAGGGGGAAGGTTTGTTTGAGAAGCATTGTATAAAATCAGAATTCTAGAATACACAAGGAGGGGCAAAATAAGAGTTCAAATACTCCTAAAAAGGAAATACCAGTTTTTTCTCCCACCCTAGAAACTAGATTGCTACTTGCACGTCACTCCTAGTGAATGAAACAATAGACTGGAGAGAGTTTGATATTATGCTTCGAATTAGCAATAGTATCACAAGACGCTTTGTGCATGTACAGGCACGTTTTCTGGGATTTTCGTGACTTTACTAAAACATGAAAAACTAGAGACCTAAAAAAAAATACAAATAACTTGAATGGCAACAAGGGCATTGGTGTCAGAATTAAAGAAACACTCAACCATAAAATTTACACCACCCCCATACGTAATTATGCTGCTGACTGCATCTGCAAGTTATTTTTTTTTAATATCTCTTTTATAGTTAGGTTGAAATACTCACCTTTTGTCCAGCGGGGCTGGGCTACCACTCATCTTCTGCTCCAGGGCTTCCAAATGTGGACGTCCAAAGAGGCTTTTATGTGCGTTTGGCATATGCGCCGCTCGCATGATAGGCCCCAATCAACTGAATGCTCCGATTAGGCCACCACTGAATCTGGCCACAAAGGAATATGAGAAGCATAGAGCGAGTGTTTCTCAACTCTGGTCCTCAAGAACCCCCAACAGACCAGATTTTCCAGATATCTGCAGCACAGCCCAGGTGATATGATGAGCTGCTCAGTGATTGCAGGATTCAGTCTGCACTTCAAAAGGTAATCCTTAAAATCTGGCCTGTTACTGGTACTTGAAGATTGGACTTGAGAAACACTTTCATAAAGGGCCAAATATCAGCATGTACAGAAATGTGCCAAATTCATCAGTACCTAAGTTGGTCCCTGGTAGGCAGAATATTAAAAATGCTATCTGCTAAGTGACAGCTGTGTGGATGTAGGAAACTCCTCCGCTTCACACAACTGATCTGAGGAGGGGGGGTGAAGAGACATGCCCATCCCACTCCTAGAAAAAACTAAAGTCAGTCAGGTGCGTAGAGCAGTGGTCAGCGACCTTGGCCCTCCACATGTTTTGGATCTCCCTTGAAGCTCAGTCACTCCTTACATTGACTAAGCATCACAGGAAACTAGGTCCAGATCATTGGGAGGACTGAAGTTGCCGATGACCCATGAAGCAGACCAACAAAAAAGTTATTCCATTATTAGTCCCACCCTCTCCAACAACTGGATCCAACAACCTCTTCAGCTTTAACCCAACTCCATCTTGCATTAAATTTCTCCCTCACAAAACCTGTTTTGTAACACTTTTTCCAATCCTTAACTGTAATCATGTACCCTACACCAAGGCTCAAAATTTCCACTCACTTTGGCGCATTTGGCGAGTGGAAATGAAATGAGGGCAAGTAGAAATGCACATGCAGGCAGCACAATAAATTATTTTGTGCTGCGTATTCCGGCGGTGCCAAAGTGCAGTTCTCCCTTCCCCAGGCTGCATGGTGACAGGAATCAGCTGCCTAACCTGACCCAGCTTGTCTCTGTCAGTGGCAAGGGGGTGGAGAGGAGCTTCCCTGAATTCTCATTCTGCTCACACTGGGGTCTGATGTCTGGGTATGTTATTTGTGTAACTTTATTCTAAATAAAACCTTTAAAAGTGTAATTTCATTTGATAATTTAAGGGTGTGTGTTTAGGGGCAGTTAAGGGCTGGGTAAGGGTTAGGTGGAGCAAATGGTGGCGAGTAACTCTTATGGCCTGGTTAGTAGCTTGGGACTTGAAATTTTGAGCCCTGCCCTACACAATATACCAAAACCTATTTAACAGCTTGAATATTACAGCAAATTCTTAACATTGCAATGTTAGAGTCTCACCACACCAATTATTGAAATATGTGAGCATTTACGCAATGAGGCACTCGTTTTATGTGACCTGTAACTGGAAAAACAAAAGTGAATGCCTTGCATAAGGGATATCCCCAAAACCAGGATAAAAGAGATCTATTGCTTCAGCTGCAATAAAAGGTTTGAAAGCAAAATGGTAAAAATGTGTTTTTCCACTATTTTGTAATATGGCTTTCATGATAGAATTTCGCCAACACATACATAGTGAAATCAAGTAAATCCCTGGCAAAATAAAATGGCATTTTTCACTTCTGGTGGCAAGCTGCCAAAGGGAGTGACACCTGTGAGCCTCCCTACAATTCAGCCCTCTGCTCACTCCTGACACCCCATTGTCTGCTGACTGATATTACAACAGGCCAACTACACACAAAGTGGTGATGACCCCCAAAGTGCCCCGACCACATAAATGGATTGATTGGCAGCGCCGGTGCTGGGTAAAGTAGCAGCTAGCAATATCTTGTCCAGCGATGTGAAATCCTGTAGATCTGTATAAATCAATGCAATATCCATCGCCCAATGAGGCAATGCCCGTCTGCTACAGGTCCACTTTAACTATGCATAGTATGAAAAGAAAGCGCAAACCGCCCTCTGAAAACCAGATTATAAATTTATATAGATATCCTGTATACAACTACAACTTTCCGCCATTTAAAAATTCTTTGAATGCCCCGGTGGATGAATATTACTTTTTCTAAGCCATTTTGCTCATTTCATACCACTACACTTTGCATAGATACATATGACAGTGGACAATGCATTTTTAATCAAGGGTTATATATGTTGGACGTACAAATAAAAGATTTAATGTGTCATTTTAGTTTTGTGTGCAATGTTATCCTTAGAATTTCAATCTCAAACCTGAATTTCTAGTACTGAATGTTAAATGAGGAAGCGCTCAGGATTCTGTGAGTAATTTCAGTTTGGCTCTAAATTAAATTATCTGAAGACTGGCATCAGCCTGGCACTGCATATAACAACTTCTATGCAGACGACACCATAATCTATACCAACAAACCGAATCTCCCGCAGCTGGAGGCCGTGCTGCAAGAACAATTCACAGAGGTAGAAAAGTTGATCGCAAATAAACTTTTTATAAATACTGACAGAACTGTTACGAGCTTTTTGGAACAGCACCTAAACTACATAAATTACAAACTTCCCATCTATGTGTCAGGACAAGATCAAATGGCACGCTGACCACAGTCACTTCTCTCAAATATCTAGGTATGTGGTTAGACCCAAATCTATCATTTGGCCCCCACATCGAAAAACTCTCATCTAAACTTTACCCCAAACTAGGTGCCCTGTACAGAAACAAATCCTGCCTGAGCCCCACGGTAAAAAAAACAAAACAGTTAGGACAACAAATGCTTATGCTGGCTATTGAATACGGAGATGTAGTGTATGCAGCTGCCTAGGGCTGAAACAACTAATCGATTAAGGCTGGGGTCAAACCAGCGCACTTTTAACGTGCGTTCTGGCGCACATAATTACGGCCGCACTAGCAGCAGATGATGGGCAATGACGGCCAATATACGATGTACGGCCGTGCAACGCAAGTGGAATTTGAACGCATTTTTCTGAGAACGCTGAACCGCTAGTACTGACGTACTGAGTGCGCAGCTGCGGCATAGCGGCGTGTGTGCATGATTAGGAGATGTCAGACGCTGCTAATGCCCAGCCTACATAACGTCCAGACGCAAAAAGAGTTTTATTGAGTATCCATAAAAAATCACGCACGAAAATGCGCGTCGTCTGACCGTTTTTGCGCATTCCGTGAAAAAATACGTCAATGCGTTCGGGCGCACTTTTTTTTACGTTCGCAGGAAAAATGCTTTCGTCTGACCCTAGCCTTAATCGACAACTAATCGATGATTAAAATAGTTGTCCACTATTTCCATTATCGATTAATCAGTGTCGATTAATCATCCTGTGTACAGCACACACTGTTTAGAGTCAGACTGGGTTAAACGTAAATAACCTTAGCTTCGGAGCTGATTGGAGAAGATGTGCCGCCGCTTAACTAGGTATGATTTAGTTCTAGGGTTAGGTCAGACACTACCAGTTTGTTTTTATGCCGTTTACAACAGTAGCAGAACTATAACACAAACAATAGGATACCGCCAATGGGTGAAGGAGCTGTATGCCTGTCTTTTATCCTTACTTGAAGCTTGAGTCCTGTGCCACCAGCCCACCCTCTTTGGTCCGGAACTGCCATTCCCCTCCCTTTGGTCTGGTCCTTTCCCCAAACTCTCTCTCCCACACTCAGATCCGGTCTTTTGTCCATACCCACTCCCTCTTACACTCAGGTCAAGTTACTTGAGCAAAGTCACTCCCACCTCCAGTCCCTCCTCCCACTCAGTATGTTCACAAAATTATTTGAAAGGGACACTTTACGCACCCTGACCACTTTAGCGAATTAACCCCGATTTCATGCTGCTATCAGGCATTATGACCAAGTGCTTGTAGCCGCGTTCGAGAAAGTAAACATGGGTTTAAGCTGCGCATGCAGCATCAACCCATCCCTCTGGCCAAGCACTCGCATACCTTGTGTGAAAAGTATGCAAGATACGCAATTTGCGTATGTACATACGAACGTTATGTACAGTATGCAAATTGCTTATGACTAGAGGGGAAGGGAATGTGGCTATTTTTTTACATAAAATTCCTTTTACGTAAACTAAGTTTTTTCTATTTTTCTTTTATCCAATGAATCGATTATTCGAAATAATAAATTCGGCTAACTAATCAATTATGAGAATAATCGCTAGTTGCAGCCCTACAGCTGGCCCACAAACACACCTTCATAATCTTACTACATTGTATAACTCATTCTGCTGCTTTGTGCTACAATGTAACTACATGAGCCACCATTGTGACATGTTAAAAGAGCTAAGGCCGGTGTCGGGGGTATTGGCCGGCTCTGTATGGAAGCAGTCTTTCTCTGGAGCTCTGAGGTATCCTCCTGTTACCGGGGGTTTTTGTTTTCTTTTGAGAATCGCTCGCAAGTAGAGACCCTGCGCGGCTGGCCATTACGGGGATTGCGCCGTGGCCCGGTTTGCCCCCCCCCCTCCGGAGCACAGCCGAGGTTTTTCCCTGGCGGCACAGAGTGCCGTCGGCCATTTTGAGGCATATTTAATGTCGCCTGGACGCCTCGTTCCTCCTGCTGTACCCCTTCTGAGTATTACACCCCTGATGGGGAACTGTTGATCGCAGACTGTCGGCATGGAGGGCACCCATCCTCCGGCCGTGCCTGATATCCAGCCCCGGGTGGAAGACGGAGACGCATCAGGAGGGATGTCGCATGGAACACACCCTACTTGCCTGTGGTATGGAGGCCTTGTTTGCGGCCTTCGAGGCCTGCCTCGAGCAACTACCGGGAGAGGAAGAAAGGCCACTTACCCCTGGTCCGTGGAGGAGGCTGATGGTGGTGCTGGGAGTTGGTCGGAAGCCTGGAGGCCTAACGGAGGAGATGTCGAGGGAGACTGAACCTGGTGGAGGTCTGGACAGCGTCGCCGACCCGCAGAGAGATGAGCCGGCAGGCCTGAATTCATGTCCGGAAGAGAGCGTGAGCGGGAGGCCTGTATCTGAGGCTGGAGCTGCTGTGACTGCGGCTGCGGAACTTTCACCGGGGGCTGCGCTGGGCGCACTGACTGGGACTGCTGGGCCGGGTGCTGCAGAGAGGCAGTGTCTGCTTCGGTCGTGCACTGTGGCCGGCATGGTAATTGGGCCGACATGGGGACTGGACGTCTATCGTGCCCACCATGTGGACTTGAATGTTGTGCGGTCCTTGCTCTCCATCCCCCGGTGTGCTGTTGCTGATCGACCTGGCCTGCGAAGCGTGGCCCTGCCTGTATCGTGGCAGTTGCTGTTCAGGGACGCCAGCTGAATGTCTTACCCCGGGAGCCGTTTCGCCTCTTTTTGTGTATTATGAGGATTTTCAGTTTTCTTATATTTCTGTTGTAGCTGAGGACTTTTTTCATTTTGCCTTTTTTGACTGTTTCTGCGACCTTTGAGGACTTGTGTTAATTTCTCTTTATTTTTGTGTTCCCCCTCCCCACCCAGTTTGATATTTTGCATTTTTTTTTATGTGACCCCCCCCTCCTATGTGTTTTCTTTGCAACTACGAAGTCTGGCCCTGCGAGGCCTACCTTACTGGTCAACTTGTGACCCTTTGAAAAATAAAAAAAATCTTAAATACAAAAAAATAAATAAAAAAGAGCTAAGGCCAGTGTCAGATGAGCGCACTAGGTGCACCCAAACTGACGTGCCTACTGGAGTCAGTCGCAGCGTTGTGCGGCTGCAACGGGGCCGTTCACACGCTTGAGCACGCACACGAATTGCGCGCGCTACAAGCGTCCGTGAACAAGGCCACTCCGTAAAAATGCTAGACGCGCGTCGACAGGGCTGCAAAGCGCGATCCTCCTTAGGACGATCGAGCCTTGCATTGCTGAGCGCACGAATTGCCTCAGCAAGGTGGCCAGATGGGCATCGAGTGGAAGAAACGTCCACTGTCAAGGAAATTCCTTCCGCTCTTCAATGATGCTCGGCCTAAACTGGCCTTCGCTGGAATCTAGACGCACCCTTCACCTTTCCAACCTGGGTGTTTAAGAGGTTTTATGGGAAGCTACCACCCTACCTGAATAGGCTGCTTCCCCTAGCAGTTCCCTCATCCTAATAACCTCCGATCCAGGACCAGCACCTTACTTGCAGTGCCACAATATAAAAAGTGGCTCGATGATCATTTTCCTGCAGAGCACCGCAAATATGGAATAACCTCCCAGACGCCATCAAATCTTCCCCCAGTCTAAAGTCACTTAAGAGATCTCTATTAATATACCGCAATACAGAATGCACCTGTAAACCTGTAACAGTGAATATATTTCCCACATTTATTTTCTGTGTTAGTCTGTAGATCTGTTAGGTTTAATATCTTGCATTTTATTACTTTGTATTTCTGTAATGACTGTAAAAATGTGAGTGTTCTTGAACCCAGGACATACTGGAAAACTAGAGATATCCCAATGTATTCCTTCCTGTAAAATACTTTGCAAATAAATAAATATCAGGTCTCTGACATTCAGAACCAGGAGAACTGGGGCAGACATGCACTGGTAATCAAATCAGGTTTGCACCTCTAATACTATATGGAAATACTTAGAAGATCAGGAAGAACCAAGCGTTTTTCTCTGAATATGAAAGAGACATTAGAATGTCTAATGATTGGGATCATCTTACAGAGTTAAGACAGAACAAATATATATATGGCTGGATAATCCTTTTCAAAGATTTTACGAGAAAAAAATATTAAGATGTGGTTACCAGAAGTAGTAATATATTTAGGGTATAGAATGATTCTTCACACCTGGTACCTTGTTAGAGAAGAAAAAAAAACCCACGTCTGGCATCATTTGTGAAATGCCCAGGGGTCCTGAATGTTTAATTCTGTGAGGAATTGAAAAAGCAGGCGACAAATAGCAAATGCCTAGCAACCATGATACTGCTTTTTCACATATTTAAGCCTGGCATTAGCCATTAAATGCCAGGGGGTTTAGTGAAGATGGCATGCATCACCATGTATGTGGAGTTTGTATCTGATGTCCATGCCCATCTCCCCTGGGTTACAGCTGACCTCACGCATATGTACCAGCTTAGAGACTCCCTGTGGTCAAAGTTCAAGAGTACTGGATCCATGAACGACCACTGTGAATACCGAAAATGCCGGAATGAATGCACAAAAGAAACAAAAATGGCTAAAGCCCAATACTTCAATGAAAATTTAAACAATAACATATCAAACCCCAGAAATTTTTGGAAAATCATAAGTAACATACAAGCACCCCCCAGCCACTCCCAACCAGCTGCTTTAAAAGTAAACAACCAAACTGTACAACACCCCCTAGATGTAGCAAATGCTTTTAATAATTATTTTGTTGGATGCGCCACCACCCTGATTGCTAAGCTAGGAAATGACACGCAATCAGAAAGGCTGCACGCAGGTCAGGACCCACCAACAGTGCAAAGACCCCATAACCCAGAGAAATTCAGTTTTAGGCCAGTGCCTGTCAGTGCCATCACTAAACTTCTCCGTAACCAAAAAATGAAATACCAGTCTGGACCTGATCAAATCCCAGCAATGCTGCTGAAAATCAGTGCACCAGCAATTGCAAAACCTGTCGCAACCCTGATTAATGAATCACTGGCGACTGGATACATACCCAAACTCTGGAAGACTGCAAGGGTGGTACCTATCCATAAAAGTGGAGACAATACTTTGGTATCCAACTACCGCCCAATATCACTGCTCCCTGTAATGTCAAAAATTCTGGATAAATGTGTCTACACTCAATTACATGATTATTATCAGTATCAGAACTATTTAACCCCAGATCAATCAGGCTTTCGTCCAAACCATTCAACTACAACTGCCCTTTTAAAAGTTTGTAATGATATCCAAGCTGGCATGGAACAAGGAAATCTAACTGGAGCCATCTTCCTTGATTTTGCCAAGGCTTTTGACACCGTAGACCATGGCATCCTATTACAAAAACTTAAGAACTCTGGTATTGGTGATAGTACGTTAACCTGGTTCCAATCCTATGTGTCTGATAGGTCTCAACTTGTGTCCATTTCTGACAGCACTTCCCTCCCCCTCCCAGTCACGTGTGGTGTACCACAAGGCTCGATACTTGGCCCCCTGCTATTCACAATATTCATAAACGATCTGCCCAATGTCTGCAAAGCTTCAACTGTACACATGTACGCAGACGACACTGTAATCTATACCAGCAAACCAAATCTCCCACAGCTGGAGGCAGTGCTGCAAGAACAATTCACAGGGGTAGAAAAGTGGATCGCAAATAACAAACTTTCTAAATACTGACAAAACTGTTACAATGCTCTTTGGAACCGCACCTAAACTACACAAATTGCAAACACCCCATCTATGTGTTGGGACAAAATCAAATAGCACGCTGACCACAGTCACTTCTCTCAAATACCTAGGTATGTGGTTAGACCCAAATCTATCTTTTGGCCCCCACATCGAAAAACTCATCTAAACTCTACCCCAAACTAGGTGCCCTGTACAGAAACAAATCCTGCCTGAGCCCCGCGGTAAGAAAGCAGATTGTACAACAAATGCTTATACCAGCCATTGAATATGGAGATGTAGTGTATGCAGCCGCCCCACAAACACACCTCCAGAAACTTACTACATTGTATAACTCATTCTGTCGCTTTGTGCTACAATGTAACTACATGACACACCATTGTGACATGTTAAAAGAACTAAACTGGCCATCACTGGACTCTAGACGCACCCTTCACCTTTCCAACCTGGTGTTTAAGAGCTTTTCTGGGAAGCTACCACCCTACCTGAATATGCTGCTTCCCCCGGCAGTTCCCTCATCCTATAACCTCAGATCCAGGACCAGCACCTTACTTGCAATACCGCAATACAAAAAGAAAGTGGCTCGATCCTCATTTTCCTACAGAGCACCGCAAATATGGAATAACCTCCCAGACACCGTCAAATCTTCCCCCACTCTAAAGTCCCTTAAGACTTCCCTATTAACATACCTCAATACAAAATGCACCTGTAAACATGTAACATAATGACTTTATTTCCTCCATATTTATTTTTCTGTTAATCTGTATATTTGGTCTTGTGTTAATTTCTTGCATTTTACTATTTTCTATTTCTGTAACCACTTAATGTTCTCGAACCCAGGACATACTTGAAAACGAGAGAAATCTCAATGTATCCTTCCTGGTAAAATCCTTTTATAAATAAATAAATAAATAAAATTGTATCAGACAGTAACACCATCAAGTCACTTAAGATATCTCTATTTACAAACCTTGATACAGAATGCACTTGTGAACATGTACCAGGGACTAGATCATTTATTTTCTGTAAGAATCTGTATACAGTTTGTGTGTTTTTTTAATATCTTGTATTTCTGGAACTACTGTAACAATTCAGTATTCTTGAACCAGGATATACTTGAAACGAGAGAAATCTCAATGTATCCTTCCTGGTAAAATGCTTATTTATAAAGTCTAGACTAGTGAAGTCACTGATGTGCCCACATGATAAAGCAGCAGGCATGGGCATCAGATGTAAAAGTGGATGCGGGAAGATGCCCTCTATAGCTGATCACTGCAGTGTGGTTCTACCAGACAGGATTCTCGGGCCATGCCGGGTGTGCACGTGTTTGTGCCCACATGGTGACCGTTTGGGTGACGCTGATGGCTCTGGGTGCTCTGGAAGCCATATGTCTGATTCAGTGGCTGGGGGATCAGGGCACTGTGTGTGTGAAATAGCTGAGGTATCGGGTTACCAGGATTATGTGCCCAAATCATACACACACCGGCACACCCTGCCTTCACAGCGGGACACATCTGCCTGGGAGAGCCACCATTGCCCAGGGGCCCCCACTCTCGTAGTCGTCGCCTCTACTCTCACCTCCTTTCGGCATGATCCCTCCGGTGTATCCTCGCTCTGTAAACACGCGGCTCCGGAGTCAGGGCAGTGGGGTTCCCCGGTAATCGCCTGCTTCCACACGCCGACCAGATAAGCGTTCTTGCTGCAGAGATATCAGACGCTGCTCTCCTGCGGCCTAATAGGACCCCTGCGGGCGGTGGCGGTGCCCGGCCTGTGTGCTCTTTGTTTCCGGACAGGCACTGCGGTGGACAGCTAAGCTGACGCAACGTAAACCAGGTCCTACCCAACCGCGCGAGTTCCGACTCCGCTGAATAAGGCCGCAGAGGGAGACAGCACGGCAACCGTAATGACGTAATTTTACGTAGCGACCGGAAGCCCAGGAACAGGCTCGGCCGTGCTTCGACGTCATAATTGTGCGCCTCAGGAAGAAGAGGGCCTCGAACAAGAACGGGACGTAGTCGAGCCTTCTGCCCGAGTGCGACATAACCAAGAACAACCCGCGCTGTAATCTGTTCGGCGATCAGCTGCCTGCTTTACCGTGCGCTCCCACAGACAATGCCCAAAGTGAAGCGCAGCAAAAAGTCTCCCCCGGACGGCTGGGAGCTGATCGAGCCCACTTTGGACGAGCTGGATCAGAAAATGAGGGAAGGTGAGCTTTACGCCATGTCTGTACCTTGGCTCTTACAGGAGCCTCATCACGCCTTCGTGCTTGGTTTTCCCCACTCAAGCTGTTTAAACTGGCCATGGTGTGTATAAAGGGACAGCGGGCTTTACCCCAGTGCTAAGGGCGACTAAGCACGACCTCGCCTCTTCTAGTGCAGGGTGTTCTAATCCCATCCCAAAAATGTTGAATTGCCTGCAATCCAGTAAGTGTCCTTGGGCAAGACACCTAACGGTACATACTCACCACCCAGGACATACTTGAAAACGAGAGAAATCTCAATGTATCCTTCCTGGTAAAATACTTTCTCAAAAAAAAAAAATATGCCCCAAATTCTTTGAATGAAATAAATTGTGGAGAATCCTGTCAATTCTAGTACAGAAACCTTTAGGGGGACCGGTTTTGACAGCTCCGACTCAGTGGGTTTTAATGTAAGCTTTAGAAAGTTCAATTTAGACTGTAATTATTTCCAGCCTTCAGAATACTACAATCTGCTAGTTATCTATCTTGTAGTGTGAGGGATTTATTAATAGCTTCCTCCTGCCAGTACAGAAGAATAGAACCAAAGGTTTGGTACCGAATAGACAGGATTAACTCCCTCCTTGATCCGTGCCAGTCCGGCTTTAGCTCCCAATACACAGAGCCTGCTCTGGCCAAGGTGATTCATGATTTAGTTGCTGCTAAAACCAAAGGTAACTTCTCTTTGCTTATTACTCTTGACCTTTCCGCTGCATTTGACACTGTTGACCACACTTTTCTGCTCCTCCTGCTGCGTCAACTCGGCCTAAGTGACACCGCTCTATCTTTACTCCTTCAGTGTCTCCTTCACTGGTGCCTCAGTTCCTCTTTGTTGGGGTGCCTCAAGGCTCTGTCTGGGTCCCCTACTCTTATCGATCTATACCTCTTCTCTTGGCCACCTCATCTCTTCCTATGGATTCCACTATCCTCTCTATGCGGACGACACACAAATCTACCTTTCCTCTCCCGATTTCTCTCTTGTTTTGGACCGTGTTACTGTCTGCCTATTTTCTGTCTCCAACTGGATGACTTCCTGTCTCCTAAAGCTCAACTTCTCAACCTAACCTCTCATTAAAGATAACATTCCTGCACCATTATTTCTACTGCATTGGCTCTTCAACTCTGATTTCTCCTTCACTCCTCACACAGTCGCTAACCAAATCTTGCTACTTCCACCAAAAAACATTGCACGCATCTGCCACAACCTACCGGCTGGGTGGAGTAGAGGTAACATCACTGCTCTGCATGGAGAGAGCCTGTGGAGTCATGGGTTCGATCCCGATGAGCACCTCTCCAGTAAGTGTCCTTGGCAAGACACCTAACGGTACATACTCACCACCCAGGACATACTTGAAAACGAGAGAAATCTCAATGTATCCTTCCTGGTAAAATCCGTTCACAAAAAAAAAACAATCAGGACTCCACTAAAATGCTAATCCAAGCCCATATCTCCCACCTTGACTACTGTAAACCCCTTCTCACTGTCCTTAAGAGATCCCAGATTCTCCCTGTGCAGTTTTATGAATGCCTGTGCCAGGCTCATCCACCTCCCATCCCTCACCTCTCCTCTCTGTTAATCTCTACCTTGACCCGTTTCCTTTCGAATCCAATTTAAAATACTGGTGCTCACGTATAAAGCTCTCATAACCGTGCCCCTGCCTACATCTCTTCCCTTAGTGGCAGGTATATCCCATCCTGTCTACTTCGCTCTTGCAATGATCTAATGTTATCCACTCATACCCGCACCCCCATCTCTCGTCTTCAGGACGTCTCCCGAGCTGTCTCCTTTTAATGGAATTCTCTCCCGATTTCTCCAGTCCTTTTAAGAAGTCTCTGAAAACCTTACTTTAAGGAAGCCGATGTGGCTCCCTCTAGAAACCCCCCCGTCATGTCTTGCTCCATCTTCCCACACTTCTCCATGCACACTACTACTTCACATACTCTATTTACCCTTACCTAGTGTCACCCCTCTCCTCTTAAATTGTTGGCTCTTGAGCAGGGTCCTCTCTCCTACTGTTGTTTTTAACTTGTATGTATATTCTCTCGCCCATTGTACAGCGCTATGGCACTTGTTGGCACTATATAAATACTTGTAACTGTAAATCTTCTGTCTTTTTTTTTTTTTTTTTTTTAAAGCAGTTAATAATTTTTTGTGTGTAAACATGCGATTTGACAAGACTTTTTTATTAGTAGACGAAATGCTTCCTTTTTGTAACTTTTTCTATTTGTTACAGCGGAGACTGAGCCTCATGAAGGGAAGAGAAAAGTGGAATCGTTGTGGCCGATCTTCAGAATTCATCACCAGAAAACACGCTACATATTTGACCTGTTCTACAAAAGGAAAGCTATAAGTAGAGGTTTGTTTAATTAACCAGAATCCTAGACACCCCAGATGTATTAAATCTACATTTCCCATTATGAAAATCCAGGTCAGCTAAGAGTGTTTTGGCATCATGAAAAAGTTTCTCAACATCCTGTGATGCAAAGCTTTCAGACTCCTGGGATCCCAATACAAACTTGCTTTTAATGGCTGGAGTTAACTTGCAGCTCTGAATTAATGTCAGCCTACTGTACATTAATGGCTCCTATACTTGTTATAGAAGCAGTTAATTTTCAGCCAGAATGGTAAGAACGTGATATTCCATCATGGCTCTTATCTGAAGCTGATATTTCAGAAATTACTGGCTGCCAGAGCTCTGGTTAAAAGATTTAGCAAAATCCCTTATCCATAGTGAAGAGTTGCAATCCAAAATTCCTCTTAAGGGATGCAGTGCAATATTGGAAACCTGGATCCCATTGTCTTCTGCTATCAATGCATGACCTTGCAGTAGGCTCCATGTCTTTTATGGATGATCTGATACCAGCAGCGCCATAGCCAGTTTCTATTTGTGACTGCCAGTCATTCCAAGGAGAGCCGCCGATACAGATAGGCCCAGTAACAGGGAGCTGGTAAGGGATATCTGTTCGTACGTTTTTTTTTTTTTTCTCCTCCCCCCTTTGCCAGCAGGTTTGGAATGGGGCCCCTGGTGTGAATTATTGTAAAACTGATTGTTCAGTAACAGAAGTGGGCAATTTTATTCAATGTTAAAGTCTGCAATGCATGGTTATATAATGGTAAACAATAAAACATGCCAGTTGGCAAGTGTCACGAATGCCGAGGTCTTATATGTTCCCTTGGACGCTGCGACTCGTTCCCCTCCGCCAGTTCCTGGATTCTCCCCTCAGCAAGCTTAATTTCTCCCAATAAAGCAGACGGCACTGTTCATATTGGGTTAAGCAGACTCCCCCTTGCCATTTCACATGGCCTGCTTTTATTTGGTACAGAATCCAGATAAGAACAGTTAACATCCTTATCCCCTGACATTCCGGCACCGCCATTCAGATTGTAGGCTCTTGAGCAGGGTCCTCCCTGGTACTGTTCTATGTGTTTTAACATGTATGTTTGTTTTTCGGTCTCTCCAATTGTACAGCACTATGGAACTTGGTGGCGCCTTACAAATAACTAGCTGCAGTCATACAGAGCACGGGTCCTTGTTTGGGGGGATTCCAGGGGAGCAGCAGCAATCCGGGGGTACCTTTTTATGATAGCTCGGGCCCCTATGGTGTCATAGCGCCCAAATCCGGAGGCAGGGGCAAGGATGGCAGCATGTAGCAGTTATTCAGTTGATGCCGCATTGGCTGACTGCTGCTGTGAGCTCCTGGGGCCAAGAAAGGCTCAACGTGGGTTCCCGATGGAGCTCCCTCCTGAAAATCACAACGATGGCTCCCATGAGGGGGACCCTAACCACAAAAGAGCACCCTGCTGCGTCAGAGTTTCAGGGCTCCGAGGTTTAAAGTTTCTTCAGATGTTTCCATTAAAATGAATGCTGTGCAGTCCTGGAATAGGATTGGCTGGAGTTTCAAAACCAGGCTTCCCCTGTTGGCAGGGACCGTGAGGGATAGGCTTAAAGGCATTTGGATTATGTTCTGCTGGGGGAAAGTCACAAAAACATCACTTTAAACATAAACTGACAAATAGCATACATGAGGGGAATATCAGAGCACCAAGGTTTTAGTCCAGTCTCTGAGCACGGGGTTCCGTGACAACAAGTTTTGGCATAACCTTGAGCAAACCTCAATGTATCCAGGAGCCATGTAGTCATGGGCCCTAGAAGGTTGTCTCTGGTTTATACATTTCCAGACTACCCTTTTAAAATTCGTAGCCAACACAATGCCTATAAAAAAAAAAAATTGTAACTGCCTGACTCGTCAAGTTTTGATGTAAAATTTGTGTGCACTGATGCAGGAGATGGAACAAACTTCCTCTTGCTTCATGTATAGATGAACATGCATAGTCTATCGTAATTTCCACTCAGTATATGATCTAGCATTGAGGTTTTTTTTTTTTTACAATTTTCTGGTTCTGCGTGCCTCCGTTTTATTCTGTAATTTCTTTAACCACTTAACCTTTTTTTTTCCCGTCAGAGTTGTACGAGTATTGCATCAGAGAAGGGTATGCTGATAAGAATCTAATTGCAAAGTGGAAGAAGCAAGGATATGAAAACCTGTGCTGCTTGCGTTGCATACAGACCAGAGACACCAACTTTGGGACCAACTGCATTTGCCGTGTGCCAAAGAGCAAGCTGGAAGTGGTAAGCATTTCAATTTATCATTTCAGGAAAATGACTAAGGGGTTATTCAAAGAGGTCCAAACTTGCCACTGAATTTCAGCATACAGTGCAATTTTGTGGCCAAATAGACTAATTGCCTGCGAAATATGTTGCAATACACCTCGGACTGCTGCAATTCGGCGATCTTCAATGGCAGTGACATTTCCCATAGAGAAGCAATCTAATCAGAATGCCAAACAGCATTAAAATGCCCAGATTTTCAGTGCTTTAGATGAACAGGTTTAAACAGGCAAATTCCATAGGTTTCAATGTTAATAAAAATGGTAAATTTAAGTTTCTCCATTTTTGCAGCAAAATATTTATCTAGGCATTTTTTTCCCAGTAATTTTTGACTTCGATACTTTATTGTGGAAAAAATAATTCTGTAACAGACCTTTTTTTTATTCATAGGACCTAATTTCCGTTTTTTTTTCTTTGCCCTCAGTTTTGCAGTTACTTTTTTGAGCAGATCCCTTCGCAGACCCAACGGTGAATTTGAAATTCACCACAGGGTCGGTGAATTGAACGCTCAGAAATGTGCCGAAGAGCACCAAAATTTCGGTTGCGCTCTGAAGAATCCCTTTTAGTATTTGCATGCAAATCTGCATTTTAACTTCTAACAGTGTCTTTGCTTCTCACATTTGCTTATCCATCCATGTTTTGAAGTGACTTTCTGGTGTCTAGGTTGTGGATGCTTTATGCAGAATTTTTTTTTTCTTTTTTGTAGGGAAGGATCATTGAATGTACGCACTGCGGCTGTCGAGGGTGCTCTGGATAAAGACTTATTTTTTTTTGTTACAACTGGATATTTTAGTGCAAAAAAAGTGCCCCCCCCCCCCGTTAAATCTTTCGTCGTCGTCCATGTGTATCTAATAAACAGACTCCCAGAGTGAGTGTTTTGCACATTTTACTTATGTAACTGTAAATATACAAGATTCTTTTCACCAAATGCACTTTTGTTTTGTCTTTTAACATAAGAACGTCTGCAATACTGTCCCTTTTTTATTGCTGCGTTTACACTTCCAGCAACTTAATAGCGGCTACTGAACATGTTTCTTGACCATGCTAATCACTGGATGGGACATTAGTGTCCTGCTGCTTTCTGTTTTTTGTATTTTTCCCAGGGGTGTGGAGTTTCTTCTGCTGCCATCCATCCCAGCCAACGGTTATAATAGGCACGGAAACCATCAATTTTCTCCAGGTACACATTCTTCTCCTGACGCTAAGATAAAATAAAGTTACAGAATGAAATTCAGCAAAGTTAAAACATTATCAACCTGCATACTGTCAGAACAAACACCTGGATTCAGCATTTGTCTTTTTTTTTTTTTAATTTTATTGGAGGCGACGTAGTTGCAAAATCAAAACGATTGGCGTTACAGTGCCATGTACACATACCAGGGATGCACCGGAATTTCGGCCACCGATTCTGCCGATAATGGGGTTATTGGTTTCGGCCCAAAAGCAAAACACCAACTGAAAAGGTCAGCTGAAAATTGCTGATCCCAGCTGACACTGAGCGAGCACTCTTTCAATGCTGTTTAGCTGGAGGTAATTGAAAAGAGGCAGGAGCTGCTATACATATTTATTTCTGCACACAATCCGTAACCTCTGGCCTCTCAGTGACAAAGGAACAAGTGATTTATCCCTGACCTCCTGCCAGCGGTGTCTGGGGGGGGGGGGGGCTGGTTAGGCTAGGGTCAGACTGAGGCAGTGCGAACGCGCGTGCAGGCGCACTTAATCACGGCCGTAGTAGCAGCAAGTGCCAGGCAATGACGGCCAATATACGAAGTACGGTCGCACAAAAGTCCGGCTGCGCAACGCAAGTGGCAAACGAACACATTTTGTCGAACGTAAAACCTCTAGTACGGTTGTACAGAGTGCGCTGCGTCCGCTAGCGGCGTGATTTGGAGATGTCAGACACTGCTAATGTCCGGCCAACATAACGTCCAGATGCACAAAGTGTTTTATTGATGATCCGTACAAAATCACGGATGCAAATGCGCATCGTATGACCGCTATCGTGTACTCCGTGAAAAAATGCGTCCATTCGTTCGAACGCACTTTTTCACAGACAACGTGAAAATGCGTTCGTCTGACCCTAGCCTTAATGTGGGAGCTTACATCCATGCCTCCAAAAAGTTAATGGAACATAAACAATTGTAAAATGAATGTGTATGTCTTTTCCTGAGCCATTATAGAGATATAAGTTGTTGGAGGGCAAAAAAATCTATTAAAAGCCTCCACACAACGAATAATAAACTTTATAGTTGACCTTTACATATCCCAGCAATTCAGAGTTCTCTAAATTGCTGGGATGTGTAAATGTCTAATGCAACTATAAAATGTGTGTGTCCCCAAAATTTTACATGCTAGTATGCACTAGATGTATAATAACTCCACCAAAATAGGACAAAAATATCTTGACCATTTAAATTCATGATATTAATTTAATAAAGTCTAGTATTAATACAAAAAACTCTTAAAATAAACTTATGGGGAAGTCATTTTTGGTTTCGTTCCAAAATTTTCATTTCAGGAGCATCACCGAACGAACAATTTTTCGGCCAAGCTCATCGTGCATTATTGGGTTCGGTCCCAAATTTTCATTTCGGTGCATCCCTAACACATACTCAATATACTTTGCATATAATACCCAAATTCGTCTCCATTTTATAAACCTACAACAAAAGAAAAGAGGAAAAAAAACACAGGCCCAAAAGAACTAACAGCAAGAAGAGCGAAAAGACCACTATGGTATGTGTCCTCAATATTTACTCACAATTTATAAAAGTGGCCATCCCCATCCCTTTCTCAAAGATCCATGGATATTTACAATCCTGCATCCAACTATTCTACAAGCTGGAATAGAATCTATTTTTCAACTCTGGTGTTCCTTGATCACTTGTATTTTACCCAGGTGTTTCAAATCTCCAAGTCACCTCCTAAGCAATTAACTTAAATTTGCCATACACATTATTATTCTTTATTTATAAAGCGCCAGCATATTCCGCAGCGCTGTACAATAAGCACAGTATAGACAGGGTTACAATACATTGAACAACATTTGACAAACCGTACAGGAGGAGATGAGGGCCCTATTCCCGTAGGAACTCACAATCTAGGAGGGTTGGGGTTGGAAACAGGAGGAGAGGACTGTAAGGTGAGAGTGATTGATGGTTGCGTCAGTGAGTTGGGTGGTAGGCTTCCCTAAATAGGAACGTTTTAAGGGAGCATTTGAAGGAAGAGAAGTTAGGGGAAAGTCTGACAGTATGAGGGAGAGCGTTCCAGAGAGTGGGGGCTCATTTAAAGTGAGGGAATTTATTATCCACCAGATAAGTATGCAATTCTCATCTCCAGATCTGAATTCTGTACCATCACAAAACCTAAAGCCTCCCAGATTTCCTTGCCTTTGCTGGTGAAAGGTCTAACAGTTACGGGTACTTAAAGAGCGCCGACTGATTCCGTAGCACTTTACAGTTAAAAATATTGTCTCTAAGCAATACTGTAAATATTCAAAGAAAATGATTGGTACTAATTTAGCATTCTGTACAGCATTCGTGGTAGTGGCTACACCTATAAAGGGGGGGGGGAATCAAACTAAAACCCCCCTGGCCCTGTACCCCTCATTGGCATAGGACCCCCTGGCAGGCATCGTGAGAACTGAAAAAAATTGAAATAAAACCCCCTGGCAGTGTACCCCTGAGTGGCAAAGGACATCCCTGGCATTTCTGCAAACCTGCATTGGAATACGACCCCCTGGCATTTTTGACTACCGGCATTGGCATACGACCCCCCCCCCCCTGGAATATTCTGACCTTGTGTTCTAGAAAAAGAAATAGCGGCCACAATAAGGACCAGGAAGGCTTAGTTTAGATATTCTAGCAGTGTACTTAACCCCTTTTAGTTATAACAAGATCCCCATAAAAATGTCCTCCCGCTTATATACCCCAGAAGAAGCATAGGAGATCCTGGCCGCCTCTGAGGGTGACACCCCCACAGCCTCTGATATAGAGCCCCTTAGTGAACCCTCCAGTGATGGTGACCCCCCACCATCTACTAGGAGGCGCAAAAGCAATTGGGTACCCCCAAATATGGCTGCCCCAGAAATACCCCCATTTATAGCTACTCCTAGCATCACAGTAAGGGTAGAGGACTGTGAGCCAGTGAGCTTTTTCAATCGCTTTCTGTCTGACGTATCCGAGATGGTGGTTGAGCAAACCAACCTGTTTGCCAACCAGTATCTTGATGCACATCCGGATTCACATCGCCACAGGCGTAACGTGGCACCCAACGGATGTCGTAGAGATGAGAAAATTTTGGGCTCTAACCCTCGTAATGGGAATAGTGAAGAAGCCAAGTATCCTTTCTTACTGGTACAAAAACCCATCCTGGCTACACCACTATTCCCAAGGGTTATGAAGAGGGAGAGGTATGAAAATTTCCTGCGATTCCTCCATTTTAACGACAACTCACTGTGCCCACCAAGAAACGACCCAATGCACGACCGCCTCTATAAAATTTGGCCCCTTATCAGACTCCTGTCTGCCAAATTCACAGATTTTGGTCGGGAACAGAAGTATCTGTAGACGAGTCCCTTATGAAATTTAAAGGCAGACTGCTCTTCAAGCAGTACATCCCAAGCAAGCGATCCCGGTATGGCGTCAAATTTTATAAATTATGTGAGTCTGCGACAGGCTACACATGGGCGTTTAGGATATACGAAGGGAAAGCTAGTCGCCTTGACCTCCCCCCCCCGATTCCCCGATTCAATTGGCACCAATGGAAAAATTGTGTGGGATCTGGTCTATCCCCGTTCAACGGCTATCATTTATAGGTCGATAACTATTACACCAGTATCGACCTATTTAAAAATGTATATTGTTTTGAGACCCTTGCGTGTGGCACAGTGCGGAAGAATCGCAGAGGTTTTCCCCAAATACGGATAGCAGGCAAAAGTAGGAGGCTCCTCTTCAGCTCTACGTCAGGAAGAAGTGCTAGCCCTTCGATTCACCGATAAGGACGTATACATTATTATTATTTATATAGCGCCAACAGTTTCCGCAGCGGTTTACAATAACCAAGGGGAACGAAATACAAATAAATGGAAACTAGGTGTAGAGGTCCCTACTCATAGGAGCTTACAGTCTAGAGGGATTGGGGTTGAGGAAGGCGAGGAATTTCACTGGATAGCAGGATCATGCGTGCCAGTGGTTTGGGAATTGTGGGGCCATAAAAGCGGCTTCAACCAAGTGTGCGTAGGTGAGCAGAGGGATGAGTTGCATCAGTGATGTGGTATACTAATCTGAAGAGATGGGTTTTGAGGGATTTCTTCAAGGCCTGAAGGTCAGGGGAGCGTTTGATAGGGCGAGGTAAGTCATTCCACAGGACTGGTGCTGCCCTTGAGGTCTTGTAGGCGAGAGTTGGCCGTGCGTGTGTAGACCGGTGGAGATCACCTGCTGAACGGAGTTGTCTAGATGGGACGTGCTTGCGGAGTAAAGAAGACATGTAGGGAGGGGTTGAGTTATTGAGTGATTTGAACGTGAGCATCAGTATTTTAAACTGTATTCTAAAATGTACAGGATGCCAGTGGAGGGACTGGCAGAGTGGGGAAGTATGCGAGGTGCGTTTAGTGAGGAAAAATAAGCCTGGCCCCTGCATTCATTACAGATTGCATAGGGGCAATACGGGAGTTGCGGCCAATAAGGAGCGCGTTGCAGTAGTCAAGTCGTGAAATGACAAGAGCATGAACCAGCACTTTTGCGGTATCTTGTGTCAGAAAGGGGCGGACACGGCAATGTTTTTGAGTTGAAAAATAACAGGATTTGGTCACTGTCTGGATGTGGGAAGAGAATGTTAGGTCAGAGTCAAGAGACACCAAGGCAGCGAGCTTGGGGTGTTGGGCTAATGGGTGTTCCATTTACTCTTAGAGAGATAGGTGGTATTGGGTTCTTCTTGGAGGGAGGAATGACGAGAATTTCAGTTTTGGCAAGATTGAGTTTAAGGAAGTAGGAAGCCATCCAATTTGAGACAGCGGAGATACAGTCAGTGACTCGATCCAGGAGACCTGGAGAGAGAGCAGGGGAGGAGAGGTATATTTGGGGTGTCACCAGCGTAAAGTTGGTACTGGAATCCAAAGGAGCTGATCAGTTTTCCTAGAGAGGCAGTGTAGACTGAAAAAAGTAGAGGGCCCAGTACTGAACCTTGGGGCACCCCAACAGGCTGCAGGGAGGAGGTACTTCCAGCAAATGAGACATTAAACGATTGTTGGGACAGGTAGGATACGAACCATGAGAGAACAGAACCTTTAAGGCCTATATCACATACAGGGTTATTCAGAGTGCGGTGAAATGCAGGAGAATGACTGGAGAATGGAAAATTCTAGGCCAAAATAGCCAAACCAGAAAAATTCTCCCATTCATCTCACTTTCCAAATTGGCTATTTTGACCTAGAATTTTCCATTCTCCAGTCATTCTCCGGATTTTCACCTCTCTGAATAACCCTGTAAGAGTTTGAAGGAGGATTGAGTGGTCAACTGTATCAAAGGCGGCAGAGAGGTCAAGAACGATCAGCAGTGAGTAGCACCGAGCAGTTGCAAGGTCATTGGCCAATTTTGCAAG
Organism: Leptobrachium leishanense; assembly: GCA_009667805.1. Taxonomy (NCBI): domain Eukaryota; kingdom Metazoa; phylum Chordata; class Amphibia; order Anura; family Megophryidae; genus Leptobrachium; species Leptobrachium leishanense. The sequence goes on along the minus strand of CM019069.1, from coordinate 102,844,596 downwards.
AGCGGTTTTTGTTGGGTGCAGTGAGGAAAGCCAGATTGCAGAGGGTCAAGGAGAGTGTGGGTGTTGAGGTAGTCAGACGGGCATATATGCCATCTACAGTGCACGACGAAAGTACAGTGTCTGTGAGAGGGAGAACTGAGCCGCTGGAAAAGCCAAAGTGCATTGTAGATTACAGTAAATTCAGAGGGGAGTAGACTTGGCTGATCAATGTATACAGCATGATCTGGTGAACCGTAAGACTAGGGCATGGTACAAGAAGATTGCCATCTATTTGAGCGAGATTGCAATTTTCAACTCGTACGTGCTCTAAAAGCAGGAAGCTGTACAAAATCCATATCCCTTCCTAGAATTCATGCTAGAGATCATATCCAAACTTATCCTTACCCTGGCCCCCAATACTTCTGCTTTGGAATCAGGAGATCTCCAAAGACTAAGTGGCAGACACTTTCCTTACCGAATCCCTCCCACCCGCTGTAAAAAGTCCCCCCAGAAAAAGTGTTGTGTCTTCCGCAAGAAAGGAATCCGAAAGGATTCTAGTTATTATTGCCCTACCTGCCCATCTCTACCTGGCCTCTGCATAACCGAGTGCTTCAAAATTTATCACACGAGCTAAATTACTAAATCCCCTTTTCTGGTTTGTCCTGACTACCCTTTGCTGCCTGTACCGACTCATTGGCTTGTTACACCGACTATTTTTCTGGTTTGGCTATTTTGACCTAGAATTTTCACTTCTCCAGTTATTCTCCTGGTTTTCACTTCTCTCTGAATAACCCTGTAAGTTAGTCTCAATTCTGGCCAAAGTGGCTACTATAAAAAACTTGACATACCCCATTTTCAATACTCTGGGTTGTCTACTTCTCAAAATTATATGCCATGATGGGGTACTTTTCATACCTGGGCTGCCATACCCTCTCAAATTCAACCTAGGCCCAGCAAATCAATCTGGCAAATTTCAAGTTGTAAAACCTGAAATGGGCAAACTCTCTATTTGACCCTGTAACTTTCCAAAACATCATAAAATCTCTACATGGGGGGTACCGTTGAATTCGTAAGACATTGCTGACTAGACATATGAGTGTTTTAGGCCAGTAAAATGTCGAGAGCATGATATCAGTAAAATGGCAGTTTTTGTGTGAAAAATGCAAAACACAAACATGAAGACCAAGTTTACAACTAAGTAGCTACTATAAAAAAAACTAAACATACCCCATTTTGAATAGCCTGGGTTGTCTACTTTTCAAAATGCTATGACATGATGGGGTACTTTTCATACCTGGGCTGCCATAACTTCTCAAAGTCAACATAGGGCCAGCAAATCAATCTGTAAAACCTGAAATGGGCAAACTCTATATTTGACCCTGTAACTTTCCAAAACATCATAAAACCTCTACATTGGGGGTACCGTTGAACTCGTGAGACATTGCTGAACACCAATATATGTATTTTATTTCAGTAAATGCTAAGCGTACGATGTTATTCACACTGAAAATACAATGCAGAACTTTGAAAATAGCAAAATTTCCTATTTTCTCAGTTTTTAATTTTTTTCATACTAACATATATTTTAGGGATGCACCGATACCACCTTTTGTAAGACAGAGTACCGATACTTTTGTTCAAATACTCACCGATACCGAGTACCGATACTTTTATCTTATGTCATGTGACTGCTTTCCAATAAGAACAGACCTCATATAAAGCCCCCAGGTCTCATGGATAATGCCCCCCCAGCTCATGGATACTGCCCCCCCCAGCTCATGGATATACTGCCCCAGCAGCTCATGGATAATGCCCCCAGCTCATGGATATTGCCCCCACCTTGTGGATATTGCCCCAGCTCGTGGATATTGCCCCAGCACATGGATACTGCCCCAGCAGCTCGTGGATAATGCCCCCCAGCTCGTGGATATGCCCCCCAGCTCGTGGATATGCCCCCCAGCTCGTGGATATGCCCCCCAGCTCGTGGATATGCCCCCCAGCTCATGGATAATGCCCCCCCAGCTCACTCTCCGCTCATACTTACCTTCCTTTAGCGACGCGTGCTCCTTGGAAGGTCCCCAGCCGCGACCACGTGGGACCATGTGATCGCGGCTGGGGTCCTTCCAACGAGCGCACGTGGGGAAACTTTCCCGGCGTCGCTAAAGGAAGGTAAGTATGAGCGGAGAGCAGCTGCAGGGCCTGTCCGAATGCAGATAGAGCATTCGGACAGGCCCATCTGCATTCGGACAGGCCCTGCAGCTGCTCACTTTGTTTATACTTACCTTCCTGAGCGACGCCGGGATAGTTTCCGCGCGTGCGCTCGTTGGAAGGACCCCAGCCGCGATCACATGGTCCCACGTGGTCGCGGCTGGAGGCCTTCCAAGGAGCGCGCAAAGACTTTCCCGGCGTCGCTAAAGGAAGGTAAGTGTAAGCAAAGTTAGGAGAGCAGCTGCAGGGCCTGTCCGAATGCCGATAGAGCATTCGGACAGCCGCCCCAGCCCCTAGGATGCCGGCAAGCCGGCTCAATGCCGGCTTCCGGTATCGGAAAAAAATATCGGGGGTACTACACGAGTACCAAGTACTCCTGCAGTACCCAGTATCGGCACCGATATCGATACTAGTATCGGTATCGGTGCAACCCTAATATATTTTATATATAAATCTTTGATGGAACATGAAAGCCCTATTTCTCCTGAACAAAATGATATATAATCAACATAGAAACATAGAAAATGTCGGCAGATAAGAACCTTTCTGCCCATCTAGTCTGCCCAATTACATGGATACTTTACCTGGATTTATCTTTTGTTTAGGATAGCCTTGTGCCTATCCCATGCCTGCTTAAATTCAATTACTGTTTTGGCCTCTATCACTTCAACTGGAAGGCTGTTCCATGTATCCACCACCCTCTCAGTAAAATAATGCTTCCTGATGTTACTTTTAAACCTTTGCCCCTCTAATCTAAGACTATGTCCTCTTGTTTTACTACTTTGTTTCCTTTTAAATATACTCCCTTCCTCTACCTTGTGGATTCCCTTTACGTATTTAACCCTTTCGCTGCTGAGGCTTTTCCCGCCTCTGTGCTGAGCTCATTTTTACCGATTCTGCTCATCATGTTTAAACGTGTTTTGAAGGCTTATTTTAGTATATGACCCAGACATATTATATATCGTTCTTTCCGTCAGACTCGGCAGATTCATAATATGTCATTATTATATGTATACGTTATGTCATGTCTGTATATTATAACAAGAAATGCAATAAAATATGAATTTTCAATAATTTACAACGTGTAAAGTGTTTTTTTTTCACATTTTAACATGCGAGCAATTGCGGTTATATTTTGTATGGGGTGCGCTTGTTAAAAAAATTAGAGATGGGGTCTCGTTACATTTTTTTGGGGAAAATTACGCGATTTTTAACAAACGCACCGCATACAAAAATAGTTAGTGCAGCATCATTGTTCACATTATAATTGAAATGGGAACAATATTGCTGCATTAACGAACCAAAAAAAAGAAAAAAAAATTGTTTATTTTTTAAAAAAATATTTTTTTATTTTAATTTTAATTTGTTTAAAAAAACACTTTTTTCATACTCATGTTTGGTATTGTTGGAACGGCCATGCTCTGGCCGATCCAACAATATCAAACATTAACCCCTAACTGCCACAGATCGAGAGATAGGGGGTTCATTGGAACCCCCTATCTCCACCATTGGTGGCAGTTAGGGGTTAACTCCAAGACTGGTGTCATCGTGCTATGCACGATGACGCCAGTCCTCAGGGGGCATTCCTGGAAGCTTGGCCGACATCCAAGATGTCGGCCAGCTCCAGGAAAGGATCACGAACCGGCGCTTTTCGGCGCCGATTCGTGATCCAGCCCCCATGGGGTTAATTCCAGATACCGTTAGGAAGGGCAGGCTGTGCCCTTCCAAACGGTGCCTGGATTAACCCCCGCAACGCCGGCGATCGGGAGGGAGAGAGGTCCGAAGGACCTCCCCCCCTCCCTTTCAGACGCCTCCTCCGCACATGCGGGGGGGCGCCTGAATTAGGTGTCATCGCGCCGCCGCAATGACACCTAATTAGGCTGGCGGCGGTTCCGGGTGCTGGGCTGACATCGAGGATGTCAGCCCGCACAGGGGGGTCCAGCGATCGGCCGAACGCTGGCCCCAAAGAGAGGACGCTCTCAGCGCGTTCACCGCAAGGAACGTTACCTGCGGGTGGACGCGCTGAGTGCGTCCTCCGCAGCGAAGGGGTTAAATGTTTCTATCATATCTCCTCTGTTTCGTCTTTTTTCCAAGCTATACATGTTAAGATCCTTAAGCCTTTCCTGGTAACTTTTCTCCTTCAAGCCGTACACCATTTTAGTAGCCCTTCTCTGAACTCTAAGATGTCTATATCCTTCTGGAGATACGGTCTCCAGTACTGCAAGTGAGGTCTCACCAGTGCTCTGTACAGTGGCATGAGCACTTCCCTTTTCCTACTGCTAATACCTCTCCCTACACAACCAAGCATTCTGCTAGCATTTCCTGCTGCTCTATTACATTGACTACTTACCCTTAGATCCTCTGAAATAATAACCCCTAAATCCCTTTCCTCAGATGTTGAGGTTAGGACTGTATCAAATATTCTATATTCAGCCCTTGGGTTTTTACACCCCAGGTGCATTATCTTGCACTTATCCACAATAAAACTCAATTGCCACAGCTCCGACCATTTTTTAGTTTACCTAAATAAGGGTGGGTACACTTAATATGTAAGAGGTAAATTATGGTTGAACAGCTGAAATTCTACTTTTAGAAGTGTTCACAAGTGTTCAAAACTTGTAAAATTGCTCCCATCCTTAAGGGGTTAACTATTGTATCTGTTTGTTTACCACAGTGTCTCGACAAAATGTATACTTTCAAACAAGCTAAAGTGAACCTGGGCATGGTACATTTGCTTCCTATTTGCTACTGTCATTAACTGGAGTCTTCAATGTTTTGGCTTGCTCTTCACTCTAAAGACACTGGGCTTTATTACATTCTTCACGCAAAAATGCACGGTAAACGGGTGAATTTTTGCGCGAAGCGTTAAATGTTACCAGCGTTAATTTACGCGCGTAATTACAATCCTCGCGCATTATTTCATCAGTCAAAAAATAACGCGCGTAAAAACATGCGCACATTAACGTTGCACGCAGAAATCGGTGTGCGGACAGTTTTTTCACACGATTCAGCCAATCAGAATTAAGAACCTTAATTGTCTCACGTTAAGTTTTTGCGCCTGTCAAAGTCCATCTGCGCATCAATGCTGCATAAAAAAACAAAACACGCACAACTTCTTAAATTTATTGTTTGGGTATGCGTAGAATGTGTAACTATACTGTGCTGTATTTTTTTTATTTTTTTTTGGGCTGGTGTATTTGGTTTCGGCCAGGACGTTCAGATTTGCCGTTAACACCAGCTTTTCAAAGACATTAAAATTATTCTCGCAAACGCTGTGCATTAAATTTTGCACATACGATTGTAATACCATCCGCGTACCAGCCCACGAACGCATTTGCGCTCACAATGTTAAGTATAGGACGCGCAACGTACATTATGCTCGCGCAGGTTCACCAGCGGTAGACGTTAACGTGCATTTTTTGCGTGGACATTGTAATACGCCGTTCAGCGCAAAGGGTTTTGCCGCTCCCGTTAATGCGTTTTTGCGCACACGTTAACGTTTGCGCAAAGAATGTAATAGAGCCCACTGTGTGTTAAGTTATCCAGGGAAACATTTTATTTGCAATCTACAATGAAGTATGTAATGGATAAATGTAAAACTCATTCACACACACAATATACATACCCTGTCAAAATTTGGTGGGTACTGGGCAGCAAACTCCAGCTGCCGAATCACCACTTCATTGGGGGCCACATTTCTTCTCTTCATGTTTCGAATGATTTCTATGAGGTAGACATAATCTAAGCGCTTTGTTGCCACCTTAATCAAGGTGCTGTATATATAGTTATTGGGCTTAACACCAGCATTCTGAAAGAAATAATATGGAAATTGCAGGTAATGTCTAGCATATGGGGAGAGTTAACAAGTTTTCCAGATTTGTTATCAAAATTTCAAAGTGAGAAAGCAGCTGTTAAACTCTTAACCACATAGTAATTTAATACTGCCCCTTGTGTTACCATCGCTAAGGTGGAAAACCTGCACCTACAGGTTTCCCCTTAGGCCAGGGTCAGACAAGCACACTATGTGTGCCTCTACTGACGTGCCTCCCGGGGTCCGTCGCAGCTTTGTGACGCTTCAACGGGGCCGGCCACATGCTGTGGCACACACACGAATTGTGCGTACTACAGTGGGCGTGCTGCGGACGTTCTGAAAGCCTCCCCGTTGAAGCGCTACGACGCACGTTCAATGGGGCTGCAAAGCGCGATCCGCCATAGGAGGATCGAGCCTTGCAGCGCTGAGCGCACTGACTGCACTCAGGGAGGTGGCCAGATGAACGGCAGAGTGGAAGAAACATCCACTCGCACGGATGTTCCGTCCGCTCTGCAAAATGCCAGTCTGACCCTGGCCTTGGCGTCCCGGTATTAGCACCCTATTGCGGGACAGGCGCTGATTCAGCAGCCTACCCTGTAATGCAGCGCTAGTGCGCCACCACAAGTATCCCCTCCTGGAGTTCATAGGACTCAATGGCGGATTGTGCTGCAGGTCCCGAGGGCGACACTCTGCTCCTGTTCTCACTGTGGGATTAAAAGACCAGTGATATATATATATATATTTTCTTTTGGGAATGTTAAGCTAGTGCTGTCGGATTCTGCAGACTCGGTTAACCACAGCTAGAAGCTGATGCTAACTTTTAACGGCAGCAGGGCGTAATTAGCTTTAGGACTTTGTAATCCTAACGCTAATTACTCTTTGCACTACCTATATAATATGGGGAGGGCAAACTACAGTAAGCGCATTGGGATCAAACACGCTTCCGCGAACTAACAGTGCCACTTAAGGCTAGGGTCAAACGAAAGCATTTTTACACGCGAACGTAAAAAAGTGCGTCCGAACGCATTGACGTATTTTTTCACGGAATACGCGAAAACGGTAATACGATGCGCATTTTTGTGCGTGATTTTTTACGGATCCAAACCAGGAAACTTTGGGTGTCTGGACTTTATGTTGGCCGGACACGAGCAGGGTCTGACGTCTCCAAATCACACACACACACCGCTAGCGGACGCAGCGCACTCTGTACGTCAGAACTAGCGGTTCTGCGTTCTCGAAAAAATGCGTTCATTTTCCACTTGCGTTGCGCAGCCGGACTTTCATGCGACCGTACTTCGTATATTGGCCGTCATTGCCCATCATTTGCTGCTAGTGCGGCCGTAATTAAGTGCGCCAGAACGCACGTTAAAAGTGCGCTGGTCTGACCCCAGCCTAACACTAACGCTATCTGAGTGCCAAGAACGTAATATTGCCCAAGGTATTTAGGGAATTTATCCCTATCCCTTTAGATGGCAGCAAGGAGATATGGGGACTTTGATTTTAGACACCTTGAGGAATCAATTAGCTGTTCCTTCACATAAGATATCGGCTCTCTTAAAATGGACAGTTTTGCCCAAAACCCATGCTATTTCAACAGTGGAATTTTGCCTTTGATGGTCACTGGCCATATGAGTTTGAACCCCTGCAGTGGACTTTAAAGTTGTGCTCAAATTTGGTTAAAAGGAACACTTTCTGTAGTGTCCCTTTTTTTTATGCCCTTAAATAATTTGGGCAGAGGCTACCGATGGCCTTTGCCTGATATTTTTCTTGGTGCAGTTACCTTTTGTTCCTCGCCGCATGCTGCTTCTGCTCAGGAACTCTTGAACCCAGCCGTCCCTTAGGCTTTACTATGCCGTTTGCGTTACTTGTGTAGCGTAGGAACTACAAATTGCACACCACAACGAGACTTGCGAACCTTAAGGTTTTTATAACAATGGTGCGCAACTCCGATCCATCACGGCCTCTCTGAGACCTATTGCTGACATGATTGGTCTCAGAAATAATGATGTTGGCATGCTCCCTTCATTAGTAACCACCGCTAGGAAATTCCCCAGCTACTGGTGAAGCTGGACTGGGTGGAGGAAACGCCTCCACTTCACCCAGCTTTTTACTAAACTGGGGTGCCTGAGAAGGGGCAGCACTCCTCACATCCTGACCATTTTAAATGGATGAGTAGAGTGTTCCTTTAGTCAGCCAGCAGTCTATTTCTTTTACCTCACATCATGACTTTTCATGCATTTGTCACCTTTTTTTAGTAGGGTTTGAAACCACACACTGCTATAGAGCAAAAGTTGGTAGGAAAACCTCCAAAAAGGTGTTTACTACTTAACCCATGTCCAAGTTACTGGGGAGAAAGGATTATAAAATAAAAGGCTTGGAGAGCGCTATAACTATATTGTGTCTAGTAGTAACATGGGATATGTGCTGGTACCACCTTTTGGGGTGTATTCTCTAGTCTAACATCCAGCCTATATGGCAGAAAAGAATTGAACACATGGTGCCTTTGTGAACAAGTTACTCAAATGGATGTGTCACTTTCCCAAACCATGCGCGTCTCAGAGCAGGGTACATTATGCATATAGAACAGTGTTCCCAGTTGAAACAAAAATTATACAGGCCAATTTTGGATATTTCAGGTTGAATAGTGTGGCGTCAGCAGTATCTTCTCACCATAAAGTAGCTGTGCGTGGCATTCTCTTTTTTTGAAATTCAAAGTTTTTTTATTTCCAAAATAGCAATCAAAGATAACAGTATAGTCATACAAATACAAAGAATACAGTCCATGTAGTTACAGAAATGACAAAGGCCAGATACAAAGAAGAGTCTCTCCCGAGGGAGAGTATACAGTGGGTAGGGGAAGACAAGAAAGGGGTAGGTTCAGGGTTGGAACCCAGTATTATGCAGATTCGGGGCAGAGATGGGAAAAATAAACCATCGCCAGTGCCATACGCCGACAGGAGATCATTCTACCAGGGAAAGCAAAAAAAAACAGCGGAGAGTAAAGAGAGGGTCGAGAAAAAAGCCCTCTGAGGCGTTCCAGGTTCCATCACCAGGAAAGGGGGTCCTCCTCCCGTATCAACAGGTAGGTGGGACTCCGTGGAAGGGGGGGGGGAAATAAGCAATAGGGTTATCAACAAAGGGAAGAAAAGCAGGGGAAGAGGGGAGAGAGAGGAGGGGAGAAGGAGAAAAAGAAGAGGGAAGGGGTGTGTGTGCGGGAAAGAACAACATCCTATCTCAACCCGACCACGACCAACAGTGGTGGTGCCCCCAGCGAGGCCTGCAGTTTCAGAGGAAGCAACCACAGCCACCGGTCAGCATTCTCCTCTTACAAAATCTCAGTGTGCATAGTAGTGGCTGGGTTTTCATAATAAATTCCACCCCCTAGATCAGTGTTTCCCAAACCTCTCCTCGGGACCCTTTATCAGGCCAGATTTTGCAGCGCACCTTGGGGAAATGCAGACTGAATCCTGCAATCACTGAGCAGCAAATCATATCACCTCTGCTTTGCTTCAGATATCTGGAAAAAGTGGCGAGGCAGAGGGTCCCGAGGACAGGTTTTGAAAACACTGCCCTAGATGATAATTCTAATACAATATGACACTGAAACTCAATCTGTAGGAATCCAAATGATACAGTTCTAATAATGGTTACCAATAGTGTTAGAAATCATGCCTTTGGGGGGGCGGAGCTGACTGCCGATATGGATGGTCGCATCTTGCTGAGCTCCACAAGGATTGTTCTATTTTTTTGCTGACCCTTGCGACCTACCTTCGGCTGCAGTACCTGGTGAGGTGGGGAATGCACTGAGGTACCTGTGGACCCGTGCCTGATCTCTCCCGTGCCCTCTCGGAGCAGTTTGGGACGATTTATTGCCTCCGGTGTGTTTTTGCGGCCTACCCCGGGTGGCCATTTTTGAAGCCTTTTCCTGCTGGGATTAGTATTCCCCTTCCCTTGGGGCAGTGGAGCTGCGATGGAGTGCCTGGATAGATGTCTGGCGTGGCTGATGGAGGAAGGAGAGCGTCCGCTTTCACGAGGGGACATCCGGCACCTCATTGCTGAGATGCGGCTCTCCCGGGATGTGGCTGCTCCCTCCGGGAGTGAGAATGCGGGCCCCCTCCATGAGTGCGGTACACTTGCCTGCTCGGCCGAGCAGTGCGAAGAGGTAATGCGGCCGGAGAATGGAGAACGAAGAACAAGCTGCGACGCCCCGGCAGTGGTGCTACGGGCGCTTATCCTGCCCCTGGAGGGGATCTCCTGTTTGCCTACTGCCTGCCGACCCTCAGCTGAAGCTGCCCGGGTGAATCGCAGACGTCTGGAGGGTGCTGCGGATGTCGAGGCATCAGAGGATTCTCCCTGCTCGATGCCGGCCTGGCCGCTGTTCGGGAAGCGGTGGGGTTTGGAGCTGGCATATGGTCCTGGGACCGGAGCTGCAGGGGTTACCTGGAACCGGAGCCATTGGAGGTTTTTTCTTTCCCCAGGCTTCTTCGAGGAGACCGAGGGTCCTGCTCTCGGCCTCACCTCGTCACCTTTCCTGGTTCTGACCCTGCTCTTGGCTGCTGGACATAGGGGGCACATGTGTCCTAATTTTTCCCTGGACACTGGCTGAACCGGATGGTGCCGCTTTCGGATCCCTGGCTGATGACACCTTCCCTGCAAGGCCTTTTCCCCAATCCCCCCAGATGTGTTTCACCACCTGCTGACAACCCACACTCACCATTAGCTGAGTGTTTACCCCCCAACCTGATGACATGCCCTGCTTACACCCCCCTCCCTTAGCACTTGAGACTCTTCCTGAGGACATTTTTGTTTTAGGATTTTCTGCTGAGGTCTTTGATTTTACCACCCCCCCTTAATTGTCTGTGTTTGTCCGAGTGAACATGCAGACCTATTTGCTGACATTTGGGACTTGCTGATTGTCTGCTGGAGCATCGGGACTACCCCCCCTTATTTTTTTTTTATTCTTCCCCTCCCTTTTACTTTTTCCTGATGCCCCACTGTTGGACTACAGTGCTTTTTTGTTTTTCTGACTTTACCCACCTGAGTTGTCCTGTTTCGCTCACTCATTATTTGTATTTATGTTTGATTTACTGCTGACCTATTTCAAAATAAAATTTTGAATTCAAAAAAAAAAAAAAAAAAAAAAAAGTAATCATGCCTTTGCTGATATAACAGAGGTAAAATATCACCGTCTAGTAGTGAGCGTAAAGAGCATGTTGTGTCTGGATATTTAACATGCTCAGACAATAGAAGAAAAATCCAACTTACCACCATGTCTTCAAGGAGCTGCAGTCCTTCTTCTTTCTTATGACAAGCTGCAGCCAGGTGACAAAATGTCTTGATATCCGGTGCAATTCCCCTTTTTGCCAAAACAGGTAATAGTTCCTATCAAAAAGAAAAATAGACGTGCAAGTGTTACTTTTTATGACCACCAATTAATGTAATGAAAGGGATTCTTCATTACTAAGCAGGACTTAAAGAAAAACTGATCATAATTATATTTTGTTGGATGTGCCACCACTTTGATTGCCAAGCTAGGAAATGACATGCAATCAGAGAGGCCTCATGCAGGTCAGGCCCCCCCAACTGTGCAAAGTCCCTGTATCAGACAGGAATTCAGTTTTAGACCAGTGCCTGTCAGTGTCATTACTAAACTTCTCCGTAAGCAAAAAATGAAATACCAGTCTGGACCTGATCAAATACCAGCAATGCTGCTGAAAATCAGTGCGCCAGCAATTGCAAATCCTGTCGCAACCCTAATAAATGAGTCACTGGCGACTGGATACATACCCAAGCTCTGGAAGACTACAAGAGTGGTACCTATCCATAAAAGTGGTGACAGTACTTTGGTATCCGACTACCATCCGATATCGTTGCTCCCTGTAATGTCAAAAGTCTTGGAAAAATGTGTCTACACACAATTACGTGATTATTATCAATATTGGAACTACTTAACCCCGGATCAATCAGGCTTTCGTCCAAATCACTCAACTACAACCGCCCTTTTAAAAGTCTGCAATGATATCCAGGCTGGGATGGAACAAGGAAACCTAACTGGAGCCATCTTCCTTGATTTTGCCAAGGCCTTTGACACGGTAGACCATGGCATCTTGTTAGAAAAACTTAAAAACTCTGGCATTGGTGATCGCACGCTAACCTGGTTTCAATCATATGTATCTGACCGATCACAATATGTGTCAATTTCTGGCAGCTCCTCCCTCCCACTCACTTGCGGTGTACCCAAAGGCTCAATACTAGGCCCCCTGCTATTCACAATATTCATAAATGATCTGCCCAACGTCTGCAAAGCCTCAACTGTACATATGTACGCAGACGACACTGTGATCTATACCAGCAAACCAAATCTCCCGCAGCTGGAGGCCGTGCTGCAAGAACAATTCACAGAGGTAGAAAAGTGGATCAAAAACAACAAACTTTTTTTAAATACTGACAAAACTGTAACGATGCTCTTTGGAACAGCACCTAAACTACACAAATTGCAAAATCCCCATCTATGTGTTGGGAAAAAAAAAAAATGGCACACTGACCACAGTCACTTCTCTCAAATATCTAGGTATGTGGTTGGACCCTAATCTATCCTTTGGCCCCCACATCGAAAAACTCTCATCTAAACTTTACCCCAAACTAGGTGCCCTGTACAGAAACAAATCCTGCCTGAGTCCCGCGGTAAGAAAGCAGATTGTACAGCAAATGCTTATGCCGGCTATTGATTACGGAGATGTAGTGTATGCAGCCGCCCCGCAAACACACCTTCATAAACTTACTACATTGTATAACTCATTCTGCCGCTTTGCGCTACAATGTAACTACATGACCCACCATTGTGACATATTAAAAGAGCTAAACTGGCCATCGCTGGAATCCAGAAGCACCCTTCACCTTTCCAGCCTGGTGTTTAAGAGCATCTCTGGGAAGCTGCCACCCTACCTGAATAGACTGCTTCCCCCAGCAGCTCCCTCATCCTATAACCTCCGATCCAGGACCAGCACCTTACTTGCTATACCACAATACAAAAAGACAGTGGCTCGGTCCTCATTTTCCTACAGAGCACCACAATTATGGAATAACCTCCCAGACACCATCAAATCTTCCCCCAGTCTTAAGTCACTCAAAAGCTCCTTACTAACATACCTCAATACAGAATGCACCTGTAAACATGTAACCTAGTGACTATATTTCCTACATATTTTTCTGTTAATCTGTATATTTGTGTTGTTTTTTTTTAATATCTTGCATTGTATTACTTTGAAGTGTTACAGTTACAGAAATACAATGTTCTTGAACCCAGGACATACTTGAAAACGAGAGAAATCTCAATGTATCCTTCCTGGTAAAATCCTTTATAAATAAATAAATAAATTATTACTGACTTGAAAGGATTATGTGTATTACAGAATCTTAGCTGCTTGTTTATTGTACATGTAGGTAAATAACAATTTACTTTATCTAAGAAGGGAATTTTGACAACTATAGAATGCATAGTGGAACAAATGTAGATGGAAACGTTAACCTTAACCCTTTCGCTGCTGAGCCATTTCACACCTCTGTGCTGAGGTCATTTTTACCGGTTTCGCTCATCATGTTTAACCGCGTTTTGAAGCCTTATTTTATTATATAATCCAGACATATTATATATTGTTCTTTCCGGCAGACTCGGCAGATTCATAATATGTCATTATTATATGTATACGTTATGTCCTGTCTGTATATTATAACAAAAAATGCAATAAAATTAGAATTTTCAATAATTTACAATGTGTAAAGTGTTTTTTTCACATTTTAATATGCGATCGTTTGCTGTTATTTTCTATGGGGTGCGTTGTTAAAAAAATTAGAAATGGGGTCTCGTTACATGTTTTTTGTGGAAAATTTAGCTATTTTTAACAAACGCACCGCATACAAAAATCGTTAATGCAGCATCATTGTTCACATTATAATTGAAATGGGAACAATATTACTGCATTAACAAAACCAAAAAAAAAAACTTGTTCATTTTTTTTTTAAATATATATATATTTTTTTAAACTTTTTACATGGTCATCGTTGGTATCGTTGGAAAGGCCATGCTCTGGCCGATCCAACGATATCAAACATTAACCCCTAGCTGCCACGGATCGGGAGATAGGGGTTCATTGGAACCCCCTATCTCCACCATTGCTGGGAGCTAGGCGTTAACTCCAGGACTGGCGTCATCGTGCTATGCACGATGACGCCAGTCCTCAGGGGGAGTTCCTGGAGGCTTGGCCGACATCCAAGATGTCGGCCAGCTCCAGGAGAGGATCACGATTTGGCGCTTTTCAGCGCCGAATCGTGATCCGGCTCCCCAGGGGTCCGAAGGACCTCCCCCCCTCCCTTTCAGGCGCCTCCTCCGCACACGCGGGGGGGCGCCTGAATTAGATGTCATCGCGCCGCTGCGATGACATCTAATTGGTCCGCCGGGGTCCGGAGTGCTGGGCTGACATCCAGGAGGGGGGGGGGGGCGCAGCAATCCGCCGGAATCCGGCGGATTGCTGCCTTCTGTGCATGGACGCGCTCAGCGCTGAGCGCGTCCAGAGCAGCCAAGTGGTTAAGGTAACAAGGAAAAACTAAATATATTTAGCATCGTCATTTTCATTGTTAGTTCCTCTTTTTTTCTTGGTTAACCATTAGAAAGAAAAAAAGGAGGGCAGACCTTCATCCCCTTAGTGATCGCGCGGTTTTACACAAATCCGTCCTTTAGTGACCGCTGCTGTTTTTACGTTTCTGCGCTGTTAGTGTTTAGGTCAAATTTTCCTCTTACTCGTTTATTCAACCCACACATATTATACACCGTTTTTCCCGCCATTAAATGGACTTTCTAAAAATAACATTATTTCTATCATATCGAATAATTTACTATAAAAAAATAAAAAATTAAATATGATGAAAAAATGGTAAAAACACACTTTTTCGTAATTTACTCCCCAAAATCTTGTATTTTTACACCAAGCCTGGTCATGTTTGATATCATTGGAAAGGCCATGACCCTCTAGCTTCCACTGATCGGGAAATAGGGGGATCCAAAGGATCCCCCTATCTCCACATGGCAGCTAGGGGGTTAATATGGTGAGGATGGTGAGGATGACATATGGTGAGGATGTCAGTGGGTGGGGGTGACCTGAAGGCTTGGCTGACATCCAAGATGTCAGCCCCCTCCAGGTGTGAATCGCGATTTGGCGCAAACTTGCGCCGAATCGCGTTCTGGCAGGAAAACAGTTAATGCTGTACACCGTGGAAAAGGGGAGACTCTCCCCTTTCCAGTGGTGCAACTTGCATCGCTGTATCTTAAACGGTTGGTGAGAGAGGGCTCCAAAGAGCCCCTCTCTCCTCCCTTGATTTCTGACCACCGGCGCCGGCCGATGACGTCATCACGCAGCGTGATGACGTCATCGGATCGGCCGGCCCCCAGGAAACGCCAAGGTAAGCTTCAAGCTTGCCATAGACGTCGTGGGAACCAGTGAGGAAGGGGAGTATCGGTGGGAGGGAGGTTAGAAGCCCGCTGACGTACTAGGTACGTCCACGGGTCTAAGGGAGACCCGTGGGCAGGTCATACATCGTACGTCAGCAGTCGGGGAGGGGTTAAATCTATTTTAAATGGTCATATAGGTACCTCCAACTGGGCTAATTAAGCTTGCCTAATGGGAGGGCTTTCCTCTGCTTGAAAATCTGGGAAGCTACCACCCTACCTGAATAGACTGCTTCCCCTAGCAGTTCCCTCATCCTATAACCTCCAATACAGGACCTGCACCGTACTTGCAGTACCACAATACAAAAAGAAAGTGGCTCGATCCTCATTTTCCTACAGAGCACCACAAATATGGAATAACCTGTAAACAAAAATGGGAATATTTTTAACATTGAAGCCTATGGGATTCGTCTGAATAAACCTGTCGAATGAAACCAATGAATGAGAATAAAAAGGGCTGTTACAGAAAAAATAAATAAAGCGAAAAGAAATCCTGAAAAATGCTTAAAATATCCTAAAAAATCTATAGAGACGCTTTACTGCAGAATATTATAATCAATGGTTTATTAGATATTGAATTAAAACGGGAATATTTTTAACATTGAAGCCTATGGGATTCGCCTGAATAAACCTGCCGAATTAAACCACCGAATGACAGGGCATTTAGGGAACCTTTCACTGCTGTTTTTTGTTCTCTGAATAGCCGAAGCATTGCTTCTCTATGGGGATTCACTGCCCTCGAACAGGCACCATATGTGCAGGCAATTCGCCAAGATTTGGCGAATTGCCTGCTCTCTGGATAGCCGAATGGCCAAGAAAGGTTTTTCAGAAAAGATTTTCAGCGTTCGGTTCCCTTTCGGATCGCTTTGAATAACCCTGACAGTGTGAAAGGGGCAGTCAATTCTGGAAAAATACACATTGCCAGACCTGCACCTCCATGGAGGTCTCAGACAGGCTAAAGTTTGTCCCTCAGCCTCCTCCCCAGCAGCCTCCAAGCACGCACTGAGTGCTGCACTGGTACAGTATAATGATGGGAGACTGGGGGAGGAGCCAGACACGGAAGTCTTTCTTTCTCTGAAAAGGAGGAAGGGGCGCAGCGGGCAGACACAGACCCAGCACTGATCAATCAGAGAGCGGCAGGGCAGTCAGCAGGACTCCAAGTCCCTGGGACTAGAGATTTGGATCTCTTGCACCCCCCCACCTAAACAACAATGTCCAAGATCTCGCCAGAGCGCAGCTGGAGGTACTCCCAGCGAGCGGCAGCATTACAACCGAACCTTTGCTGTTGCCGGCGGCGTTTACGGGACCACAACCAGCTAGAGGAGCCTAACAAAATGCGCTTAGAACATTCTGCCAGCCACCCCAGTGTCTGTATCTGAGGTTTAGGTGTGTGTGTATAAATATATATTTGAGGTCCTGTGTGTGTTCATGGTGTGTGCAGGCCTGTGCAGTGGGTAAATGGGATGTCTGGCCATACAATTCAATATTAGCATAAACTGGACAGGCTTTCAGCAAAATCCTAAATTATTTATTGGAAAGCGGTCACATGACATTAAAGTATCGATACTCGGTCTTGAAAAGATGGTATTGGTGCAATTCTAACAACCATCCACTCCTTGATTGTATACCAGGAAAATGAGACACAAACTAGCAACATTCACTTTCCAGGGAGGTGCAGTGAGGACAGTTGCTGGTGAGGCACTGGCTAGTATCAGAGCCAGATATACACCGATATTAACCCCTTAAGGACAGGGGCAATTTTACAAGTCCGGCACTCTTCTAAAAGTAGAAGTGTGCTGAGCTCATATTGACCGTTTTTGCTGACCATGTTTAAATGCGGTTTTAAGTCACATTTTATTGTACGACCCAGACAAATTATATATACTTTTTTTCGGCAGATTCATAATATATCATTATTATATGTATACGTCATGCCCTGCCAAATGCTATAACAAAAATTTAAAAAAAATGGATTTTCAATAAATTTTCAGTCATCTACAGTGTGTAAAGTAATTTTTTTTCACGTTTTATCATCCAAGCCTTTGTGGTTATATATTCTATGGGTAGACTTGTTAAAAAAATTAGAACTGGGAACCCGTTACTTTATTTCCCAGAGAAATTACATGATTTTAGCTAAGGCTAATGTTAGACGAACGCGGTTAGAGTGCACTCTGCTTGCGTGCACAACGGACGGACGTACTGACGGAAGATACTGTAGACACCACACGGTCAGTGTTTTTTTTGATGGACGTAGAAAAAAAAAGGGGACCTATGGGAAATGATAAAAATTTGAAAAGGATATGAAAAGCCATTTTATGTGTCATGGTGCTGGACGTCGCAAATGTGATGCGTCTGACATCTCATCACTCACGCAGAACGCTACGCCGACGTGGCGCACTCTGTGGGTCCGTGGTAGCAGTTTTATGCTCTTGCCTAACTTGCGTCTGTTTGCCACGTGCGTTGTGCGTGTGCAGTTCGGTGCGTACGTACTTTGTGTGTGGATCTCTCTTGATCATGATTCTATGCTACGAAGGACGTTAAACTGTGCGGCAACACGGACGTGATAACTGCGTTCGTCTGACATTAGCCTAAACCCGCCCCAAAAAAATTGTTCGTGCAGCATCATTGTTCACATCATAAATGAAATGTGAACAATAGTGCTGCATTAATAATAAAAAAACATATTTTTTTATTAAAAATATTATTTATTTATTTAACTTTATTTTTACTTGTAATATGGTCAAGTTTGGTATCTTTGGAAAGGCCATGCTCTGCAAACATGACCCTCTAGGTTTATTACACATATATATATATATTGTAGAGGTCGGCAGGGCTGGGTCCTGGATGGACAATATGTTTCACCCCATTTGGGTTGTGGTCCCTTTAAGGGCAACCACAAGGTTAATCTTCCTGTCCAGGAAGACGTTTAAGGCTAGGGACAGATGAGCGCATTTTCTGCAGCCACCGTCAAAATGTACGTCGATGCGTGCGCACGCATTTTTTCACGGAATACGCTTAAGTGGTCAGACGATGCGCAATTCTGGACGTATTTCATGACGGTGGGGTAAAAAGAAGTCTAGGGAAATCCGGCTGTTTGAACGTTATGTTGGCCGCACACTAGCAGCGTCTGACATCTCCTAATCACGCACACACGCTGCTATGCGGCCGCAGCGCACTTTGTACGTCAGTAGCAGCGGTTTCACGTTCTGATAAAAATGCGTTCATTTGCTGGTTGCGTGGTGTCGGCGCACTTTCGTACGCACGTACTGCGTATATTGGCCGTCATTGGCCGTTATGTGCTGCTACTGCCGCCGTGATTTAGTGCGCCTGCACGCGCGTTCCGACTGCCCCACTCTGACCCTAGCCTAAAAGCCAGCAACTCCCAGACAGGATTGTGGGAGTTAAGGAAAAATGAAAGTAATCAGTGGAAGCTGGGTGTGTGTTCCAAAAGCAGGAGACGTGCTGTGCATTGCTGGAGAGGCTTCTACCTTTTGGGGAAAGGATTCCCCAGGTTTGGGAATGTTTAAAGCGTTGGTGAGCCACCATTATTTTTCTGTTTATTTGTGCTGAAGATCAGGACTTTGCTTTAATTTCGCTGAACCCAAGCGTGTACTTATTATGTTGCCTTTTTGAATGCCCAGAAAGGGTGAATAAAGCTGTTCTGTTTGTGAAAGACATTGTGCACGTGCTCTGTGGGCCCCCAAACGTCACAACATATATATATTAAGCATTTCAATTGTAGTGGAGGGCAAAAAAGTGAGATTAAGGCTAGAGTCAGACGAACGCAGTCTGAGCGCACTCTGCGTGCGTGCACACCGGACGGACGTACTGAAGGAAGATACTGTAGACACCACACTGTTTTTTATGACGGACATAGAAAAAAAGGGAAATATGGGAAACAAAATTAATATGAAAGGGCATTTTGTGCGTCAAGGTGCTGGATGTTGCAAATGCGCTGCGTCTGACGTCTCCTCATCACACACAGAACGCTACGCAGACGTGATGGACGTGGTGCACTCTACGCCTCCGTGTTAGCGCTTTTACGTTCTTGCCTAACTTGCGTCCGTTTGCCACGTGCGTTGTGCGCGCAGTTCGATGTGGACGCACTTAGTGTGTGGGTGTCTATTGCTCATGATTCTATGCTACGACGGACGTTAAACTGTGCGGCAACACGGACGTGATCACTGCGTTCGTCTGACACGGCCTAAAAGCCTCCACACTGCAAATAATAATGTTTATAGCTGCAGAGGACATTTACACATCTTCAGAGAGCCGCTTGCAGAGTTCTTGTGCTATATTCCACATATGCAGAAAAGAACTCTGGGTAGGATATGCAAATTAAGTCCACAGCTTCTCACTTTTTTTGCCTCTAGGCTCTGTAGGTGAATAAAGTGGACTGAAAATTATCTATATATAGAAACGCGAAAGTCCTGACTGACTCATCAACGCCCAGCTGAAACCATTTAACCTAGGAACGTGAAATTTTGAAGGTGCACTGTTTTTATGATGTAGGCACCTACTAAGGAAGGATTTTTGGAAACTCCGCCCTTAAGGGGGTTGAATATTTTAAACAGGATACCTATAGCTCAAAAACAGAAGATGTTACAGATGTGAAAATCGGTATTAAGATTCTTCTTGAAAAATAAACACGTATTTTACCGTTTTTCAAAAATTCACCTGGGGGCGAAAAAAGGGGGTTGAATATCTTAAACAGGATCTCTATATCTTAACAGAAGATGGTACAGATGTGAAAATCGGTATTTAGATTCTTCTTGACAAATAAAAAAAACACTTTTCCTTTTTCTGAAAATTCCTTGGGGGGGGGCAAAAAGGGAAGTTGAATACTTTTATCATAAACGCGAAAGTCCTGACTGACTCATCAATGCCCAGCTGAAACCGTTTAACCTAGGAATGTGAAATTTTGAAGGTGCATTGTTTTTATGATGTAGGCGCCCACTGAGGAAGGATTTTTGGAAAATCCACCCATAAGGGGGTTTGAATATTTTAAACAGGATACCTATAGCTCAAAAACAGAAGATGTTACAGATGTGAAAAATCGGTATTTAGTTTCGTCTTGAATAAAAAAAAAACACGTATTTTACCGTTTTTCAAAAATCCAAGTGGGGGGGGGGGGCGAAAAAAGGGGGTTGTATATTTTAAACAGAATACTTGTATCTCCAAAACAGAAGGTGTTACAGACCTGAAAATTGGTATTTAGATTCGTCTTGTCAGACCTTTTCAGATATGAAATTTCTATAACGCAGGACTGTTTAAATTTGGGGCCAGCGATTGCTTCACACAGACAACTCGTCTGCGTCGTTAATATATAACAAGAATATGCGTTCTAAAGACAATAGATAAGCTAAACTCGTTATTGTTACGCATACAAGAAAATACATTTTTCCATTGATCAAAGACGGTCTAATGGACTCTGGTTGTAAAAAAAAATAAAAAATAAACAAGCAAATGTTAGATCAAATGGTTTAAAAGTAAGGGAACACAATGACAACTGATCTTACCCTAGGATAGGTATCTCAGTATTGTGTTTATTTTGTCAGATCGAAACTCTGAAAGCACGTAAACAGGGAACAATGGGTTGCCCAATAAAGGAAAAAACCCCAGAGAAGGTTAAATGGCTTGGATAAACCAGCTTGTAGGGCTATGCTATTCGGCGATATGATCTAACACTACATGGTATTTGAATATTTAATACAAATGTCTGGTGTACTAACATGTTATGTGGTCAGTTAGAATAGATAACCTTAGCGTCTTATAAAAAAACAGAGGCCCCACCACATTCAGTTGATTATTCATGAAACAGATTAAGTCTGGTAATTGTGAATGTTAAAGACGATATCACGAATGAATGAAATAATGTATGTCTGCAGGATCCTCTCATAAAGGGGGTATGAAATGCACACACACCGTGGCGAAGTATGCCGGCGATGCCACAATAGAAATAAATTTTGATTTGTTAATAAAATCTATAGAGTCCCGGGATATAGGAATAAAACGAACCCAAACCAGTAAAAGATTGGCCAAACACATAAATTAATTCCTGCAGAAGGTTGATCTGAGAGCGCCATCTGCTGGCCAGGTAATATAACACCTGGACAGACCCCTGGAGTTGATGAATATATATATCCTCCAATCAAATGAGGCCACATAGTGATGGGCTAGATCTATAACTGGGCGGAAGACCACTATATAGAGGGGACAATCCAGAGCAGAAGGGCAACACACTGAGAAAAGCTTGGAGAGACCTGAGGGACGCTTGGAGGGGAGAAAGGGCAAATATCATCAGCCCCCCTTAAAGACGTGACCACACCCTAATCTTCCACCACTCTATCTTCACTAACCGGATGGTAAAGTATGCTTGAATAACTTGATATCTATTTTCTAATTGCATAGTCCTTACTTTAGATGTCCATCACAACCTAAAGGAATATAAATGAATTATTTTGCTGTTTAAGCCTACTCAGTAGACTAGTAATTCAGCCTTTCCAGTCCCCTGCAGAGGATTGCTAAGGAAGAAACTATTCCCGGCTAAATACTTGAGCCATAATTTAGTGAAATTATTTATATTCCAAGAATACTGGTTGTGGACATCTAAAGATCAATTGTATACCTATAGTGAGATACGCTGGGACCGTGAAATAGCTTTTATATGTCAAGTGCCGTCAGCCCCATTCGTAAAACTAGCATAACTCCTTCCATATCCATCTTGCAGCCCTTTCGATTGAATGCATGTACTGTAAGTCAATAAGAAGCGTTGGGTTAACGTATGTTGAATGAAGTGCTGTGATTGATCTGTGGAAGAGATAGTCTACCTATCGAGTGTGTTATGTATCTCCCTGAAGGAAGTTGCATTTAGTGAATAGGCCCCCACAATAATAAATTGTGCTGCAGGTGATGCCCAGTAACTGAGTGTTTATTTTAGCCAGGTGGAGGATTGGTTTATAATGGGAAAGGTTTAAGTGAATAGAATAGAGCCTGGTGTTTAAGAGCTGAGGCGTGTATATCTGTGGTGCGGTCTATAAACCTAAAATATTTGTCCATTAGATTATTGCGTGTCGCAGTATCGCTACCAATCACGATCTATAATCACTTGTAAATTGTATTTTGCTAATCCGTTGATAACATATGATTGTATGAAACTTGACGTGTGAATAAATTTTGGTTTGAATTGTTTTACCGTTACGCAGTCTCATATCATCTTTATTGATTTTATTGTGTTTAAAAATATCTAGATAGCATCAAAAGAACTCGGGATAACGCGCCATATATTTGTTAAGACGTATATTCATTGATTGGTTAGTAATCCCTATTATAAGGGTTAAATACCAATTTATACCACTGGTATTGGAGGCACTGTCAATAATATATATGTATCTATGTATATCTACAATAAGAAAAATATACGTCATAATTAATATATCCCTGACCTATTAAAGAAGTCAATAATCTCTAACAATTTTGAAAAATAAAACAACACGTATTTTACCATGTTCTGAAAATTCCATGGGGGGGGGCAAAAAGGGGGGTTGAATACTTTTATCAGTATACCTATATTTCAAAAACCGAAGATGTTACGGGTGTGAAATTTGGTATTTACAATCTTCGTGGAAAAAAAACAAAAAACATATTTTTTGCCATTTTCCACAAATCCAATTGGGGGGGGGGGGGGGGGTTGGGGAAAGTGGTCTGAATATTTTTATCATTATAGGAAGGAAATGGTATCCTAAGGCGCTGTGCGGTGTTGAGATTATGGTGTTTTAATGGTGTGGGTGTGCTGCCGATTTAGGGGTGGTTGCAGAGCCTTGTTGCTGCTACAGGTTGATTTGGAGGAAAGTGTGGGGTACCCCTTAGTCAGGCAATACTCGCTAGTCGTGTCTGTTAAAGTAGCGGTGTAATCGCTCTTAAGGAATTTCAACAATATAATGAGGTATGGCAATGCTAATTTAACAGCTTTGTGTACCATAAAAAATTAAAACCGAGTATAGAAAAAAGTGTAAATATTCATATTAAGAACATACGCCCTCTGGCTTCGGGGGTGATGAATCACAGTCTTTAAAAATCACAATAAATCAGTCTTTTATATTGATACAAACATACGCCCCCTGGCTTCGGGGGTGATGAATCTCAGTCTCTAAAAAGCACAATAAATCAGTCTTTGTGTTGCATAAAAAGAGAAAAGAAAAATAATTAAAAAATAATAATAATTTTCCTCTTAATGATTGAGAGTGTCCTTTTGGTCTTGACTGCTTCCGCTCCTCTCGTCCCTTCAAAATTCCTCCAAGAAAGAAAGAGGGGATTAAGGATAAATCCGCGTCTGTCAGATAAACCAGAGAGTAAGGATTGGTACAAATGAAGGAGAATCAGGCTGGAAGATGGTTGCTACTATGAGCCAGGCAGCCATCTTGTTCAGAATATTGGTTCACCAGTAAATAGAATAGATTTCATTTAGATGAGAAGAGCAGAGCTCACGTAGAATTTAAGGAATGTGTGGTAGATTAGAAAAGCTAACAAGAAATCCAGGCAGAATCCGGCCGGCTCTTGGCACAGAGAGACAGGAAGATTTATGAATAAGGCAAGGTCAGTGAGATGTGCCGAGGAACAAAGAAAACATAGAAAACAGACCAGGCCCCAGGCTATCTGAATAAACAAAGCCTATAGGGAGGGAGGCGCTGGCCGGAGAAAGACAGCACAACAAATCACAGACTGTCAAACTAACATGAAGTGTATCAATTTATAGTTAAATGTGGAATGTTCTTTGTGTTCATGCTAATGATGGGAGGTATTAACCCACGTGGGGTGGAATAAAGTGTCATCGGGAGGTGGGCTAATTGGGATGTACCTAATTACGTATTTTTGGGTATAAGACCCCTTGCACGGGGTGAAAGGGGGGCTCACTCTTAGAGATTCAATCCTGTGTGAGCACTTGTGTGACGACACAATAAACGTTTGCCTTTCCTGAAGAGACTCGTGTTTGGACAATCCTTGCTTGTGTCTGGTCCGGCGCCGTTTTAGAAGTGAACCAGTCTGACTCCGGTTACACACTTACGCTAGTGCGGTGATGAATGCTGCTCTGTCTGTTGCGCTCTGCCCAGAAATCCTCTTTGTATCTGCTCCTTCGTGCCTTGTCTTTTGAATTTTCTCGTCCAGGATACTGCAGAAGGCTTCGCTTTATACGGTGCCTTCTGGTTGCTGGCGATGTTAAAAGATGGCAACTGGATGCAGCAGGAGGTTGGCTTGTGCAAAAATTTATTAAGACAGCTCACATCAAATAATAACGCAATCAAAGATAAAATAAAAATAAAAATATTTTAAAAAGTTAGAAAGTAAAAAAACCCATAGGTCCATAGGAGGTAAAAAAAGTCTTTAAAAGTGGGCATAGGGGTCTCCAAGACGCGTTTCGCCGGCTCCCTGGCCAGCTTCATCAATTGGATGCTTCCTATGCTTCAGTGCAGCGTTTTTAAACAGTTTTTTTTTCGGCGGGAAATGTTTTGCCCGTTCTTTTTGGCGGGAAATGTTTCGTTTTCGGCCACAGCTGATGATATCATCCTGATTTTGCTCTATCTCTGGCTGAAAGGGGGCTGGAACCTCTGGATCTATGTTAGCTTGGTGCTTCAATATTGTGAAATCTTGCAGGGGATAAGTCCAGGGATGCTTTATGTACTCAGAGTAGTATATACACAGTCTTTCATAAACCATTACTGTTAATATATACATATAGATTGCAGAAACAGGTTTCATTAATACAGGGAAGAAAATAATAAAAACTTGGTGGCAGTGGTGTCACTAGGGTTGGTTTCACCCGGTGCGGTAATTTATGGTGTCACCCCCCCCCCCCCCGAGTTTTACAGATTTTTTTTTTAACTATTCTTACTCCTAAATCAGTATTCCCATATAACACTGAATGCTCATACACACAGCGCACATTACTGTGAGGTTTATTGCTGTGGAGCTCTCTCATATGTTCACACAAATTTTTGCCAACTGCCAGCAAGTACGTTGCCTGTTCGAAGGCAGTGAAAGCACACATGGATATATATTGCCCCCAGCAGCACTGGATTAGACTGGATATATATTGCCCCCAGCAGCTCACCCATGGATATATATTGCCCCCAGCTCACATATGGATATATTGCGTCAGTTCACAGTTATATATTGCCCCCAGCAGCTCACCCATGGATATATATTGCCCCAGCTCACATATGGATATATTGCACCTCAGCTCACATATGGATATATTGCGCCTCAGCTCACACATGGATATATTGCCGCAGCTCTCATGGATACTGCCCCCAGCACACATGGATATGCCCCAGCTCCTCTCATGGATATACTGCCCCAGCTCCTCTCATGGATATACTGCCCCAGCTGCTCTCATGGATATACTGCCCCAGCTGCTCTCATGGATATACTGCCCCAGCTCCTCTCATGGATAATGCCCCAGCTCCTCTCATGGATAATGCCCCAGCTCCTCTCATGGATAATGCCCCAGCTCCTCTCATGGATATGCCCCAGCACATGGATATGCCCCAGCTCATGGATATACTGCCCCAGCTCATGGATATACTGCCCCCAGCTCATGGATATACTGCCCCCAGCTCATGGATATACTGCCCCCAGCTCAAGGATATACTGCCCCAGCTGCTCTCATTGATAATGCCCCAGCTGCTCTCATGGATTTTGCCCCAGCACATGGATACTGCCCCAGCTCATGGATATGCCCCAGCTCATGGATACTGCCCCAGCTCATGGATACTGCCCCAGCTCATGGATATACTGCCCCCAGCACACATGGATATGCCCCAGCACCTCATGGATATGCCCCAACACCTCATGGATATGCCCCAGCACCTCATGGATATGCCCCAGCACCTCATGGATATGCCCCAGCACCTCATGGATAAGCCCCAGGACATGGAATGCCCCATCACATGGATATGCCACAGCTCACACATGGATATGCCCCAGCTCATGGATATACTGCCCCAGCTCATATACTGCCCCCAGCTCATGGATATACTGCCCCCAGCTGCTCTCATTGATAATGCCCCAGCTGCTCTCATGGATTTTGCCCCAGCACATGGAAATGCCCCAGGTCATGGATACTGCCCCAGCTCATGGATATGCCCCAGCTCATGGATACTGCCCCAGCTCATGTATACTGCCCCAGCTCATGGATATACTGCCCCAGCTCAGAGATGCTGCCCCAGCTCATGGATATACTGCCCCCAGCACATGGAATGCCCCAGCACATGGATACTGCCCCCAGCACACATGGATATGCCCCAGCACCTCATGGATATGCCCCCAGCACCTCATGGATATGCCCCAGCTCACACATGGATATGCCCCAGCTCACACATGGATATGCCCCAGCTCACTCATGGATATGCCCCAGCTCACTCATGGATATGCCCCAGCTCCTCATGGATATGCCCCAGCTCACTCATGGATATGCCCCAGCTCACTCATGGATATGCCCCAGCTCCTCATGGATATGCCCCAGCTCACTCATGGATATGCCCCCGCTCACTCATGGATATGCCCCAGCTCCTCATGGATATGCCCCAGCTCACTCATGGATATGCCCCAGCAGCTCATGGATATGCCCCAGCTCACTCATGGATATGCCCCAGCTCACTCATGGATATGCCCCAGCTCCTCATGGAATGCCCCAGCTCACTCATGGATATGCCCCAGCAGCTCATGGATATGCCCCAGCTCACTCATGAAATGGCCCAGCTCCTCATGGAATGCCCCAGCAGCTCATGGAATGCCCCAGCTCACTCATGGATATGCCCCAGCAGCTCATGGATATGCCCCAGCTCACTCATGGAATGCCCCAGCTCCTCATGGAATGCCCCAGCTCCTCATGGATATGCCCCAGCAGCTCATGGAATGCCCCAGCTCACTCATGGAATGCCCCAGCTCACTCATGGAATGCCCCAGCTCACTCATGGATATGCCCCAGCTCACTCATGGATATGCCCCAGCTCACTCATGGATATGCCCCAGCTCACTCATGGATATGCCCCAGCTCACTCATGGAATGCCCCAGCTCACTCATGGAATGGCCCAGCTCCTCATGGAATGCCCCAGCTCCCTCATGGAATGCCCCAGCTCCTCATGGAATGCCCCAGCTCACTCATGGAATGCCCCAGCTCACTCATGGAATGCCCCAGCTCCTCATGGAATGCCCCAGCTCACTCATGGAATGCCCCAGCTCCTCATGGAATGCCCCAGCTCCTCATGGATATGCCCCAGCAGCTCATGGAATGCCCCAGCTCACTCATGGAATGCCCCAGCTCACTCATGGAATGCCCCAGCTCCTCATGGAATGCCCCAGCAGCTCATGGAATGCCCCAGCACATGGATACTGCCCCCAGCTCACCTCCGCCGCGTGTTCGCTCCTTCTGAGCGTCCGGCGGCGCGCAGCTTGGGCGCTCGCCTGGGGGAGCCACGTGACCAGCCGCGATTGGCTGGTGACGTGTTTCCTCCAGGTGAGCGCCGAAGCTGCATGCTTCGGACGCTCGCAGGGAGCGAATACGCGGCGGAGGGTGAGACACCCGCCCTTAGGGTGACGGTGTCACCCTAAAGGCGGGTGTCACCTGGTGCGGGCCGCACCCCCCGCCCCCACTGCTTGGTGGTTTGGGTACAAATGTGAGGAGTCATGTTATTATATATATTACTGAATATACCCGTGTTGCTCAAACGGGATAGTGGTCTCAAATTTAATACTATTAATTATTGTTGGCCTGGTGTTTCATTTTGGTGAAGTCTTGTAGCAGAGGATAAGCCCAGGAATAACTCATGCGTTTAGAGGTGTGTATATACAGTCTATTATAGTCCAGTATCTATTTATAAACATATAAATTGTAGAAACAGGATTTCATTTGTACAAGGAGGGAATAGTAAAGACTTGGTGTTTGAGATATAGATGTGAGTAGCAATATTAATATAAATATATTGCTACGTATGCCCATATTGCTCAAATGGGATGGTGGTCTCAGGTTTGATACCAAAAATAGGGGCGTACATAGCTGAGTGCTCATACATGGACGATTCGCAGGTGAACATAATTCTATATGGAAGGAGTTGAAACATATTGGTCGTTAGTCGTTACTATATATTTTCAATCCTGTTGATATAGATTGCTGGACATCCCCACATTTAAGGTAGTACAGTCTAGGGTATAGTGTTATGCGAGTTGTTCCTTATGTATAGTGTGTATAGGGCATCTTGGTGATTAATCTATCGTACTGGGATTAAAAGCCTAGGGGGGGGTACTCCTCACATTTGTACCCAAACCACCAAGTTTTTATTATTTTCTTCCCTGTATTAATAAAACCTGTTTCTGAAATCTATATGTATATATTAACAGTAATGGTTTATGAAAGACTGTGTATATACTACTCTGAGTACATAAAGCATCCCTGGATTTATCCCCTGCTGCAAGATTTCACAATATTGAAGCACCAGGCTAACATAGATCCAGAGGTTCCAGCCCCTTTTCAGCCAGAGATAGAGCAAAATCAGGATGACATCATCAGCTGCGGCCGAAAACGAAACATTTCCCGCCAAAAAGAACGGGCAAAACATTTCCCGCCGAAAAAAAAACTGTTTAAAAACGCTGCACTGAAGCATAGGAAGCATCCAATTGATGAAGCTGGCCAGGGAGCCGGCGAAACGCGTTTTGGAGACCCCTATGCCCACTTTTAAAGACTTTTTTTACCTCCTATGGACTTATGTTTTTTTTTACTTTCTAACTTTTTAAAATATTTTTATTTTTCTTTTATCTTTTGATTGCGTTATTATTTGATGTGAGCTGTCTTAATAAATTTTTGCACAAGCCATACTCCTGCTGCATCCAGTTGCCATCTTTTAACATCGCCAGCAACCAGAAGGCACCGTATAAAGGGAAGCCTTCTGCAGTATCCTGGACGAGAAAATTGGTATTTAGATTCGTCTTGAGAAACAAAAAACACCTATTTTACCATTTTCCAAAAATTCTGTAGGAGGGGGCAAAAAGGGGGGGTTGAATACTTTTATCAGTATACCTATATTTCAAAAACCAAAGATGTTACAGGTGTGAAATTTGGTATTTACAATCTTCGCGAAAAAATACAAACATGTGTTTTGCCATTTTCCACAAATCCAAATAAGGGGGGGGGGGGTCGAGGGAAAGGAGTCTGAATACTTTTATCAGTATATCTATATTTCAAAAACCAAGATGTTACAAGTGTGAAGTTTGGTAATTACAATCTTTTGAAAATAAAGAAACACGTGTTTTACCTTTTTTTCCAAAAATCCAAGTGGGGGTAAAAAAAGGGGGTGAATACTTTTAAACAGGATACCTACATCTCAAAAACAGAAGATGTTACAGACGTGAAAATTGGCATCTAGATTTGTCTTGGGAAACAAAAAAACACCTATTTTACCATTTTCCAAAAATACAGTGGGAGAGGGAAAAAAGGGGGTTTAAAAACTTTTATCAGTATACCTATATTTCCAAAAACCAAAGATGTTACAGGTGTGAAATCTGGCATTTACAATCTGCTGGAAAAATATAAAAACACATGTTTTACCATTTTTCAAGAATCCCACGTGGTGGGTGAAAAAAGGGGGGTGAATACTTTTCAACAGGATACCTATATCTCAAAAAAGGAGATGTTACAGACGGGAAAATTGGTATTTAGATTTGTCTCGAAAATAAAACAACACGTATTTTACCATTTTCCAAAAATCCAGTGGGGGGGCAAAAAGGGGGATGAATACCTTTATCACTATACCTATATTTCAAACACCAATGATGTTACAGGTGTGAAATTCGATATTTACAATCTTCGTGCAAAAAAAACCCCCAAAAACATGTTTTACCATTTTCCGAAAATCCAGTTAAGGGGGTGGGGGAAAGGTATGTGAATACTTTTATCAGTATACCTATATTTCAAAAACCAAAGATGTTACAGGTGTGAAATTTGGCACTTACATTCTTCTTGAAAAATAAAAAAAACACGTGTTTTACAATTTTCCAAAAATCCCAAGTGGGGGGGAAAACGGGGGTTCTACAAAAAAAACCAAGTTTCTTTCAAAAAACAATTTTAACAAATCCTAAAATCCACTCGAGCGAAGCCGTGAGCAAAAGCTAGTGTATATATGTATGTATATATATATATATTAGTGGCAAGAAAAAAAGTATGTGAACCTTTTGGGATTACGTTGAGTTTTGCATGAATTGGTCATAGAATGTGCTCTGATCTTCATCTAAGTCACAACAATTTGAAAAACACAGTCTGCTTAAAATAATACAACACAAACATATGTTTTTATGTCTTTATTGAACATAACATGTAAACATTCACAGTGCAGGGTGGAAAAAGTATGTGAACCCCTAGCCTAATGACTTCTCCAAGAGCTAATTGGAGCCAGGAGTGAGCCAACCTTGAGTCCAATCAGTGTGATATTATTGGATGTGTTGCTGAAAGCTGTCCTGCCCTTTAAAAACACACACTAGTTTTGGGTTTACTGGTTTCAAGAAGCACTGCCTGATGTGAACCATGCCACGCAGAAAAGAGCTCTCAGAAGACCTACGATCAAGAATTGTTGACTTGCATGAAGCTGGAAAGGGTTACAAAAGTATCCCCAAAAGCCTTGATGTTCATGTGTCCACGGTAAGACAGACTGTCTACAAATGGAGAAAGTTCAGCACTGTTGCTACTCTCTCTAGGCGTGGTCGTCCTGTAAAGATGACTGCAAGAGCACAGCGCAGAATGCTTAATGAGGTAAAGAAGAATCCTAGAGTGTCAGCTAAAGACTTACAGAAATCTCTGGCACATGCTAAAAAAAATTTTGACACATTAAACAAGAATGGAGTACATGGGAGGACACCACGGAGGAAGTCATTGCTGTCCAAAAAGAATATTTCAGCACGTTTGAAGTTTACAAAAGCGCACCTGGATGTTCCACAGCACTACTGGCAAAATATTCTGTGGACAGATGAAACCAAAATTGGGTTGCTTGGAAAAAACACACAACGCTGTGTGGAGAAAAAAAGGCACAGCACACCAACATGAAAACCTCATCCCCACTGTAAAACATGGCGGAGGGAGCATCATGGTTTGGGGCTGCTTTGCTGCCTCAGGGCCTGGACGGATTGTTGTCATTGATGGAAAAATGAATTCCAGAGTTTATCAAGACATCTGTCCGCCAGCTGAAGTTCCACAGAGGATGGGTGATGCAACAGGACAATGACCCAAAGCATTCAAGTAATTCAACAAAAGAATGGCTTCAACAAAACAAAATACGCCTTCTGGAGTGGCCCAGAGTCCTGACCTCAACCCCATTGAAATGCTGTGGCATGACCTTAAGAGAGCGATTCACACCAGACATCTCAAGAATATTGCTACACTGAAACAGTTTTGTGAAGAGGAGTGGTCCAAAATTACTCCAGATAGTTGTGCAGGTCTGATCTGCAACTACAGGAAACGTTTGGTTGAGGTTATTGTTGCCAAAGGAGGGTCAACCAGTTATTAAGTCCAAAGGTTCACATACTTTTTACACCCTGCACTGTGAATGTTTACATGTTCTGTTCAATAAAAACATGAAAACATATGTTTGTGTTGTATTATTTTAAGCAGCCTGTGTTTTTCAAATTGTTGTGACTTAGGCTAGGGTCAGACTAACGCATTTTTCACGTTGTCCGTGAAAATGTGCGTTCGAAGAATGGACGTATTTTTTCACGGAATACGCAATAGCGGTCATACTATGCGCAGTTTCATCCGTGATTTTGTACGGATCATCAATAAAACACTTCTTGCATCTGGACGTTATGTTGGCCGGACATTAGCAGCGTCTGATGTCTCCAATTCACGCACACACGCCGCTAGCGGACGCAGCGCACTCTGTACGTCAGTACTAGTGGTTTAACGTTCTCGAAAAAATGCGTTCATTTTCCACTTGCGTTGTGCAGCCGGACTTTTGTGCGACCGTACTTCGTATATTGGCTGTCATTGCCCGGCATCTGCTGCTAGCACGGCCGTGATTAAGTGCGCCAGAACGCGCGTTCGCACTGCCTCAGTCTGACCCTAGCCTTAGATGAAGATCAGAGCACATTTTATGACCAATTCATGCAAAACTCCACGTAATCCCAAAGGGTTCGCATACTTTTTCTTGCCACTATATATATATTTATTATTGCAGAAGCCACTTGCACATCACAGCAATTCAATGAATTGCATCCCAGAGCTCCTGTGCCACATTCTCCATATGCAGCAAAGAATTCTGGGTAGGATATGCAAATGACATCTGTCTCACTTTTATGCAACCTGGGTCTGTTATTACACAGAACACTAAAATCAATGATATGCCACACTGTGGCTTTCTAGCAGAGATAAGGTTTATCCAACTGGTCAAAGCCACTCCTAGGACAGCGCTGTTTCGGGTTTGTTGGACCCTCATCAGCTAGGAGCTAGGCATGATGACCAGTTGCAGTGGATGCTTGGACCCGTAGGGTAAATCAGGCATAGTATGTTTTTAGGGTTCTGTGTAATAACAGACCCAGGATGCATAAAAGTGAGACAGATGTCATTTGCATATCCTACCCAGAATTCCTTGCTGCATATGGGGAATGTGGCACAGGAGCTCTGGGATGCAATTCATTGAATTGATGTGATGTGCAAGCGGCTTCTGCAATAATAAACATAACTAATTATGGCGTGGAGGCTTTTTATCTCATTTTGTTTGTCCACCACCACAACCCTTGTGAGCACTATATATATACTATATTGCCAAAAGTATTCGCTCACCTGCCTTGACTCGCATATGAATTTAAGTGACATCCCATTCCTAATCCATAGGGTTCAATATGACATCGGTCCACCCTTTGCAGCTATAACAACTTCAACTCTTCTGGGAAGGCTGTCCACAAGGTTTAGGCGTGTGTTTATGGGAATTTTTGACCATTCTTCCAGAAGCGCATTTGTGAGGTCACACATTGATGTTGGACGAGAAGACCTGGCTCTCAGTCTTCGCTCTAATTCATCCCAAAGGTGTTCTACCGGGTTGAGGTCAGGGCTCTGTGCAGGCCAGTCAAGTTCATCCACACCAGACTCTGTCATCCATGTCTTTATGGACCTTGCTTTGTGCACTGGTGCACAGTCATGTTGGAAGAGGAAGGGGCCAGCTCCAAACTGTTCCCACAAAGTTGGGAGCATGTAATTGTCCAAAATGTCTCGGTATGCTGAAGCATTCAGCAATCCTTTCACTGAAACTAAGGGGTCAATCCCAGCTCCTGAAAAACAACCCCACACCATAATCCCCCCTCCACCAAACTTTACACTTGACACAATGCAGTCAGACTATTACCTTTCTCCTGGCAACAGCCAAACCCAGACTCGTCCATCAGATTGCCAGATGGAGAAGCAAGATTCATCACTCAAGAGAACACGTCTCCACTGCTCTAGAGTCCAGTGGCGGCGTGCTTTACAACACTGCATCCGACGCTTTGCAGTGCACTTGGTGATGTATGGCTTGGATGCAGCTGCTCGGCCATGGAAACCCATTCCATGAAGCTCTCTGTGCACTGTTCTTGAGCTAATCTGAAGGCCACATGAAGTTTGGAGGTCTGTAGCGATTGACTCTGCAGAAAGTTGGCGACCTCTTCGCACTATGCGCCTCAGCATCCGCTGACCCCGCTCCATCAGTTTACATGGCCTACCACTTCGTGGCTGAGTTGCTGTCGTTCCCAAACACTTCCACGTTCTTATAATACAGTTGACTGTGGAATATTTAGCAGCGAGGAAATTTCACGACTGGATTTGTTGCACAGTTGCCATCCTATCACAGTTCCACGCTGGAATTCACTGAGCTCCTGAGAGCGACCCATTTTTTTCACAAATGTTTGTAAAAACAGTCTGCATGCCTAGGTGCTTGATTTTTATATACCTGTGGCCATGGAAGTGATTGGAACACCTGATTCTGATTATTTGGATGGGTGAGCGAATACTTTTGGCAATATAGTGTATATATAGAACGAAAACCAGGGAGAGAGCATTCCAGTCAACACATTCAAAAACCAGCAACAACAGCTTCATGCATGGGTACATTATACCAGCTTTTACCACATGTTGAAAAATTCTTAAATCTGAGCTTTGTTGAATAAAATGGTGGAAATTTAGTTTGCAATGAACGGCCGTGAATTGCTTTTAAGCCGGCCAACAACGTCAATGTAATCCACCCTCTGACGGGGCCTACTCTGCAAACCTAATGACTTCCCTTCATGGGATAAACTCACTGAGGAGCAAGTCCTTTCCTGGAGCTCCCTGCACATAAAGGTCACCTGGATCTGGTAATAACAAATAATGTGGATCTTTTCTCAAATATTCATGTAAGGGAACAGTTGGGAAACAGTGACCAGAATATGGTGGGTTTTGAAATAAACTAAAAAAAAAAACACATTCATACGGGGATGCTAAAACATATTTTAAAAAGGCCAACTTTATTAAATTAAAGGAAGCTCTCAATGTCATTGACTGGCAGAAACTCTTTCATGAGAAAAACACTGAGGATAAGTGGAATATCTTTAAACTAACACTAGAAAAGTACACGTCACAATATATTCCACTGATTAATAAATATAAAAGAAACAGACTGAAACCAATGTGGCTTAGTAGGAAGGTAACCAAGGAAATGAAACATAAAAAGAAGGCATTTAAAGCTTTTAAATCTGAGGCATCCTATAAAACATATAGGGCAGCCAATAAAGCATGTAAAAAACCGATTAGATGGGCTAAACTAGAAAATGAAAAAGAAATAGCCAAAGAGAGCAAGACCAACCCTAAAAGATTCTTTAGGTACATAAATTCTAAAAAACCCAAGAGTGAAAATGTAGGTTCACTAAAATCTGAGTCAGGGGTATTGTTAACTGAATTTTGAATAATAAATACTGAAGAAAAATAATCAAAGAGAAACCTATAACAGGAGACATGCAATTCATTAATAAAAACTTACTAATAAAAAGTGACTGGTTGACTCAGGACAAGGTTTTGCAGCAATTAAACAATGTGAATGTGAATAAACCCCCGGGCCAGATGGAATTCCCCCGCGAGTACTGAGGGAGCCATTTGTTGAAATATGTAAACCTCTGTTCTTAATCTTTCGAGATTCTTTTCTTTCAGGAATTGTAACAGAGGACTGAAGAAAAGCTGACGTGATCCCTATATTTAAGAAAGGTTTACAATTTGTGCCTGGGAATTATAGACCTGTGAGCTTAACATCTGTGGCTGGGAAAGTATTTGAGGGGTTACTAAGGGATAATATTCAGGAATTTATTGGGAGGTATAATGTAATTGGCAAAAATCAGCATGGTTTTATGAAACACAGATCATGTCAGACTAACCTAATTACGTTCTATGTGGAAGTAAGTAGAAGTATAGATCAGGGGGTCGCAGTGGATGTGATTTACTTAGATTTTTCCAAAGCTTTCAACACGGTTCCACAAAAAAGGTTACTATTTAAATTAAGAAAAATTGGTCTAGATGAAAATACTTGTTCTTGGATAGGTAACTGGCTAAAAGATTGGTCATAAATGGTACGTGGTGTCCCTCACGGGTCTGTTATAGGACCAATTATATTCAATTTATTTATAAATGACCATGAGATAGGCATTGGAAGTCATGTATCAGTGTTTGCAGATGACACAAAACTAGGGAAAGTAATACAATGTGAGCAGGATGTTACTTTGCTGCAGAGGGATTTAGATAGAGTAGGGGACTGGGCACTAAAATGGCAGATGAAATTTAATGTAGATAAATGCAAAGTTATGCACTTTGGAGTGAAGAACAGACAAGCAACTTATACCCTAAATGGTACGGAGTAAGGGAAATACAAGCAGGAGAAGGATTTGGGAATAATCATAGACTTCAAACTAAGTAACAATGTGCAATGTCAAACAGCAGCCGCCAAGGTATTGGCATGCATTAAAAGGGGAGTTCACTCTCGGGATGAAAACATAATTTTGCCTCTGTATAAATCAATGGTAAGACCGCACCTTGAATATGCCGTGCAATTTTGGGCACCTGTCTTAAGAAAGGATATTATAGTGTTAGAAAAAGTGCAGAGACGGGCAACTGAATTATCAGGAAAGACTAACAAGCTTAAAGGAACACTCCACTCAAAAATCACTCCCCCCCCCGGGTTTTTATCCTAATCTATCCCTATTCCCTTAATAAAAAGTTGTTTTTTTTGTGTGTAACTGTAATACTTACCCTAAAATCCACTTCTTTCCAGCGGTGTCTTTTTTTTTTTTTTTTTATACTCACCTCCCTCCTCTTCCGCTCCCGTCCTTCTTGAATCGGACTTGCCTTCTGGTTTCGGCAGGCTTCCTCCCGGCTCCCTCTGAGGATTAGTGAAGGCGCGCAAGAGGATGCGCACAACACTAACCCTCAGCCGCTGCCGCCGGCTGAAAGCGCGATGACGTCTCCTACTCGTCAAAAGTGCGAAATATGATTCCCGCTCTGCTGACTGACAGCTGGGAGGGCGGAGTAAACTCCTCTGCCTCTCTAGTTAGCTAGGAGTTTGAAGCGTGGTGCGCTACATCAGTGACGGATACATTGTAGCACGCATGTACTCCGTGGTTACTAGCAGGATGGTGCTGGGGAAAAACAGGATTAATTAGAAGTCTAGCAACAGTTTTACACTAAATCTAACAAATCTAACAAAAGGAAATTAGTTCCTATAAATAAAGGGTAAACAAAATATAACAAAATAAGAATGAAATTAAACTAAATAAATCCTGTGGCGGCCGATCCGTCACATAGCTCCCCCAGTCCCATGATGGCAGACCTGGTGAGACCCTCTACGGGTCCGCCTGGGGATGTCCAGGTGCAAGTGTCTTTAAAAAGTCTCACGTTTGGGTTGCTGGGGCAATGCTTTGCCAACCACCGATTAGTCTTTTGGTCCATAGTCCGTAGGGAGGAGGCTGGCCCCCGGGCTTCTCCAACTGCCCCCTTGGTCTGGACCGGTATCCGACGGACCATACAGACACCCAGGGCTGGTACCCTGCCATGGGGAAACAACTGGCCGGGGTGGGACGTTGAGGGCTTTTTTTTCCTCCTGGTCTCCTAGCCCCTCGCTGGTGGGCAGCCTTGCTGGCACCATTTCCTGGGGCAATGACCCGCTGGGGAGGGGTACCGTCTGTACCTTCTCCCGGTGCCACAGTCAGCCGCGGGAAAAACGGGCCGATAGCACCCTTTCCTGGTGCCTCGGTCAGAAACTGGGTGGGAGATGGGGTGACCGGTGTCTCCAGAAAAAGTGGTTGTGGATCTGGGCCGTCTGCCCAGCGTCTCGGGGTCACCCAGTTGCAAATCCCAGCACCATCAACAATTCCACAATGGGAGTCTCCCACATCCTGGGGAACGGGAGCAGCAGCACGCTGTTGCTTGGCACAGGGGACACCTCCACCCTCACGCTGGGGCTCAAAACATTGGGGAGCAAGACCTGCCATCTCCCCTTCTGGGATTATTACCTGTCACTGGGGAGAGGTACCGCCAGTACTCTCTACCTGGGGTAGCCGCTGCTGTTGTGGAAGGAGACCGACTGACTCCCCACCCTGGAACTCGTAATGCGGCGCACCATCACCGGCACTGCGTTCCGCTGATAGCTCCTGACAAACTGTACTTGCCCAGTCTGATGCTTTCTCCGGCCCAGATGGCATGCTGTGCTGGAGTTGTAGGCTCTCTGCCTCCTGCGTAGCAGTGGAGGCCAGGAGCTTGGTCTGTAGATCAGGAGAGGAGCGGATTGTCAGTCTCTGGGGCTCCTCGGCGAGAAGGTAGTTCTCCTCAAGTTCTGCTGTGGCAGGGCAGGGGTAGAGGTTAGCGGCCCTCTGCCACGGTGACAGTTTTTCTGCTGAAGTGGGGGGCTGCTCTCCCATGTATGAATGGCTATCCTTGATCCCTGACGCCACCAGCCAGGGCCCCGGGCTAGCTGACCTGCACTTCTCGGGCCCCGTGGAACGAACCGTAGCCTCTTTCACAGCGGGCCGTAGCATGTCCGCTGTCCCCCGCTCCTCTATCCATAGGTGGGTAGGAGCGCTTGGTTGGGGTTCGGGGTTCCCTGCCGGGTACGCCAGCAATTTGCACGGGGGACCTCTGTCCCGATGCCAGCTCTGCTGCTGGGTTGGGGAACCGCTCCCCCATACATAAATTATCCTCTTCATGCACTGAAGAGCCAGCTGATGCAAGTAGTGAATCCGGGCAAACTGCGCCACATCTCCTGGGCTCCGTGGAAAGGACCGCAGCCTCTTCCTTGGTGGGCCATGACATTGTCGCTAGCTCCTCCACCCATCCCTGAGCAGAAGCACTCCATTGGGACTCTGGGTCTCCTGGTGAGCCCTCGGGCCATATGCCTGGGTGGGCCTCAATCTCACCCATTGTCTTCCAGTTCTCCTCTTTCCACAGTGGACCGCTGTTCTGACGGCTCTTGTTGGTGGAGACCGCAGTCCCATCCACCGGTGCACTTCCACTGACCTTGGTAGGTGTCCGAAGCACTTGGTCACTCTGCTCCGCTGCAGGTTCTGCAGAAACGGTACTTGCTGAGTCCTCTGTCTTTTCCCCGGACGACATGCTGCGCTGCGGCTGCAGGATAGTCACCTCCTCTGTAGCAGTTGAGGCCTGGGATGCGTTCTGCAGCTGGGGAGAGGGGCCGACTGCCTCCTCACCCTGGTGCTCCGAACCAGCAGAAGATCCTGAAAGTAGGTTGGCACCACCGGGTTCTGTTGGCAGCTCTTCTGCCATGTCCATCGGGGTGAGAGCGAGCGGGGGAGCGTCCTCAAACAATCTCCTGTATCCCTGCTCCAGCTCCCACTCTTGGGTGGCTAGCCAGTCCAGATCACTGCTCAGCCCGAGGTCGTCAAGGTGCTCACATTCCCGAAAGTCCCGGATCTCTTCCCATCTCAGTTTAGCTGTACTGCCAAAGGAGGGGTCGTCCTGGAGAGCGTCAAATATTAATCCTGGGCCGCCGTAGTCATAGCCCTCCGTAGGATCTTTCCTCTCCAACTTTGGACACAGGTTGGCAGCATACCATTTCAGTGCCCGGTACCCGTCCTCCAGCCATAGCTCCGTCTGGATCAGGTTCTCCAGTTGGGACAGTCTTTCTACCTGGGGGTTTACTCCTAGGAATGGCACCCGCAGGTCCCACAGTCTCCAGTATTTCTCACCCAAGGTAGGAAGAATCTTTCCAAGGTAGTCCTGTTGAAGCTGTAGGACGTCCTTCCAGAGCTGCTGCCGTGCCGAGTCATTATGCCACAACACCTCCTGGCCGAAACCTGGATCGCTGTGCTGGTCAGGCGCTTCCATTCCTTGGTCCCAGAACTCCTCTTCCACGACTGCAGGGAGTATCTCCTGGGGCGCTGTAGATTCCCCGAGCTGGTACCGCAACTCGGCCACTCTGAGCTAACTGACCCCTGCCAAAA
This sequence comes from Leptobrachium leishanense, assembly GCA_009667805.1. Taxonomy (NCBI): domain Eukaryota; kingdom Metazoa; phylum Chordata; class Amphibia; order Anura; family Megophryidae; genus Leptobrachium; species Leptobrachium leishanense. Next base: position 102,804,615 of record CM019069.1, on the reverse strand, counting down.
CGATAGCGATCACATCCGCCGGGGGGTTGACTCCGAACAGGGCCAGCTTCCATTGTACCTCCCGGCGCCATTCTGTGGATTCTGAGTCCTCGTGGAGGGCCAGACTTGCCTGTTCATCCTCCATCAGGTCCTTGGTGAGGGCAGCCTTTGGCTTACCGCTGACCGCTTTATCCCTGGCTTTGAGAAGTTCCTTGAGGACCGTGCGCTTCCAGCCGTCGTAGCACTGAGCAATACGGGGTGAACGGCTGTAGGACGGTGTAGCAATCTCTCGAATCCCCGGGTGTCTGAGACCGGGGTCAAGCCAGCGGCTGTATTTCCCCCTGCTGGGCTGGTCTCAGAATCTCCCCAGGTGATGTGCTGCTCCAGGCGCTCGGCGGTTGTGGTGCCCCAGACCGGGGTCAAGCCAGCAGCTATATTTCCCCCTGCTTGTCTGGTCTCGGAGATCCCACCGCTGCCACCAATGTAACAGATCAGCTACCCTGCAGGGGTAGCTCCGTCTGCGGCGCCGAGTCTTGTTGGAGAGCTTAGCCGGGTAGCGAGCTAGCAAGGTGGGAGAGAAATTGGCAGCGGTCCCTGGATGGTCTGGAAGCGAAGGATTCAGTGATTATGCCCTCCCAAATACTCGTAGAGACGCAGTATAGGTTGTAGGTAAATCAGAGTGTATTTAGAATGGGAACAGACAGTGCTTATATACAAAATACAGCAATGCACATTCAGACTTCCCGCTCACCCCAACAGTTCTGATTGGTTGGTTCCAAGACCATTGCAGGCTTCTTTCAGGTCCTCTTCAGTCTTCACTTTGGTCCACTGGTTGTATGCAGATAAAGTCTTGACCCCATACATACAGTGACCACATACAGTGATTTACATAACCCATTGTAAAGGGAATTAGATAGTGGGTGGCTGAGACAATGTGACTCCCAACCTTTTCAGGCAGGTAAACAGATAACAGATACCCAAAGAGAAAGCACTTTTGCATAATCCACAAGTTACTCAAACCTATTGTACATTCTATACAAAGGAAAGCATTTGCCACTAGTGGCAGGTAGTATCTTTAAAAAAAAAAACACATTTAACTAAAGAAATATAAGTCTATTTAAAACTAAAAATGAGCAATTGACAATACATTTAAAACCATACAATATAATTGAGCATAAAGTATATTGGAGTTTGAAGCGTGGTGCGCTACGTCAGTGACAGATACATTGTAGCACGCATGTACTCCGTGGTTACTAGCAGGATGGTGCTGGGGAAAAACATGATTAATTAGAAGTCTAGCAACTGTTTTACACTAAATCTAACAAAGGAAATTAGTTCCTATAAATAAAGGGTAAACAAAATATAACAAAATAAGAATGAAATTAAACTAAATAAATCCTGTGGCGGCCGATCCGTCACAATAACCTTATATAAATATATAGGGGGCGATTATAAACCATTGTCTGGAAACCTATTCATTAACAGGACTTATACACAGGACACGAGGTCACCCATTTAGACTGGACGAAAGGAAATTCAGCCTAAAGCATAGGAAGGGTTATTTTACGGCGAGAACAATAAAGCTGTGGAATTCTCTGTCTATAGGCAGACTGTACAGACTTTTAAAAAACGACTGGATGACTTCCTGCAGACACAGATTAAGGGTTATAATATTTAATATGTGGGTAAAAGCTGCTTGATCCAAGAAGAAATCTGACTGCCATTCTGGGGTCAAGAAGGAATTTTTCCCCAGTGTGTTGCATATTGGCAAGCACTTCAGACTGGGTTTTTGCCTTTTTTTGGATCAACAACAGTAGGTGATGTATGAGAGGCTGAACCCGATGGACGCATGTCTTTTTTCAGCCTATGTAACTATAAATTAAAATATATTCTCTGTGTGCAGGTGCCCTTGGGTGGATACACTGTTGGTTCTAGAGTCTGCTTTGATTATATTACATGTCATGCCCCATGATTCAGGGTTTATATGTATATTTTAATGTTATGTGTTGAATCTGCCTTTTGCTGCTTACAGTTATTATTTAATAGCTATTTTGTTCCTGCTGGGTTTCCTTAGCCTTGCTGCATCCAGCTAGCTCCACCCCTTTTTGCTCAGTCTAGTTCTGAGATAAATTACTGGTCACCTAGCAGCCATCTTAACTCGATGCTGGACAGAACTAACATCTTTTCACCTACATTGCTGTACACTATTACAAATATTGTCTGTCTGATCATTAAAGTTTTCAACTGGATTTATCTTTCTACGTGTCAGTTTTGCTGAGTTGACACTTGTCATAGAACTGACATAGCGCTCCCCGCGTCAAACCCCAAGACTTTTATTCCCATGGCGAAAACCCCAAAAGACACAGACCTTTGCCTTGGGAAAGACTTTATGTTCAATTACATTGCGTGGTTTTAAATGTATTGTACATTGCTTGGTTTTAGTTTAAATGTACTGTACATCACTTAGCTTTAGTTTTAAATAGTTTACATTTACATAAAGAAATAAAAGTATAAGATGTGTTTTGAAGGTTCTTTCGTATAGAATGTAAAATAGGTTTGAGTAACTTGTGATTATGCAAAAGAGATTTCTCTTTGTTTATGTTATCTGTTTACATGTCTGAAAGGTTGGGAGTCACCATTGTCTCAGCCACTCTGATTCCTTTTACAATGGGTTATGTAAATCACTGTGTGTGGTCATTGTGGGGTCAAGACTTCATCTGCATAAAGCCAGTGGACCTAAGTGAAGCCTGAAGAGGACCTGAAGGAAGCCTGCAGTGGTCTTGGAACCAACCAATCAGAACTGTTGGGGTGGGCGGGAAGTTTGTGCATTATTACTGTATTTTGTATAACTATCCCTGTGAAACCTTCCATAGAGAGAGAGAATCCTGTTTTGAACATACAGCGTGTCTGGTGTTTCATTCAGCTACGCTACCTACACCACACTCATCAGAAGGCACAGAGCCTCTGGAAATTCATAACGGCTCCAGGGCAGAGAATCAGAAGCAGGCGGGTCAAGCTGCTTGAGGCGCGGAGGACGGCGCTCCCAGTAGCCGGGCTGACCACAACGAGGGGGTGTCTGGAGAGCCAGGACAGACGGAAGGAGAGGGGTTCCCGTCACAACACTGTCTGCTGAACTTTCATTGTGCTTAGTCTCAAGCACCCATGCCTCACAGGTTTGGTAGGGAGGCAGAATAGTGAAAAGACGACTGCTGTCCAGCATTACTGCTGTTAGTGAAAAGACATTAAGCTGCCAGGATTAGTGAAAAGACGTTAACAGCAGTTAGCATTACAAGTAAGCAGCCTTCAGTGAACAGAAAGCGGATAGTACTGGATCTCACAGACAGAGTCTGCCTACAGCTGCAGCGTGTGGGCCTGTGTAAAAACGTTGCCACACAGTGCCTGCTAACCATAGCTACTCTACTGCTCCCTTCTTATTCTTCTCATCTGTGTAAACATGGCAGACAGAAGAAGCCCTCTAACATCACAGGAAAGGCAACTAGTTTCAGATGTGGAAGTAATGAATATCAATCCAGTCAGAAGCAAACGCAATACAAAGCCTACATGGAAAATTACTGAAACACTTATGGACATAAACTATGAGACATCACAGCAAATGTCATGTTTTTTGGAACAGGTGAGGCGTTATGTCTCCACATCACATACCCCGTTCGTGATGCATCCTTACTACAAGGAGTTTTAGGACAGCTCTCTACAGCTCATGCTCAATATCTTGCCCACTGTCACATTTATGTCTCTAATTTAGAGAAGATAAATTCTAAACAGGCTTTACAAGAAATAGATTAATTAAAATGTCTCAATTCAGAAAGAGACAATTTAGTACATCAGGCCAGAGTAAAGGCGGAAGAGAGAATTGCCCAACTCCAAGAGACTGCTTCTCACATTTCAGCATCTAGCAAGCATTCAAATAGCTCACATCTCTCAAGGTCAAAATCCTCACAATATTCAAAGAGTTTATCAATTAGTCTGCAGCTTATCCAAGCCTGGGCAAAAGCAGAGACTACCAAGATACAGGCGGTCTTTGAAAAAGGAAAGCAGAAATGGACGCCGCTTGCAAAAAAGCAGAAATGGAAACGGAAGCAACTCGTAAGAACGCAGAAATGGAAAAAGAAGCCGCTCTCAAGGAAGCAGCTATGGAAACGGAAGAAGCTTGCAAAAGAGCAGAAATAGAAGCCCTAGAGAAACAGTGTGAGCATGCCACAGCCGTGGCAACACTAAGGGTTCTAGAACAAGCTGCCAGGGGAAGTGAAAGAGACAGCATTAGCTTAAGCAACGTGGAAAAGGAAGATTCCTTTAAGCACAGCAGAGACTATATACTAAAGCAAAACAGTGAACCTCTCATAACATCAAATGTTCCTGACAGTTGTGGCAACCTTCCAAAACAGGGAGAAGACTCTTTAGCAACTACCCTGCATCCAAGGTCAGTACAATACTCTACTAGCTAATGACCCTGACCTTTCTTCACACGCCCTAGTGCAACAGCAATCCCAATGCATTAACTCTCAGATGCAATTCTACCCTCCAGCAACTTATCCAAATCCTAGCAACCATAAGGCTATAAAACCATGCCTGCTTGAGTCTATGGACGTTAAACCGACTCCAGGGCTAAATACAGATGCAACCGCATACTACCCTATGTCACTTAATCAGAATACTGCAAACGCCTTTCAAACTTCATTTCCCTGCCCAAAGTCAGAGAAATCAGAAATGTCTGAGTTTGCTAGATACATGGTTCGCCGTGAACTCACCAAGACAAGCCTTTCGAAGTTTTATGACCAACCTGAAAATTACAGAAGCTGGAAGGGTGCCTTCAGAACTACAATTAGTGATCTTGGCATTACTCCTGCTGAGGAACTGGACCTGCTGATCAGATGGCTTGGTCCACAGAACGTGTCAAGAAACTCAGAGCTGTCCAGGTGAGGTGTGTGGTGCCTATGCATATCTCTCCAGAGAGATCTCCCACTGGGCCTCCACAGAATTAACCCTCCCGTGCACAAAAAGGTAATCAAGTGAGGGGGCAATATGACTTTTTAAACAAATATAGTAAAATAATATTTTTTTGAAACGGATATTATATTGAAAAATATATTGAAAAGGCGCTCCTTTTTTGCCCTTAAATAATTTGGCATGGGCTGTTGACAGCCTCTGCCCAATTTTCTTTTCATTTCTTTTACTCACCTTTTTGTCCCTGACCACGCTCAGCTCGTCCTCGGACTTAGGGACTCCCGAACTTTGAAGTCCCTGAAGCTTTCTAACATAATTTGCGCTCCTGCACAACATGCGTAGCGTAGGAGCTGCAAATTGTGCACCGAAACAGGACTTGGAAACTTTAAGTACACAAGTTCCGTAGCACATGCAGGCACAGATCCGATCCATCGATGCCTCAGAACGCTTTTTAGAGCAACTGGTCTCAAGAGAGTGACGTCGACATGCCCTTTATGTGCTAACTTCACTAGTGACTGATCTAGTGCCTGGCAGCTGGGAAATGCAAATTCCCGGCTACTGGTGATGCTGAGTGGGGTGGAGGAAACTCCTCCATTCACACACTGTTTTCTCCAGATCGGGTGAGCTGGAGGGCACTCCTCACATCCTGACCATTTTATAACCGTAAAGTGGTCAGGACGAGTAGTGGTCCTTTAATATAATTAATTAAATATTTACTTTTTTTTTTTAAGTTAACCTGTTATGGTCAAACTTGGGTTTTGTGTTATTTTTTGTTGTTGCAGAAAAACATAATTGAAAGTGAGGTGGAAATTTTTGAAAAGGACCATCTTCTGCTTTTCAGTTATATATGTCAATTCCAAAAATAATAACCATATATACTAGGGATAGACCGATATGGTTTTTTCCAGGCCGATACCGATTATCGGCCGTCTCTCAGGCCGATAACCGATATCAGGGGCCGATATTCTGTGCGCTTAAATTTTTGAAAACGAACACAATTTAAAAGGATATAGAATTTAATTTGTCTGGGTGTTATAATTAAACGTGACTTCAAATCGCTTTTAAACATGAGCGCAAACGGTAAAATTAGCTCAGAGCACACCGTGGAAAAATGACTTCTTTATCTTTACAGATTTGTGTGCAAGGGGCTGTGTGTGTTGTATATCGCATGTATCGCTAGCTAGCTGTTTCTTTTAAAGTAAGTATTACAACCAGGGTGTGCTGCTGAGTGCTCTGCTCCCTTCACTAGCCCCACACAGTCACTGTCTGTCACGCACTAACCAACCCCACTAGCTGCAGCAGCTCCCCCTCCTTCCTCAGCTCCATCCATCTTTAAAGCCCCGTTGCTCCGTCCATTGACTCCATCCATCATAAGCAGTTACGGCCCGGGACACAGCACTGAAACCCAGAGCTCAGCCTGACCTGAAGCCCCCTTAAACCCAGCCCTGCCTGAAGTTCAACCTGCAGCAGGTGAATAAAAAATGGCCCACAGCTGTGTGTGTGCACTTCAGACTAGCTGTGGGCCATTTTGTATTCACCTGCTGCAGGTTCAACTTCAGGCAGGGCTGTGTTTAAGGGGGCTTCAGGTCAGGCTGAGCTCTGGGTTGCAGTGCTGTGTCCCGGGCCGTAACTGCTTATGATGGATGGAGGCAATGGACGGAGCAACGGGGCTTTAAAGATGGATGGAGCTGAGGAAGGAAAGGGAGCTGCTGCAGCTAGTGGGGTTGGTTAGTGCGTGACAGACAGTGACTGTGTGGGGCTAGTGAAGGGAGCAGAGCACTCAGCAGCACACCCTGGTTGTAATACTTACTTAAAAAGAAACAGACAGCCAGTAAACTTTTTTTCAGGCCGGTGACCGGGTCTTACCCCGCTCTCTCCAAGATCTGCATGCAGGGGCAGGGTTTCCGGATATGCTGACGCGAGGACCATGTGGTGGGCGGCGTAGCTCCTCATTGGTCAGCTTCTATTGCAAAGGAACAAGAACATCGCATGCGCCGCAGTGACCGAGCGCGCTGGGGAGTGGCAAGTAGAAATCGGTAATATCGGGGACTTGAACACCGATACCGATAATCGGTCGATCCCTAATATATACAGGGAAACTATCAAATGGAAATACTTGTTTTGCCCAGAACAGGTTCACTTTATAAATTATTACACACCACACATTACTCTTAGTTTTATGCCTGGAGCTCTGTTATATATATTTTTGAAGTAGAAAGGAAGAAGGGAAAGCATGGGGGCCCATCCTAAGGTTCAGTAAGGGCCCCCAAAATGTCTGATGTCTGCCCTGGTTGTCAACCATTCTCATTATCAATTAATCAGAATATGTACAGCACACACTATTTCGAGTTGGGCTGCGTTAAACATTAATAACATCAGACACAGCTTTGGAGGGGAATGCAGAAGATGTGCTGGCTGCATTAAGGCCACGATCAGACGTGCGCATTGAGTGTGTCCGTGTGACCCTCCCTGCGTCCCTCGCAGCTTTCTGACAGAGAGGGCCACAAGGTGTAAGGTGTGTAATAGTATCGCACGTTACACCGGACGTGCTGAAACCCTCCATCAAAAATCTACAACAGGACGGTGGACGTGCGTGAGTGGAGCTCCGATCCCACTTTCCCTAATTGCGGACTTTGTGGGGCTTAGTGTATCGGGCTACCTGCCTTAGCTGCTGCCCAGCCGTCGCTCATCAGGTTGAGGTGTTCCGGAGCCTGTCTGGTTCCCCCCCCCTCCAGATGTGCGCTTTGAGTGCGGGCCGCTGTGCTGCTACCTCCTCTGCCTGTTGGCGGCCATTTGAGGCCTGGTGTGGTTGCGCTTCCCTTGCCCCACGCTGTGTAGCTGTATCCCCGGATGGGGAAGAAGAGTAAGGGTGGTGGAGCGGTGGAGGATCCCACCACTCCTGACATCCACCTTTCGCTGGGTTGGGGACAGGGGCGGCGGCTGCCACCGTGCTCTGCCCTTTCTGGCGCCGACTCGGGGGTTCCGCCGGTGGTGAAGGAGGCTGACGTCCCTCCTGTTTTACACGTGGCGCCATCAGACCCGGGAGAAGATGAACTTCCCGCCACTAAAGGGGACATCCGTACCCTGCTGCATGACGCCAGGAAATCGTGGCAGGCAGATTTCCAGTCCCTCGGTGCGGCTGTTACTGAGACCCAAGTCCAAGTGGAGGACCTCCAGACCCACACGCAAGTAGTGGAGGGAACGCAGGCCGTGACCTCCTCTTCCGTGCGTGCATTGCAAGCACAGATCAGCAGACTGCACTCGGCCGTGGTGGCATTACAGTCGCGGCACAGGCGTCGGAATGTGAAGCTCCGAGGAGTACCTGAGGCCGTACCAGGCTCGGAATTATTGTCCTACGTAGCGCGCTTCCTAGAGACTGTTCTCAGTCCGTCGGAACATCTTCGGGACTCTGTCCTCATGGCCCTTCGCATATGGCTCCCGCGAAGGCACCACGTGACGTTCTCATTACACTGCGAGAAACAACCCTACACTCTTCACTATTTTGTGCTGTGCGGAATATGTCTACGGTCCCTTTTGAAGGGGCCGCTATCGCCATATACCGGGACCTCCCTTTTCTGGTGCTGTCTGCTCGGTGACAATTTTGGCCGGTTACGGTTCTGCTCCGTACCCATGACATCAGATACAAATGGGGTGCTTCTGGCTCCCTTATTATTTCTCCACAGGATGGACACGCTCTGGTGGCTACTATGGTGGCTGAGGCCGAGGGACACCTTTGCGCTATAGGACTGCTCCCTGTTCTTTCAGATCAGTCTGCTGCGACCCAGCCTGTAGGCTCTCCCCTATCTCCCGTCGAGCCGGACTGAGATGCGGTTTCTACGTGGTTTCGGCTGATACCCTGCCTCTGTTCTGATTCCTGCAGGACGCTCTTGTCTCATCCCTGCGATGCTTATTTTTGGAGTTTTTCTTGTTACGCTGCGCAGCTTTCTGACACAGTTTGCGATACTTGTATAACTTTTGCGGTTGTTGTTATTTATATCCCCTTCCCATTTGTGTCTCCCCCTTTTTTGGTGCTCGCCCTACTGGCTATGGTGTACCCCTCCACCCCCTTTTTTTTTCTTTTTCTTTTGGGTTGCCTCGAAGTGCGCCACCATGGCTTTGCCTGCCATGTTTGGCCCTCGAGCTCCTGGGCTTCGTGACATTTTCCCTCCATGGCCTCTTTCGGGAGTGCACCAGGAGCGTCACGGTGATGGCCCTCGCCTCCCCCCCTTTTGTTTTTCTTCTCTTCCTTTCTCTCCCGCTCTGGGTCACCATCTTCTATAAAGCGATATGCCTAGCAACCTCCTCCTTTCCGGTTACGTTTTGCTTATTCTTTTTTACCCAGTGCTGTTCTTGTTATATTATGAGTCAGGCCCTGCGAGGCCATTTATGTCAGTCAACTTGTGTCACTTTCTTTCCAAATAAAAAATTTTGAAAGAAAAAAAAGCTACGACAGACATTTGATGGGCCTACAAAGCATGATCCTCCATTAGGAGGCTCACGCTTTGTAGAGTTGATCGCACTAACGTGCGCTCAGTGAGGTGACCACACGAGCGTCCGTGCGGAAAGAACGCCCGTTCTCACGGACATTCCCTCTGTGCTCGTGTGACCACGTCCTTAGTTGGTAGGTATGATTTAATTCTAGGCTTGTGTCAGACATAACCAATTTATTTATTTAGGTTATACCAGTAGCAGAACTATAGCACAGACCCTGGGGGACTGCCACTGGGTGGAGGAACTATGCTGCTGGTGTTTTATCCTTACTTGGAGGTGCAGAGTCCTGTGCCACCACTCCACCTGCCCTCTATCTAGGTTGGAGCTGCCACCCCTCCCTTTGGTCCAGTTCCTTCCCCCAAACTCCCTCGACCATTCGGGTTTGGTCCCTTGCCCAAACTAACTTGCTCCCTCCACCTACTCCATTTGTTCATGAAATTCACCCTGACCAATTTAGCTCATTACAATGGTCAGACTCCATGGAGTGCCCCCCCCCCTTCTCACCCTGCTTTGCGTTGTGACATAGTGTCTATCTGAGCTCTCACAGCAGCGTTCGGGGAGAAAGCAGATGTGGGCTTGAGCTCCGCACGCAGCATCAATCCAACAATCTGACCAGGTGCTTGTGTACGAAAAGCACGTGAGATATGCAGTTTGCATATGTGCATACGAAAGTTGCGTACATTATGTACATTTCGTAAGAAAGGAGGGAGGGGGTTGATGTTTTTACATAGTGTTGCTTTAAGTAAACAAAAAAATGAATTTTATCTGATGAAACGATTTAAATGAAGACAGAACCCTGCCAAATAATCGTTAGTTGCAGCCCTACAAATAACACTTTCTTATAACAGGCTGTCTCATTAGTAGATTGTCCTACACACACAAGCATAAGTATAGATTACCACATTGTTTTTAAAAAGGAAAATAATAGAAAATTGCAGCAAAACATTAAAACGCACAACTGTATAAAGTTGTTTTTTTTTTAGAAAGTATTTTAACCATGAAGGATACATCGAGATTTCTCTCGTTTTCAAGTATGTCCTGGGAGGCGAGTATGTACCGTTAGGTGTCTTGCCCAAGGACACTTACTGGAGAGGTGCTCTTACCGGGATTCAAACCTGTGTCTCCACGGTCTGTCTCCACAGTTATAGAGCAGTGATGTTAACTTTGTAAAACTCCTCTTACTCACATCATCAACTTATCCCTCTCCTCTGTTTAATTCCCTTCTCCTTTCAAGCATGCCACCATCACACCCATTGTCAAGAAACCCTCCCTTGACCCAAACTCTGCTGAAATGTTCTGCCCTGTATCACTACTTCCACTAGCGTCAAAACTACTAGAAAGACTAGTTTATGACCGCTTACCTTAGCCCTCTTCCTACCAAACGCCTTTTTTTACCCTCTGCAATCTGGATTTCGCTCCCAACATTCAAAAGAAACTGCTCTCACCAAGATTACTAATGACCTTCTCGTCGCTACATGTAATGGCTATTACTCTATACTTATCCTTCTTGACTTCTCAGCTGCCTTTGATACAGGTGGCCATACCCTCCTCCTAAAGAACCTCAGCTCTCTTGGTCTCTGCGATACCACCCTTTCTTGGGCAAAATCTTACCTCACCTAGATCCTTCTCAGTATCCCTTGCTGGCAATTCCTCCTCTTCAATGCCTCTGTCAGCTTACCTCAAGGCTCTGTCCTAGGTCCTCTGCTTTTTTCCCCCATCAATACGTTCATACCAGGCAAACGCATCACCAGATATGGCTTCAATTATCACCTATACGCAGATGACACCCAAATCTACCTCTCCACTGCCAATCTCTCTTCCTCTGTTCTCTCTCAGGTCAGTGACTGTCTGTTGTCTCTTCCTCGATGGCCTCACTACCTAAGGATCTATAGGTCTATGACCGAGCGCCTTCTAATTCCCTCCTTTAACTCTACTCTGATATCTGACTTTTCTATAACAGCTGACGGTATCACTATCCTTCACTCAGTCCAAGTCCGCTGCCTTGGAGTGACTCAACTCCAGTGTTTCCTTCAGTCACCACTTCAACTCACTCATCTTTCCGCAATCACCTTTGCAATATTGCCAAAATATGTCCATTTCTGATTACGGATACCACCAAGCAACGTATCCACAGTTTTATAATCTCCCGTCTAGACTATTGCAACTGGCCTTCCTCTCTCCCTCATCTCCTCCTTGCAGTCCATCCTAAATGCATCAGCCCGGTTTATCCATCTCACCTGTGGCTCTGTCTATGCTGCCCCTCTCTGTGAATCCCTACACACTCGCTCACCATCCACAGCAGAATTAAATTCAAATTGTTCACCCTGACCTACAATGCCCTCATTAAGGCCGCTCCCCACTAATTACCAAATACACCCCTGCTCGCCCCCTAAGATCCAAGAATGACCTGCCCCTGGTATGCTCCATTATCACCTTCTCGCATTCCTGACTGCAGGACTTTTCTCATGCAGCACCGACCCTATGCAACACGATTTCTCACAATATTAGACTCTCCTCCAAGCTGGCTATTTTTAAATGCTCCCTAAAGACACTTCTGTTTAGGGAAGCCTACCATCTAACCCCATAACAAAACATCAGACCTACCCAATAACTTTTGTCACCGCTCTCTGAATTGACATGTCACTGGAGTCCTCTCCTCCTGTTTCTCACTCCTTCACCCTTCCAGATTGTAAATTCCCACAGGAATAGGGCCCTCAATTCCTCCTGTATCTGTTTGTTGCAATACTGACTTGCAAAATGTGGTGTATTGTGAAATTGTTTTGTCACTACCTATTGTACAACACTGAAGAATGTGTTGGCGTTTAATAAATAAAATAATAAAATATAAAGTATGTGTCCAAAGTAAAATTTAAAAAAAAGCTTAAAATAGTGAAAATGTGAGAAAGAAAAATGTCAGACGGAAGTAAGATGCCCAGACTGTACCATTACTTTCTGTGTCTACTTTATCTGTCCTGGAACAATTCTGCAGCAAGGCATTTTAAAAAATATATATTTTACATTACTCACCTTTGCAGAAGCCAGATTAAACATTTTACTCCTTTTTTTGACCAGTACATTAAAAAAAGTCAAGTCAGCTTTGAGTTTCATGGATTCCATTATGCTGATCAGGTTTGATTCAGAATGGCTGTCAGGTTTTATTATATCAGCCAATAGTGTGAGAGTTTTTATTGTGGGTACCACTTGATCCTCCTGCATCATTTGAAAGATCCCTTCCATCTCCCCGACCAAAGACAGTCTGTCAGAGGGTTCAGTGACATTTCCCAGTGATACCACCATATGTTTTTCAACATTGGGTTTAAGGAGGTTTGGAAGATGTGGTTTAGTAATCTGGGTCACAGTTTCAGGGTGAAAGGGCACAAGATCTTTGGCTACTATGGGTGAAATGCTTTTTTCCACATGAGGTTCTAGTGTTGACTGTCCATTTATTCCTCTCTCATTTGATTGTCTGGGTTGGGTTTTCTTTTCTAGATATAGCTGCTGCTTAAACATATCCACTTGATGGTCTGTTATTTGGCCAACTGTGTGTTCTTGTTTCCCTTGCTTCTTTGTGCCCATTCTGTGTTTTACTTGGGATTCCTCCTCCCAGGGTCTGAGCAACACATCAAATGCCACTTTGGAGTCTCCAATTCCGCATTCTTTGATGGCGCGAAGGAGCAAATCATAGGTGTTAGAATTTGGCTTCAAACCCAGACGAAGCATCTGCTGCCAAACCTTTATGAAAGACGTAAAAAAACAAATAGAACAGTAGTGATCGTTAAAAGTGCCATCATACGGCGTCATTAACCAAAGCGTTTATGTTCAACTGTAGGTCATTGTTGTGATTGGGGTTTGCATGCTCAATTAATCCCTGGCTACTGAAGAGTGGTTTCAATTGCTGATGCCAAATGTGGTGATATATATATATATATACATACACACACACAATAAGGTCTACATATTTGTCCACCACTTGGTGATTTGCAGTGTTATTGACTAACCACCATTGTTTAATGTTGTTGCAATGATAAACTTCTACGTTTCTTAAAAGAAAAATTCAAACAATGGCAGGAAAAGCTTCATCAATGAATAGTTAGTGAATAACCCGGTCATTGTGTCAGAGTATAGCATTGTGTAGTGATACCTTTTTTATTGGACTAACATTACATTTAAAGGGATACTCTAAGCAACATGACCACCTAAGCTATTTTAGGTGGTCATGATGCCCGGAGTATGCCGCCCTCTGTCTCCCCTCCCTCCGCTCGGCAGTTCAGCTGAAAAAAGCTGAGAGAGCGGCGGAGGAGTTTACTCCGCCCTCCCAGCTGTCAGTCAGCAGAGCGGGAATCATATTTCCCGCTTCTGCCGACTTTTGCCGAGTAGGAGACGTCACCGCGCTTTCAGCGCGATGACGTCTCCAGCTCGCCGCAGTAGCTGGCGGCAGCGGCTGAGGGTTAGTGTCGCGTGCATCCTCTTGCGCGCAACACTAATCCTCAGAGGGAGCCGGGAGGAAGCCTGCCGATTGGCTGGCTTATGTGAGAGGCGCACATGCGCGCTTCTCACGTAAACCAGAAGCCAAGAAGCATCAAGAAGGACGGGAGCGGAAGAGGAGGGAGGGGAGTATAAAAAAAAAAGACGCCGCTGGAAAGAAGTGGATTTTAGGGTAAGTATTACAGTTACAAAAAAAAAAAAAAAAACTAAAGATTTATTAAGGGAATAGGGATAGGTTAGGATAAAAAAACGGGGGGGGATGGTGATTTTTGAGTAGAGTGTTCCTTTAAAAGACAAGTTTCGAATGTATACCTCTCTTCCTCAGGTCTTGAAGCTAAATTGACCAAAATCATAGAATTGAACAGTAAAGAGCCAAGCAGAAGGGGGATGGGGGTGTTGTAACTGCCAATAGAGGAATCGTATGGCCAAGTAAGGTAAAATTTGATATTTTTCAATAAATTATTATTTAATTTTTTTAAAATAAGTGCTTCCATCATATATTCTCTGGATATAGTGTCTCCTTTCGAGCTGTTGATCATTAAACAAGGTATCTCCTATATGGACATACCAAAAAAATAAATGGAGTCACATTTAGTATTCATTTTTTAGGTGTACTTTATATTTTACATGAAAAGTTGTCTTTTGTCCATAATCTACCATGAACAGGAAGAAAATTATGATGCAGGGCAGTGGTTCCCAACCCTGATCTTTATGAATGACGCAGGTGATATGATCTGCTGCTCAGTGACTGCAGAATTCAGTCTCTATTTTCTCAAGGTAATCCTTATAATCTGGCCTGTTACAGGTATGGGAGGATAAGATTGGGAACCACTGATGTACGGTATTGGCTCCATAGGGACTTTAGCACAGGACTTGGCAAATCCAGGGAAAATATCCTTGTACTGGTTCAAAGTTTGATATAGATGTGTAAAGCCCTGAATTAGTATATGTGAAAAACCTCACTTTTCAAGGAAAACTATACCTGCAGAGCATAGCGGAATCCTTCAGTCTTCTCCTCAATACAGCCCATAAGAAGTATGTTGAATGTATCCGTCGTGGCAAAATGTCCCTTCTGTACAGTTTCCTGGAGAACAGATTCATAGTGCAATGAGGTTATATAAGATAGGTCTCAGTTTTATTTTCTAAAATGTAACATACTCAAAGTGCTACTGTGCAATTGAGCATGTCCCCTGCACTGCTACATCTCTATAATATAGAAAAGGGTAAGGGTCCTAGTGGCGCAGTGGGTGCTTCCAAATATGGAGCAATCTAGATGAGTATTTCTAAATGCTTGTTCATTTTGAGATTTGCACTTTTTCACGTGCACTTTATACAGTCATAGGCCATCCAGAGACTATCAGATAACCTAATAAAAGGACTGTCTTATGACTTTTTTGATGTCACATCAACACAAATTTTGTGTCTGCACTTTACGAATGGAATAGGATATATGAGCACATGCACTTTATATGCATTTTGCACATGTGGATTATTATACACTTTGTGCTATAGGAGCAGATTTGTACGCATGACTTAAGGATTTATCACCATTGTTGTTGCTTATTTTGCACAAGGTTGTTCATTTGCACAAAATTGCTATTTGCACAATACTAGTGTAACATTGACTCACTGGAGTACTTTTATCTATCACCACCTGATAAATAGAGTTGAGCCATAATATCAGCATTTAGAAATACTCATCTAGATTGCTCCATATTTGGAAGCACCCACTGCGCCACTAGGACCCTTACCCTTTTCTACACATTTATTTGCACATATAGGTTGAGATTTATGTGCAACCCCTTGTAGGCAGCACCCCCCCCCCCTTTTTAAGGAACCACAGTTACCTAGTAAGCGCCTCCACAGACACCCACTCTTGTAATCTCTATAATATAGCTTGGGACATTTTTCTTTGAAGGAAAAACAGGGTTCCAAGCTGATCAAACGGTTTTAGTACCTTGGTTTATCATGTCTGCGGGTCGAACACTACAGTAGCACGTTCTGGAGCCAATTTACAAATAAAATTTCTTTGCAATAAACAAAATTCCTTTGCACTGCTCCAGAAATAAATTATTCAATAAGCCCAGAACTTGCCACCGAACTGTGAATTTCCCCGTACGGTGCAATTTCGTAGCAGTCCGTCTATTCACTAAAGTGTCAATTTGCCAAATACAGGCGAATTGAAAGTGAAATACGGGTGCAGTTCGCCACCAGTGAAATTGTCCCATAATGATTAATCTATTCAGAGAATGTCGAACGGTCAGTGAAATTACCTGGTTTTCCGTGATTCAGTTCACCAGGTTTAACCCCTTCACTGCTGGACCATTTCACGTCTGTGTGCTGAGCAAATTTTTACAGTTTTTGCTCATCATGTTTAAACACGATTTGAAGTCACGCTTTATTGTACGACCCAGACAAATTATATATATTTTTTTTTCGGCAGATTCATAATATATCATTATTATATGTATACGTCATGTCCTGCCAGAATGCTATAACAAAAAATGACTGCCGCGGGTCCTCGGAGAGAGTGGGGCGTATTGGGAGCGATACCCTGCTTAGGTCAGACTAGCGTTTTTGAGAGCAGAAGGAACATCCGTGAGAGTACTGTAGCGCACGTAATTCGTGCACGCGCTACAGCGTGTGGCTGGCCCCGTCGTAGCGTCACAACGCTGCGACGGACACAGGGAGGCACGCCAGTACAGGCACAGTGCTCGTCTGACCACGGCGGAGTGGATGACATGTGGAGTACGTCCTCTGCATATAGCAGGGAATCTTCATGACGTTCCTCACTTGTCTTCCGCAATGAAGGAGTTAAACAGGTGAATCCCATAGGATTCCATGTATAAAAATTAGATTGATTTTTTTTTTACTCAACCATTTAATTTTTTCATGTTCAGCAAACAATCTTTTTATTCATTTATTTTTTGGAAGACCTACAGTTTGTGTTCAAAATTCTTCAACCCCCAATGCTGTAAAGGGTTTTAGGGAATTTAGTGTACATTTGTAATTGTATTCAGAATGAAATCCTACAAGGACCTTTTAAAGAACCATATGCAACTAAAATGACATCAATTGGTTTTGTAATACAGTAGTAAATGTTTCTTTTGTGAATTCTTCATTGACACAATTATTCAACCCCTTAAAGACTACCACTCTGAAGAACAGAGGTTCAGTCAACTGTTTTCAATCAGGTATTGAAAACACCTGTAGATGTCACGGAGCAGCAATAAAGCATAATAGGCACCAATTAGGCAGCTTTAAAATGACTGTGATACTCAGCTCCTTCTAGCCATTTACTGGTGTGGTTACAAACATGGTGAAGTCAAGAGAATGGTCCAGGAAGACAAGAGAAGAGGTGATTACTCTTCACAGGAAGGGCAATGGCTATAAGAAGATTGCAAAGATGTTAAACATACCAAGACAGACCATAGGAAGTAGGGATGCACCGATACCACTCTTTTAAGACCGAGTACGAGTACAGATACTTTTGTTCAAGTACTCACCGATACCGAGTACCGATATTTTTATCTTATGTCATGTGACTGCTTTCTAATAAGATATATCTCATGGATATGCCCCCTCAGCTCATGGATATGCCCCCTCAGCTCATGGATATGCCCCAGCTCATGGATACTGCCCCCCAGCTCATGGATATGCCCCAGCTCATGGATACTGCCCCCCAGCTCATGGATACTGCCCCCCAGCTCATGGATACTGTCCCAGCTCATGGATAATGCCCCCCCCCCGCTCATGGATACTGCCCCCCAGCTCATGGATTTGTCCCAGCTCATGGATTTGCCCCCCAGCTCATGGATTTGCCCCCCAGCTCATGGATTTGCCCCAGCTCATGGATTTGCCCCCCAGCTCATGGATACTGCCCCAGCTCGTGGAAATGCCCCCAGCTCGTGGATATTGCCCCAGCTCGTGGATATTGACCCAGCTCGTGGATACTGCCCCCCAGCTCGTGGATAATGCCCCCCAGCTCGTGGATAATGCCCCCCAGCTCATGCATATGCCCCCCAGCTCATGGATATGCCCCCCAGCTCATGGAAATGCCCCCAGCTCATGGATATGCCCCAGCTCATGGATAAGCCCCCCAGCTCATGGAAATGCCCCAGCAAATGGATTTGCCCCCAGCTCATGGATAATGCCCCCCAGCTCATGGATAATGCCCCCCCAGCTCATGGAAATGCCCCCCAGCACATGGATTTGCCCCCCAGCACATGGATTTGCCCCCAGCTCATGGATAATGCCCCCCAGGACATGGATTTGCCCCCAGCTCATGGATAATGCCCCCCAGGACATGGAAATGCCCCCCAGCACATGGATTTTCCCCCAGCTCATGGATATGCCCCAGCTCATGGATACTGCCCCCCAGCTCATGGATATTGTCCCAGCTCATGGATAATGCCCCAGCTCATGGATACAGCCCCCCTGCTCATGGATACTGCCCCCCAGCTCATGGATACTGCCCCCCAGCTCATGGATTTGTCCCAGCTCATGGATTTGTCCCAGCTCATGGATTTGCCCCCCAGCTCATGGACACTGCCCCAGCTCATGGATACTGCCCCAGCTCGTGGAAATGCCCCCCAGCTCGTGGATACTGCCCCCCAGCTCGTGGATTTGCCCCCCAGCTCATGGACACTGCCCCAGCTCATGGATACTGCCCCAGCTCGTGGAAATGCCCCCAGCTCGTGGATACTGCCCCCCAGCTCGTGGATAATGCCCCCAGCTAATGGAAATGCCCCCCAGCTCATGGATATGCCCCCCCAGCTCATGGATATGCCCCCCAGCTCATGGATATGCCCCCCAGCTCATGGAAATGCCCCCCAGTTCATGGAAATGCCCCAGCACGTGGATTTGCCCCCAGCTCATGGATAATGCCCCCCAGCTCATGGAAATGCCCCCAGCACATGGAAATGCCCCCCAGCACATGGATTTGCCCCCAGCTTATGGATAATGCCCCCCAGGACATGGATTTGCCCCCAGCTCATGGATAATGCCCCCCCAGCACATGGAAATGCCCCCCAGCACATGGATTTGCCCCCAGCTCATGGATAATGCCCCCCAGGACATGGATTTGCCCCCAGCTCATGGATAATGCCCCCCAGGACATGGATTTGCCCCCAGCTCATGGATAATGCCCCCCAGCTCACTCTCCGCTCATACTTACCTTCCTGGGCGACGCCGGGAAAGTCTTCGCGCGCGCTCGCTCGCTCCATGGAAGGTCCCCAGCCGCGACCACGTGGGACAATGTGATCGCGGCTGGGGTCCTTCCAACGAGCGCACGCGGGGAAACTTTCCCGGCGTCGCTAAAGGAAGGTAAGTATGAGCGGAGAGCAGCTGCAGGCCTGTCCGAATGCTCTATCGGCATTCTGACAGGCCCTGCAGCTGCTCACCCCACTTTGTTTATACTTACCTTCCTTTAGCGACGCTGGGAAAGTTCCCGCGCGTGCGCTCGTTGGAAGGACCCCAGCCGCGATCACATGGTCCCACGTGTTCGCGGCTGGGGACCTTCCAAGGAGCGCGCGCGAAGACTTTCCCGGCGTCGCTAAAGGAAGGTAAGTATAAACAAAGTTAGGAGAGCAGCTGCAGGGCCTGTCCGAATGCCGATAGAGCATTCGGACAGCCGCCCCAGCCCCTAGGATGCCGGCAAAATGCCGGCTTCCGGTATCGGAAAAAAATATCGGGGTACTGCACGAGTACCAAGTACTCCTGCAGTACCCGGTATCGGCACCGATATTGAGACTAGTATCGGGTATCGGTGCAACCCTAATAGGAAGCATCATTTGCAAATTCAAGGCAAAGGGCACTGTTGAAACGCTACCTGGTCGTGGCAGAAAGAAGATGCTGACTTCGACTGCTGTGCGCTACTGAAGTGGAATCAGGCTGGAAGATGGTCACTATTATGAGCCAAGCGGCCATCTTGTTCAGAATATTGGTTCACTTGCAAATAACTAGGTAGATTTCAATAGACACTAAAATGAAGCTTACATAGAATTTTAGGAATGTGGTAGATTAACAGAGAAGCAATTAAATGAAGGGAAAATCCGGCCAGCTCTTGGCACGGAGAGACAGGATGACAAATGGATACTGCAAGGTCACCGAGGCCTGCAGAGAGACAAAGAGCGTAGAAACCAGACCATGCTTTATCTGTAACAAATAAACATAGCCTTTAGGGAGGTGGGCACGCCCAGATTGAGTGAGGCAGCAAATCAGAAACTGTCAGACTAACATGAAGTTTGCCAATTTACGGTCAATGTATGCCTTTGTACTAACAATGGGAGGTATTAACCCACATGGGGTGGGATAAGTGTCATCAGGAGGGGGGCTAATTGGGATGTACCTAATTATGTATTTGGGGTATAAAAACCCTCGTCGGGGGGAGGACGGGGCTCACTCTTTGCGATTCAATCCTGTGTGAGCATTTGTGTGACGACACAATAAAGTTTGCCTTTCCTGAAGAGACTCGTGTTCAGACAATCCTTGCTTGTGTCCGGTCCGGCGCCGTCCTGAAGGGAACCTAGTGATTCCGGTTACATTTCTTGGGGGCTCGATAGCCGGGATACGGGCCCTTGCCGGCATAGGCAACGGCTGCTGAACACTGTAGCGGTTGACTGCAGGTGCGAGTGATCCTGTCGGTTGGGCGTCCATTGAAGGTGAGCTGACATCTGCAGGCGCCAAGCAGGATTTCCTGTTCAGTGGACCTCGTCTCGTCCCAAACGGACCCCCGGCCCGGGAAGCTGGGACACCACCGAGTCTGAGGAAACAGCGAGCAGCGCAGCGATAGGTAAAGTGTCTTCTATGTTTGTATGTGTATCAGAGATACCGGTATAAAGGGAAAAGTCCGACCGAAAGTCGGATAAGGAGACCCGCGGCCACGGTCTCGTTGACATACTGAACCCGCCGCATATAGCACGGGGCCAGAAAGTGGCTAGCGCGTGTCTGGACCCGGGAGATCAGATGTTAACCAAAGGGTAGTTCTGTAAGAGAGGGAGAAAGTAGCCACGTGGAGTTGCATAGTCAGTGTTTGTAAACAGAGCTTCTGCACGTGGACCAGGAAAGGAGGAGGGATTTCTGTGACTGGGCTGAGAGCCCTGAGTCAGTGCTAGTGTGTACGTCGTGTAGTGAAGAGGGCCAATTGAGGTCAGAGGTAGCTGCAGAGGTAGTGGTGCCGGGTGGGTAGATTGCCCATAGGCAAATTGGAATTGCAGACGGGAGTGTTGTTATAGAACGGGGTGCACATAGTCACAAGCAGGCAAGAGTTAGAGTTCAATTAAAGGGGTATAAGGAGCCAAAAAGGAGGGACGGCGTGCCCTCGGCTACTAGAAAGAGTTGAATTGTTTATGTTTTGTTTTGTGATGAAAGTATCTGGTACAGTACGTGCTGTGAGTGAGTTGAATGCTGTGAGTGAACGAGCGCCTACTCGCCCTGCGAGAAAGCAAACTTGAGAGTGGACTCCCGAAGTACGTTTCCGGCTCAGGCGACTGCAGTCCGGCTACTGACGGAGGAAGCGAATCCGATATATGAACTGTTGACTGAGTACCAGACTGTAGATTTTAATTGTCATTGCTAAAAAGTAATATCTGTGTTGTAAAAAGGTTACTGTTATTTTTAAGGGAAACAATGGGTAATGGGTCATCCAAGCCCAAGAAGGTAAAGGAGGGTGAGACGCCCCTGGGGTATATGGTGCGGAATTTTGAAGCGTTATATACAACGCATGATTATGGTGTGGAGTTAACGAAGGAGAAGCTAACATTAATGTGTACAATTGTGTGGCCACTGTTAGTTCCAGAGTGGCCAGAGCAGGGGTCAATGGACCCCGAGCTAATACAGAGAGTGCATTCCCAAGTTACCGGGAAATGCGGACATCCTGAGCAGTACCCGTATATAGATATATGGAGATACTGTGTAAAAGATAAAAGTCATTTTATAATGATGGCGGGACAACACAAGAAGTAGGTATCACCAAATAATAAAGAGAAAGAGAGATCGGTGTTGGTAGAACACCCGGAGGAGGGTGACTCTTTGCCCCCGCCATACCCGTCATGTTACGGGGCAGCTAGAGAAGCTTTGAGTGCCGCGATTGCGCGGGCGGAGAGGGGGGAGCAGGCAGCTGCTACTTCCCGGCCGGCTCCCTTCGCTCCGTCACGCGGGGTTGTGGAAGAAGACCAGGGGGCAGCAGGTGGAGGAGACAGAGAGGTCCCACCAGGAAAGATTGAGATGCCCGATGGGAGCATATATAAATTAGTATCCCAGGAGGAGAGCGATAATGAGAGTGAAGATGAGAAAAAGGGGGCTACCACTCACGCAGCGAATAATATATACAAACCCCGGGAACCATATCAGCACAATCCCTATAAGAGTGGGATGCAATTGCCCCTACGGGAAGTACCAGGTCCTTTACTGGCGAATGGAGCTCCTGGGCCAGTGCAATACACATATGTCCCATTCACGACAACAGATCTTTTTAACTGGAAAACACACACACCACTGTACTCCACTAATCCCGCAGCAGTGGCCAGCATGATAGAGTCAGTTATGCTCACACATAACCCCACATGGGCAGATTGTCAGCAATTAATGTTGACAATGTTTACCACAGAGGAAAGAGCCCGGATAAATAGTAGCGCGCAGAAGATTTTACTCGCCCAAGCCGTAGCAGATGCTAAGCCCCAGCCAGAAGCGTGGGCAGAGGAACACTACCCCAAAACAGATCCCAAGTGGCCGTATAGCACCGCGGAGGGTATTGCCCACCTGCAGACGTACAGAACAGCGGTAATAATGGGTGTTAAAGCGGGAGGGAAGAAACCCACAAACATGGGGAAAAAAGCAGACGTGGTACAAGAATCTAAAGAGTCTCCAAGCGCATTTCTGGAAAGATTACTAGATGCATATAGGATGTATAGTCCTATTGATCCGGAGGCAGCGGAGAATCAGAGGTTAATTAATTCTTCGTTTGTGGGACAGTCACAGAGGGATATATGGAATAAAATACAGAGATTAGATGGGTTTTTGGGAAAAGGTATTAGCGAATTGGTAGAGATTGCTAATAAAGTGTTTCATAACCGGGATCTAGAGGAAAAACGGGAGGAGATAAAGAGACAGAGAGGACACACAGGTGTTGTAGGTTATATGGGAAATGGTGGAGGACGAGGTGCCCCGGACAGAGGAAGAACAAGGGGAAGGGGGGCTAGAGGAAGAGGTCGGGGAGCCCCTAGGGAACCAACCAGTGCGCCTGGTGCCGGGGTGAAGGTCACTGGAAAAACGACTGTCCTGCATTTTTGGCTAAATTTGGGGGACAAGGGGAGGTTGGAGAATCGGGAGGTCAAGCCACCACTGGTCAGGTAACAGACGGTAGATATGAGAGAAATGATGGTGCCGGTGCAGGGTTTGTGGGATTGGCGGGAACGTCATTTGAGGGGCAGGATGCATATTGACAAGGACCTGGGCCCATTCCGCTCGGTAACCACGAGCCCACGGTCACTATGAGAGTGGGAAATAGAGATGAAATTTTTATGGTTGACACCGGTGCCGAATATTCTGTTGTAACTCAGCAAATTGCTCCTCCAGTGGGAAATGAAGTTGATATTATGGGAGCAATGGGAGTGTCTGCTAAGTACCCTTTCCTTGCTTCTCGAAAATGTAGTGTGGGTGGGCATAATGTGGAACATGAATTTTTGTATATGCCCGAATGTCCCATCCAGCTCCTGTGGCGGGATATCCTTTGCAAATTGCAAGCCCAAATTACGTTCCTTCCCAGGGGACACGCTCAATTAGACCTGCCTGAGAGTGGCAGCTCTGTTCGGCAGTACAACCCAGCCAGCCAGCACCCCCGATCTGTGAAAATTGCAGTAATTATGCCAAGAGAGGAAGAATGGCGTACAGCACCAACGCCGCCGGCAAGCACGGACCCGTACACACTACTCCTTGAAATTCCTGGGGTGTGGGCGGAGGAAAACCCGCTCGGACTAGCTGTAAATATTCCCCCAGTATACGTCGATTTAAAACCTGGTGCAACGCCCCTGGCTTTAAGACAATATCATATCCCACAGAAAGCCGAGCAGAATATCCAGACACATTTACAGAGACTTAAAAACCACGGCATATTGAAATTCTGCTTGTCACCGTGGAACACACCCCTGTTGCCAGTACTGAAAGAGGGCACACAAGAATACCGCCCAGTCCAAGATTTACGAGCTGTTAACGAAGCCACAGTAACCCTACACCCTGTGGTTCCCAATCCATATAATTTGCTGGCGTTATTTCCCGGAGATACAAAATATTACACAGTGCTTGATTTAAAAGACGCTTTCTTTTGCATCCGCCTGGCTCCAGCAAGCCAGCCCCTTTTTGCATTTCAGTGGGAAGAGTCCACCACGGGGGCGCGCCATCAAATGACCTGGACACGCCTCCCTCAAGGATTCAAGAACTCGCCCAACAATTTTCGGATGCGCGCTCAGCCAAGATCTCCTCTCCATCAACGCTCAGCCAGACAAAGTTGTCTTGTTTCAATATGTAGATGATTTATTACTGGCTTCTCCCACAGAAAAAGACTGTTTATCTGCCACAAAAGCCCTGCTACATCTACTGTACCAAGCAGGTTACAGAGTTTCTAGAAAGAAAGCACAAATATGCAAACAAAGTGTAAAGTACCTGGGTTTCCAGTTAACAGGTACCAAGTGCGCATTGGGGGCTGAAAGAAAAGAAGCAGTATGCCGAATACCTCAACCAAAGACCAGAAGACAAGTCCGTGAGTTTCTGGGAGCTGCAGGCTTCTGCCGCCTGTGGATCCCCAACTTCGCAGATATTGCCAAGCCCCTTCATCAAGCCACAAAGGGGGGAGAACAAGATCCCTTCCACTGGGAAGAAGAGCAAACAGCAGCGTTTCTGAAATTAAAAACTCTGCTAATGGAGGCTCCTGCACTGGCTCCTGCACTGGGACTACCAGATCACAGCAAGCCCTTCCAGCTGTACGTGCATGAACACAATCAAACAGCAACAGGAGTGTTGATCCAAAGTTTTGGCTCTTGGCTAAGGCCTGTGGCCTACCTCTCCAAGCAACTTGACCCTGTGGCCTGTGGCCTACCCCCATGCCTGAAAGCAGTGGCAGCCACCGCAATGCTGATAGCAGAAGCAGACAAGCTGACCCTTGGACGAGTTCTTCATGTGCCCCATGCTGTCAAGGCCCTGCTGGATGTGAAAGGAAGCTACTGGTTCAGCAACAGCTGGATGACAAAGTACCAAGCTATGATGTGTGAAAATCCACGGGTTCATTTGGACCTCATCGCTACCTTGAACCCTGCTACTCTACTACCTGGCTGCGAAGAGGATCCAGATCATGAATGCCTCCAGGTCATGGAAGAAGTGTTCAGTAGCAGGCCAGATTTGAAAGACGTACCCCTAGACAAATACAATCTACAGCTATTCACCGATGGTAGCAGCTACATGGATGATGGGAAGAAAGTCTCCGGCTATGCAGTAGTCTCAGCAGAAGAAATTATCGAAGTAAATCCACTACCAGGCCATACATCTGCACAACTGGCTGAAATAACAGCTCTAACCAGAGCTCTAGAAATCTCCGAAGGCAAAAGAGTGAACATCTACACTGATTCCAAGTACGCCTTCATGACTGTCCATGCACATGGTGCACTCTACAAAGAAAGAGGCCTACTCACTTCCTCAGGACAACAAATCAAGTATGCAGCTGAAATCGCGGCCCTCCTAGAAGCTGTATGGAAACCAAGCGCTGTCAGTATCATGCACTGTCGTGGCCACCAAAAGGGTCATGATGAAATCCCAAAAGGCAACAGGCGCGTTGACCAGGCCGCAAAAGCAGCTGCAAAACCACCGCTAACAATTGATCAAGCCAAAGTTCTACTCTGCAAGCAAGAGCCTCAACCTCCCATGCCAAACTACGAATTCTACATGAATTGGAGAAGATTTGAACCCAAAGGCGAGTTCATTGAAATAATATTGCACAAATGGCGAGATGATTACGAACTATTAGAACTTAATCATGGGGGGGTGTGGCTAACTGCCGAGGAGAGAGGAAGCAGGATTCATGAGCTCCGCTCTGATTGCGACTTTTTGGTGTGTTTTCACCAATTTTTTGAAGTATTCCCTCTCTCCCTTCGGCTCCGAGAAGCTTTGGATACTACCCCACGCTCTATGAGACAGCGTCCTGGGACATTTGGCTACCTGACTGCGGAATCGCCAACGTTTTTCTGGCTGGGGAATTTGTCCTAGCGGCCATCTTGGGGCCTAAGATCCGAGGCCAGACCTGAGGATGAGTGAGGATCGGGGGTCGCCATCGCTGACACAGGATGATCAACCCTTGACTAAGGGTGATCTGCAGCTTCTTTTCGCTGAGTTCCGTGAGATGTGGAGGGCTGAATTTCTGCTGTGTTCCTGCCGCGCTGCTACGTATGATGCTGCTGTCCCGGTGAAGCGCCCGCATGTCGAACGGGCCGAGATGGAGAGTTCCGGTGTCCCAGTGTGGAGGGTGACGCCTGACCCGATTGCGCCTCACTATGCAATCGCGGAGAGGGTGAGTGCGTTGGAGGTGGCGGAGGAACATTCCGGAGAGACCCCCACGGCCGTGGGTAACACTGGATTGGGAGGCCGCCTTCCCCCTTCACTGGCTGGGCATGCTGAGGATCTGCTTTCTTGTACACCTGATGTCTTACCTGAGATGGAGGTCGGTGATCGGTGCGGAGACTGCCCTGGCCCGGTGGGGCCTTCTGCTGTGCGGTGCCTGGTCCCTCTGCTGGAGCAGCCTGCTGCCCTCGGATCAGTTCCGGTATTCGGGGATTGTGATGGCCGGTCTGCTGTGGCTTCACGTCCTGGCCGGCTTTGTGGATGGCTCTTCTGTCCCGCCGGGGTGCCTCATTTGGAAGACCTGCTGCTGGCTGTATTGTGCATCACGTTGGCTGCTTGGATGACTTTACCCACCTGTATATTTTTAGATGCCGGCTGAACCCCCGGTCCGCTTTGGCGTGCTCTCCGGAGCTATTCGCTATCCAGCCTCGGCGGGTGACCGTATCTGGGGCTGTTTATGCCGACCACCCTGATCTGAACTCAGATGACATTCTTTTGCAACATCTGCCCCCCTTGCGGACACCCCTTTGACTTTTGAGCTCCCCCCCCCACACTATAGATGTTTATTTTTCTGTTGACGGAGATTCGCTCGACCACCTTAGTCTACACTGCTCCCCCTTATTTCTGTGTTTTCCCTGCCCCCCCCCTCATCCTGCTATATCTCCCTTGTACCTCTACCCTGTGAGTTAGGCGGTGAATCCTCCACACCATCCTGTTACCGATGACTTTTGAGACTTTTTGGTTCTTTACCGTCACTTACCCCGCCAGCAATGGTGTACCCTACCTCCCCTCTCACCCCTTTTTTTTTTTTTTCCCCCCTGGCATTATTCGGGCTGCCCCGAGGTGTGCCACTATGGCACCTACCATGGCTCTGGTTGCCATACTTGGCCCTCGGGCTCCTGGGCCTTGTGACATTATCCTTCCACGGCCTCCTTCAGGAGTGAGCCGGGAAAGTCACAATCTTGGCCTTTGCCACTCTCCTCTACCCCACCCAATTATATATATATCCCCTTTTTTTTTTTTTTTTTCTTCCCCTTTGCTCCTTTGCTGGTGTGTGGTCGGTGTAGTTCTCTTCACCCTTTCCCACGGTTTGTTAACTTTCTGTTGCCAGATGTACTACTTTGAGGTAGACTTATATTTTCTTGCTTTGATGATGCAATGTTTCCTGCTGACAAGACAATTTTTGATTTCTATTTAGATGAGACCCCCCTCTTTGGGGATGTTTATTGTTACTCTCCTGATGTATTTATGCTGACTGTTTATATGCTGGCTGTCTTATTACTGATGCTTTTTCATCGCATGTGGCCCTGCGAGGCCCTTACTCTTTCTGTCTATATGACGACCTAATTACAAAATAAAAAACTTTAAAAAAAAAAAAAAAAAGAACTTAATCATGATTATATCCAATGGCTCTTCCCAACTCAGACTCAAGGCCGAAATTTCTATTCCACTCCTCTGAACCCGCAAGAGACACGCCTAATGATTAACACCTCAGAAGTTCAGCAAAGACTACGCAGAGCCTACAAAATGATGCTGAAATTCTTCAGCGTAAAAGTAATGGGGGAGGGTGAAGAAGACACAAAAGTAACTGAAGTTGAACGAGCAGAAAATTTCGCTGCACGTTTTGAAAATTTGACAACCAACCCTCATAATAATCTACGGATTACACGAATACTGCTAAATTTGGAAGAGTTGGGAGCAGAAGAATATCAAGCTCCATTGGTGAGGTTCTTCCTCAAGGAGATCCTTATCAAGAACAGACTGCCGAGAAAGAAGAAAAGTGCAATGAACTTTTTTATACCAGCAGTAAGAGATTCACAAGACAGACAAGATCTGCTGTTCTTCGCATGGCGATACTATTTCCAGAAAGAAGAATTTGTCTGGGGAAACCATGGAGAATTGGCACGATATAAAGCAAAACCAGTGGTGGCTGCACTCCTACCTGCACCACTGAGTGAATGGACACCTGTGTATTCAGAAAAAGAAAAGAAATGGATGTCGGAAGAACAAGGCGAATATGGAGAAGACGGGTGGTACCAACTGAAGAATGGACAAATAGTCCTCCCAGCAACATTGGCCCCTGAAATTGTAAGAACACTCCACGCAAGTACCCATGGAGGAAGAGAAATGATGGAGCAGCAACTAGAGCCATATTTCTACGTACCCGGACTGTCAGTAGTCTGCAAAGCAATAGCCCAGCAGTGCGTGACATGTGCCAAGAACAACCCGAGAACAGGCCCATCTCGACCTCCAGGGAAGCAGCCAATCGGGCTATCCCCAATGGCATCGCTACAAATAGACTTTACAGTGTTGCCGCCCTGCAAAGGATACAAATACCTACTGGTAATGGTGTGTACTCTGACAGGATGGGTGGAAGCTTTCCCAACGAAAACTGAAAAGACTGTGGAAGTGGTGAAGAGTCTGATGAAAGAAATAATACCACGCTATGGACTTCCTCTCGAGATAGGGTCGGACAATGGCCCTGCATTCATACAGAACTGTTTACAACAGCTTGCCCGTCTGTTGGGCATCACCTGGAAGCTACATACTGCCTACAGGCCCCAAAGCTCGGGAAAAGTCGAGAGAATGAACCGTACCCTAAAGACTTTGATGTCCAAATTGTGCCAAGAGACGTCGCTAGGCTGGTTGGATGTGCTGCCGATAGTCCTCTTGCACATTAGGTGCAGGCCAACCCCCAATTAAAGCTAAGTCCGTACGAACTCATGTTTGGACGGCCTACCCCTCTAATTAATGGACTAAGGGGGGACCTTCGGGCATTGGGAGAAACTAAACTAAATGATCAGGTTGTACTGTTGGGTAAATCAATGCAGAAATTGAATACTTGGGTGGGAGATAACATACCTCACTTTTTATATCCCCACTGCACAAGTATTGTCCAGGTGATTCAGTATGGGTGAAAGAGTGGAAAAATGACCCACTAGGCCCAAAGTGGAGAGGTCCTTACCTTGTCCTGTTATCAACCCCTACAGCAGTAAAGGTTGCCGAGGTGGTCCCGTGGATACATCACTCCAGATTGAAAGTAGCTGCAGCCAATCCTGAACCAGCATGGAAGGTCGTCGCCAACGAGACCAATCCGCTGAGGCTAAAGTTGACAAAGACCACAGTCATGAGCACCTGAATGATCCAACTGAAGACACCCAAATGATTCCACAAGTGGGTGTCTTGATGGACACAAGTCCTGACCATCCACCAACGGGGGATACCCAAAGGGTGCTTTTTAGGGGCCCAGCCCCCACCCCTGATCATCCAGAAATGTCCTTTGTTTTTGAAATACCGGTGGGGAGGGATTGGGTTTATGTAACTGTGAAAAGAATTGCCCAAGGGATTTTGACATTTGGGGCATTTGTGGTACTGATTTTGTACCTTGCAAACTTGATTTATGGACTCTCGCATGGAGCATGCCCCAGGTGCCCAAGCACTGCCGGGAAAGTGGATATTTCCCATATCTGGAATGGTACGCACCCGGTGATGGAGAATCGTACTATGTGGAGACAAAAACGAGAAGCGACATCTGAGATTTTGGCAAGAGGACATTTACTTGTGCAATTTAAATATGACTATGCTAAAAAGTCTGGGCGTGCTGGGTGTGTAGTAGGATGCATCCAGAGACAATCCACATCCCATTTGCTTCTGTTCCAATGAATCTGAGTATGTTTGCGTCAGGGAATGTCACAATACACTCTTTTGATGCACCGAGGGAAAAACCAGAATCATTCAGTCCCGGGTATCCCATAATAGGACCAGTATACCCGCCAGAGTGGTGTTTCCAAATAGGACCAGATAAAGACACACATAATGAGGGTGGAGGGTGCTATTCAAGCAAGTTTAACTGGACATCATACATTTACACATTCGACACAAAGGAGCAGGCAAATTTTCTATACATACGATGTAGAAAGCTCACGAGTGAACAAGAGGAGGTGATTGCGAGGGTGACTGATGGAAAGCAGAGTGCACTGGATACAACGAGACGACTGACGATAGAGATAGCGAAGGGAACACTACATTTGTCTCCATTTATATTGAAAGGGGGGTACCAGGTGTGTTGTGGAAAGGTGTGTTACACATGGGTGCCACCAACGATAACGGGAATGTGTTATCTGGCAAAGCTGATCCCAATCCAGAGGGTAAGGGGAGAAGACACTAATACAGACACAGCACTCCACCCTAGGTACCCACTGGTGTTTGAAAGACAGAAGAGAGAATTGTTTAGAAACGTGGATCGGATATGGTCGTGGCTGCCGGCATGGACTGGATGGGGAAGAGAGTTGATGGTGAGACTGAACAGTTATGCCAGTCTGATGGATGAAATTCTGAATAAAACTAGTATGGACATTCAGTTGCTGAATCTGGAGGTGCGTGAGATACGGAAGGTGCAGATGATACATGACATGGCGCTTGAACAAATCAGTGCGGCCCTGAATGGATTGTGTGAGATGACAATGCATTATGAATGTTGCACCTTCATCAGGAACACCACACATGATGTCCCAGACTACTACCAGGTAATCCAGGATCACCAAGAGAAGGTAGCTCAGTTGCAGAACACGGCAAGGAGAATCGCTGCTGAAGGCTGGAATCCACTCAGTGGGTTCGGAGCAATCGGAGAGTGGTTTGGATCCATCCTGAGATTCATATCACAGATCGGATCCATGATTCTGATGATAGTGGTGATCTTGGTCGTAGGAACACTGACATACCGCATAGGGCTATGCCTATGGCCACTGTGCAAGAAAGTACTGACACCTACACAGACACAAAAGATACCACTGATGATCCCACAAGACATGTTCCCAACAAAAATAGGTCCCCTAAAGTATGAGGAGTTTAAGAATAGCGGGGTGTGATGGCTACAAGCATCAGGAAAAGAACCTGAGGCTTGAGCCAAGGGGGGAATGAAGTGGAATCAGGCTGGAAGATGGTCGCTATTATGAGCCAAGCGGCCATGTTGTTCAGAATATTAGTTCACTTGCAAATAACTAGGTAGATTTCAATAGACACTAGAATGAAGCTTACATAGAATCTTAGGAATGTGGTAGATTAACAGAGAAGCAATTAAACGAAGGGAAAATCCGGCCAGCTCTTGGCACGGAGAGACAGGATGACAAATGGATACTGCAAGGTCACCGAGGCCTGCAGAGAGACAAAGAGAGCGTAGAAACCAGACCATGCTTTATCTGTAACAAATAAACATAGCCTTTAGGGAGGTGGGCACGGCCCGGATTGAGTGCGGCAGCAAATCACAAACTGTCAGACTAACATGAAGTTTGCCAATTTACGTCAATCTATGGAATGCCTTTGTACTAACAATGGGAGGTATTAACCCACGTGGGGTGGGATAAGTGTCATCGGGAGGTGGGCTAATTGGGATGTACCTAATTATGTATTTGGGGTATAAAAACCCTCGTCGGGGGAGGACGATGCTCACTCTTTGCGATTCAATCCTGTGTGAGCATTTGTGTGACGACACAATAAAGTTTGCCTTTTCTTGAAGAGACTCGTGTTCAGACAATCCTTGCTGGTGTCCGGTCCGGCGCCGTCCTGAAGTGAACCTAGTGATTCCGGTTACACTACCTGAAGCGTAGAGTGGAGAAAAGTCCCCGTGTGACTGCTGAGGAACTGAGAAAAGATTTGTCAGATGTGGGTACTGAAGTTTCAGCTCAGACAATACGGCGCACACTGCATAATGAAGGCCTCCATGCCAGAACTCCCAGGCGCACCCCCTTGCTGTCTCCAAAGAATAAGAAGAGTCGACTGCAGTATGCCAAAAGTCATGTGGACAAACCACAGAAGTTTTGGGATAGTGTTCTGTGGACTGATGAAACAAAATTAGAACTGTTTGGGCCCATGGATCAACGCTATGTTTGGAGGAGGAAGAACAAGGCCTATGAAGAAAAGAACACCTTGCCTACTGTGAAGCATGGCGGGGGGTCAATCATGCTTTGGGGCAGTTTTGCTTCTGCAGGTACAGGGAGGTTTCAGCGTGTGCAAGGTACCATGAATTCTCTTCAGTACCAGGAGACATTGGATGACAATGTGATGCAGTCCGTCACAAACCTGAGGCTTGGGAGACGTTGGACCTTTCAACAGGCAATGATCCCAAGCATACCTCCAAGTCCACTAGAGCATGGTTGCAGATTAAAGGCTGGAACATTTTGGAGTGGCCATCGCAGTCACCTGACTTAAATCCCATTGAGAACCTCTGGTGTGACTTAAAGAAAGCAGTTGCAGTGCGCAAGCCTAAGAATGTGACTGAACTGGAGGCTTTTGCCCATGACGAATGGGCGAAGATACCCGTAGATCGCTGCAAGACACTTGTGTCAAGCTATGCTTCACGTTTAAAAGCGGTTATAACTGTAAAAGGATGTTGTACTAAGTACTAAGATTGAATGTCACTTGGGGGTTGAATAAAACTGATAATGATGTGAGCACAGAAAAGACATTTGTGGTTATTTCATTATAAATGTTATGTTATATTTGTCTGACCTACACGTGCCTCTTTGATTTAATTGTAAGCAAGATGATTGAATGATCAAAATCAATGTCAAACTGGCCAAAACCCTCAATTTCAGTGGGGGTTGAATAATTTTGAACATAACTGTATATGTATTTTTAGATTAAATTTTTGATTCAGTTTTTTTCCCCAATCTGTTACCGGCCTTTTTATTATAGGACTTTTTTATTAGACACATTTTTATTGGTTTAAACACCTATTAGAAGAATAGCAGAGTTCTGTGTTTTTGGGGGGGGTTGCAGTTCGACAGTCTGTTCGGCAGTTCCATGTTCAGCGCACTGTGGAGACCCTGCTGTGATTAGTGAATTCACTGCAGGGTCGGTGAAATGGAATCGCCAAAGTACACCAAACCA
This sequence comes from Leptobrachium leishanense, assembly GCA_009667805.1. Classification (NCBI taxonomy): domain Eukaryota; kingdom Metazoa; phylum Chordata; class Amphibia; order Anura; family Megophryidae; genus Leptobrachium; species Leptobrachium leishanense. The sequence goes on along the minus strand of CM019069.1, from coordinate 102,771,207 downwards.
GAAAGCACTGAAACGTAAGTGCTTCTGAATAACCCCTTTAGTAGTGGATGATAACATTCTGTATCCTGAATTCTGCACTCTCCTTTCTTGGCTGTTGAAACAACAAACGTTACTGCAGCATTACAACAACCTTTTGTTAGTGAGAGTGCAGATTTCTCCTTGTAGCTTCTTTACAGTATTACAGGGTTTGAGATCCCATTGAGAATTTCTTTTCATGAATTTCAATGCGTAAACAGATCCAGATCCCAGTTTTCACAGCTTAAGAGTTGCCCAATAAAAGAGCAGCAATTAGCAAAACTTACAGCAATTATGATGGGACATGAAGGCTGGTAGAGGATGAAAGACAAAACCAGAGAGAGGCATAGCAAAGACATCAAAATCCTGATTACAATGACTATGATACCATCAACCAAAACAATAATTGAAGAGTACAATATGGAAGGGTAACTGCAAGTCAAGTCTGTGACACATTCATTTTAGACCAGCCTGTTCAATGAAGCACCCAAAGAGTAAACATAAATATTCATAGGAAAATCCTATCAAACAGGTAATTTTCAATGAAAGCCTCTAAATCAGAGCTGTCAAACTCCATTCCACAGCTGTTGATGGACTAAAATTCACAGAACACTTTGAATGCAATAGATGGCCAGAGAATCATAGGAGTTTTAGTTCAGCATCATTTGGGGAGCCAGAGTTTGATGGCCCGGCTTTAAAACACTTAAACGGATACTCTTAGAACTAGAATTCCCTTTTTTGCCCTTAAATAATTGGGCAAAGGCTGCTGACAGCTTCTGCCCAAATATTTTTTCAATTTAAGCAATTTTAGTCACCTTTTCTCTAGGGATGCTCAGATACCACTTTTTTAAGACCGAATACGAGCACCGTTACTTTTTCAGGTACTCACCGATAACCAGTACAGATACTTTAATGTCACGTGACCATTTTCCAATAAGAACAGAATATATATATTGATAAAGGCTCTTGTTTGAGCCGAAACGTTGGTTTTTTAATGACTTCCCAATAAAGAGTTTGTTTTATTTTTTCCAAGTCCGTGAGTGCTCCTTGCTTGGTCGTTATATCACACTTTTGAGGAGTTTTAGCACCACGGCATTCTTCAAAGACAGTTCCAGAGCGTGAGTGCTGAGAAGGAGGACTGTTATATATACAGTTGTGTTCAAAATTATTCAACCCCCACTGAAATTGAGTGTTTTGGCCAGTTTGACATTGATTTTGATCATTCAGTCATCTTGCTTACAATTAAATCAAAGAGGCACGTGTAGGTCAGACAAATATAACATAACATTTATAATGAAATAACCACGAATGTCTTTTCTGTGCTCACATCATTATCAGTTTTATTCAACCCCCAAGTGACATTCAATCTTAGTACTTATAACTGTAAAAGGATGTTGTACTAACAGTTTTTAAACGTGAAGCATAGCTTGACACAAGTGTCTTGCAGCGATCTACGGGTATCTTCGCCCATTCGTCATGGGCAAAAGCCTCCAGTTCAGTCACATTCTTAGGCTTGCGCACTGCAACTGCTTTCTTTAAGTCCCACCAGAGGTTCTCAATCGGATTTAAGTCAGGTGACTGCGATGGCCACTCCAAAATGTTCCAGCCTTTAATCTGCAACCATGCTCTAGTGGACTTGGAGGTATGCTTGGGATCATTGTCCTGTTGAAAGGTCCAACGTCTCCCAAGCCTCAGGTTTGTGACGGACTGCATCACATTGTCATCCAATATCTCCTGGTACTGAAGAGAATTCATGGTACCTTGCACACGCTGAAGCCTCCCTGTACCTGCAGAAGCAAAACAGCCCCAAAGCATGATTGACCCCCCGCCATGCTTCACAGTAGGCAAGGTGTTCTTATCTTCATAGGCCTTGTTCTTCCTCCTCCAAACATAGCGTTGATCCATGGGCCCAAACAGTTCTAATTTTGTTTCATCAGTCCACAGAACACTATCCCAAAACTTCTGTGGTTTGTCCACATGACGTTTGGCATACTGCAGTCGACTCTTCTTATTCTTTGGAGACAGCAAGGGGGTGCGCCTGGCAGTTCTGGCATGGAGGCCTTCATTACGCAGTGTGCGCCGTATTGTCTGAGCTGAAACTTCAGTACCCACATCTGACAAATCTTTTCTCCGTTCCTCAGCAGTCACACGGGGACTTTTCTCCACTCTACGCTTCAGGTAGCGCACAGCAGTCGAAGTCAGCATCTTCTTTCTGCCACGACCAGGTAGCGTTTCAACAGTGCCCTTTGCCTTGAATTTGCGAATGATGCTTCCTATGGTCTCTCTTGGTATGTTTAACATCTCTGCAATCTTCTTATAGCCATTGCCCTTCCTGTGAAGAGTAATCACCTCTTCTCTTGTCTTCCTGGACCATTCTCTTGACTTCACCATGTTTGTAACCACACCAGTAAATGTCTAGAAGGAGCTGAGTATCACAGTCATTTTAAAGCTGCCTAATTGGTGCTGATTATGCTTTATTGCTGCTCCGTGACATCCACAGGTGTTTTCAATACCTGATTGAAAACACTTGAATGAACCTCTGTTCTTCAGAGTGGTAGTCTTTAAGGGGTTGAATAATTGTGTCAATGAAGAATTCACAAAAGAAACATTTACTACTGTATTACAAAACCAATTGATGTCATTTTAGTTGCATATGGTTCTTTAAAAAGTCCTTGTAGGATTTCATTCTGAATACAATTACAAATGTACACTAAATTCCCTAAAACCCTTTACAGCATTGGGGGTTGAATAATTTTGAACACAACTGTATATATAAACACATGGGGGGGTTGCATTCAACCTAAACCAAGCGTTTCAGTGCGGGTGCGTCTCAAAAATAAAATACAAAACAAAAGCACGGAGAGAGCACTCCAGACAAACACATTCAAAAACCTGCAACAACAGCTCCATGCATGGGTACATAATACCAGCTTTTACCACATGGTGAAAATTTCTTAACTCTGAGCTGTGCTGAATAAAATGGTGGAAATTTGGTTCGCAATGAACGGCCGTGAATTGCTTAAACCTGCCAACAGCGTCAATGTAATCCACCCTCTGGCAGGTCCTACTCTGCAAACCTAATGACTGCCCATCATGGGATAAACTCACTTACTGAGGAACAGGTCCCTTCATGGAGCTCCCGCAGATCAAGGTTAAATAGAACCTGGAGGAGTACCTGTGGCAGGGAGGGGTGCATACCCAGGAAATTCATATGAAAAACACATGGGGGGGGGGTTGCACTCAACTTAGGCTAGGGTCAGACTGAGGCAGTGCGAACGCGCGTTCTGGCGCACATAATCACGGCCGCACTAGCAGCAGATGACGGGCAATGACAGCCAATATACGAAGTACGGTCGCACAAAAGTCCGGCCGCGCAACGCAAGTGGAAAATGAACGCATTTTTTCGAGAACGTTAAACCGCTGGTACTGACGTACAGAGTGCGCTGCGGCCGCATAGCAGCGTGTGTGCGTGATTAGGAGATGTCAGACGCTGCTAGTGTGCGGCCAACATAACGTTCAAACAGCCGGATTTCCCTAGACTTCTTTTCACCCCATCGTCATGAAATACGTCCAGAATTGCGCATCGTCTGACCACTTAAGCGTATTCCGTGAAAAAATGCGTGCGCACGCATCGACGTACATTTTGACGGTGGCCGCAGAAAATGCGCTCATCTGTCCCTAGCCTTAAACTAAGCATTCAGTGCGGGTGCGTCTCAAAAATAAAATACAAAACAAAACCACGGAGAGATCATGAATATATATATACACATATATATATAAATTCGATAGGCCGTGTTAGTCCAAATGCCAAAACCACAAGTATACCAGTACGTAGTGATACCTTTTTTATTGGACTAACGTTACATTTAAAAGACAAGCTTTCGAGAGTATTCCTCAGGTCTGGATGCTTACTAATCAGTTCCTGGAATTAAACATTAGGACATTAAGGGTCATATGGGTGGGGGTATTAGATGGCGTAAAAAGACATCTAATACCCCCACCCATGTGACCCATTGCAGGCGGTCTCAGAGAGGGTGACTTCGGAATACTCTCTACGTGCTGATGTCGGTAGTGACCGGCAGCTGGTAAATGCAAAATCCCGTGTGCTGGGGACCCTGGGTGGGGTGGAGGATGCTAAAACACTTTGCCCAGTGTTTTCCCCCAATTGGGGCTACAGTGAGGAAGAGGAAGGGGGGGCTCCTCACATCCTGACCACTTTAAAAAGCTTAAGTGGGCAGGATGAGTAGAGTGTTTCTTTAAGATTTCAATGGTGCCAAGGCAGGTAGTACATGAAGGGAGGACTCACTTTTAAGATGTCCAAGCAGCTTTGCAGTCCTGCACACATGGCACACACTTTCATCAAGCTACGATACGTTATAATATTCAACTCAATGTTCTTGTTTTTCAGTTCTTGACGGAGTTTTAAGGCATTTTGGAGACCAGAGTCTTTCCATGGTGATTCTGCGCAGGCATTAAACAGAGCGGTAAACGTAGGTTCTGTCGGTTCCAGGCCACGCTTCTTCATCTAAAATGTGAACATAAAATGCCAATACATTTTTAATTAAAATGATTATGGTTTTGAAGTCACAGCCTCTTAGGAATGCAAGTCAGGGCATATATATTCGCTATTAAGCCAATAATACACATCTCAAAGGTTATGTGTATACATTGTGGTGATTGAACTATCAGATGTAGACAATACTAGAAATATTAAATTGCGACTTCATTTTTGGATTGGAAAAGCACTGTATGCATTTATAAACAATGTACTCAGGGGCATAATGGTTGGCAGAAGTGGCACACATGTAGCTAGAGTCAGCACCATAACAAAGGATGCTAGCTTTATAGTTTATGCTAACGTACACTATTAAAAACAAGTCAACCCACCAAATGTTATCTTGCCTAGAGAATCCTGGTTTATCCTTCCAAAGTAATATACTCAAATACCTTTAACATGGAAAAAAATTGTTATAGTAACCCCATAATGACCAAGCTGTTTTACCATTGTCTGTCCGCAAGTACCCACTGTTGTTTTCACATTTCTGCACTGTTTGTTCTAATTTTCCTCTTACTCGCTTATGGAACGCACACATATTATATGCTATGTTTTAATCGCCAATAAATGGACTTTCTAAAGATACCATTATTTTCATCATGTCATGTAATTTTCTATAAAAACGATTTATGAAACAGGGGGGAAAAAAACAACACTTTTTAGAACTTTGACCCCCAAAATCTTCAACCGCAGCTAAATAGTTTGTAAATGTTGTCATGAGTTTCGAAATACCAAATGTCTGTTTTTTTGCATTTTCAGGCTCGGGTCAGACGAGCGCAGTGTTCACGTCCGTGTTGCCGCATATTTTAACGTCCGTGGTAGCATACAATTATGATCAATAGAGACCCACACACGAAGTACGTTCGCACAGAAGTGCGGACGCACAACGGACGCGGCAAACGGACGCAAGTTAGACAAGAACGTAAAACCGCTAGAACGGGCGTGCTGAGTGCGCCACGTCCGCACAGCTTTGTGTGTGAGTGATGGAACGTAGTCAGACGGGCTGCATTTTTGATGGACAAAATGGTTTTTCATATTAATTTTATTTCACATCTACATCAGTCAAAAAAAACGTCAGTCACAAAAACGGACTGTGTGGCCACTACCTTGTCATCAGTCAGAGTATGTCCGTTGTTCACAGACGCACAGTCTGCACAGAATGCGCTCGTCTGACCCTAGCCTAACTCCTTCACTGCTGAACCATTTCACCTCTGTGTGCTTAGCTCATTTTGTGCTCATCATGTTTAAAGACCAAGACAACAAATTAAATAAAAATTGTGTTGTTTTTTTTTTTACACACCAAACATGGTCATGTTTGCTATCATTGGAACATCCATGCTCTGGCATTTGCAATGATACCAAACATGACCCTCTAGCTGCCACCAATCGGGAGATACGGGGGGTTCAAATGACCGTCCTATCTCCACCATAGGTATTTCCATAGGAAATCCCTGGGCAGTTAGGGGTTTTTGTGGGTTTAATTAAACGGTGTATATCACGTCATCTCTGTTTTGGTGAACGACTTGTGGTGGCTGCTGAGAATTATAGAAGTATTGTTTTTATTCTTTATATAAATAGTGGGTGGTGATAGCGTGGTTATGTAGTCATTTTTGGGTCTAGTGCAGACAAATAGTGATTTTTCGTTTTCACCCACTGAGCCAAGTCACGTACCCATCTGGAGTGGTTGCGGTACATGACAAGGTCCACCCAGCACTCTTCTTGGACTTCCAGATCAAAAACTCTGGTAACACCACTGCCACTTAAGCGAATAGATAAAAAAGAAACTAAATAATGCATGCAACCCACCAGGCGGTGAAGAGTGCATGCTTAAAGGACCCTGGAGTCAGTGGTGTAGCGTGGGTTGTCGGTGCCGGGGCAAGGCAAGAATTGTGCGCCCCCCCCCCCAACCTGTGGACACAGTAACACACCCTGATTCCCTTCCACCAGTAGAGTATTGACCACTTACCCCACAAGCACATGTATTGTATATTAACAAAATACCGATATAATAAAAAATGAAACACACATGCCCCCCCCCCCCCCCTGCTATTGCTATCAGTCACCCTGTCCCAGTATACCCTAGCATAGTTCCACTCTCACACTATACCCGGTCACTCTCTCCCTCCAAGTACCCCCAGTCACAAAAAAGGCACTGTGCATACAGAATCACAATGTTGCAGTGCCTGTTCATATTTACTTACCTGGTACTTCAGCTAAGAGGACTCTTAAAAGCTGACTGATTTAACTTACATATTATAAAACTTGAGTCCAACTACAAGCTCTAGAAAAGCTATGATTTATAGCCCAGTTTTCCCCTCCATATTTATAATAAATAGCTACAACAACAGTGGTCAGACAAGATAGAAAAAGGATATGAGATGTAAGGTGTCATTCACTAAGCACTGATTTGCTCGTGACAAGTGCATGGCTCAGCCAATCGCATACAGAAATATTAGTTAATACTACTGAACAAGAGGTTTCTCCAAGTAATTCCCCAAGAATCACTGCTGCTGACAAGTGCAACTCAGTACTTAGTGGATGTTGCCTAGGGAGATCTGTTACTCCAATCCTATGATGGAATAACACCTTCTGGCTGCTGGACATTACGTAAATTACTTCATTTTCACAATGTGGTTAAAACAATTGTATTTATACAAAACATAACAGATATAAAAGGAAAGGTTCGGTCCCCTCTTGATCATACATCTGAGTATAAGCGGAAGGCTTTCTTCACATAGCCGGCTCTCCCGCATCCTCCGATCAGAATGGTGTAGTTGCTTTCCTCGGGTTGCAGGCGCTCCTCTTTAAGCATCTTTGTTTCAAATAGTTCCAGTGCCTCGGCAAGCTGTAAACAAAAGAGGAAAAAGTCATATTTGACAAGAGAAAATACCAAACTTGGACCACTCCACTTTAACATCAGGTGGGTGGCGCCTGGCGGGACGTGGTTATCGCCGACGGGTGTACTAGTACGTCCCACCGCCAGGTGAGGAGACGGGCCTCTCCTTCGACCCGCCCACGCAGCTGACGTGTGTCATTGGCTGCAGGGTGGCGGCCTGAGTTCAGGTCGTCCCACAGCAGCCACCGGCACGCACAGAGTGCTGGGAGGGGCAGAGGCAGTCTATAGAAGTCAACAAGGCATAGTATGCCCTGCAGTTCAAGGCCCACCCGTCGCAGGGACGGCATAGTATGCCCTGCAGCGGGAGAAGGGTTAATATAGCTTTAAAAGGTTTTAAAAACACCTGACTAAGGAATACAAAATGGGAGGTTACAAAAGTTGATCATACATTGCGTAAGACTGCCACAATATTAATGTACACAGTTTGCCAAGAGAGAAAAAAACAAATTGTTAAACTGCTACAAAATGTCATCATTCACGAAATTTTAAATCATAGATTATCGTCTGTCTTCGAGTCAAAAAAGCAATATTAGTTAAGTTTCATTCTTGGCATTTGTGTTATAACACTGTACACAACACGATCAAGAGGAAGAATCATCCTACATATCACGCAAAATAGTAATATTTCTGCTTCTTTTTACGGTATTCGAAGAGAGGGTCTGTTTCCTGCAACTGGTAGAAAATGATGCAGCCCCATTACTGTACCACACAAACCCTATACCAGGGATATGCAACCTTGGCACTAGGGTTGCACCAATACAATTTCTTTAAGACCGAGTACAGATACTGTTTTTCCGATACTGAGTACCGATACATTTATTTAAAGTCAGGTGACCGCTTTCCAATAAATAATTTAGGATTTTTGCTGAAAGCTTGTCCAGTTTATGTTAATATTAAAAATGTATGACCACACACAGACACCAAATATACCCAGACACAGACCCCAGAACCAGGTAGACCCAGTTACAGACCCCAAAATCAGGTAGATCCAGTTACAGACCCCAAAATCAGGTAGATCCAGGTACAGACCCCAAAATCAGGTAGATCCAGGTACAGACCCCAAAATCAGGTAGATCCAGGTACAGACCCCAAAATCAGGTAGACCCAGGCACAGACCCCAGAATCAGGTAGACCCAAGCACAGACCCCAAAATCAGGTAGACCCAGGCACAGACCCCAAAATCAGGTAGACCCAGGCACAGACCCCAAAATCAGGTAGACCCAGGCACAGACCCCAGAATCAGGTAGACCCAAGCACAGACCTCAGGATCAGGTACACTCCATGTGTTCTGCCAGGCGCTGGTTGGGCGTGTGCTCCTCCGTGCAGCCGCCGGCTTGTGAAGGCTGTGAAGCTCTCTCACGAGATCTCGCGGCCCAGCGAGATCTCGGCTGGATGGTGCGCCACAGGCCGGCAATCGTTCTGTGAAACACACGGTCAGCCAGCGGGGAATGCTAGCGGAATGTTCTTAATGCATTTCGCTAGCAGCTCCAGCCCCTCAGATACCAACAAGCCAACCCAACGCTGGTTTCCGGGGCGGTATCGGGGCATTTGCATGAGTACCAAGTACTCATGCAAATGCCGGTATCGGCACTGATACTAGTATGGGTACATCCCTACTTGGCATGCCAAATGTATTGAAACTACAATTCCCACGAGGCTCAGACAATAATGAGTGGCTAAGCATCATGTGAGATGTACCTCCAAAACATCTGGAGGGCCAATGTTGCTAACCCCAGCCCTATACCATACAATGGTAATTTACTGTATTGAGCTCTGCCTGCATAGGTTTCATGCATAAGCCACGAATTTAAATATTATGGGTCCCCACAAAGCAATGCTCTCCCATACACCTTCAGCTCAGTTAAGCCCCGTTCACACCTCAGCGTTTTACAGCGCTTTCTTGAGCGCTGTAAAACGCTCAACCCCGGAAATCCCATGATTTCCTATGGGGCTGGTTCACACCTGGACGTTTTACAGCACGCAGGAATGCGCTGTAAAACGTCCGACGCCCAAAGAAGTAAGGGAGCTTCTTTGGGGCATATAGCAGCGCATTTGTGGCCATAGACATAGCTGTGAACACGCTGCAATGCGCGTTCGCGTGTTTTTCCGTATGCGCGAACACGCGTAAAAAAAACGCGCGATCGCGCACGTTTGAAAAACGCTGAGATGTGAACCCAGCCTTACTGCTTTGCTTTCGGAAACATCATGCACTGTATCTGTCTCTTGTCCAAACTACTGAGTTGAGAATATTGTAAAAGTTGAAGAGGGTGAAGATGCCTAAAAGTAATGAAAACCTTTACTTTCAATCCCCAAGCTGTGTTAATACATTTCCTACCAAGCTTTTTCAACTAGTGTTGCTGACCCCAAACAGTGAAAGCTTCTGAACTGGAAACAAGCTTTCCTGACCTGGAGATTCCGAAGAGGCTGACAGCGTTCACTAACCCGGAGCCGGATTCTGCCACTCGCCAAAACATTGATGTACGCCAGTTATAGTATAAAGGTTCATATTTATATTAAGCATCGGCTCCATGGGTATAATGTTCATGTTCAACTCCCGTTTCTAAAACTTAAGTGTGTAGTCCAGGATTGGTCAAAAGGTAAATAATTACCTGCTGTTGCTGAACTAAGGAAAAATATTAAGATAACATTCCAGATTTTGGAATCTGGGAGAATCCGTCAGAATAGCTCTTCCACTGAGTGGCAGTACCCCATGGTCTGTACTATAGTTTTGATACTGTTGCAAACAAACAGGGTTATTCAGAGAAAGGTGAAAACCAGGAGAACTGGCAGGAGAAGAGAGCAATCTAGACCAAATAGCCGATTTGGAAAGTGAGCTAAAATGGGAGAATTTTTCTGGTTTGGCTATTTTGACCTAGAATTTTCACTTCTCCAGTCGTTCTCCTGAGTTTCACCTTTCTTTGAATAGACCTGTAAATAAAAACAAACTGACTATCAGAGTTATTCAGAGAAAGGTGAACACCAGAAGAACTGTCAGGAGACGAGAACAATCTAGACCAGTAAGGGTTATTCAGAGAAAGGTGAAAACCAGGAGACCTTTTGGACAAGTGAAAATTCTAGGTCAAAATAACCAAACCAGAAAATTACATTGATCTCACTTTCCAAATCGGCCATTTTAACCTAGAATTTTCACTTTTCCAGTCATTCTCCTGGTTTTCACCTCTCTCTGAATAACCCTGTAGTGTTTCCCAAAACTGTCCTCGGGACCCTCAACCAGGCCAGATTTTGCAGATCACCTTGGAATTGCAGACTGAATCCTGCAATCACTGAGCAGCAAATCATATCACCTGTGCTGTGTTTCAGATATCTGTCAAACCTGGCAGTGGGTCCCGAGGACAGGTTTGGGAAACACTGATCTAGACCAAATAGCCGATTTGGAAAGTGAGAAATGGGAGAATTTTTCTGGTTTGGCTATTTTGACCTAGAATTTTCACTTTCCCAGTTATTCTCCTGAGTTTCACCTTTCTTTGAATAGACCTGTATGTCTGCCATAACCCTTGATCTGAAGCATAAAGAGTAAAGCAGCGGCACGGCTTCTCCAATCAGCTCTGACGTAACGTCTGAGGTTATTACCATCTAAGGCTAGGGTCAGACTAACGCAGTATAAGGCTAGGGTCAGACGAAAGCAGTCTTAACGTGCGTTTAGACGCACGAAATCACGGCCGTGCTAGCAGCAAATGACGTCCAATGCCGGGGAACACACGAAGTACGGCCGCACGAAAGTTCGTCCGCGCAACGCAAGTGGCAAACGAACGCATTTTTTCTAAAACGTCAAACCTCTAGTACGGATGTACAGAGTGCGCTGCGTCTGCTAGAGGCGTGTGTGCGTGATTAGGAGACGTCAGACGCTGCTAATGTCCGGCCAACATAACGTCCAGACACAAAAAGTGTTTTATTGATGATCCGTACAAAATCACGGACGAAAAGGCGCATCGTATGACCGCTATCGCGTATTCCGTGAAAAAATGCATCCATTCGTTCGAACGCACTTTTTCACAGACAACGCGAAAAATGCGTTAGTCTGACCCTAGCCTTAACGTGCGTTTAGCAGCACTAAATCACGGCCGTGCTAGCAGCAAATGACGTCCAATGCCGGGCAGCATACGAAGAACGGCCGCACAAAAGTGCGGCTTCGCAACACAAGTGGCAAACGAACGCATTTTTGCAAGAACGTGATACCGCTAGTACTGTCGTACAGAGTGCGCTGCGTCCGCTAGCGGCGTGTGTGCGTGATTAGGAGACGTCAGACGCTGCTAATGTCCGGCCAACATAACGTCCAGACACAAAAAGGGTTTTATTGATGATCTGTACAAAATCACGGACGAAAATGCGCATCGTATGACCGTTATCGCGTATTCCGTGAAAAAATACGTCCATTCGTTCGAACGCACTTTTTCACGGACAACGCGAAAAATGCATTAGTCTGACCCTAGCCTAAGGCTGGGGTCAGACCAGCGCACTTTTAACGTGCGTTCTGGCGCACATAATTATGGCCGCACTAGCAGCAGATGACAGGCAATGACGGACAATATACGATGTACGGCCGCACAAAAGTCCGGCCGTGCAACGCAAGTGGAATTTGAACGCATTTTTCTGAGAACGCTGAACCGCTAGTACTGACGTACTGAGTGCGCAGCTGCGGCATAGCGGCATGTTTGCGTGATTAGGAGATGTCAGACGCTGCTAATGTCCGGCCTACATAACGTCCAGACGCAAAAAGAGTTTTATTGACGATCCGTACAAAATCACGCCCGAAAATGCGCGTCGTCTGACCGTTTTTGCGCATTCCGTGAAAAAATACGTCAATGCGTTCGGACGCACTTTTTCACGTTCGCGGGGAAAAATGCTTTCGTCTGACCCTAGCCTAACTCAGTCTAACTCCCAACGGTGTGTGCTGTACACAGACATATTAAATCGATAATGAAAATAGTTGGCAACTATTTTTCACTATCGAATAGTTGTTTAAGCCCTAATTGTTACATATTTTCAAAGCATTATTTATATATTCTACAATGTGAACATATAAACGTTATAATTTGAGCACTCACCTTGCCTTCTTTTATTTTGGTCTTGCACTGTAGAAAGTACCAGTAGGGAGTGTTTTTCCTGGAGATTCTCTTAACCGGTTCTGTTTCTTCTTCATTTTCCTCTTCTACATATCTCAAGTTCTTTAGCTCTGGGGAGGTTTTTCTGAATGCAGCTCTGGATGAATACTTTTGAGATAATGCCCCAAAATCATCTTCTGTACAATCCAGTGTATCTCTGCTGGGATTCTCAGGCTCAGCAGCACGAATTCGTACCCTCTCATTTCTTGGCACTTTGTATTGTTTACGAACTGTAGTGCAATAATGTTGGGTTGTGAAAAATCGATAGTAGGCAAAGTCCAAAATGTGGGATCCATAAACTACTCTAAGGGTGGAAACTGATGGGCAGAGACATCGAGGCGTCTGCAACTGACTTGACATACGAGTGATCAGCTGCAGGATCTTCATGTTATTTGGAAATGTCCAATGACTGACCGGTCATTTCTTTATAACTGAAAGGTTTAGAAGAAGAAAATAAAATGTGGATATTAATATAATTACCTATAAAAGGGTAGAATCAGCAATTATATTGTCAACTCTCCATTATTTCACCTTTTTTATTATTTTCATTCAGAATCGCCATGTGCGAATATATTACATAATTAACCCCCCTGACAGTTTTCCTGAGTGTGACTCGGGGTTAACTTTCAGTGCTGAAAGTGGTAAGCACGAGCAACACCCGGGTTGCACACATCACCTGTCCCTGCGCTCCCTCACTGTCCCCTGCAGTTTCCTCCGGCGATCGCAACCTCATACTTCCTGGTTCCCTTCTCGCGAGAAGGGACCCAAGAAGTATGAGGGTTGCGATCGCAGGAGGAGACTGCGGGGGACAGTGAGGGAGCGCAGGGACAGGTGAGGTGTCCAGCGGCATCCCGAGTGTTGCTTGGGGTAACCACTTCCAGCATAGGAATTTAACCCAGAGCTACACTGGGGAATACCGCTAGGGGGCCGGAAAAAAAAAAGAGTGAAATGGTTCAGAAGTGAAGGGATTAATATTGTTTTACAATGTTTTTTTACTTTTAGAGGGAAATTCGTCCATCAAAGTAGGGGGCCTTTCTGTTTAAATTTTTTTTGGAGATGTAGTTTCAAAACATCTGGAGTGCCAAGGTTGCTAACCACTTGCCTAAGGCATAATATACTTATTACACCAGGAGTCAGCAACCACAGCTCTCCACGTATTCTGAAACTACATCCCCCATGATGCAAATCATTAGCGTGGCAGAGCCTCAAGGGAAATATAGTTAAAAACATCTAGAGCAGGGTTAGCAAGCTCTGGTCCCCCAGAAGTTTGTGGACTACAACTCCCATGATTCTCTGGCCATCTACTGCATTCATAGGTATTGTAGGTAATAAACACCGGGGGCCAGAGTTTGAGATCCCTGAATTACAGGGCCAAAGTTGCTGACCCCATTATTAGAGCAAGGGAAGAATCCTGTATCAATGGCGCCACCTAGAGGAGATTCCAAAATCACAGTTTAACAGCAGAAAAACACTTGTATATATGGATAATGAAATCAATGGGTGGTATATCCAAACCCACTAGAAAAAAAGGAGAGACGATCCAGTCAGCGCTTCCTTCGGGCAGGGTCTTCTTTCTGCATGTATCTTTAAAATAAACAAACGCTGCCATAGCGTAGTAATCTTGGATACAATAAAAAATATATATGTATGACGACAGAAGAAAGTTTGCACTCACATTTCCAAGTGTCTCAATCAGAAAATAGATGCTCCAGGCAGCCGGCGACATTAAATAGGAACGCCGGATTTCCACGAAGTTTGCAGCCTTATCCCTCCAGTAAACTGCTGGACGTCAAGTATGAATTTAAAGGCAAATTTATTAAAAATACATTAAAACAGGTTTACAGGCGTAGCACCTAACCTTTACAGGCGTAAACCTGTTTTAATGTATTTTTAATAAATTTGCCTTTAAATTCATACTTGACGTCCAGCAGTTTACTGGAGGGATAAGGCTGCAAACTTCGTGGAAATCCGGCGTTCCTATTTAATGTCGCCGGCTGCCTGGAGCATCTAGTGTCTGATTGAGACACTTGGAAATGTGAGTGCAAACTTTCTTCTGTCATCATACATATATATTTTTTATTGCATCCAAGATTACTACGCTATGGCAGCGTTTGTTTATTTTCAAGATACATGCAGAAAGAAAGAAGACACTGGCCGAAGGAAGCGCTGACTCCATCGTCTCTCCTTTTTTTCTGACCCCATTATTACACTATCCTCTTCATAGTGTTTAACTCGTTATTATAGTGCTCAGGAAACCACTTTGGGAGGTGGGAGAGGTCTGTGAATAGAACACATTACATCATTATTCCTGAAGACCCGGATTGATCACGATGAGATCTTCAGTATGATGCAGAGGACATGGCAGACCCTTGAAGACACATGGTGTTGTTGGGTTACTATGATCTATTCAGGAAAACTGCGGAAGCGATGGATACAGAAAAAAGTGTGAACCCACTACCCTGTGCTGCAAATAATCCCCACTGAGAGCTGAGCACGGATTCTGCTCTGGTTTAGAATGGGTGAGACGATGTACACGTTATCCAAGCCGTACACAGCAAAGCTGAACTGCAAGAAGAGACAAATGTGACCTTTCACTGATGGATTGGAACTCGGTGTGTAACGAGCATAGGTTTCACTGCCGGCTTGTCCACCCAGCCTCCCGGTAGCACATTATCAGGGTAAAGTACGTGAAAGGGATCCTGAGATGAGCAGAGAAATAGCGGGGGGGGGGGGGGAGAGAGAACGTAACTCACACGCGCTGTAACTAAGTCCCAGTGTACAGCTCCCTGTCCCTGTCTGTGTCTGATACAGAATATAGATCCCACCCACCATGCGCTGGGCATTCGACTTCCTGTTTCCCAGCATGCTTTGCATTTTGCACGTTGCCCCTCCCTTTGCGCACAACGTGACCTTTCGTCACTTAACGTGCTCTACGCGCCCCGCCCCCATGCGTGTCGTGCGTCTCTCTGTCCGGTTGCTGTGAATCTTACTGGTTGCTTTGCGGCGTTCGATGCTGTTAGCCGCTGTTGGGAGACTCGGAACCGGGCAAAATGCAGGAGCTTATCGCGTGTGTGGACCACATTCGGTTCGACCTGGAGCTCGCTGTAGAACAGCAGCTTGGGGCCCAACCGCTACCCTTCCCTGGCATGGACAGTATGTATCAGGGCCCCTGGCCAACCCTATTTCCGGGGCCCCCAACCTCTTCTAGATCTGAATCCCCGACCCATGGCAGATGGATGGCCCTGGTCTGCACCATGGGCTCTCCCGCTGTCTTTGAGTATGTTTTGTCCCTATCACAATCCCCTCCCAAAATGTTGAATGTTTTTTATTTCGGGTTATTCTATCCCTGCAAATCCTAAATGGAAACGTTCATAGAGCTGTGCCTCATCTGATAAGGTGTCTGAGCCTTCAATAAATTCGTTCAACATCTTGAAGCAGGCATTTTCCTAATCTCCATCCACTATTTATTTTCTACCGTTAGTACAAGAGTCCTCTGACTTCTCCCTCCTATCCTAAACACCTGTGCATCCCAAATGAAAAAGCAAAAAATAGGGTACAGCGCTCTGTTAATCTTGTATCTAATAGTACCGGCTGGGTGGAGTAGAGGTAACATCACTGCTCTGCGTGGATAGAGCCTGTGGAGACATGGGTTCGATCCCAGCAAGAGCACCTCTCCAGTAAGTGTCCATGGGCAAGACACTTAACGGTACATACTCGCCACCCAGGACATACTTGAAAACGAGGATGTATCCTTCCTGGTAAAATCCTTTCTCAAAAAGAAAAACTTACCCCCAATAAAATCTTCTAGAAAACTGAAGAGTATCAATGAAGGTACTGTGGCGGTTCTCAATGATGACAGTACCTTCTTTGAGACTCTTCAGTTTTCTTGAGGATTTCATTGGAAGCAAGTTATATTAGATACAAGATAAACTTAGAGCCCCGTACCCATATTTTTTACTTTTTCTATTGTTAGTTGTGTTGTTGGTGGGAACTACACATTGGGACCAAGAGTGATCAGTTTTCTAAATTAATTGATCGCCTTGACTAAATTCTTTTTCCACATGTGCATCCCAGCCAAACCTCTTTAGACACGAGCTTTCGCATTGTGCTGAAAAGTAGAGTGTTTTTTTTGTCTTGGGGGCACAGGGCCTACACTGATAAGTGTAAGCATATAGGATAAGTGGGAGAAGTCCAGAGACTCTTCTATAAAATCCATATAGCTACAACAAAACGAAAAAAGTGGTGCAAATACACACCAAATGCAAGTGATAATCGTGTTCTTGTACTTGCAACAGATTATGTGTAATCATTTCTTCCAGCAATATAAAAAACAAAACCAGAGAATATGATAGTGTATTTATTGCAACAATAGAGACATAAAAACTTAAGCACGTATTTATTTCTAAAGTATTTTACCAAGAAAGATACATTGAGATTTCTCTCGTTTTCAAGTATGTCCTGGGTTCAAGAACATTGAATTGTTACTTTGTATTTCTGTACCTACTGTAATAAAAGATAATAAAAAGAACACAAATATACAGAATAACAGATAATAAATATGTAGGAAATGTAGTCACTATGTTACATGTTTACAGGCGCATTCTGTATCACGATATGTTAATCGAGGTCTCTTAAGTGACTTTAGACATGTATGTACGTGCCATGGCCTCAAAGGCCCAGAACCTCTGGATATTGTTTCTTTTTTTGATCTATTGCTGGAAGAAACTATTACACCAAATCTGATGCACGTATAAGAATACATTTATTATATATTCTACATAACTTGGATTTGGTGTCTCTTTCGTTTTGTTGCTGTTCACACTGGGGACTTAGGTGTCCTTTGGAGTTTATTTATTAAATCTGTATAATGTCTAAATGTAAGATACAAATAATGGTTTAGTAAAATGTAATAACATAATTTTATTTGTTTTAGGTAATGTTCAGAAAATGATAGAATGTCCCTTTTTATGCCCTGTGCAAACATTAAACGCATAATAAAGAGGAACTTTCCTACCTTCAGATTTATAAAAGCTTGTCTGCAATTTCAGCACTGACCATAAAGTGTTTGAGGTGTTTCATCCAATTTCTCTTGTCACCTTCAGTGGACGAGTTCCATTAATAATTGTCATCAAATAAACTAATATGCGTGCTGGATGGGTCTCTCCAGCTACGTTTAGCTAGATCCCATCATGCTTTGCCAAACTTTCTTACACTCACTGTTTATTACTATGACAAATGTAACATTTGCACGTGTGCAGGGATATTGACCGAAACCTTTTAGGCCCTTCCTGCCCTTTGTTGCTGCAAATCAGCATCTTATCTTCACATTAAAGAATATGGCAGTGAGAATTGTTTTTTTATTTTTTTTTCCCCTACTTTTACAGTTAATAGGTAATGTTGGTGGGTTATTTATTTATGAAGGATATATTGAGATTTCTCTCGTTTTCAAGTATGTCCTGGGTTCAACAATATGTTAATTGGTTAGTATTGTCCATATTTCTGAAGACCACCAAGGGACAAGAACTTTTGTGTTTTTCAGCCCGTTACAGAAGCGTGTCCCGGCGATAGGAAGGACTTCCCTGCTGTTGACGTGTAAAAAAATTTACTAACACGTTTGTTTCCATGGATTGCAGAAGATTTACGCTGATTGGTGCCAGATCGCGGTCCTGGCACTTAAGCGGTTAAGAGGGGCATTTCTAGAAAGGTCAGACTTTGACCTTTCCAGCGATGCCTCTCTTTGTGCCCCTTAGCAATGGGGAGAGAGAAGGTTTCAAAGGACTTCTCCTAAGGGTTTCCCTGACGGCTGTTAATGTAGACGTCATTGTGCCTCCCTTGAGCCCACAGTGACACCCTACATCCAGGATGTCCCCCCCCCCCCCCACTGTTTGGCAGCTAGGATCGGAGGCACATCACCACGGAGCTGCAGAGACCCAAGGATGTGCTGAGCAGGTCGTCTGCACAGAAGCATGCAAATTGACAATACGCTCAGCACGTCCTCCGCAGCAAAACGGTTAAAGGACCTTTTTTATTATTATTTAGATACATTTTTACTGATTTAACCTATTAGGGAAAATAGGAGGCTTCCTGTGTTGTTTTTTTCTTTAAGTTTGGCAGAACTCTCAAAGGCAATTGCGTTGGAAATCAGCCCTTTTCCCCAATGTCCGATAACTGTTTCGGCGACTCTGTTATCAGCAATAGTGACCATTGGATAAATAGTGAATTTTTGACAAAATAGAATCGTCCGTGAGCCGAAATGCATGAATTCAATTTGTGAATAGACCCCCTTGTATGTGTATGGTATAGGGATTTTCAGCACTTCTAAACCCTTGAACCTTATCCCTGTACAATAGTGCGTGACCCCAGAGCTCTCCCTGACTGTTGAAATGCTGCAGAATGTTGGTTGAATGTTTTGTTCAGGCTTTGACACACCATAAGCATGTCTACAATTCAGAGCAAAACGAAGGAGAGCAGTGGCTGGTGCAGCGGAGTACATAGAGATGGAGAAATTGAACTTCCATTAATCAGCTAGAGTGTATGATTGGTGCCTCTTTCATGCAGATTTCTAAACGTGCGTTAATTGAAGTTCAATTTTTCCAACCTGGCTACGCTTCCTGAAGAGAAGAGAAAATGCATGGCACACTGTTCACACACAGCCGCATGCTTCTGCTTTCACGCCGTTACAGTGAGGGTTGGGACTTTCTTTACAGTAATACAGGATTCTAGGAGTGACCTCTCACAGATAATTTAGTTTGTCCCCATCGGGCACACTATTCTTGCAACAAAAAGGTATACAAAGAGTCGGGGCTGATCCAGATACAGGTTTTTGGATGGTGGGGGACCACACTACCAGTTTTGGTTAGGAGCAGGTGTTTGGTTCGCAGTGACGAACAGTGTTGAGCCCAATCGCAGACTCTGCTCATCACACTCACTCTCTCCAGAGCATTGCAAATGGTCAGTCCGCCTACTGCTCATGTGCCACCTGACAGACCATGCACAGTAATGCTCTGCACTCTGGCACATGCTCTGTCACTGAGAATCAAGCACTGCCAGCAGTAACATGTCGCAGGTCCAGACACCCCCTGATGGCCATACACAGCCATATAACTCACAAATACAAACACACAGCTATACACACACACACCATGTAGGGAAGCTGCTAAAGGCAGTCTCAGAAACGCAGCTATTTCCAAACTTTATAGGCAGAATCTCAAAATATTGAGCCATTTATGTCAATAAAAATTCTAACTAAAATCAAAGCAAAGTATCCTATTTACATTTATTATTATAGTTTTCAGACTCATTGCTGGGAGCTTTATTGTTGTGCAGCTCTGTTATACACTTCACTCCCTGAATATATTGAGGAGTTAATAAAAGGAGGAACATTAGACAAAAGGAAAGGGGGATTTGGGCCCAAAATAGGGACTATCCCTCAAAAGCAGGGACTTTTGGAAGATATGCACCTAGGTACACACACACACAGCTGTATACAGACCCACACTCATTGACATGCACTCAAAAGACACATACCAAGCTTTATACACAAGATACACACAGAGGCTTGGACATGCAGTACACACACTATAGAGATTTATATATTTTAGTATAATCCATGACATAGCCTTTTGTCATGTTCTCCAGTGGTTTGATACATAAAGGTTAACCCCTTTGCTTCTGAGCCATTTCGCTTCCCGTCATGCATTTTTCAAGGAAATACACAATTTGAAACAATATTGAGAAAAAGCACACCGTTTTTTGTTGCATTTTAGGCTAGGGTCAGATGAGCGCATTCTGTGCGGTCTGTGCACAACAGACATACTTTCTGACTGACTACAAGGTAGTGGCCACACAGTCTGTTTTTGTGACTGGATTTTTTGCCTGATGTAGAAGGGAAAATAAATTAATATGGAAAAACATTTTGTCCCTCAAAATGCTGGACGTCAAAAATGCAGTCCGTCTGACTTCGTTCCATCACTCACACAAAGCTATGCGGACGTTGCGGTCGCAGTGCACTCTGTGCGTCTGTTCTAGCATATTTACATTCTTTCCTAACCTGCGTCTGTTATGCGTCTGAAGTTCCGTGCGGACGTACTTTGTGTGTGGGGCTCCATTCGTCATAATTATGCTATAATGGACGTACAAATGTGCGGCAACACACACGTGATCAGTGCGCTCGTCTGACCCGAGCCTTCGTTTTACTGTTTACATTGCATATAGTTATGTCTGGTATCATTGGAAAGGTAAGAATCTGGCTTTTCTAATGATATCACAAAGATCTGTGTAACCGGAGATAGAGGGTTTCAAACATCCAAAGGTCCCCTGTATCACCTACAATGGGACTGCAGCTGCCCCCTGTGCCCCCTCTCTGGGTCTGCCAGTGCAAAGGCTATTGTATGCTAACAGTTTAAACTTTTATGGTAGTGGAAGGTTTACGTTCCACCTGTCATTCTGAGCTGGTTGCCAATGGATCTAACCAACAGGGTAAACAGCAGCTCTGATTACACATCTGTTTGCTCTGCCGATTGTAGCACCCTATAGACAGGTATGAGCTCATGACCCACACGCTATAAAACGTTCTCTCCTTCTGTATCAAAAACCTTCTTTCCTTGTGTTAAGGCCGGGGTCACTCGAAGTGCGTCCGTGTTGACCTTTCAGCGTCCATAGCTGCATTATGATGGTTCGACTGGGAGGGCCACACGGTGTACCGTGCGTACTAGTATCACACGTTACAACGGGTGTGCTGAATTCCACCCTGTCGAGCCACTACAACAGATGTTGTACGGGTCTAAAAAATGGAGATCCTTCATAGGAGGATCGTGCTTTGTAGGGCTGAGTGCACGAACGTGCATTCAACGAGGTGACCACACAGGCGTCAGAGCAGAAAGAAGTCTTGTTCTCACCGACTTTCCTTCCACTCTCGTGTGACCCTGGCCTTAAACCTAACAAAAGCTAAAATGCTTTTATTCCCATCTTCATCACCTGTCCTTTTCACCACATCATCACATTTATGATTAACAGGAAAAATGCATTATGGTAACTCCTCCGTTTATTCTGCAAAATACTTGTATTCTCATTATCAAATTTGTAGTCATATGTTCATGGAATAAACTCCCCTGTGATCTTTAGCAAGTTAACAGCTTTCTGAGTTTCTTTTTCCCACTTTTACTTTTCCTATAGCAATACAAATGCATCAAATTTTTCCCTGTTCCAATATCACTTTTAATCACTTTGCAGCCCTCAGAGTTGTTTATGAATTAAATAATGTGATAATGAAAGCAATAGTCTTAACTAAGCTGATCTGAAGGCTTGTCAAGGTCCGCTATTTTTTGCTAAATCATTTTTTTAACAATTCACATTTTAGTGTCTGAGCCTTGCTGTTTGCGTGTCCTTGTAAACATTATTTTTCTGTTTATTTTACATGTGTTGCTTTCTTGTTGCAGAGTCGGGGGCTGCAGTCTGTGAGTTCTTCCTGAAGTCAACTTGTGTGAAAGGTAACAGGGATTCTCAATGTGGCTTTTGAGTCCAAAATATTTTATAAACCTCATTCGTAAAAAGCACGTTCTATTGTCAGAAGGCCATGATGTGTTTCAAGGCATTTCCTTTTGATTTACAATATGGGTTAAAACACACTTAAACTTGTAAATGGTCACTTAAAGGGATACTATGTGATTTAAAAATAGGAGGGGATTGGAAAAGGTTAAACATTAATCCCTCCTGATCTCCTGCACTGGACTCTCTTTAATCCTTTAGTCTTTTTTTTTTTTAAATTTCCCTTAAAGCCAGGCTCAGTGTGTTGCTGGACTTCTGCCAATCCACAGCTGTCATGTGACTTTGTCCCATCCAATGGCTCTAAATGGAAAGCGCATTGAAAGCCATTGGATGGAGCTGAATACTGAGAGTCCCAATCTTCAGGAATCGAGCAGGACTTCTGGGCAGGATTAATCCCCTCATTTGGAGAGTGGAGTTAACCCCTGACAACTCCAACATCCTCCCCCTCCTTCCTTGGAGGGGAGAGAGTACTCGCGTCACTGTGACCACTTAAATTACATTGGGCCATATTACATAGTTGGTGCTAACTTAACCAGAGCTGTTGTAAACTTCCCAGAGTCGTTATAGCCTATGGAGGTTTTCAGTTTACAACATCCCTGGTTAAGTTAGCACCAACATTGTAATATGGCCCATTGAGTAGTATCAGTGCCTAGAGAAACGATGGCGAACCTATGGCACGGAGGGCCCTCTTTGCTGGCACGTGATCCATAAATTTGACATCGCTGTTACCAGCCCAGACTGACTATCAGGTGTACCTTGGTGGGCTGGTGGGGCATTTCTAATTCAGGAACAGCCGCTTACTTAATTTGTCCCTCTATTGCACGTGTCCCGTACCCGCAAGCGGCCGCCTGCATCTATGCTTGAATTTGCCTCTCTCGTGAGATCATGTAATGATATGTGTTCGTGAGGACTTGAAACAAACCTGATCCACTATGGGGGGGGGGGGAAATATTCCCCCATAGTGTCTCTCTGTTACTGGTAAGTGTGGAATAGGGCCCTTACGGTCCTATTGTTTGCTCAGCTTGGCTTGCCTTTATCTCTGCTTCCCTTGCCAGTTATCCACAATTTCTGGAACTTAGTGAAATTACTGATGTTTAGTACATATTGCTTTAAATTTGCCCATAATAATTTAAATGTAAATAATAAAAGTCCACTTTGAACAATCAAATCTCACACTTTTTAACGACAATTGTATAGTCATAGTCTGATCATCCAGTCTCGTTAGAGCATCACCTTTAGAGACATTTTTATTAGAATACATAAGTACACTGTCCCTCAACAATAGCAAATGGCTGGCCGTAGTCGGGTGACAGACTTGGTCACACGACTACAGACAACGCCATTGGCCGATCATAGTCGCCCACTGGAAGCCTATGTGGACAACCCAGATCAACCGATCGGATTTTTTTTTTTTTTTTTTTTTTTTTTTTAACGGAACCCAAAATTTCACCTAAAAAGTCCAGAAATATACCTTAAAATAAAAAATCAAGAAGTAAAAGGGCTTTTTGCTGCAGATTAAAAAAATAAATGGTTGAATGAAAACTAAATAGAACTGAAAATATTTTTTACATTGAATCCTATGGGCTGTCGAACTGAATCACTTCTCAATGGGACAATTTCCCTGCCGCGGCACGGTGGTTTAACCATATCTTTTCATGTAAATTGTACCAGATCGTCCGACTTCATCTGACCAAATCCCATGAAAATCGAAAGGATTGCTAATCTGTTGTAGTCCCATAAAATCGCCTGAAATCGTCCGATGGTGGTCGGACGCAGAGCAAGAGGGCCTGATTCACCTGCATGTTTTAGGATCGGTCGGACGACTTCAGAGAATATCGGATGATCACACCATTGCACAAATACGGTGACAGTGGACGGCCAATCTACAGTCAGGTCCAGAAATATTGGGACATCGACACAATTCTAACGTCTTTGGCTCTATACACCACCACAATGGAGTTGGAATGAAACAAACACAATGTGCTTTAACTGCAGACTGTCAGCTTTAATTTGAGGGTATGTACATCCAACTCAGGTGAATGTAGGACCTACAGCAGTTTGCAGATGTGCCTCCCACTTGTTAAGGGACCAAAGATAATGGGACAATTGGCTTCTCAGCTGTTCCATGGCCAGGTGTGTGATATTCCCGCTTTACCCCAATTACAATGTGCAGATAAAAGGCCCAGAGTTCATTTCAAGTGTGCGATTTGCATTTGGAATCTGTTGCTGTCAACTCTCAAGATGAGATCCAAAGAGCTGTCACTATCAGTGAAGCAAGCCATTATTAGGCTGAAGAAACAAAACAAACCCATCAGAGAGATAGCAAGAACATTAGGTGTGGCCAAAACAACTGTTGGGAACATTCTCAAAAAGAAGGAACGCACCGGTGAGCTCAGCAACACCAAAAGACCCGGGAGATCACGGAAAACAACTGTGGTGGATGACCGAAGAATTCTTTCCCTGGTGAAGAAAACACCCATCACAACAGTTGGCCAGATCAAGAACACTCTCCAGGAGGTAGGTGTATGTGTGTCAAAGTCAACAATCAAGAGAAGACTTCACCAGAGTGAATACAGAGGGTGCACCACAAGATGTAAACCATTGGGGAGCCTCAAAAACTGGAAGGCCAGATTAGAGTTTGTCAAGCAACACCTAACAAAGACTTCACAGTTCTGGAACAAGATCCTATGGACAGATGAGACCAAGATCAACTTGTACCAGAGTGATGGGAAGAGAGGAGTATGGAGAAGGAAAGGAACTGCTCATGATCCTAAGCATAACATCTCATCAGTGAAGCATGGTGGTGGTAGTGTCATGGCGTGGGCATGTATGGCTGCCAATGGAACTGGTTCTCTTGTATTTATTGATGATGTGACTGCTGACAAAAGCAGCAGGATGAATCCTGAAGTGTTTCGGCAAAATATTATCTGCTCACATTCAGCCAAATGCTGCAGAACTCATTGGACGGCGCTTCACAGTGCAGATGGACAATGACCCAAAGCATACTGCAAAAGCAACCAAAGAGTTTTTGAAGGGACAGAAGTGGAATGTTATGCAATGGCCAAGTCAATCACCTGACCTGAATCCCATTGAGCATGCATTTCACTTGCTGAAGACAAAACTGAAGGGAAAATGGTCCAAGAACAAGCAGGAACTGAAGACCGTTGCAGTAGAGGCCTGGCAGAGCATCACCAGGGATGAAACCCAGCGTCTGGTGATGTCTATGCGTTCCAGACTTCAGGCTGTGATTGACTGCAAAGGATTTGCAACCAAGTATTAAGAAGGGAAAGTTTGATTTATGATTATTATGCTGTCCCATTACCTTTGGTCCCTTAACAAGTGGGAGGCACATCTGCAAACTGCTGTAAATCCTACACCGTTCACCTGAGTTGGATGTACATACCCTCAAATTAAAGCTGACAGTCTGCAGTTAAAGCACATTGTGTTTGTTTCATTCCAACTCCATTGTGGTGGTGTATAGAGCCAAAGATGTTAGAATTGTGTCGATGTCCCAAAATTTCTGGACCTGACTGTATATATTAAGCCACACCTACAGAGACTTAGCTATACACACAGAGACAAACAAACTGGTTTCCCTTTGCTCATTCTACAATACACATTTATTGCTTCCCTGCTATCTAACTGGAAAATAAGACCGTCTCTGTGTTCTGACAGCAGCAAAAACCTCTGGAAACCTGGTCCTACTCATTGCTTGAGTCTGCCTCCAGAGGTCACAGCGAGTGCTTTTTTTTTATGTGAGTCAGGGAGTTCTTTTGGCTACGGCAGAGCACGATACATTCTCAAGAAGATATATATTCGGAATAGATCCATTTAAAGCAACTTAAAGGGACACTACCACTAAAAAATGAAACTGGATGCATCCATTTTATTTTCAAAATTATTGTATTTTGTGGAATGTATTCAAAGGACATCACAGGGGGTAGATTTGAAGTCTTTTAAATTCCCTGTCCTATCTGATTCAACTGCCAGCTCTTATCTCAGGTAGCCTAGAGAACAATACCCTTATCTAAACATTCTCTCCTCCACCTCGTTAACTGGCAAATATTGTAGATTAAATAAACAAGAGCCACAAAGCAAAGCTTTTGGTAAATGTTGAATCATGGGAACATTCCATTAACTGGAACCCGGAGATAAAATACCTACAGGGTTATTCCAAGAGAATCGAAAAGTCACCGTACGTTCGGTGACTTTTCGTTCTCTTCAATTCGGTGGAATTCGGCGATCCTATTTCGGCGACCCTGCAGTGTATTCATCAAGCACCACAGGGTCCCCGAAGTGCAAGGAAAACCCGCAGCAAACCTGACGAACACTCACCGCCAACCCGCCGAACACTCACCGCAAAACAGCTGGATTAACCCCGCTGAACACGCCGGAGGAACCCGAGCAGCTGCCGATCACCGCGCAGAGCAGCTGCCGGAAAAAGCCGACACGGCAGACAAATGGAGTGAAGTATAAAAAATAGTACACTTGAATGTTTGAAAAGTGAAACTCTGTTTGCAAAGAAACTACTGAACGAAAATGTCTGAAATTTACATATGAGGTCGAATGAATGATAATAAAAAGGGCTGTTACAGAAAAAAGAAAAGACGATTAAAAAAAAAAATGGGAAAAAAATCCCGAAAAATGCCTAAAAGATCCTAAAAAAAAATATATAAAAATAGACTCTTTACTGCAGAATACTATAATCAACTGTGTATTAGATATTGAACACAACGTGAATATTATTAACATTGAAGCCTATGGGAATCGCCTGAATAAATCTGCCGAATGAAACCACCGAACAGCAGGGCAATTCGGCAAATTTTCACTGCTGGTTTGTGTTCTCTGAATAGACGAAGCATTGCTTCTCTATGGGGATTTCACTGCCCTCAAACAGGCACCGTATGTGCAGGCAATTCGCCAACATTTGGTGAACTGCCTGCTCTCTGAATAGCCGAATGGCCAGGAAAGGTAACCGAACGCTGAATTTCACTGTTCTGTTCCCTTTCGGTCACAATTCGGTTCTCTTTGAATAACCCTGCTAATTTTAGTTTTTGCTTTTAAACGCAATTACTTCAAAGAAAAACGCTCCATGTGTTTTAGAAAATGTTTTTATTTGTAATGCACAAGTGACCTAGTTACAGCTTATGGAAATGGTAGTGTCCCTTCAAGACAATATTTGCGGCGGTAGGGAATGGTTAAACTTCTATTAAGTTATGCAATGCATATATAAAAAAATACAAAGCACGCTGCGATATAGAACAAAATATTTAGTTTATTAACGTCTATCTTTACAAACTAAATTCACATTGTCAATCATTTTATATGGCGTGACAATTTACAATATACACAATTGCCCTCTATTTGTTTGAGCCTTTAAGATGTATTCTAAAGTTAATTCTTTTGTATTTTCTTTGATTTTGTGATGTAAGGAGGGATGTGCCCTTTCCGACATATCAGTGGTGAGAAGACCGTGGTTTGTAAGCATTGGCTTCGGGGTCTGTGCAAGAAAGGTGACCAGTGTGAATTTCTCCATGAATATGACATGACCAAGATGCCAGAGTGCTACTTCTACTCTAAATTTGGTAAGAATAGAAATACTTACTGGTCTATTAGACAGGCTTGCATTATTATAATAAAAGCTCTTGCCCGTCTTGTGATTAAAACAAATATTGTGCCTGGCCTAGTGTAGAGGTCAGCAGCCTTGGCTCTCCAAGTGTTTTGGAAGTGCATCTCTCTTGATTTTCAGCCTCTCCTTAGCTTGTCTGAGCCTCATGGGAAATGTAGTTCCAACACCCCTGGACAGCTAATGTTGCTGACCTCTGCCCTAGTGCAACACTATCACTTGTGCCATTTTTCATTGTGCATGGAAATTAAGTCACTATACAGTACATGTTTATGGACTTTATGACCATCCTGGCTGCACAGCACCATTAACTAAAATACATCTGACAGCAGCTACTCCTGGTGATGTGACCACAAAAAAAAACGTAAACGTCCACATACCTCTCAGTCTAATTCTAATCTGTATAATTTTGTCCGACAGGTGAATGCAGTAACAAAGAATGTCCATTTCTACACATCGATCCCGAGTCAAAGATAAAAGATTGCCCTTGGTACGACCGTGGCTTTTGTAAACACGGTAAGAAGGACTGTTTGTAGAAAAATACTTTGCTTTCAACTTTCCATACCAAATCCTTTTTGTACTTTAATAATTTTGATTTTTCTTTCTTCTCAGGCCCTCTCTGTAGACATAGACACACACGCAGAGTTATCTGTGTCAATTATCTGGTTGGGTTCTGTCTGGAGGGTCCAAACTGTAAATTCATGCAGTAAGTATCATTTTCATTATGTGTTAGGCCGTTCTTTCGTATGTTATTCTGTTGTCATTATTATACTTTATTAAAACCAGTAGGTTCTGCAGCACTGTTTACTTGCTTAATTTTTAAAGTAAAAATAAAAAATGCTAATTATTACTGTTTCATTTAACATCCAAAATCCGTGCTTGTGAAGCAGAATTTTGTTTTATACTGTACATGTTGTGTAAATAAGGTTCATGTTTCCGGTTGCATTGCTTACATTAAACACCGTTATTCTACATCACGGTCTAAAATCCATCAACAGAGATGGTTTTCTGCTAGTCTGTGGACATTCTGCTTACGTTTTTGTAGAAGGTGACGAGATGTTACAAATCAACCAAGCAAAATGTTTAATTGCTCAGGAAATAGAATTGTCGTAACGTTCTGGGACAGTCAGTAAGAACGTGAAGGGAAATTTATATAGATATATTTGATAAATATGAATGTATCGCCATGATTGTAAAACCATATATTTTTAGATAGATTTTCACTCGGCTTGGTTTTTTTTTTATTCTGTTGTTTTTCTGGTTTTTGGGTTTTGTAACTTTGTATAGATGGGGGGTAAATTAACCTCTTTCCTTTTTGCAGTCCACGATTTGAACTGCCAATGGGCACAACGGAACAGCCCCCTTTACCTCAGCAAACACAGACCCAACAAAAGGTATATTTTCTATTCTAAAAATCTCACACACTATTTATGTGGAAGTGTTTCCAATATCTGACTTATTTTATGTTTCTCTAGCAAAATAACAACCAAGCGTTACATAGATCGTCATCACTTATCCAGTTAACGAGTCAGAATTCTCCTGCCAGTGTGCAACGATCCCCACAGAATATCGGTGTCATGCAACCACAAAGCAACATGGGAAATATGGGAAATAGGGGACCAAGACCACTGGACCAGGTTACTTGTTATAAGGTTAGTATGATCATGAGTTTTATGTCTGTATGTCTACAATATGTTTCCACCTGATGAACCATTATGTGCAGTAAGTACGTAAGTACTTGTTTGTCTTTCCTTGTCTAAGGCCCCGTTCACACTGTACGATTTATCGTGTGGATTTTGCCGCAAAATCGCGGCAAAATCCACGCGATGTCACCAGGGGTCAAGTCCTGGGAAAAAAAGTGAGGGAACTCACCCACGAATTCCACAACCCCTATTACCTGAAGAAAAAATATATATAATCACGAGTATAGCCGGACGAGCCGGTGATACCATTTTTATTGGGTTAACTTTACATTTAAAAGACAAGCTTTCAAGAGTGTAAACTGGAAACTATACTGATCAGTGAAAGGTAATACTACGTACAGGTATACTCGCGATTTTGGCAACTGGACTAACGCGTTTTATATATAATCTATATATATCCAGGCACAGACCCCCAGAATTATATACACCGCACTGGACCCCCAGAATAATATACACGGCACTGGTTATATGGATATATTTTCCCAGTTCACATGGATATAATTGCCCCAGCTCTCATGGATATATGCCCCAGCTCTCATGGATAATGCCCCCAGCTCTCATGGATAATGCCCCCAGGTCTCATGGATAATGCCCCAGCTCTCATGGATAATTGCCCCAGCTCTCATGGATAATTGCCCCAGCTCTCATGGATAATGCCCCAGCTCTCATGGATAATGCCCCAGGTCTCATGGATAATGCCCCAGGTCTCATGGATAATGCCCCAGGTCTCATGGATAATGCCCCAGCTCTCATGGATAATGCCCCAGCTCTCATGGACAATGCCCCAGGTCTCATGGATATATGCCCCAGGTCTCATGGATATATGCCCCAGCTCTCATGGATAATGCCCCAGCTCTCATGGATAATTGCCCCAGCTCTCATGGATAATGCCCCAGCTCTCATGGATAATGCCCCAGGTCTCATGGATAATGCCCCAGGTCTCATGGATAATGCCCCAGCTCTCATGGATAATGCCCCAGCTCTCATGGACAATGCCCCAGGTCTCATGGATATATGCCCCAGGTCTCATGGATATATGCCCCAGCTCTCATGGATAATGCCCCAGGTCTCATGGATAATGCCCCAGGTCTCATGGATAATGCCCCAGGTCTCATGGATAATGCCCCAGGTCTCATGGATAATGCCCCAGGTCTCATGGATAATGCCCCAGGTCTCATGGATAATGCCCCAGGTCTCATGGATAATGCCCCAGCTCTCATGGATAATGCCCCAGCTCTCATGGATACTGCCCCAGCTCTCATGGATAATGCCCCAGCTCTCATGGATATATGCCCCAGGTCTCATGGATATATGCCCCAGCTCTCATGGATAATGCCCCAGGTCTCATGGATAATGCCCCAGCTCTCATGGATAATGCCCCAGCTCTCATGGATAATGCCCCAGCTCTCATGGATAATGCCCCAGCTCTCATGGATAATGCCCCAGCTCTCATGGATAATGCCCCAGGTCTCATGGATACTGCCCCAGGTCTCATGGATACTGCCCCAGGTCTCATGGATACTGCCCCAGGTCTCATGGATAATGCCCCAGCTCTCATGGATAATGCCCCAGCTCTCATGGATAATGCCCCAGCTCTCATGGATAATGCCCCAGCTCTCATGGATAATGCCCCAGCTCTCATGGATAATGCCCCAGCTCTCATGGATAATGCCCCAGCTCTCATGGATAATGCCCCAGCTCTCATGGATACTGCCCCAGCTCTCATGGATTACTGCCCCAGCTCTCATGGATACTGCCCCAGGTCTCATGGATATATGCCCCCCAGCGTTTCATGGATACTGCCCCCAGCTCACCTCTCTGCGACCGGCGGCCGCGTGCTTCCTGTTAGAACGGCCGCTGACAGGAAGTGCAGCCGCTCACCTGGGATCGATGAAACAGCCAGGAGAGCGGCTCCACTTCCTGTCAGCGGGCCGTTCTAACAGGAAGCACGCGGCGCCGGCAATGTGCGGCGGCCGCCTGCTCCAGCCTTTCGGGCTCGGGCCACAGCGGGAACACTGCGTTCCCGCAGCGTTCCCGCAGCGTTCCCGCTGTGGGAGAAGTGCCCTGGATGTCACGCTATGTGGCATCTCCAATGCATTTCAATGGAGCTGTTAACATCTTGCCGCGCCATGTCGCGGTAGCATGTCGCTGGTACATAACCCTCTTTTGCAATTTTGCGATTTCCATTGGTGGTGTTTTGCAAAATAGCAATGCCGCTCGATGTTGCGCGACATCGCGAATATGGAAATCGCATGGAAATCGCATGGAAAACGCGTGATTTTCATATTGCACAGTGTGAACGGGGCCAAAGTCTGACTAATGAGCTAAAGTGGCTCTTTGCTCACCTACAGGTCGCAGCCATTAATACTATTTCAGCGGATAGTGAATCAACCACTCAGCGCCTTTCGTTTTTAGGCAAGACAATATAAAGAGCCTCTTTTGTTAAAGTCTTCCTGGAGAAGAAACGTGTTGAGCAGTTTGTTAGTGACACACACACACACACAGGTGTTTGCCAAAGATTAAGTCCTGTGTTCAGATTCACATCTTCCAAGGGTTAGCAGTGCAGCTTAATTGAAGGAACATGCACTCACAAACTCCTCTTCCAAATATTTGTAAGAGGTGCTCAGGGTACCAGGAGTGGCCAAAAGCTCCTCAGATTATATCAGAAAAATAGAGGGGCCTGGTACTCCAGTTTGGAGGCAAGACCACTTTAATGGATACCTAGCGGCGTATCAGCTGACTAGACAGCCTTTTAAGCTTGATAAAGACTTCCTGGTCAGCTGAAACATTACTGCGTACGCATTTAAGGGTTATCAGTGCAGCTCCCTTTTCCCCAACTTGTTCTGGAAGCCTTGAAGGAAAGAAGTCCCAGCTTGGTGATCCATTGTTAAGTAATAGCATACAAGTCAACTTATCAGACAAGTGCTTGCTGGACTGAGCAGTCATGGTAGCAGTCGCCATACCAAAAAAGAGCATTCTGTAGCTGCATACCCATTCTTGCACAGTTGCTTCACGGTCGCTTGTGTCGGCTCTTTTTTTTTTTTCCTTTCTGTTTTTGTTATATTTTAATGTATGAATATACATAGGACACAAGGTCACCCATTTAGACTGGATGAAAGGAAATTTAGCCTAAAGCATAGGAAGGGTTATTTTACGGTGAGAACAATAAAGCTGTGGAATTCTCTGCCTGCAGAGGTGGTTGGATCAGAGACTGTACAGACTTTTAAACAACGGCTGGATGACTTCCTGCAAAAACATAATATTAAGGCTTTATACTATTTAATATGTGGGTAAAAGCTGCTTGAACCAATGAGAAATCTGACCACCATTCTGGGGTCAAGAAGGATTTTTTTCCCATTATGTTCCGTTTTGGTGAGCGTTTCAGACTTTTGGATCAACAGCCGTAGGTGTTTTGTGAAGGGCTGAACTCGATGTATACACTTTTTTTTTTCCCCCTTCAGCCTTATAACATACTGCATTTTTTTCCTGCACCTCATTGAACAAATTTGCATGGTCCATGACAACATCTGAGGATCTCATGTTCTGTTTCCCAAACTGCATTAAAAGTATAATTGGTCGTGAGTGTCAGCTCACTCTAGTTGCCATTTGCATTTGTGAGCAGAATAGGGAACACGGGCTCGAGTCGAACGGGAACGGCGTTCCCGCACTTCTCCCGCTGCGGGAACGCAGCGTTCCCGCTGTGGCCCGAGCCCGAAAGGCTGGAGCAGGCGGCCGCCGTACTTAGCCGGCGGCCGCGTGCTTCCTGTTAGAACGGCCGCAGACAGGAAGTGGAGCCGCTCGCCTGGCTGTTTCATCCCAGGCGAGCGGCTGCACTTCCTGTCTGCGGCCGTTCTAACAGGAAGCACGCGGCCGCCGGGCGCAGACGCCGCAGAGAGGTGAGCTGGGGGCACTATCCATGAGCTGAGCTGGGGGCAGTATCCATGAGCTGGGGAACATTGCCATGAGCTGGGGGCATATCCATGAGCTGGGGGACATTGCCATGAGCTGGGGGGCATATCCATGAGCTGGGGGGCAAATCCATGAGCTGGGGGCAGTATCCATGAGCTGGGGGACATTTCCATGAGCTGGGGGGCAAATCCATCAGCTGGGGGGCATATCCATGAGCTGGGGCATTTCCATGAGCTGGGGGGCATATCCATGAGCTGGGGGGCAAATCCATGAGCTGGGGGGCATATCCATGAGCTGGGGGCATATCCATGAGCTGGGGGGCATATCCATGAGCTGGGGGGCATATCCATGAGCTGGGGGCATATCCATGAGCTGGGGGGCATATCCATGAGCTGGGGGCATATCCATGAGCTGGGGGACATTGCCATGAGCTGGGGGCATTTCCATGAGCTGGGGGCAGTATCCATGAGCTGGGGGACATTTCCATGAGCTGGGGGACAAATCCATCAGCTGGGGGGCATATCCATGAGCTGGGGCATTTCCATGAGCTGGGGGGCATATCCATGAGCTGGGGGGCAAATCCATGAGCTGGGGGGAAATCCATGAGCTGGGGGGCATATCCATGAGCTGGGGGGCAAATCCATCAGCTGGGGGGCATATCCATGAGCTGGGGGCATATCCATGAGCTGGGGGGCATATCCATGAGCTGGGGGGATATCCATGAGCTGGGGGGCATATCCATGAGCTGGGGGGCAAATCCATCAGCTGGGGGGCATATCCATCAGCTGGGGGGCATATCCATCAGCTTGGGCATTTCCATGAGCTGGGGGCATTTCCATGAGCTGGGGCATATCCATGAGCTGGGGGGCATATCCATGAGCTGGGGGGCATATCCATGAGCTGGGGGCATTATCCATGAGCTGGGGCAATATCCATGAGCTGGGGGCATTATCCATGAGCTGGGGGCAATATCCATGAGCTGGGGGCAATATCCATGAGCTGGGGACATTATCCATGAGCTGGGGCAAATCCATGAGCTGGGGCATTATCCATGAGCTGGGGCATATCCATGAGCTTGGGGCAATATCCAAGAGCTGGGGGCATTATCCATGAGCTGGGGCAATATCCATGAGCTGGGGGCAATATCCATGAGCTGGGGCATTATCCATGAGACCTGGGGCATTATCCATGAGACCTGGGGGCAATATCCATGAGCTGGGAGCATATATCCATGATACCTGGGGGCATTATCCATGAGACCTGGGGGCAATATCCATGAGCTGGGAGCATATATCCATGATACCTGGGGGCATTATCCATGAGACCTGGGGCATTATCCATGAGACCTGGGGCATTATCCATGAGACCTGGGGGCAATATCCATGAGACCTGGGGGCAATATCCATGAGACCTGGGGGCATATATCCATGAGACCTGGGGCATTATCCATGAGAGCTGGGGGCATTATCCATGAGAGCTGGGGGCATTATCCATGAGAGCTGGGGGCATCATCCATGAGAGCTGGGGCAATTCTATCCATATAACCAGTGCCGTGTATATTATTCTGGGGGTCCAGTGCTGTGTATATAATTCTGGGGGGTCTGTGCCTGGATATATATATATATATATAGATTATATATAAAACGCGTTAGTCCAGTTGCCAAAATCGCGAGTATACCTGTACGTAGTGATACCTTTCACTGATCAGTATAGTTTCCAGTTTACACTCTTGAAAGCTTGTCTTTTAAATGTAAAGTTAACCCAATAAAAATGGTATCACCGGCTCGTCCGGCTATACTCGTGATTATATATATTTTTTCTTCAGGTAATAGGGGTTGTGGAATTCGTGGGTGAGTTCTCTCACTTTTTTTCCCAGGACTTGACCCCTGGGAACACCAAGTAACAGAAAATAGGCATGATTGACGTATAGCACAGTTATATTTCAAGAGAATTATTATTTTTAAACCACTGTCTTTGTAGACCACAACTGTACACATGCCTTGGCTAATTGTACCCAGGGTAGAAGCTATTGCTAGGGTCCTGACTGTAATAGAGCAGGAGAACTCATTCCCAATTCTTCTCTGTGTGCCTTGATTTAAGGCAGTATTCACTTTTAAAGGATGCTCATTTTACCTTGGCTGAACAGATTAGGTATTATTGGGGAATATAGGTTCTGTAACAAGGTTAGCCAATCACTGCGGTAGATGGCAAAGAGTGAATGGAACAAGACAACAGCTGGATGACTTTCTGCAAAAACAGAATTTTAAATGTTATAATATTTACATTGTGGGTAAAAGCGGCTTGATCCAAGGAGAAATCCATGTGTTGCATATTGACGATTACTTCAGACTGGGTTTTTTGCCTTTTTTTGGATCAACAACAGTAGGTGATGTTGGAAAGGCTGAACTCAATGGTCACATGTCTTTTTTTTTTCCTTTTTTTTTTTCTTTTCTAGCTTATGTAACTATGTAATATAGAGTGTTCCATTAATACAGAATAAGACCAAGGAAAGAAATCTCAATATTTCGAATAGTTTCAGAAAGGGGCGTTAAGAAAATTCAAAGTTTTTAAAACCTTTATTAAAGTAAGCAAAAGTTCCGAACAGATATGGCAGAGTAATTCTAAACATACGTATATGGTTCTCTAGCCATGAAAATAATCTCTTAGGTGGCTTACCTTGTATTCGCTAATTGCAAAGGTTCATATATGTCAGTGTTTCCCAAACCTGTCATCGGGAACCTCAACCAGGCCAGATTTTGCAGCTCACCTGGGGAAAATGCAGACTGAATCCTGCAATCACTGAGCAGCAAATCTTTTCACCTGTGCTGGGCTTCAGATATCTGGAAAAAGTGGCGAGGCAGAGGGTCCCGAGGACAGGTTTGGGAAACACTGATATATGTGATAAGTACAAGTAGGAGTGGTCCGAAACTTATCGGCTGAAAATGCCTATTTCATCATTCGGCCGATAGAAAAAACAAACCATGAGAAAATGGGCAATAATATCAGCCAAATTATCGGATGTCTCATGGCCGAAAATATCAGATTGAAGTAGGACGAGCTGCAGTTCCGTCGACGCCCTCTGATATTTTCAGCCATGGACTTCATTAATGTAAGCCGCAGCCATCTGATGCCACACAGCCATTGGCAGCGCTTCTCCCTGCAACCTTAACCCTCCGTGTTTCAGAAGGAGAAAGAATCACAGTGAACCTGCCCCAACAGCAGACGTGTCTCAGCACAGGCAGGACGTAGCTGCATGCTAGGTGCACTGCTGCCTGTTTATTTTCAAAATAATTGCTGACAGTGGCCAAGGGATCCCTGGAAGAACAGCACATTAAGCAGTGATTCTTATTAGTAATAAAAATAATTTTCTATTTTGTCCTATTATTTATTTGTTGAAGGAGCTGTGCAGAACTTCCTCTCAGAGTGTTACTTTTAATAAAATATATGGTTATTTCTTTTGTCATTTATTACTTTACCCTTTAAACTTAATATAAATACACACAATTGTACAAAAAAAAGGATGTTCCAGTTTTCTGTCGAGAATCCTATATTGTCAGTTTTGGTCCAGAAATGTCATTTCAGTGCATCACTACTACTAACAAGTGAAAAATTGAGATCAAATTGTATGAAGCATTTTCTACCCAAATGCATATTGTAAGGGCTGGGTGGAGTAGAGGTAACATCACTGCTCTGTCTCTGTATGGAGAGAGCCTGTGGAGACATGGGTTCGATCCCGGCAAGAGCACCTCTCCAGTAAGTGTCCTTGGGCAAGACACCTAACGGTACATACTCGCCACCCAGGACATACTTGAAAACGAGAGAAATCTCAATGCTTGGTTGTGTAGGGAGAGGTATTAGCAGTAGGAAAAGGGAAGTGCTCATGCCACTGTACAGAGCACTGGTGAGACCTCACTTGGAGTACTGTGTGCAGTACTGGAGACCGTATCTCCAGAAGGATATAGACATCTTAGAGAGAGTTCAGAGAAGGGCTACTAAAATGGTGTACGACTTGAAGGAGAAAAGTTACCAGGAAAGGCTTAATGATCTTAACATGTACAGCTTGGAAAAAAGACGAGACAGAGGAGATATGATAGAAACATTTAAATACGTAAAGGGAATCCACAAGGTAGAGGAAGGGAGTATATTTAAAAGGAAACAAAATAGCAAAACAACCGAGGACATAGTCTTAGATTAGAGGGGCAAAGGTTTAAAAGTAACATCAGGAAGCATTATTTTACTGAGAGGGTGGTGGATACATGGAACAGTCTTCCAGTAGAAGTGGTAGAGGCCAAAACAGTAATTGAATTTAAGCAAGCATGGGATAGGCATAAGGCTATCCTAAACAAAAGATAAATCCAGGTTAAGTATCCATGTAATTGGGCAGACTAGATGGGCCGAAAGGTTCTTATCTGCCGACATTTTTTCTATGTTTCTATCCTTCCTGGTAAAATCCTTTCTCAAAAAAAAAACCCCGAATTACTATGGTGGTCTATAAAGCCCCTGTACCACCTTTAAATCCTTTAATTCAAAAGAAACAAACTTTTTAATGTTTGCCTATAATGGCCAATAAATCTATTCTAATAATATAATAAATGCGTTGCTTTTTATTAAGCATAATTGGAAATATTTAATTAAGGTAATTAAGATGCAAAAATAACTGCATTTTGGGGTCCACACACCCCCCCCCCCCCCCCCCATCACCATTTTGGCATTTAAACTCCAAAGTTTGATTGTGGAACAACATTGTTAATTAGGTTAATCCATCAGCATAAATGTAATGATGCCCCCTAGTGGTTGAAACATGCAGTGATGAATATGTAATGTATGTTTTGTATATTTTTCTTTCAGTGTGGTGAGAAAGGACACTACGCCAACAGGTGCACAAAAGGTCATCTAGCGTTTCTGAGTGGACAGTAACCTGTGGCTTGGAGTTTAGTTATATGGACCTTAGTTATTTGGACCTTGGATTGAAAATTGGGATCCTGAAAGATATTGTGGGCATATGTAAATTTTTTTTAACTGCAATTTTTTATTTGAATTCAGGACTTTGTTCCTTTGATATTGTAAATAAGTCAAATCTGTTTTGTTCAGAATTGTTTCTAAAGATGCTCCTCTTGTCCTGAGCCCCTTTGGCAGTTAATTATTTTTGCCAAGAACTATTTTTTCAATAAACAATGTAAAATCATGTTATTATGTCTTCTATAAAGACTTTTGAAAAAGCTCAACTTGTGTAGGAAACCTTTTGAATGTTGCTTTGTAGGGGTAGCATTTTTGTCAGTTATTGTGCTAAAAATCACATTTCAGCCTAAAGCATAGGAAAGGGTTCCCCCCTTCACCGGTGCGCACACTAAAGCTGTGGAATTCTCTGCCTGTTGAGGTGGTTGGGTCAGAGACTGTACAGACTTTTTTCATTTATAATAACGTTTTTTTTATTAGTTTCAAAAAAGAGAGGGGATGGGTACAAAAGAGAGGGGAAACACAAATGGTACATTGCATCCGTATATACAAAATATTAACAAGTTACACATAGATCAGGGGTCAAAATTTCCACTCACCTGCTCGCATTTTGTGAGTGGAAATTCAGTGACAGCGAGTGGAGTTGCAGGCAGCACGATAAATTATATCGCGCTGCCTGCGCTGTGTATTCAGGCAGCAGTCGTGATTTTTTTTTTTTTTTGCCTGGCCATTCCCTTCTAATTGGTCTGCGTGCCCTTATCGCCCCCTGTGTGGAGAAGCTGGCAATCACGTGCTCAGGGCCAGCCAGTCTGTGTTTTTCTTTTTCCAGCAACAGCTGGACATGGCCGGAGTCACTTCCTGCTCGCTGACCGGTGTTCCTGCCATCGAGCGAACTTGCTATAATGGCGAACCGCGTCACTTCCGGTGCACCTACGTCAGCAAAAGTGAGGCGGATCAGCTGCATACAGCATCCGGAATGGCAGTGAAACCTCTGATCAGCTGCAGATAGGCAGGAATTCCTTCCTCATACACCAACCCAGGGCCCGTCCACTGCAGTCAGGTCATCCATCCCTGCACTCTGTATAACACACAACCCCCCCCCCCTCCCACGGCTCTGTATAGCGCACAAGCCTACTGACTGTGAGCCGCACACCCTGAATATATAGAGGAATGACTGTCTATTTCAACATTCCTCTATATATTCAGGGTGTGCACCTCACAGTCAGTAGGCTTTTGCGCTATACAGAGCCGTGGGAGGGCGGTTGTGTGTTATACAGAGTGCAGGGTTGGATGTCACACAGCAGGGTTGGATGACTTGACTGCAGTGGGCGGGCCCTGGGTTGGTGTATGAGGAAGGAATTACTTCCTCATACAATCTGCAGCTGATCCGAGGTTTCACTGCCATTCCAGATGCTGTATGCAGCTGATCCGCCTCACTTTTGCAGACGTAGGTGCACCAGAAGTGACGCGGTTCGCCATTATGGCAAGTTCACTCGATGTGCAGCAGCCTCTTTCTTTCCATGATGTAGCCGGCGTGCCCCTGTCTCTCGATGCTGCCGTCACTGCCGCTGTTTCAGGGAGACAGGTCAAACCACTTACTGATCCAGGATGATTGTTCTGTGCAAAACTCCCAGATGAAAACTTTCAGATCAGTAAGAAGTTCAACCAGTCTCCTCGAAAAAGGCGTCTGACCGCAGCATCGAGAGACAGAGGTCACGCCGGCTACAGTGTGTAAAACCAGAGGCCCGTTCAATACCTCAGTAGCTGCTGAATTGATGCAGCACAGCAATTCAGTTTGCTGCAGCAGTGACTCTGAACGCTTTGGATGCAAATTGCAAAACAAAATGGCGATTTCTGTAGTTTCTGCAATATCCGCAGTTTTATTAGCAGAAACTGAGACTGAGGCCAGCTTTGAAATAACTAAAAGCAGTCAGCACAATTCCGTTTTGTATGCACACACCACAAATGATAGTTTTTATTGAATAAACGTAATGGTTACTTCTGAAAAAAAATATATAATTCAACCGTAATATGTCTATGTGCATGGGGTAAATAATAAATAAATATTTTGTGCTTTGGTGAACAAAACCCTCAAAATTAACATTGCTGTACGGAATTGTTACTTGCTTCATGGCGGTGGCTATCTTTACTACG
Organism: Leptobrachium leishanense; assembly: GCA_009667805.1. Lineage (NCBI taxonomy): Eukaryota > Metazoa > Chordata > Amphibia > Anura > Megophryidae > Leptobrachium > Leptobrachium leishanense. Next base: position 102,730,724 of record CM019069.1, on the reverse strand, counting down.
TCACACTCAGCTACTCGCGGCATCTCCTCGAGTCGCTGCAAGTGCTACGTTAGCAGCGCTGAGCGGCTGAACGCTGTTCAATGGCAAGTTGCTAACTTAGCACTTGCAGCGGCTGAAGTATTGAAAGCGCCTCAGGGGTGGGGGACGTCCGAAGCGCAAAATCAATTTGTCTTCAGAGCACGTGCCACAACAGGGGGGATGCAAATTCCCTCTCCCGCGGCACTTTTACTAGACCTCACTGCTGCACGCTGGATCATCCTTCACGCTGCCTGTGCCCCTTATCTTCCAGGCACAGCGTGATGGAGAATCCCTGGCATGCATCAGCGAGCGAAGGAAGCCGGGTTTCCTTAGGTTGAAGGGGGGTGAATTGAAGGAGGGGGAAAGAGAAATTCAAGGAGGGGAGAGAGAGAGAAATTAATTAAAGTTGGGAGAAAAATTTAAAGGGGGCCCTTTGCATAAAAAAGGTTCCTCGCTCTGGTGTAAACTATCAGCGCCCAGAAGTGACGCCAGAACCAGCACCACTGCTACAACTCCGTTGGGGGGTCATAATTGGTGAAATGGTGGCGTAGGCGTTTGAGGTTATACTAAATATATCTATTTATAAAGAAAGAGATGGCTGATACGGAAGGAGCAAAGAAGAAAAAAATTGGGATGGATGTATCTCACACGAATATTAATGGAATCCTCTGTATACGCATCCATGGGGGAAACCTGACTCTGGGGTCTCGTAACTTCTATTGATAACCTGGCATATGAATAATGAAAAGCGAGTATTAGGTTCCCCTTGATATATCAGATGCATAAACCCCAAATTAATTTGGTTCTAAAAACTATTGGAGAGGAGTCTGTGCTAAATGGAAGATACTACTTGGGTCTGATGTCTGGGTATCTGGGGTCTGATGCCTGGCTATACATGTATCTAGGGTCTTGGTCTGGGTATTAATGTTATTTATATTTGTAACTTTATTCTGAATAAAACCTTTAATGTAATTTCCTAAGCTAATTTAAGACGGTGTGTTTAGGTGGGGCAACTGGTGGCGAGTAACTCTTAGGCCCCGTTCACACCTAAACGTTTTAAAGCGGGTTCCTGCACGCTTTAAAACGCATGAATGGGGAAATCCCATGCTTTCCTATGGGAATCGTTCACAACTAAGCGTTTTAAAGCGCGCAGGAACGTGCTTTAAAACGTACTACGCACAAAGGTCCTGGAGCTTCTTTGGTGCGTAGTACCGCACGTTGCGTCCCATAGACTTCAACGTGAATGCACGTACATTTACGTTGCGCGTTTTCTTAATCAAAAAACACGCGCAGATTCATCATCAGCGCGCGTCCCGCACATGGCAAAGACCACCCCCCCCCTGGGGAATTCAGACACCACTCTGCACGAACGCTGGAAGATGGAGGATGCAGAAGCTGGAGCTGGCGTGTGTCTTGCGGACACCGAGGCGTTCATCCGTCAGGTGCATCTTCGACCAGAAGCACAGCGCCTACAAAAATCGGCTAACCAGGCAGTGATTGTGAGAGGAGATCGTTGCAATTTGTGGGCAGACTGGGAGACCCGCAGCAAGCGCGAGAAAAGGAGAGAGGTAAACGTTTTTTGTTTTTTTTATAGGTGTATGGGGGTCATGCCAAATATACCCATGCGAGGTGCTGGGGGAAATATATACCCATGGGGGCTGCTGGGGGCAATATATACCCATGTGTGACCTGGGAGCAATAAATACCCAAGTGTGCTGGGGGCAATAAATTCCCATGTGTGCTGGGGGCAATAAATACCCATGAGAAGCCATTGGAAATGTTGCAACAAGGTGTAAATTTTAGAGCAGCCGATGTATGTTAAGGCACAATCCAAAAAAATAAACCGAGGGTCTGAAATAAGTTAAATAACAAACTTTATTAATAAAAACAGCAACTTTTACCATAGAAATATATATAATTTTTTTCAATCAGTGATTTATTGCTTCCATTTGCCAGGAGACCTCACCCTCCGGTGACATAAAATATGCCGCAAACTGGTCCCGAACGGTGGCTCCATGTCTGTTACCACGGCAGGCGACCATATCAGTATTCTCCAAGCAATGTTCTAAAGAGTCGTCAAAATTAAATCCGCCTCTGAGGCGAACAAAATTGTGGAGTACACAGGCTGTCTTCACCACAGAGTTGGCGTTCTCCAATTGCAGACTGATTGGCGAGTGTAGAATGCGCCATTTATTGGACAGAATGCCAAATGCACACTCCACCACCCTGCGTGCTCAGGTCAGACGATAATTAAAAACCCTCCTCTGTACACTCAGTCCACGGCTTGAGTAGGGCCTCATCAGATGCTCCACAAGAGCAAATGCCTCGTCTCCCACAAACACAAAATGCATTTCAGGATCTGCAGTGCCAGGCAGCGTGATATTCTCTGGAAGGTCCAGTTCATCTCGCTGTAGCATTTGCCCAAAGTTGGAATGGGCAAATACTGCTGAGTCCAAGCTGCTTCCGTACGATCCAATGTCAATGTATCTGAAGCAGTAGTTGGCATCAGATACCGCAAATAGTACAAAAGAAAAATATTTTTTATAATTAAAAAAACCGACTGCCACTCCCCTTCGGTTTAATGATACGGATATGTTTTCCGACATGCGCTCCCAGACAGTTCGGAAAATTGCACATTGTCGAAAAAACTTGGGCAATTTTCACCCACTCCTCCTTGTTTGGTTTTCCCATAACAACATCGTGCAGGATCTCCCATAGGGCACAGCAGGTTTCTCTGACGATGTTGCTTGCTGTGGCTTTTCCAATCAAGAACTCGTAGTGCAGACTGACCAATGACTGTCCAGTCGCCAAATACTTGTAAACTAATTTTTTTTTTTTTCATTTTCATGTTTCCATTTTGTTTCAACAGTTAACTTAATGAAGAGCAAATGGAAGAGCCTGAAGGACGCGTTCATCCTACACAGGCGGAAGGAGAGGGAGTTTAGCAGTGGACCGGCAGCCAGTGCGCCATGGCGCTACATCCATGCCGACCAGCTGGCATTTCTGACTCCATGCGTGGAAAAGCGTAGGTAAGTCACACCAATGACAATGTTTAGGAGGGTCATGGATATTGTTACAGAACATGTAGATAATAATATATTGCACATGCTAATGTATTATTTCCTAATGACAGCACTGACAGCAGCTGGGAGAGGCAGGAACCAGACGACGAGGAGGAGGACACGGCCACACAGTCCGATCAGCCATGTGCCTCAACAGGACCCCGCCACCACTACTAGCACAGCTGTCACCAACACGAACAGTGTCACCAACACCAGTGACACAGACACAGTCTGCCCCAACAGCCTCGGCACCTGTTCGCCGATGTCCCATCCTCAGGGCCCGTAGGCAGAGGCTTGAGCGGCAAGAGCGAGAGGAGGACGGGCTCATCAGTGTTCTGGAGTCCATGGCACATCCCATCCCCAAGCTCACAAGTGAGGCCTTATTCCTCCTCAGTTTGGAGAAGAAAATGCTAAAAGTGTCAGAAAGTCGAGAGACAGAGCTACGTGAGTTCTTTTTTTTATATTTCAAATTTTTTATTTTGCAATATGGTCATCAAGTAATCAAGCATGTGAGAAGGGCCTCGCAGGGCCATGCAGTAACATTGTGTAAAACACAGTGTAACAAGACTGTCATACATAAAAAATAAAGAAAAAAGTAAGGGGGTGGTGCTATATGCAACTCAAACGAGAAGATGATGGGGGAAGAGAAGGGGGGGTGACAGCTACCATCGCTGTGACACTTCTGGCACACTCCCAAAGGAGGCCATGGAGGGACAGAGCCACAAAGTTCGGGAGCCCGAGGGCCAAACACGACAGGAAAAGCCGCGGTGGCACACCTCTTGGCAACCGAGAGACTGCCGAAAAAAAAAAAAAAACACGAGAGGGGTGGGAAGATGAGAGAAAGGGAGGGAGAGGGGAATGGCAAAGACCATTTCCGTGACTCTCCTGGCACGCTCCCGAGGGAGGCCATGGAGGGGTAGTGTCACGAGGCCCGGGAGACTGAGGGCCAATCACGACAAATAAAGCCGTGGTGGCGCGCCCCATAGCAACCCAGAAATTGCCAAAAAAAAAAAAGGGGAGAGAGAGGGGAGTTAAGGGAGGGACACCATCACAGCAGGTAGAGCACCGATAATAATTAACAAGGGGGAGTAAATAGAAAATAAAAAAAATAAAAAAAAGGGTAGGGGAAAAAATAAAAAGACAAAGCATGAATCTAAGTCCTCAGTATACATCGCAAAATAAGAGTCTCTGGAGAAAAAGTGAAGTCCCCAGCCGGGTGACTGTCGCAAATGGGTCTCAAACAAGGGGGAACTCACGAACGAGGGGGCTATCAGTAAAGGTGGGGTGTCTCAGAAAAAGAAAACTTTGGCTCTTGCCAGGGAGCACCAATGATGTCCTGTGGGAGAGACTGTATCGCTCAGTCCGGCTCTCTCGAAGAAGATGGGGAAGCTGCTGTGCGCTCCACAGTGTCCCCACCCAACGTAGGAGCAACCAGGCCCAGCTCCCGGAGATAGGTGTCTGCTTCCTCCACCGTGGACGCCGATATCGTGCGTCCATCACCCCAGCTGATCAGCAAGGAACCCTGCTCTCCCCATCTATAACGTACATCGTGAGCGCGAAGCATGGCAGTAACAGGTTTGAAGAGCCTCCGAGCCGCCAAAAGAGAAAAGGGGAGATCCCTATAAATCGCAATGGAGGCAGCTTCAAAAATGATCAGGGGAATATTCCTCACCGTGGTAAAAATTTTAGCGTGTAGAAACACATCGCAAAGCACCACTATAACGTCTCGGGGGGCTCTCGCAGGTGCCAGGGCTGCCTTTCGAATTCTGATGGCCGACAGCACAGAGCCCACAGGGACCGACAGGGTGGGGAGGACAGCCGAGACAAAACGATGAGTGTAGGCAAGCAAGTCAGCGTCACGGACAGACTCCGGTATACCTCTGAGCTTGAGGTTCCTCCGCCGGTGTCTTGTTTCTAGGGCCATCACTGTTGACTGCAAGCCGCTAACCTGCTTCTGAAGCGCCACCAGGAGGGAAGAGGTCGCGGCCTGCACTCCCTCCATCTCCTGAGTACGTGCCTGAATCTCTCCCACCTGAGCCCGGGTATTAGCAAGGCTGGCATCAAGGGACTGCAGCTCTGACTGCCAAGCAGACCTGGCATCCGCCAGTAAGGTGCGGATGTCCCTCCGTGTGGCTGGGAGATCTTCTTCCGACATCACAGGTGCCAATGCTTGTGGGCTAGGTGACAGGCCCTCGGCGTCCTCCCCCGCAGGGTTCTCGTTCACAGGGCCGGGCAGGTCTATCGTCGGCAGTCGCCGGCCTCGTCCCCCACTCAGCGAGATCCGGATGTCCGGGGTACCGGGGTCTGCCGCAACTCCGCCACTCTTGCCCCTCTTACCCATCCGGGAGCCGTGAAGCACGGGGCACAAGAGGTAATCCACAGCAGGCTTCGATGTCAGCTCCAGGCCGCAATCGGCGCCTGTAGTAAAACAGGCCCGAACGTCTCTTGGGTCCGGAGGAGGGGGAAATCGGGCTCCGGAACGCTTCCTCCCGATGACCAGCAAAGTATATGCAGGGCAGAGGGTTAAGGATTGGGAAAGAAATCGCTAAAACCCCAAATTTAGGGAAATATTTGCAGAGCTCTGCCTGAACACGTCTGGTCGCTGCTGCTGTCGGCCACGCCCCCCCAGAGCTACGTGAGTTCTTGGCACGTGGCATTGACTCATTCATTCCACCTGATGGCTCCTCACAACACCAACCTACTGTCCCCATACAGCAACCACCTCAACATTCCACACCCATGCGCACACACCCATTCACCACACCCATGCACCATCAACACCCCCCCCCCGAAACATGGCACCCATGCCCACAGTCACCATATGCGTACCCCTCAAGCAGCTGTGGAATGAGGGAGGAGATGCAGGTGGACGAGCCTCACTTTACGCCACCACAACAGTTCCACAATATGTAAATATAACTCCAGCCCCACTTTTCTACAGACACACACACACTACTTCACATACAAACACCCATGCACCATCAACACCCCCTGAAACATGTCACCCACGCCACTCTGTCACTCTGCCCTTCCCGTTGTCTCTTGTGCGCTGCCCGTTGGCTCATTTGACTTGCCCGCTGGCTGATTTTGGACCGCTGTCTGTACAATTTTTATTGTAAAGTTGAAAAGTTTTTATTCTATTATTACGTTTTAAAATATACTATTTTATTAAGATTTAACTATGAGTTTGTGTGTCTGTTTCTTTACAGGTTGTAAAGTTTTAAATTTTTTAAATGAGTTTGATTGTGGTACACATATGTAGGAGAGTCACACATGCCATACCTCATCCTGCTTAACACACACACACACGGCACAACCCACACTCCATTCGTCTGCGGTGTCAGGTTTTTCTGGCGGCTGTTCTGTGCTGTGATCGGCGGCTGCTTGGGTTTCTCTGGCGTGTTCGGCGGGGTTTATCCTGATGTTTTTGCGGGTTTTGGTGTGCGTTCTTCGGGTTTTGCTGTGAGTGTTGCGGCGAGTTTGCGGCGGCTTTTCCATGCAATGTGACGGCCCTGTGGTGCTTGCTGAATACACTGCAGGGTCATCAAAATGGGATCGCCAAATCGCACCGGATGGAAGAGAACGAAAAGTCACCAAACATGCAGTGACTTTTAGATTCTCTCACAGCACATCGCACTGGATTATGTATGTAGTGATGTTAGTCAACTTATCGCAAAGTGATGAGCAGTCTTTCCACAGGTGCAACACTGTCGCGCATAAATGTGTCCTGCCGCTCCAAAGTGGCGGACATGAGCTTCAGTAACTCTTCAAAACTGTTGAAAAGAAAAGAGGGTTAATACAGGTTAACTTGATGCTCTATCTTGCTATCCCTGCCTGTTTCCCAATCAAATCTATGATGCTACTATCAAATGGGACACAACAACAATAAGCATGGTACATGTACTCACCTATTTATTGACATGCGTGCAAAGAATTTCTCCGCATGTTCCCGAAGGGTTCCATAGACGGCCCAGAATTGTCTTCTTTGCCGTCGGTTGGCAATAACTGGATGGACCCAGAACCTTCGCCTGGTCATCATCTCTCTCCTTCTCACACGCAATAAATGCACTCCTGCAACTAGTGCTTAAGTGCATCGTCTTCTGCGCATATCCATATTAATATAATCAACTCCGCTCACCAGGCTCTCTCAGGAACAACTCTCTCTGTCTCTCTCTCCTCTCGCTCTCTCTCTCTCTCTCAGGACACTCAGCAGGAAGTCTTTTTCATTGGACGCCTCCGTGATCAGATGGGAAGTAGTTCTCATTGGATGCCTCCGCAGTCAATCAAAAAAAAACTCGCGTACGACGCGCGTTTCTAATTAACACAAAAGGCGCAACAAACGCTAGTGAAACGCCGAAAAAAAATGCGCGTACAACACGCTTAGAAAATACGCCTAGGGGTGAACCCAGTCTTAAGGTTGGCTAGTAGCTTGGAACTTGAAATTTTGAGCCCTGACATAGATTACAGTGTTACAAGATAGGTATCCCAAATAAACCAGTGGTCTGCACGCACTCCCGGAGTGGATCGAGGGTCACCCCTGAGTTCTCTGGCCATGCCGTCTAGAACTCGTATGTCACACAATCTCTTTTTAATCTGACATTGTTGGGACTGGGGGGGGGGGATTTCCAATTGGCTGCTATTAAAGTGGAGGAGATAGAGAGTATGTGAGCTAAGGTGAGGCGTTGGTGTTTAGTAAGGGGGGGGGAATGTGAAGGTGGAATACATCAGGTTCTTGGTATACTCGGGACCCAAGTATAGCTGTGCTAACATCTGCAATGGCTGTCCAAAACGGCAGTATCAACGGTCAGTGCCACCACATATGGAAGAAAGAGCCATCCACAACCTCTCATCTCCGTCAGGTCGAGGGTAGGTTGGCGTTATAGTGTCTTTCCTCGTCAGGAGTCACATACCATCAGTACAAAAGTTTTTTGCGTGCTTCCATCAGTAATTTAAATTTACGCTTTTCCTGAACAAAACAATCAGCGCACTGGACTGGCAATATTGTTCAACCAGGGACAGGGAGGAGGCTTGTAGGGGCAGGTGGAGCATGTCGTATTTAGACAGGCATGAAGTTGCAGGAAAGAGAACCAAAAGGGAGGTGGTAGGGCATGGGTCTTTGACATTTTGGGGATGGACATGATGTCCTGTAAAGAGTAGAAGTGGTGGAGGGTAGAAACCGCAGTCTCATGCCAGCGTTGTATTGGGAAAGCGAGGATGAGGTGTGAAAACATTGACAACGGTGACGGGAAGAGGTGCACATTATTCAAAAGGGGGCGAGTCAAGTCCCACACAGAAATCAACAGTTTAGAGAAATCAGCCAAGGGGAGGAGGTCCAATCATTTGAATTTAATTGTCCAGACCAACCCAGTAAAATTGTATGGAAGGTCTTGAGGGAACACTAAAGACACCCTTTGAAGGTGGGGCCGATTGTGACAAAAGGCGCAGTAGGGCTGTTGGAATTGAACCCTTGTGATAAAGTAACATGTTAGGAAGGCAAAGACCTCCTGAGGCAAGTGGCTAGTGGAGGACCTCCATCTTAATCTGTGGTCTCTTCCCTCTCCAGATAAATAGACCACAGGTTTACAAAAAAGAACATAGGGGTCGCAATAGGGAGGGGTGCGGAATACATAAAGGAGCAACATCTGTTTTAAGGCACTTATCCGTCCCATCCATGAAATCAACGCTCGATCACTGATGGCACAGAGTTTTTGCCAGATTAAGTAGGGGCTTATAATTAACCTCCCTGGCAGTCCCATTTTGACATATTTTATATGTCAAAATCGGTGCATTAATCCAGCCCCCTGGTGGTATTAGAGTGTGGCTCGGGGTTAAGTTTCAATGCTGAAAGTGGTAACCCCGAGCAACACTTGGGCTGGATACATACCTGTCCCTGCGCTCCCTCACTGGCCCTTGCAGTCACCTCTGGCCGATCACGGCGTTCAGGTTCCCTGCTCGCGAGAAGGGAACCAGAAAGCAGGACACTGCAATCGGATGGAGGAGAATGTGATTGCGGGAGGACATCAAGGGAACGCAGTATGTATCCAGCCCGAGTGTGGCTCGGGGTTACCGCTTTCAGCATTGAAGTTTAACCCCGAGCCACACTCGGGAAAACCGCCAGGGAAGTTAAAGTCAAAAATGTGGGGTAGGGAAAAGGACAATTTCATCCCCAAGTAGGGGATAAAATCGCCGATCGGTTCTCCAATCATAAAAGTATTGGGAGCGGAGTAGCGTCATGGTCGATTGGGGGATCGCATACGCTAAAGCCTGGGTTTTATAAACATTATTTTATGATAGGATAGACGGGCATATTCTAACAATATCTTATGTAGGGCCGAGAGGGAAGAGGACGAGTTTGTAAGTGTGAGTGGTATGTCGTCCGTGAACAGGCGTAATTTAAAGGAGGTGGGACCCGCTCAGATACCCTCTACCTCATCTGATTGGCTTAGGGCCTGGGCGAGCAGTTCCAATAGGGCATAGAAAGGAGAAAGGGGGCAACTCTGTCTTGTGCCATTAGTGATCGCTATCGGACGGGATTGAAAGCCTGCAGTCAACACCGCCGCATTAGGTGTGGAATAATGTGCCATAACTGCTGAGATCAGTTTCGTGGGTGTCACGTGGCGTGTGCGGGTCAGGTAAGAGCCCAGCAGGCGGCGACACAGAGGGGAGGCCAGACAGGAATCACACAATGAAGAAGTTTAATGAAACTTAAATAGGCCTTGGCAGCAGGCACTTGAATGAATAAAGTCCAGGGAGAGTTCTTGATTGGAGAGTCTGAGGTTTGTGGGTAATGCAGTCCCAGACTGCAGACAGGGCCCACCAAGGAGAAGTCTGGACAGCGGACAGAGGTACCTTGGTCAGAGACAGAGATCAACTGTAATCCATAGGTGGAGATCGCTGAGAGTCCCTTGCACAGACAGATGTATCCAGGAACAACAGGGCAGATGGATGGATACTGGATACACAGGATAGGATAGGATAGGATAGGATAGGCTAGGCTAGGCTAGGCTAGGCTAGGCTGGAGCAGGTTTGCGCACACATCCAGATGACCTCAGTCAGGGAGAACAATAATGCAGAACCACTGCTAGTTGGGTCTCTCTGCTATTTAAGGAGGCTTGATAGCAGATGGGCCTCAGCTGTAATTCCAGGGCTAGACAGGAAAAACCCAGGCTGGATCTCCAGGAGCCTGGACATGGTGCTTAGCCTGAGCAAAAGCTGGACTGGAATCCAAGAATGAAGAAATCCAGGGCAAAGTTCTTAGATCCAGGTTTGCTAGACAGGTACACGGGGTGGACTGTGACAGTACCTCCCCCCCCCCCGACGGGTGCCCTCCGGGCACTGAGGCTGGAGCAGGGGACGGAGCACCTACCTCTAACTAGAGTCCTCAGAAGAGATGGCAAAGTATCTCCAGAGCTCGGAGCAGCGCCTGAGCACTGCCAAGTGCTCCTCTCGGACTAACACGCCAGAGGGTGTCGTGGTGTAGCCCGTAGGGGCAGGTCCTCTTGAGCACCTCTTGCCAGTCCAACTACCTGGATTCTGGTAGTCCTCAAAGACAGCAAGGAGCACAGCCCTGTCAGACTCCGTGTTAGGAAAGGTGTCATGGGCACAGCTCGGCAGTGACACTTCAGCTGCTGGGCTCGGTGCAGCAGCGCCCCTGGCAAGGTTCAATGGGGCAGCGCCCTTGGCGATGACCGATGGGGCAGCGCCCTTGGCAAGGCTCGGTGTGGCAGCGACCTGGGTGCGGCATGGCTCTGAGGCGACCTGGGTACAATCCTGCTGCTGGGCAGTGAGCGGCTTGGCTTTACGGCGGTGGCGACGGCCCCGTGGCGGCGACACCTCTCGAGATCCTGCGGGTTGCAGGGCAGCGACCTCTCGAGATCCTGCGGGTTGCAGGGCAGCGACCTCTCGAGATCCTGTGGGTTGCAGGGTAGCGACCTCTCGAGATCCTGCGGGTTGCAGGGCAGCGACCTCTCGAGATCCTGCGGGTTGCAGGGCAGCGACCTCTCGAGATCCTGCGGGTTGCAGGGCAGCGACCTCTCGAGATCCTGCGGGTTGCAGGGCAGCGTCACCCGGAGATCCTGCGATGTGCAGGGCAGCGTCACCCGGAGATCCTGCGACGTGCAGGGCAGCGACACCTGGAGAGTCTGCGACGTGCGAGGCAGCAACCTCCGTAATCAGTGTCAAAGCAACCTCCATGGGCATATAAGGCTCCAAATCTGTGGGCAAGGTAGGTTCCATGTCCATGGGTTCAAAGTCAGCAGGCTCAGATGGCGGGGTCTCCAAGTAATCAGAGAGGGAGTCATCCTCTGTACTCTCCAAATCAGAGAAGGTTTCCCTAAATTCAGGTCTCTTAGATCTGGGTACCGGAGTGTGGCGAGACTTGCCAAATGTGGTTGCCTGGCGAGGCCTAGCAGGAGCAGAGACTGGGCGAGGCTTGACTGTGGGCTGGCGAAGCCTGACAGCAGCTTGGCTAGACTTGGCAGGATTAGAGACTGGGTAAGACTTGGCTGTGTCCTGGCGAGGCTTGATAGTAGCTTGGCGAGGGCTGGCAGAGACAGGGTGCTGTCGAGCTTTGACACTTGGAGTAACAGGGTTGACTCCGGTCTGTGCAGGGGATGGCTTGGGTGGGCGCACAGGGCACGCAGATATGAAATGTGAGCCCGCACTACAATAGAAACACAGTCCCAAAGACCTCCTCCTGGAGCGTTCCTCCTCAGACAAGGGTCTCCTGCAGCCAGACATCGAAGTAGAAGAGCGCACCTTAGGTGAGGTGCCTCTTAATCCTTGCAGCACTTTAAGCAACATAGAGTCCAGTTGTTGCAGGAAGTTCTCCAAAGCCATTTGCATGGATGCCACCACTGCCTGTATCACCGCAGACTCATAATAAGATGGCTTCCTCATTCTGTCCCGAGCCTGGCCTAGCAGATGTGCAGAAATGTGGGTGTGAGCCCAAGGTGCAGTAAACGTATAAGAAGGCAGGATACAGGGTAACAGGGTTTATTTGTGAATACAAATAAACTGACAACAGACCAGGAAAATAAACAATGGATATAGAACATATAAATCAGGCGTAGGTACAAAATAGGAATAGGCAATAGAGTGGTCAAGAATTAGCAGAGATCTGGTACACGGGTAAATCAATCATGGAAAGCAGAGGGTACAGGGGGCAATGGTGGATACCGGTAATGAATGTCCAGAAATAGCAGAGGGTGAGCAGGAAGGTCTATGGATCAAGAGCAGGAGGGGTTCCAGGCAAGGATCTATGGAAGGCAGGTCTACACTAGCTAAGCTAGGAACTTCAATGAGGAAGCGTGGGATCAGGGGTGTAGCTTCCTCATATGCCGGATCAATTAGCGAGATGAACAGCAGGTGTGGTACCATGTCCATTATGCAAATTGTAGTTCAAGAAGCGTATGGAGGAAAAGTCCTGAAACCTGCATATATGCAAAACAGGGCAAAAGGAAAACAAAAGAGGGCGCCAGAGGGTCTGGGGGTTCGGACCGTGACAGTGGGGAAGCCAAATTTCACTGACCACTGCTTTATGTGCCTGCCAGAATGATAATGGTCAGACATCCGGCGTATTATTTTCAGAAAATTAGGCAGTTAGGATTCTAGAGAAGTCTTCAACCACCTCAGGATGGGAAAGCAATGATTCGTTCAAACGCCATGCTGAGCGACCATAAGTAGTAGCGAACGTTAGCGAGATTGAAGCATGGTCTGACCAAGAAATCGTGCCTATCGAGCACTCAGTCAGACAGTCACGCAATGCAGCAAGTCACTCCCCAAAAAGAAGTGGTCTACTCTAGAATAGGATTTGTGTGCCCCAGAATAAAAAGAAAAATCGACTTTGTCAGGGAGTAGGACCTGCCACAAGTCGTAGAGTTAGAATTCCGAAACCAATTTGGTAAACTGCGACACAGAGGCGTGTTTTAAGCGAGAGGCACGTACTAGAAGGTCCAAGGTATGGTTAAAATACCCGCAGACAATAGGTTTACAGTAGCTGATACTCTGTAATTTCAGGAAAACCGAATTAAGGAATGACACTTGAGCTGCATTGGGGTACTAGATATTCACTATCGTGTAGGTAGTATGGTTGATATCGCATACCAGGAAGAGATATCTCCCATTGGGGTCAAGCAATGTACAGACTTTTAAGCAACTGGATGTTTTCTTGCAATAATATAATATTAATGGTTATAATATTTAATATGTAGGTAAAAGCTGCTTGTTCCAAGGAGAAATCTGTCCACCATTCTGGGGTCAAGAAGGATTGATTTCCCAGTATGTTGCATATTGGTGAGCGCTTCAGATTTTTTTTTTGCCTTCATTTGGATGAACATCAGAAGGTGTTGTGTGAAGGGCTGAACTCGATGGATGCACGTCTTTTTTTCATCCTATATAACATGCTGCAGTCTTTTCTCCTGCACCCGACTGGACAAACTTGGATGGTCCATGACAACATCCGGGGAACTCATTATTATTATTATTATTCTTTATTTATAAAGCGCCAGCATATTCCGCAGCGCTGTACAATAAGCACAGTATAAGACAGGGTTACAATACATTGAACAACATTTGACAAACAGTACAGGAGGAGATGAGGGCCCTATTCCCGTAGGAACTCACAATCTAGGAGGGTTGGGGTTGGAAACAGGAGGAGAGGACTGTAAGGTGAGAGTGATTGATGGTTGCGTCAGTGTGTTGGGTGGTAGGCTTCCCTAAATAGGAACGTTTTAAGGGAGCGTTTGAAGGAAGAGAAGTTAGGGGAAAGTCTGACAGTACGAGGGAGAGCGTTCCAGAGAGTGGGGGCTGCGCGTGAGAAATCCTGCAGTCTATCATGGGAAGAGGTGATGCGGGGAGAAGCTAGGCGCAGGTCACTGTTTGACCTTAGGGAGCGGGCTGGGGTGTATTTGGTGATTAGTGAGGACAGGTAGTGGGGCGCTGAGTTAGTGAGGGTTTTGTGGATAAGGATTTTGAACTTAATTCTGCAGTGGATGGGGAGCCAGTGAAGGGACTCGCAGAGGGGAGCGGCAGAGACAGAGCGGTGGGTGAGGTGAATTAGCCTGGCGGAGGCGTTCAGGATGGATTGTAGGGGGGAGAGGCGGGACAGAGGGAGGCCAGATAAGAGATTATTGCAATAGTCGAGTCGGGAGATTACCAGGGCGTGTATGAGTTGTTTTGTGGTGACAGCGGTAAGAAATGGCCGAACTCATGTTCTGTTTCCCAAGCTGCATTGAATGTATAATTGGTCATTGCTGTCAGCTCACTCCAGTTGCCATTTGCTTTTGTGAGCAGACTAGGGAATACCAAAGGGTCTATTCACTAAAAGGTGAAACTCTGGAGAGCCTTTGGTGAAGTGAAAATTCTAGGTCAAAATAGCCAAACCAGAAAAATTCTCCCATTTATCTAACTTTCCAAATCGTCTATTTTGACCTAGAATTTTCACTTCTCCAAAAGTTCTCCACAGTTTCACCTTTTAGTGAATGGACCTGCAAGTAAAAGAAAATATGCATGATTGGCGTATAGCAGTTATATTTCAAGAGAATTGTTATTTTTTACTCCACTGCCTTTGTAGACCACAACTGTACACATGCCTTGGTGCAGGGTAGAAGCTAATGCTAGGGCCCTGACTGTAATAGAGCCTGAGAACTCATTCCCAATTCTTCCCCATGTGCCTTGATTTAAGGCAGTATTCACTTTCAAAGGATGCTCATCTTACTGTTGCTGAACAGCCTAGGTATTATTGGGGAATATAGGTTCTGTAACAAGGTTAGCCAATCACTGCAGTAGTCGGCAAAGAGTGAATTGAACAAGTGGGGGAAGAAAAGGGTAATATAGGGCAAAGAATGTCTGGATCATAGATCTTTTGACAGTGTTGGCAAAACCTAGCATCCTGTTAATTACGTCATAGGATGAGGTTGTCACTGCATTAAGAGATTCATTTGAAGGTCTGTTTTTACAGACTTTGATTTCCTAGGCTGCCAGTCACAGACGTTAGCACGCTTAGCACGCTGGTGTCATCCTCTCTCAGACCACCAATGATAGAAAGTGTTCTGAGAGAGGCAGCCGTTGAATTGATGCTATGCAGGCACTACAAACTTGCCAAAAGCACATGCAAAGTATGCAAGTTCCGAGCGATGCGCAATTGGTGGGGATGCAGATACCTTTTTTTTCTTTTCTTTTACACAGTACAAGTACTGTGTAAATACAAATACTTTTCTGTCATGGGACAGTAACCCAATAAATAAGATTTTTCTGTAAACCTGTCCAATTTATGGAAGTATTGAAAGGTACGGCCAAATATCTCATTCACCCACTGCACAAGCCTGCACATACCCCCCCCCCCCAACACACACACACCGACGGCATCTGGCAGTAAGTTGTAATAGCATTCTGCCAGGTTAGCCAACTGGCGTATTCCAGTGAGCGGCCACTGGCATTTGTAAGTTATAACGCGACTCCTCTGTTGTGAGATCTAAAAAGGCTTGCGTTAAGATCACGTGACAGCATACCTGCAGAACCTAGAGCCATGTATAATTTATACATGCCAACGGCCACTCACTGGATTTGGCCAGCCAGGCAACCAGGCTGAATGCTATTAAAGTATACAATCAGCCATCACCAGCCCTTACATACCGTCAGACGAATGCATTCTGTGTGGACTGCGCCCACGCACAACAGACGTACTTTCTGACTGACGACAAGGTAGTGGCCACACTGTCCGTTTTTGTGACTGATGTTTTTTTTGACTGATGTAGAAGGGAAACAAAATTAATATGAAAAAACATTTTGTCTGTCAAAAATGCTGGACGTCAAAAATGCAGTCCGTCTGACTTCGTTCCATCACTCACACACAAAGCTATGAAGACGTTGCGGATGTGGCGCACTCCACACGTCCATTCTAGCGGTTTTACGTTCTTGCCTAACTTGCGTCCGTTTGTCGCGTCCGTTGTGCGTCCTCACTTCTGTGCGGACGTACTTTGTGTGTGGGTCTCTATTGATCATAATTGTATGCTACCACAGACGTTAAAATGTGCGGCTACACGGACGTGAACACTGCGCTCGTCTGACCCGAGCCTAAACCAGCACATTGCTGGCTTCCGGTATCAGGATTACAAGTACTCGTACAAATGCCTGGTATCAGTGTGGCAGATTAGATCTGTATATCTATCGTCATAGGCGTCTCTACAGGGGGGCAAGGGGGCAATTGCCCCCCTAGGTTATTCATTGCCCTCCCATGTGCCCCCCAAAAATCAGCTTCCAGCTTCCCACACTTTTCAGAAAGCGGTATCTCCTGTGCATCGAATATGTACGTTCTATGTGTCATTGGAAAGGGCAGATTCTGGCCTTTCCAATGATATCCAACATGACCATATTCAGTGTAAAGTAAAAGTCATAAAACATTAAATAAAAACTTGCACTTAAACTTAAACATTTTCACAGGGTTGAAATGGCTCAGCAGCAGTGGCGTAGCGTGGGTTGTCAGCGCCCGGGGCCAGCCAAGAATTGTGCACCCCCCCTTCAACCTGTGGACACATTAGCATGCCCTGATTCCCTTCCACCATTAGGGCATTAAACCCCTTAACTGTGATACAACAACCACTCGGGATACTTGGTTCCAGCCAAACAACATGGTACTCTAGGGTATAAACAGCTGCAGACTTGAAGTTGTGAAAATGAAAGGTCTTTTTATTCCAGCATAAACAAACACCACACTTACCTTTGAATCACTATTGCAGGTAATTAAACAAAAAAACTGCAAATGAAAACCAAACATACAGGGTTATTCAGAGAGAGGTGAAAACCAGGAGAATTGCAAGGAGAATGAACAATCTAGACCAAATAGCTGATTTGAAAAGTATAGATAAATGGGAGAATTTTCTGGTTTGGCTATTTTGACCTAGAATTTTCACTTCTCCAACCATTCTCCTGGTATTCACCTCTCTCTGAATAACCCTGTTAGAGTACTTACAGAACATCCAGTGATCCTTAATATACAGGTAACATACAGTTGTGTTCAAAATTATTCAACCCCCAATGCTGTAAAGGGTTTTAGGGAATTTAGTGTACATTTGTAATTGTATTCAGAATGAAATCCTACAAGGACTTTTTAAAGAACCATATGCAACTAAAATGACATCAATTGGTTTTGTAATACAGTAGTAAATGTTTCTTTTGTGAATTCTTCATTGACACAATTATTCAACCCCTTAAAGACTACCACTCTGAAGAACAGAGGTTCATTCAAGTGTTTTCAATCAGGTATTGAAAACACCTGTGGATGTCACGGAGCAGCAATAAAGCATAATAAGCACCAATTAGGCAGCTTTAAAATGACTGTGATACTCAGCTCCTTCTAGACATTTACTGGTGTGGTTACAAACATGGTGAAGTCAAGAGAATGGTCCAGGAAGACAAGAGAAGAGGTGATTACTCTTCACAGGAAGGGCAATGGCTATAAGAAGATTGCAAAGATGTTAAACATACCAAGAGAGACCATAGGAAGCATCATTCGCAAATTCAAGGCAAAGGGCACTGTTGAAACGCTACCTGGTCATGGCAGAAAGAAGATGCTGACTTCGACTGCTGTGCGCTACCTGAAGTGTAGAGTGGAGAAAAGTCCCCGTGTGACTGCTGAGGAACTGAGAAAAGATTTGTCAGATGTAGGTACTGAAGTTTCAGCTCAGACAATACGGCGCACACTGCGTAATGAAGGCCTCCATGCCAGAACTCCCAGGCGCACCCCCTTGCTGTCTCCAAAGAATAAGAAGAGTCGACTGCAGTATACCAAAAGTCATGTGGACAAACCACAGAAGTTTTGAGATAGTGTTCTGTGGACTGATGAAACAAAATTCGAACTGTTTGGGCCCATGGATCAACGCTATGTTTGGAGGAGGAAGAACAAGGCCTATGAAGAAAAGAACACCTTGCCTACTGTGAAGCATGGCGGGGGGTCAATCATGCTTTGGGGCTGTTTTGCTTCTGCAGGTACAGGGAAGCTTCAGCGTGTGCAAGGTACCATGAATTCTCTTCAGTACCAGGAGATATTGGATGACAATGTGATGCAGTCCGTTACAAACCTGAGGCTTGGGAGACGTTGGACCTTTCAACAGGACAATGATCCCAAGCATACCTCCAAGTCCACTAGAGCATGGTTGCAGATTAAAGGCTGGAACATTTTGGAGTGGCCATCGCAGTCACCTGACTTAAATCCGATTGAGAACCTCTGGTGGGACTTAAAGAAAGCAGTTGCAGTGCGCAAGCCTAAGAATGTGACTGAACTGGAGGTTTTGCCCATGACGAATGGGCGAAGATACCCGTAGATCGCTGCAAGACACTTGTGTCAAGCTATGCTTCACGTTTAAAAGCTGTTATAACTGTAAAAGGATGTTGTACTAAGTACTAAGATTGAATGTCACTTGGGGGTTGAATAAAACTGATAATGATGTGAGCACAGAAAAGACATTTGTGGTTATTTCATTATAAATGTTATGTTATATTTGTCTGACCTACACGTGCCTCTTTGATTTAATTGTAAGCAAGATGACTGAATGATCAAAATCAATGTCAAACTGGCCAAAACACTCAATTTCAGTGGAGGTTGAATAATTTTGAACACAACTGTAATATAATAAACAAAAGAAAATCACAATCTTTTAGAAGTGTTACTGCTCCCTGCCCTGCTCTGAGCAGTCTGATTAAAACACTTCTTTCCAGGAGTCAGCAGCCTAAGAATTTACCTGTTGCTTAATTGACAAGTGTGCAAAAGGATAGATGCCATGCAAGGTTATGGAAGGGTCTATTCAGAAAGCAGTGAAAAGCAGTATAGGCCCTTGGCTGGGCTTGGGCCTTGACAGATTGTTGATAATGTATGGGAGGGATGGGAGCTGCCAACAGAATCAGATACCACTCCAACCAGTATAGGCCCTTGGTTGCGCTTGGGCCTTGGGGAATGGACGGCACCGCACAGCAGCATTTACATTACAATACACAGCAGGCTGAGCCTGCCTCTGTTGCACTCAGACTCACACAGAGCAGCCAGCAGCAGGTACCGTACCTTGGCGCTCGGGCCTTGGGGAATGGATGCACACGCACAACTGGGATGATGGACGGTATGGACCTCACCGACCAGCTTGTGACACGGTCAGTGACTGACTCCTCCTCGTCTCGCCTCCTCTCACATGGACAGCACACGCCAGTCCCTGTCAATCTGCACGTGCACAGCGCACAGCACGCAGCTACGCACGGCACTGGTCCCTCCAGCGGCTGTCAATGCATGATCTGCCTCCTGCTCTCTCCCGGCGCTCCCCGCAGACCTGAGAAGTGTGGCGCTGGGGCGCTGCGTCGCCGGCGTCACGTGACACTCAGCGGTGCACTCATTTCCGGATTCGACTGATCGGCTGGCTGGGAAAATATTAGGGGCGCAAATTGGAAATTTTGCGCCCCTAAAAAAATCGCACCCGGGGCCACCACCCCGTTGCCCCCCCACGCTACGCCACTGCTCAGCAGTGAAGTGGTTAATGTTCAGACTATACATTACATTGTGTATTACGTTAGTTTTTGCCTTGGTTTTAGTTGTATATTAAGGGTTAATGGGTAGGCTTCATCCCTCACAGTATACATTTTATTTTTTCCTTGATTAATGGCATTGTAGGGGTTAATGGGTTGACTACATGCCTCACAGTGTATTCATTTCATGTTTTACCTTGATAAATTGCATATTAGGGGTTAATGGGTAGGCTAAATGCCACATTGTTTATGAATTTTATTGTATTTCCCTGGGTTTATGGCATTTTAAGGGTATTATGGAAGTTAGAATCTAAAGGGTCTATTTATCTTTAGATCCTCTGCTTTTCGTCACATTTCGGGGAATTTATTTTGCCGAAAATAAGGTGAATTCCCTATTTAGCGTATGGTCACTGTAATTTGCTAAAAGTGGAGTCGCTGAAGCAGCAATCAGACATTCAGCGAAAACTGCCGAATTGCAGCAAATAAAATATTGAATTTAAGTAACAGGTTAGTACAATAAAAAGGCATCATTGCATCACATTACTCATTGCATCACATTACTCTGGGGTTTTGGAATCTTATTTATATATATACTTATTTAGGGCACTATTACCTGGTGTGAGCTAACCCTTGCGTCAGCATTGGTTTTGTGGTAGCGCCAGATTAATAGAGTCTAGCGCCGACCAACAGATCATTTACCTCTCGCTACAAATGGGAAAAATCACTTAGCGCGTTGCTATTAACGATTTGTACCGCGAGTTTACTGTACTTTCCGTGTCCTTTACTTAACATGGGGAGCGCTAGAGATCTCTAGCGCTTTTGCAGCTAACAGATCACTTGGTGCCAGCGCTAATTTTTTGAGGGCGCTAATTGCAACATTTTACCTACTGCTTAACTCTGGTGCTAACTCCAAAAAGACCTAAAGTAACAGGCAATTAACAGGCAATTGACTGGAATGCAGCATAGGTGTTCTCTTGGCTCCATACACCATAGTAATGGATCTGGTCAGCAATGTCACTGCTGTTGCAGTCGGCTCTATTATAAATGTATCCTTTATCCACATATATCCTAATTCTAATATATTGCCTAATTTTAAACATTTTATGCTGGGGGTTATTCATAGTATGTAAGTGGTTGATTATTAGGGTGACCATGTGAACCATGTTTAAAGGGACACATGAATAAGTCTTGCCCTGAAACATGTATTATTTATATGCTGCAGCAGGGAAATTTGTGTCGCTCACCTGACCTTCCTTTTGGATCTATTAAATGCAGTGTAAGGATTCTACATGCTGCTGTTGGGTGGCATTTATCATGCAATGAAAAAACAATAAGGTGGAAAAAATGGCGCAGATAATGTGCTCACTGGACACTTGGCGTAAGCGCGAGGACTCTACCCATTAATTTATCATGCAATGCCTATCAGCCTTAATATATGTGTGCATTAAAACATGGATGATACGACCACCGTGGAGGATTTTAATATTGCAGGGGTGAGAGGTTATTCACTGGCTGTGTTCATATTCAAGCTTGTGAGGGTGGGGGATAGGTATGGCCCGGCACTCTGCACTGGAAAAAAAACAGTTCTATCCTGTACACAAATGCATTAGTTTCCCTAGCGTGCGCTAAACGAATTTGTTCATGGACTACCGCGGACAAGGTGATCTGTTAGTAGGTCAGCAGGCACTACGTTTTAACGACTCACGCTAAATTTTTCCTTTAGTGATGGTGTTTTAGCTCACACCAGGTGATAGGGCCCTTAGTTTTATTCAGTGGTATGATTTAGTGGTGAAAATTATTAGTGCACCCCCCGTTTTGACTGCGGTATCCTATGTGCCCCCCCTAAATATTGTTCCTAGAGTCGCCACTGTCTATCGTGATATGTATATGAGTATCTACCTGTGTCTACGTATCTATATACCTGTACAAACATATCTCCTCTACATAGGCATATTCATATCTGGGGAAGTGCCCAGTTTCCACAGCTGCCTTGAGTAGGTGCTAGAAAGTAATTAGAATGGTTATCTGTTTTTCCCCTGGGAGGGATATAACGGGTGGCTGCGAAGTGGAATTTCTTTCATACAGGATCAGGGTGGAAATCACCCATTTGGTGAAAGGGAAGGTCCTGTGTCCTCTATTCACACCTTGGAGTCCTTGCTGAAGACGGCGCGGCACCAAGCTGCAAGGGGCCATGCCTTTCAAAGAAGTAATCACATCCTTTGATCACTAGGGGGTCTTTGGAGATGATTGATATCTTTGGGTAATTAGAATTAACGAAGAAGCGCACTGAGCATGCCCAGGAAAGGGGAATGAAGGGATATGTAGTGCAGGGGGCTGTACCATTTATGTTTTTTTTTGAATGACCAGGAGACCCTGTATATTCTGGAGCACGCCATGTGGCTGTGTGGGTCAGAGGGGGTTCACTCAACGTGATGATCTGTCCATGCTTCCATCTCCAACCCCCGGAGTCACAACGGTCTGAGTAGCTTATTGACGTGTAAGTAAGGCTCTGTGTTTTGCTCATTTTATTTTCTTCCTGTTTGTGCGTAATTGAGTTATCATATGATTTTTTTCTGTAACAAATGCACTGTAATTTGCTATCATAATAAATACCACTTATTAAGTTCTGTGTTCTGACTGATATTCGCTCCACGCTAACTGAAGGGACTGAATTATTATTTTTTTGTTTTAAGTTTGAGTATCTACTAAATTGTGAGTTACCATGGCTGGGTAAGCGCACATGGGGGATTGTTGTCTGCGTAGTCATTATTTGGGTCTAGGATAGACAGATAGTGAATTGCTTAACCCTGCGTCTTTCGCTGTGGCGTGCATAGTGTTTGGGACAACTGGTGGCAGCATAACGAATAGAGTAAGAAAGTGGGTGTAAGGATTGTGGGAAACGAAGTCGCTACCCCCAGGTTGAGAGAAGATGGGTACGGCATTGCAATCCTGGGACCACTTCATCACGCTCTACGTGCCTGTTGCGAGCGGAGGCGTTGCTGGAACGGTTAGGTAAGCGTGCCGGAACGGTTAGGTAAGCGCGCGGGGGATTGTTGTCCGCGAAGTCATTATCTGGGTCTAGGATAGACAGATAGTGAGTTGCTTAACAGTGCATCTTTCGCTGCGGCATGCGTAGTTGTCGTGACAACTGGTGGCTAGCAGTGTGATATCAAGTTAGTATTTGGATCTGTGAAGCAGCATAGATCCAGATACTAAAGAAATTGGTTTTCCAATTTCCAGAGCAGAACTCAGTGCATTTATTAGAATTTACACACAGCTGTTCCCCCCCTCCTTTGTTTATCTTTGCTATCTTTTATTTGGCTGGAGTGAGAATGTTGCATCAACAACCGTCGAAGAAAGCTTTGGAACAGCTGTGTAAAGAAAAAAGTATTTAGACGAAAGACAAACGTAAAGATGAACTTTTGCAAGCTCTCGAGGATTATGAGGCGCGGCAAGCAACCCATGATGTAGCGCAGCAGGGTACCATGCTTAACCCAGCTGAAGGAAGCTCAAACCCAGTGGAGAGGACAGCGTCAAGTGCTTCGCCCAAGGGTGATACTGCCCTGGATGTTTACTTGCAGACTGTTTTAAAACATGTGGACTCCGCGGACTCTCAGATGCGGCTTCAGCTCATCCTGCAGTACCAAGAGAGAGAGGAACGCCGAGCTGAACGAGAAGCGCGGAGCGCCGAGCCGAGTGGGAACGAGAAGCGGCAGCGCGCCAAGCTGAGCAAGAAGCGGCAGCGCGCCAAGCTGAGTGAGAAGCGGCAAAGCGCCAAGCTGAGCGGGAAGCTGTGGAGCGCAGGGCTGAGGGTCCCCTGTCCTCTTAGATTGTAAGATCAGAGTCCCCTCTCCTCTTAGATTGTAGGCTCTGGAGCAGGGTCCCCTCTCCTCTTAGATTGTAAGCTCTGGGACAGAGTACCCTATCCTCTTAGATTGTAAACTCTGGAGCAGAGTCCCCTCTCCTCTTAGATTGTAAGATCTGGAGCAGGGTCCCCTCTTCTTTTAGATTGTAAGCTCTGGTGCAGGGTCCCCTCTTCTTTTAGATTGTAAACTCTGGTGCAGGGTCCCCTCTTCTTCTAGATTGTAAACTCTGGAGCAGGGTCCCCCTCCTTTTAGATTGTAAACTCTGGGGCAGGGTCCCCTCTCCTCTTAGATTGAAAGCTCTGGAGCAGGATCCCCTCTTCTTCTAGATTGTAAACTCTGGAGCAGGGTCCCCTCTTCTTTTAGATTGTAAGCTCTGGAGCAGGGTCCCCCTTCTTAGATTGTAAACTCTGGGGCAGGGTCCCCTCTCCTCTTAGATTGTAAGCTCTGGAGCAGGGTCCCCTCTTCTTCTAGATTGTAAGCTCTGGAGCAGGGTCCCCCTCCTCTTAGATTGTAAACTCATCCCCACCAGATTACTATTAGTCACGGTGTTCCTTCTCCCCAGGCAGACAAACTAGACCTCAGACCAGGGGGCATCAAGCTTAATAAAGATTTGACAATTACCTTGTTTTGCTGTGTCCAGCATTCCAGTGGCCACAGCAGCAGCAGCCCCTGCATCTCATCCCAGGCAGCCTCTCTCAGCGTCTAAAGTGAGTAGGAGCACGTGGTGGATTGGAGGCGGAGTGACATCACAAGATCCACACAGACCACCCCCACACTGACCAGAACTCCTGTGCAGCCTGCTGTGAGTAACAAACACTCGAGCAGGCTGCACACACAGCTGTCTGGGCAGAGCAGACAGGCAGCCCTGGTTCCAGGGAGGGGTGAGTGCCCACCCTTGCCCCATCCTGTGGACACCCATGCTGAACTGCACCTCAGAATAGAAGTGAATGATTCAGTTCGACAGGCGAATTCTATAGGTTTCATTGTAAAATAATACTTTCATTTTTATTTTTTTATTCAACTATTTATTCCTTTCATTTGCAACAAAAAAGCCTTTTATCGGGGGGTGTCTGGACACCGAGGCGACTGGACGTGTGGCATTGGAGCTCCTCAGTCTGTATGCAGGTTCAGCCGTTTACCTCCCTGCCCATGGCTTGGTGCCAGAGTCGATCTGCAGTGCTTTTTGCTGGTTGGGTGTCACCTCTTACCTCCCACGAGGTGTACAACACAGGTTCTCAACCCTTCCAACAGCAGTCATTTTGGTTGTGGCCTACACCGCTGCCTACTCTAACGGTCATAATGGAGTAGAAGAGTAAGAAAATAGAGCTGCCGGACACTGCCCAACTTCCTCTTAGGTCTTTGAGCGGAGCGCAGACCTGTCAGCTTCAACTGCAGAGGACCCGGGAACAGCTGTGATCTCGGATGCTCTGATCCCTATGACTCCTGAGGGACCTCGGGCCTTGCGGACACAGCCCTCTACTAAAGAGGACATTCGGCAATTGTACGAAGACCTCCTTGACCTGTGCGCACTGAGCTTGCTCGGGTTCAAGCGGATATATATCGGCTGTCGCAGCCAGCTCCTCAGCAATGAGCGCCAGCCTGGATGTGTTGGAGGAGGGGAAGCTGAAGAAAAATATTGCTCGATTTCCTTATTTTCGTATTTTTATGCAAGCCAAATCTCTGCCCAATATTCGTTTCTAACTGTTTTCGGATTATTACCGATTTAAAGTATTCATAGTTACTACGATCGGCCATTTGTCGCATTGTTTTCGTTGAAACTTCATATTTACCGCAAAGCATTACTGGGTAAATCCGAACGATCGGAAGTCGACTGACCGGAAGCAGGAAGTGAACACCCTGCCAGCGTGGCCGGAAGTGGCATTACTCTGATGTACTATAAAAGAGGACACCTTTACCTTACATTTTATATTGATTTTTTATACCGACTGAGGAAGGCTTTTTTAAGCCGAAACGCGTCTCGGTAGACCTTGTCCTAGATTTTATTTGCTATCAATAAATATATTGTTTTACTATTCCACATTCGCTACCTTTCTCCGACCTTTTTTTGGATACCTGGATCAACTACCGCTGAGATAAAGAGGTTTGGGCTTCCACCCTTAAGAAAGCCCAGGGCTATATACATTGAGCCTAACACTGCGAGGCTCCAGAATCGGTGAGTGTGATTTACTCTTCCTTTTCCGTATTTCTATATACACACAGTGTTACGCTATGGGAGTGCCGTCTCCCGATTCTCTTTGCTTTATCTAGCATCTACTATGGACAGAAAGAAGGGAAGTGCCACCCTATATTTGGCTGCAGGCTGTTTTTCCTCGAGCCGGGACCTTGCAGGCTCCCACAAATGTGAGTGGTACAGACTTTGACTTCAATAATTTGAGCAATCCTGTCCTGATTGTCTGCACTATCATTTTTTTGTGTGATATCTTTTCTTTGAGGAACACTGACGAATAAAAGGATTCGACACCAGCACTTTAGAGAAGATCAGCACATCATCTCTCATCAGCATTTTTTTGAGTAACTACTATATATTCGAGCACATTTTTTTGCACATTTGACTTTAGACCTGGACTTTATTCTATGCGCTTTATATGATGTTTTAATCAACATTTCTTACCTTTTTTAATATTTTTTATGAATTTAAATTCCATTAGGTTTCTATGTTAAAAAAATATTCCAGTTTATTCAATATCTAATAAACCATTTATTCTTTTAATCTGCAGCGAAAAGTTTTCTTTTAAAAAAAAGCAAACAAAATTATTTTTTCTTTAAATTAGCTGTTTCTCTTTAATAGACTTTATTTTATTATCATTCATAGGACCTTATATGTTAATTCCAGACATTTTCGTCCACTAGTTTTTTGCAAATTTTAGACACTTGCATTCATTTTTTTCTTTCTTACCCCGTTCATTAGCTTTTTCTGGCAGATCAGATACAATAAAAAAATAAAAACAGATCTGAAAGTCGCAAAATCACTGAAATTATTGAATCGGATCCTATCAACGGGATCCCGGCTCTTTGGCTGTTTTGCAGCAGTTTTTTTCCCATTCGGCGGCTTTTTCCTCACACACTGGGGGAACTAGAGGCTATAGCATACACTAAGCAATACGACATAATAGGACTAACAGAAACGTGGTAGGATGAAACGCATGATTGGCCTGTAAACTTAAATGGTTATGCATTGTTTAGAAGGGATAGGAAACATAAGAAAGGGGGTGGAGTATGTTTATATGTAAATCAGGATTTAAAGCCAAATATTACACACCTGGAAAGCGATGAGGGAAATGTGAAATCCTTATGGGTAAATATTTCTTTGGGGAATAAACAGGGAAGCCGATGCTTCTCTTCTCCCCTGCTTCTCCTCCTTCTTCCCTGCTTCTCCTCCTCTTCTCCCCGGCTTCTCCTCCTCTTCTCCCCTGCTTCTCCTCCCCATCTCCCCTGCTTCTCCTCCTCTTCTCCCCTGCTTCTCCTCCTCTTCTTCTTCCATGCTTCTCCTCCTCTCCCCATCTTCTTCCCTTCTTTTCCTCATCTTCTTCCCTTCTTTTCCTCCTCTTCTCCCCTGCTTCTCCTCCTCTTCTCCCCTGCTTCTCCTCCTCTTCTTCCCTGCTTCTCCTCCTCTTCTTCTTCTTCCATGCTTTTCCTCCTCTCCCCATCTTCTTCGCATCTTCTCCTCCCCATCTTCTTCCCTGCTTCTCCTCCCCATCTTCTTCCCTGCTTCTCCTCCCCATCTTCTAACCCTGCTTCTCCTCCCCATCTTCCCTGCTTCTCCTCACCATCTTCTTCCCTGCTTCTCCTCCTCTTCTCCCCATCTTCTTCCCTGCTTCTTCTCCTCCTCCTCCTCTTCTCCTCCTCTTCTTCTCCCCATCTTCTTCCCTTATTTTCCTCATCTTCTTCCCTTCTTTTCCTCATCTTCATCTTCTCCCCTGCTTCTCCTCCTCTTCTCCTCCTCCACTTCTTCCCTGCTTCTCCTCCTCTTCTCCCCTGCTTCTCCTCCCCATCTCCCCTGCTTCTCCTCCTCCTCTTCTCCCTTGCTTCTCCTCCTCTCCCTTGCTTCTCCTCCTCTTCTACCCTCCTTCTCCCCATCTTCTTCCCAGCATCTTCTCATTTTCTATGTTTCTTTCTCCTCCATTTGTCTCACAACCATCACTCCTTTTGCTCTGCCTTATTTACCCTGGTCTCGCAGCTTCTCTCCAGCTTTTTCTCTTCTCCCCATCCCCTCATCTTCTTTCCTGCTTCTCCCCTGCATTAGGGATGAGCTGTTCTGTTCGGAGTTCGATTCGAACATTGGCCGTTCGAAAGTTTGCAAACTTTGAACTTTTTGGGATGTTCGCCAAAAGTTCGAAAAAGAATTTAGATTTTTTTTAAAAAAAATGCTTAACCCTTTCGCTGCAGTGGACGCGCTCAGGACGCGCGTCTTCTCTTTGGGGTCAGCGTTCGGCCGGGTTCCGGCCGATCGCTGGCCCCCCCGGTGCGGGCTGACATCCTCGATGTCAGCCCAGCACCCGGAACCACCGCCGGAGTAATTAGGTGTCATCGCGGGGGCGCGATGACACCTAATTCAGGCGCCCCCCCGCATGTGCGGAGGAGGCGCCTGAAAGGGAGGGGGGGAGGTCCTTCGGACCTCTCTCCCTCCCGATCGGCGGCATGCAGGGGGTTAACCCAGGCACCGTTTGGAAGGGCACAGCCTGCCCTTCCAAATGGTACCTGGCATTAACCCCATGGGGGCCGGATCACGAATCGGCGCCGAAAAGCGGCGGTTTGTGATCCTTTCCCGGAGCTGGCCGACATCTTGGATGTCGGCCAAGCTTCCGGAAATGCCCCCTGAGGACTGGCGTCATCGTGCATAGCACGATGACGCCAGTCCTGGAGTTAACCCCTAACTGCCACCAATGGTGGAGATAGGGGGTTCCAATGAACCCCCTATCTCCCGATCCGTGGCAGTTAGGGGTTAATGTTTGGTATTGTTGGATCGGCCAGAGCTTGGCCGTTCCAACAATAACAAACTTGACTATGAAAAGATTTTTAAAAAAAAGAAAAAAATATTTAAAAAAATTATAAAAAAAAAATAAACAAGTTTTTTTTTTCTGTTTTTTGGTTTGTTAATGCAGCAATATTGTTCCCATTTCAATTATAATGTGAACAATGATGCTGCACTAACGATTTTTGTATGCGTAATCGCGTAATTTTCCCCCAAAAAAATGTATCGAGACCCCATCTCTAATTTTTTTAACAAGCGCACTCCATACAAAATAAAACCACAATTGCTCGCATGTTAAAATGTGAAAAAAAAACACTTTACACATTGTAAATTATTGAAAATTCCTATTTTATTGCATTTTTTGTTATAATATACAGACAGGTCATGACGTATACATATAATAATGACATATTATGAATCTGCCGAGTCTGACGGAAAGAACGATATATAATATGTCTGTGTCATATACTAAAATAAGCCTTCAAAACGTGTTTAAACATGATGAGCAAAATCGGTAAAAATGAGCTCAGCACAGAGGCGGGAAAAACCTCAGCAGCGAAAGGGTTAAAAAAAATCCTAAACAAAATCTAAAAATAAAGAGACTCTTTGGCTAGGGTCAGAGTGGGGCAGTCGGAACGCGCGTGCAGGCGCACTAAATCACGGCGGCAGTAGCAGCACATAACGGCCAATGACGGCCAATATACGCAGTACGTGCGTACAAACGTGCGCCGACACCACGCAACCGGCAAATGAACGCATTTTTCTCAGAACGTGAAACCGCTGCTACAGACGTACAGAGTGCGCTGCAGCCGCATGGCAGCGTGTGTGCGTGATTAGGAGACGTCAGACGCTGCTAGTGTGCGGCCTACATAACGTTCAAACAGCCGGATTTCCCTAGAATTGCGTTGGTGAGTACCTGCGACTGTGCGACTGTGGTCGTCTGACCACTTAAGCGTATTCCGTGAAAAAATGCGTGCGCACGCATCGACGTACATTTTGACGGTGGCCGCAGAAAATGCGCTCATCTGTCCCTAGCCTTTACTGCAGAATATTATAAGCCATGGTTTATTAGATATTGAATTAAAACAGGAATATTTTTAACATTGAAGTCTATGGGATAAAACATTCTTGTTGCTAAAACATCAGACAGACGAGGCCCTCTAATCAGGCACTGTAGAGGGCAGCCCGCCGGAGCCTCCCTCCCAAGGACCCCCTTGAGGAGCATGCGGTCGCAAGATTACAGAGCTGCGACTGTGCAGGCTGGCCAGCCGGGTGCATGTGGCAGAGAGGTGGCGCAGGGACTCCAGGGAGGGAGCCACGGCAGACCCCCCTACCCCACAACCAGGATCCAGGGAGCACTCGCTGACCACCAGGGTAAGGTAAGGCGACATATTTTTAAAAAAATTAAATCCGAGGACATTTTTAAATAAAATAAAACCCTTTTTTTTCTTTCTAATACTCACCTGATTCCTGGATCCACAAACTGTAGAGGTGCTGCCCGGCAGTGTGCGGAATCATATGCTGCATTAATTATACTGTAAGGCTGGGTTCACACCTGCGTTTTTTTTACGCTCGCAATATGTGCGTTTTTTAACGTGCATATCGCGCAAATGTAAAAAACATGCGAACACGCATTGCAGCGCGTTCTCTCTGCAGTCTATGGCCGTGAACACACTGCAATGCGTGTTCGCATGTTTTTTACATTTGCTGCAATACGCCCCAAAGAAGCTCCTGTACTTCTTTGGGCGTAGGACAGTTTACAGCGCGTTCCTGCGCGCTGTAAAACACCCAGATATGAACGGGTCCCATAGCAAATAATGAGATTTCCCTGTTTATGCGTTTTACAGCGTGCAGGAACGCGCTGTAAAATGCTTAGGTGTGAACTGGGCCTTAAGGTGCTGCCGGGCAGTGTGAGGATTCAAATGCTGCATTAATTATTCTTCTTACAAATTTGGTTACTTAACCCGTTTGCGTTTGGATTGTAATATTGTGACATCCAGGGCCCCGGGTGGCGATCGGGGGCCCCGGACGCATGGTGCCGCCAGCTGGCCAAATGCCAGGAGCTCTGGTGGCACCCGGCGCAGCTGTGAGTGATCAGGGGGCAGGGCGCAGCAACGCTGCAACAGACCCCGGTAAGCACGTCAGTACAGGCGCACACGGTGCGCTCGTCTGACGCTAGCCTAAAATGAAGATAAACACTGCATATGTTTTACCTTTATCCTATGGGGTGGGGAAGGGTACTCTAAACTTAAACTTTTAATATTTTTTTTTAAAAAAAATCAGTTTAAGCCCACATAAGGCAGGCGATCACCAGGTCATTAATATAAAACAAATTATTTAAATTAATTACAGTTACCAGCATTTATAAAGTGCCAACAAGTTCCGTAGCACTGTACAATGGGAGAGACAGAATATGTATACATACACAAAACACACAGAACAGTAGGAGAGAATAACCCCCAGGCCCCCATATATTAACCCCAGGTCCCCCATATATAACTAACCCACAAGCCCCCCATATTAATAACCCCTGGCCCCATATATAAATTAATAACCCCCAGGCCCCATATTAATAACCCCTGGCCCCATATATAAGTTAATAACCCCCAGACCCCAGAATATTAATAACCCCTGGCCCCATATATAATTAATAACCCTCAGACCCCATATTAATATCCCACAAGCCCTCCATATTAATAACCCATACCCCATATATAATTAATAACCCCCAGACCTCCAAGTACCTTGTTTGCAAGATTCTTAATCTTCATTTCTGCCGCACGGTGGCTGTCCATCATGCCGAGGGGGTGGGGTTATCCCTGCTCCCCTCACTATTGGACAGCCACCGAGAGCCAGCATCTTCCATCACGCTGCGTGCAGAGTGATGATGTGATGGATCCCCTTGTGTCAAAACACGGGCGGAGAGTGTTTAAACCCCCTGTGGGGCAGTCAGCATCCCTGGCAGGGGCACCTGGCCCGGGAGCCGCAGCAAGGAGGGGAAAAGAGCCGCATGCGTCTCCGGAGCAGCATGTTGCCGAGATAGCTCGTGGCCTAAATAAAAAAATAAAAAATTTAAATGGCCATTATTGTCCGCCATTACGATATTTTTACGCGTACCCCCAGGGGTCCTCATGCGTACCCCTGGGGGTACCCGTATCATGGGTTGGGAACCGCTGATGTAAGGGAATGAAGTGAAATCAGGCTGGAAGCTGGCCGCCATTATAAGCCAGGTGGCCATCTTGTTCAGAATAATGGTTCACTTGAACATAACTAGGTAGGTTTTAGCTGAAACTAGAATGAAGCATACATAGAAATTTAGGAATGTGTTAGATTAGCAGAAGAGCAATTAAAACCCTGAGAAAGATCTTGGCTGTTCCTGGCACGAAGGGACAGAATGAGGAATGGATACACCAAGGTCATAGAGACCCGCTGAGAGACAAAGGGAAGCATAGAAGATAGACCAGGTGTTAGCCGCAACAAATAAGTACAGGCGTTAGGGAGGCGAGCATAGCCCGGACTGAATGTAAGAACTAATCATGATCTGTCGAAACTAACATGAAGTTTGCCAATTTACGGCCAATTTAATGGAATGTCTTTGTATTAGACTAAGGGAGGTATTAACCCACGTGGGGTGGGATAGTGTCACAGGGAGGTGGGCTAATTGGGATGAACCTAATTATGTATTCGGGGTATAAGACCCCTTGTCGGGGTTAGTTCGGGGCTCAGTCTTTGTGATTCAATCCTGTCTGAGCATCTTCTGTGACGTCACAATAAAGTTTGCCTTTCCTGAAGAGACTCGTGTCCAGACAATCCTTGCTCGTGTCCGGTCCGGCCTCATCCCAAGTGAACCAAGTGGATTCCGGTAACATTTCTAGGGGCTCGATAGCCGGGATACGTGGCCCTTTGCCGGCACGGCAACGACTGCTGGACACTGTAGCGATTGACTGCAGGTGCGAGTAATCCCACTGGTTGGGCGTCCGTTGAAGGTGAACTGACATCTGCAGGCGCCAAGCAGGATTTCCTGTTCAGTGGACCTCGTCTCGTCCCAAACGGACCCCCGGCCCGGGAAGCTGGGACACCACCGAGTCCGAGGAAACAGCGAACAGCGCGGCGATAGGTAAAGTGTCTTCTATGTTTGTATGTCTAATGGAAATACCGGTATAAAGGGAAACGTCCGGCCATAGTCGGATAAGGAGACCCGCGGCCACGGTCTCGTTGGCATACCGAACTTGCATAGTCGTAGTCAGTGTTTGTAAATAAAGCTTCTACACGTGGACAAAAGGAAAGGAGGAGAGATTTCTGTGACTGGGCTGAGAGCCCTGAGTCAGTGCTAGTGTGCACGTCGTGTAGTGAAGAGGGCCCATTGGGGCCAGCGGTAGCTGCAGAGGAAGTGGTGCCGGGTGGGTAGATTACCCATAGGCAAATTGGAATTGCAGACGGAAGTGTAGTTATAGAACGGGGTGCACATAGTTGAACTCTAACTCTTGACTGCTTGTGACTAACGGGGTATAAGGAGCCACAAGGAGGGACGGTGTGCCCTCGGCTAGTAGAAAGAGTTGAATTGTTTATGTATTGTTTTGTGCTGAAAGTATCTGGTACAGTATGGGTTGTGAATGATTGCTGAGAGTGCTGTGAGTGATTGTGCGCCTACTCGCCTAGCGAGAAAGCAAACTTGAGAGTGTACTCCCAAGGTACGTTTCCGGCTCAGGCGACTGCAGTCCGGCTACTGACGGAGGAAGCAAATCCGATATATATGAACTGTTGGCTGAAGTACCAGACAGTAAATTTCAAGTGTTTTTGCTAAAAAGTAATATCTGTATTGTAAAAAGGTTACTGCCCTTAAGAGTAACAATGGGTAACGGGTCATCCAAACCCAACAAGGTGAAGAAGGGTGAGACGCCCTTAGGGTATATGGTGCGGAATTTTGAAGCACTATATACAACACATGATTATGGTGTAGAGTTAACTAAAGAGAAATTAACAGGAATGTGTACACTTGTATGGCCACTGCTAGTTCCAGATTGGCCAGAGCAGGGGTCAATGGACCCGGAGCTAATACAGAGAGTGCATTCCCAAGTAACCGGGAAATGCGGATATCCTGAACAGTACCCATATATAGATATATGGAGGTATTGTGTAAGAGATAAAAGTCATTTTATAATGATGGCGGGACATAACAAGAAGCAGGTACCCCCAAATAGAGAAAATAATAAGAAAAGGAAACCGGTGTTAGCAGAACAACCGGAGGAGATTGATTCCCTGTCCCCGCCCTATCCATCATATTATGGGGCAGCTAGAGAAGCTTTGCGTGCCGCGGTTGCGCTGGCGGAGGGGGGGTGCGGGCGGCTGCTACTGCTCCGCCAGCTTCCTCCGCTCAGCCAGGCGGTATTGCGGAGGAAGATGAGGGGGCAGCTGTCACGGTTCCCAGATCCCACCACGCAGTACTTAACGCCCCACACTCCACAGAGCCCAGAAGCTACCAACAGAGTAGCCGTGAAAGATCTCTAACTGTCTGGTCCTTAGAATTGGCCAGGTAAACTAGCTAGACAGAAAGGGTTAACAACACGGGGAGTAGTCAGCCGAGCCAGAATCAGGAATACAGAGTCCAGAATGGTCAAATGGAATAGCCGGGTCGATATCAGAGCAGTGGCGTAGTACAAGAAAATGGTCTAGGGCAACAGAAGGCAGTATAGTCAGAAACAAGCAGAGGTCAATAACGGGTTAATTCAATATAGCAGTCAGGTACAAGGAGCTCAGGTATGGATAACCACGATCTGGCAACTGCCGAGAATACACTGAGGGTTTTTAAAGACCTTCACCAGACCACGCCCCCCACTCAAGCCGCGCCTCATGCAACCACCTCCCTGTCTGTCTCCATTTAAACCGGGCATTGGTCAGCGAGCAGCATCAGACACGCTGCCCCCAAGCACACAGGCAGGGCCGGAAGCTCCCAACGTTACAGTACCCCCCTCTCCACGGGAGGCCACCGGACGACCAACAGGACGAGCGGCAGGACGACCACCAGGGCGATCGGGGTGTGAGGCATGGAACGCCCTGACCAACCTAGAGGCAGACATGTCGGAAGCTGGAATCCAGGACCAGTCTTCTGGACCATAACCCACCCAATCGACCAAGTACTGCAGAGCGCCCCTGCACAGCCTAGAATCCAAAACCCTCCTAACCTCATACTCAGATTCACCATCAACCTGAATAGGTGGAGGAGGAGGAACGACCCGCGAGTACCTGTTACACAACAAAGGCTTCAGTAGGGAGGTGTGGAAGACGTTGTGCATGCGAAGATGTTTAGGAAGGGCAAGAGCATAAGCCACAGGATTAATGCGGCGAATGATCTTATATGGACCTATAAACCGAGGTGCCATTTTCATAGAAGGCACCCGCAACTTCACGTTCCTAGTGGACAACCAAACACTATCCCCCACGTTATAGGAGGGAGCTTGTAACCTATGCCTGTCAGCCTTGCGTTTCTGGACAGCAACATTGCGCTCCATATTTTCTCGAATCTGTCTCCACATCTCTTGCAGTTGAGTGAGATGGTCATCGAGAGCCAGGATGGCCTGTTCAGTAAACTGAAGCGGTAGAGCCGGAGGAAAAAAACCATAGATGGCAAAAAAGGAGAGTGGCCAGTGGTCTCGTTAACGGCGTTATTACGTGCATACTCAGCCCAGGGCAACAACTCCGACCAATTGTCTTGTTGTTGTGTGGTAAAGCAACGTATGTACTGCTCGAGACCCTGATTTGCCCTCTCTGCTGCCCCATTAGTTTGTGGATGATATGCTGAAGAGACGGCCAATCACACCCCCATCTCTGCACAGAAAACCCTCCAGAAACGAGAGACGAACTGGGCTCCTCTGTCAGAGACTATTTCAGACGGAACCCCATGTATTCGTACAATCTCTCTAGCAAATACAACCGCCAGTTCTTTGGCTGTAGGAAGCTTAGGTAGAGGGACAAAATGAGCCATTTTGGAGAAGCAGTCTACAACTGTCAGAACCACAGTATGACCCTTGGACTTCGGCAAGTCCACAATAAAATCCATAGATAGATGAGACCAAGGCCTCTTAGGCATGGGTAAAGGCTGCAATAGACCGACAGGCAAGGATTTACTGGTTTTTCTTCTGGCACAGACTTGACAAGCCAAAACAAACAGACGTACGTCCTGTCGCATGGTGGGCCACCAGAACTGTCTGGAGATACTGGTAAGAGTCTTAGTAATACCAGGATGACCTGCTGGTTTAGAATCATGAAACATTATGAGTAATTCTTGTCTTTCCTTTTCAGGTACAAACAACATATCTGGAGGCTTGTCAGGTGGAGCCCCTACTTGAACTGCCTGGAGGCGTTCCAGGAAAGGCGAGGAGACAGACAAGACTGTGGAAGCCACAATATGTTCAGGAGGAACTATAGGACTGTGGTCTTGTGTATTAGATTCATACGGGTCATATTGACGAGATAAGGCGTCAGCCTTTACATTGCGGTCACCTGGTCTGTAAGTCAATACAAAATTAAACCGAGACAGTAGCAATAACCACCTGGCCTGTCTCGCGTTCAAACGTTTAGCATCCCCGATGTACGTAAGGTTCTTATGATCAGTAATTATCAATAAAGGGTCAAGTGTACCTTCCAACAAATGTCTCCACTCTGATAGGGCAGACACAATAGCAAGCAATTCTCTGTTACCGATATCATAATTGCGTTCTGCTGGTGATAATTTTCTTGAAAAGAACCCACAAGGATGTAGAGGTTTTCCTGGAGACTCTCTTTGAGACAGGACAGCCCCAATGCCTATCTCGGAAGCATCAACCTCAAGAACAAACGGAATCCTGGGATCAGGATGCCGTAACACGGGAGCGGAAGTGAAAGCTTGTTTGAGGGCTTCGAATGCTTGTTTGGATTGAGAAGACCAGATCTGGTTCTTCAGACCTTTACGTGTCATATTAATGATAGGGGAGGCTACAGCGGAATAATTCTTGATAAATCTCCTATAATAGTTGGAAAACCCAGAAACCTCTGTATGGCCTTGAGACCTTGAGGGAGAGGCCATTCTGAGATGGCCGTGAGTTTAGAAGGATCCATCTCAAAACCTTCTGAAGTGATAATATACCAAGAAATTTCACAGTAGTAATGTCGAATAAACACTTCTCTAGTTTGCAATAAAGACCATTGTCCAGTAATTTTGCTAATACCTGTCTGACATGTGCATGGTGGGTTTTCAGATCAGGAGAGTAAATCAATATATTCGTCTAGGTATACTATAACAAAGGTTTGTAAGAAATCTCTGAGCACATCATTAATAAAATCCTGGAATACCGCTGGAGCATTACAAAGACTGAAAGGCATGACCAAGTATTCATAATGCCCACTCCTGGGTTAAATGCTGTTCTCCACTCATGCCCCTCTTTTATACGTATCAGGTTGTAAGCTCCTCTTAAATCAAGTTTTGTGTATACTGCTGACCCCCTTAACCTGTCGAACAGTTCTGATATGAGAGGGATAGGGTACACGTTTTTAATGGTGATCTTTGTAAGCCCCCTATAATCGATACACGGGCGTAAATCTCCCTCTTTTTTAGACACAAAAAAGAACCCAGCCCCTGCTGGAGAAGAGGAACGTCGGATAAAACCTCTCTCCAAATTCTCCTTTATGTACTCTTCCATAATTTGGTTCTCCTTTATGGAAAGAGGATATACTTTGCCTCGAGGAGGCATGGTACCAGGATGAATATCTATGGCACAATCATATGGTCTATGTGGAGGCAGTTTCTCTGCCTCTCTTTTATCAAATACAGCCCTGAGGTCGGCATATTGGTCAGGAACTTCTGTAGACAATGGAGGAGCTGTGGGTGTGTTCAGGGCACCGACATGCTGAATGGGTATTAAACAAGTCCCAAAACAAGCAGGACTCCAAGACAGTATCTCTCCCTTAGCCCAATTAATAACAGGATTATGTTCCACCAACCAAGGGAAACCAAGTACAACAGGATTGGAAGGTGAATGGATAACTTGAAATATGATTTTTTCTTTATGCAAGAGACCAGTGGTAAGAACCACTGTAACCGTATCGTGAGTAATCCTAGGGCAGGATAACAGTCTGCCGTCTATGGCTTCGACGGCTAAGGGTGTCTCTCTTACAACCAGAGGTAGAGAAATGGAAGAAGCGTAGTTAACATCGATAAAGAATCCAAAAAAGCAGTAGTATGTGTGGTCTTGGTCTCCCAAGCCAAGGATACTGGTAACATAAGTTTAGTGTCTTTGACAGGAGACATGCACGTCACACCCAAGGCCTGTCTCCTCAGCTGCCTTAGGTGAGGTAGTTTTCCGGCTTATCATGCATCTTAGGACGAGTAGGACATTGAAATCGTACATGTCCCCCCAAACCACAATACAGACACAATCCCTCACGAAAACGCCTTGTTCTCTCTTCCTCTGTAAGCCTAGTACGGCCTAGTTGCATAGGCTCAGAGGGAGGAGATAACTCTCTTGGTGGTGCCTGAAAGACAGGGGCAACCTAGGTAACGGTCTCTTGGGTTTCTCTCTTGGAGTCCTTCTGTCCCTTATCTGATTATCCAGATCTATACAATAATCAATGAGTTCACACAATACCTCAGGTAGTTTACGTGGAGCCAATTCATGCATCAATGACTCTGATAACCCCTCCATAAAAGCCAGAACCAGTGTCTCATTTGTCCAGTTCACATCAGAGATCAAGGTTTTAAATTCTATGGCATAATCAGAAACAGTCCTGTTCCCTTGACGTATGCGGAACAAGGATTTGCCAGCTACCGTGGCCTTTCTGGTAGGATTAAATGTACGTTGTAACTCGGCTATGAATTCTTTATAATCCCGTATGATAGGCTTCTCTGCCTCCCATAACGGAGTCGCCCATGTCAATGCTCTGCCAGACAGATGATTAATAATGAACCCCACTTTGGCAATGTCAGAGAAAAACATCTGTGGATTTAATTTAAAATGAATATCCACATGGACCAAAAATCCCCGGCACTCTGAGGGAGTACCGTCAAACCTCATAGGAGCGGTCATGTGTACCTGGGATGTCTGAACGACAGGGGACACAGGTATATCAAGTGGGGGTGCAACCCCAGCTGGTTCCAGGTGAGCAGTACGAGTCAGGATAGTTTGTAAGGCAATAGCAAACTGATCCATCCTATGATCCTGCTCATCCTGTCTGGATACAAAGTTAGCCAAGTGCTGTGTTAAGTCTGCGGGATCCATAGTGGCCAGATCGTAATGTCACGGTTCCCAGATCCCACCACGCAGTACTTAACGCCCCACACTCCACAGAGCCCAGAAGCTACCAACAGAGTAGCCGTGAAAGATCTCTAACTGTCTGGTCCTTAGAATTGGCCAGGTAAACTAGCTAGACAGAAAGGGTTAACAACACGGGGAGTAGTCAGCCGAGCCAGAATCAGGAATACAGAGTCCAGAATGGTCAAATGGAATAGCCGGGTCGATATCAGAGCAGTGGCGTAGTACAAGAAAATGGTCTAGGGCAACAGAAGGCAGAATAGTCAGAAACAAGCAGAGGTCAATAACGGGTTAATTCAATATAGCAGTCAGGTACAAGGAGCTCAGGTATGGATAACCACGATCTGGCAACTGCCGAGAATACACTGAGGGTTTTTAAAGACCTTCACCAGACCACGCCCCCCACTCAAGCCGCGCCTCATGCAACCACCTCCCTGTCTGTCTCCATTTAAACCGGGCATTGGTCAGCGAGCAGCACCAGACACGCTGCCCCCAAGCACACAGGCAGGGTCGGTAGCTCCCAACGTTACAGCAGCGGGTAGAGGAGACAGAGAGGTCCCACCAGGAAATATTGAAATGCCCGATGGGAACGTATATAAACTAGTAACCCAAGAGGACAGCGATGATGAGGGTGAAGATGCAAAGCAAGGTGCAACCACTCGCGCAGCGAACAAAATATATAAACCCCGAGACCCATATCAGCACAATCCCAGTAACAGTAAGATGCAAATGCCCCTACGGGAGGTGCCAGGCCCTTTACTGGAAAACGGAGAACCTGGGCCAGTGCAATACACATATGTCCCATTTACGACAACAGATCTGTTCAACTGGAAAAAGCACACACCACTGTACTCCACTAATCCCGCGGCAGTGGCCAGTATGATAGAGTCAGTTATGCTCACACATAACCCCACATGGGCAGATTGTCAACAACTAATGCTGACGATGTTTACAACTGAGGAAAGAGCCCGAATAAATAGTAGCGCGCGAAAAATTCTACTTGCCCAAGCCGTAGAAGATGCTAGAGCCAGCCAGAAGCGTGGGCAGAGGAACACTACCCCAAAAACAGATCCCAAATGGCCGTACAATACTGCTGCAGGCATTGCACACCTGCAGACGTACCGTACAGCAGTGATAATGGGTGTTAAAGCGGGAGGGAAGAAGCCCACAAACATGGGGAAAATAGCAGATATTGTGCAAGATTCTAAAGAAACCCCAAGTGCATTTCTACAAAGATTACTAGATGCATATAGGATGTATAGTCCTATTGACCCGGAGGCAGTGGAGAATCAGAGGTTAATTAATTCTTCCTTTGTGGGCCAGTCACAGAGAGACATACGGAATAAAATACAGAGACAAGATGGGTTTTTGGGTAAAGGTATTAGCGAATTGGTAGAAATTGCTAATAAAGTGTATCATAACCGGGATCTGGAAGAAAAGCGGGAGGAGATAAAGAGACAAAAAGGGCACACAGGGGTGGTCGGATATATGGGAAATGGAGGGAGAGGTGCCCCGGACAGAAGGAGAGCGAGAGGTCGGGGAGGCAGAGGTAGGGGAACCCCTAGGACCCAATCAGTGCGCTTGGTGCCGGGGCGAAGGTCACTGGAAAAATAATTGTCCGGCATTTTTGGATAAATTTGGGGTACAGGGGGAGGCTGGGGAATCGGGAGGTCAAGCCTCCAATGGTCAGGTAACAAACGGCAGATATGAGAGGAATGATGGTGCCGGTGCAGGGTTTGTTGGTCTGGCGGGAACGTCATTTGAAGGGCAAGGTACATATTGACACGGACCTGGGCCCATCCCACTCGGTAATCACGAGCCCACGGTCACTATGAGGGTGGGAAATAAAGATGAAATTTTTATGGTTGACACCGGTGCCGAATATTCTGTCGTAACACAACAAATTGCACCCCCAATGGGAAATGAAGTTGATATTGTGGGAGCAATGGGGGTGTCCGCTAAGTACCCCTTCCTTGCTTCACAAAAATGTACTGTGGGTGGGCATAATGTTGAACATGAATTTTTGTATATGCCCGAATGTCCCATCCAACTCCTGGGGCGGGATCTCCTTTGCAAATTGCAAGCCCAAATTACATTTCTCCCCGGGGGTCACGCTAGATTAGACCTGCCTGAGAGTGGCAGCTCTACACGGCAGTACAGCTCAGCCATTCAGCACACCCAACCTGTCAAAATTGCAGTAATTATGCCAAGAGAAGAAGAATGGCACTCGGCACCAACCCCGCTGGCCGACCCAGACCCGTACACACTACTTCTGGGCATCCCCGAAGTGTGGGCGGAGGAAAACCCGCCCGGACTAGCTGTAAATATCCCTCCAGTGTACGTCGATTTAAAACCTGGTGCAACACCTGTGGCTTTGAGACAATATCATATCTGTCAGGTACGGGAGTGCGGCGGTGGGTGAAGTGAGCCCAGGATGCAGTGATCATAGGAGTCACACAGGTTGCTGGGTATTGAAGGTTTATTAAATAATAAACAAAACAAATGGTAAATAATAACAGCACTAGCAGGCAGGCAACAGACTGTATGCAGGATTCAGCTTGACAATAGGGATTCTTGAAAGCAGGGTATGCTTGACAAACGAGGATTCTTGGAAGTGGGGTACACTCGAAGAACGAGGGTTCTTGAGAGCGGGGTACCTTGGTGGGGAGATTCTCCTTGGTAGCAGGGTTCCACTTGGGAGTATCACTGGAGGGATTCAGGTAACACGGTAGGGAGCTTCAGGAACAGGTCTGGTTGTCTGCACTTCCAGGGACGTTATGTTGAAGCCCTGATGGAAGGGTGGATCCCTCTTTTAAGCAGGCTTCATTTAGGTGAAGTAGTATACACCTGTAGGTATCACAACAGAAGCTTAACAGCCAGATAGGGGAATCGAACCTGCATAAAACCTAGACAGGTGAATAAGGGTTTGCCACGGTTTAGGTGCGGGCATAGGCTTAATTCATGACAGTACCCCAACCCAAGGAGCGCCTTCCGGGCGCGAACAATCAGATATATATATATATAGCAAGGGGGCCACCTATTTTTTCCTGCGCCGCCGTCGGTTGGGGCCAGGACCCGTCACTCCAAGGATGAGGTTTGGGTGGTCAAGATGGTCACAGGGTTTTTCAAGGTCTGTTCGGCGTATCACGATACCTGGACACTGTTAGGGTATCGTGGGATCCATATCTGAGGCGCTATCGAGCACAGTGGGTTCGGAGTCGTCCTGATGTATGGGGTTGCTGGTGGCAACCAGATCGGGAGTAGAGAAATGTCCACGGGCTAATGCAACCTGTACCTGAGACTGCAGGTATTTGTGGTTCAGCTGCATGTCCTGTATGGTATGGGTAAGGGTGTTCACCTGAGCTGCCATGGCAGAGACAAGTACCAGGACTTCACTGGATGGACTGGCTTTACCAGGAGTTGGCAGGGTAGCTGCAGCGGTATCAGTGTCCACAAATGTTTTGGTGGCAGCAGTCTGGGCTTGGACCTCGGTACAGCACGGCTCTTGACCTGGACCTCGGTACAGCACGGCTCTTGGACCTGGACCTCGGTACAGCACGGCTCTTGGACCTGGACCTCGTACAGCACGGCTCCTGGACCTCGGTACAGCACGGCTCCTGGACCTCGTACAGCACGGCTCCTGGACCTCGGTACAGCACGGCTCCTGGACCTCGGTACAGCACGGCTCTTGGACCTCGGTACAGCACGGCTCTTGGACCTCGGTACAGCACGGCTCTTGGACCTCGGTACAGCACGGCTCTTGGACCTCGGTACAGCACGGCTCTTGGACCTCGGTACAGCACGGCTCTCGGACCTCGGTACAGCACGGCTCTCGGAATCCTGCAGGGTGCAGGGCAGCAACGGCTGGAGAATCTGCGATGTGCAGGGCAGCAACGGCTGGAGAATCTGCGATGTGCAGGGCAGCAACGGCTGGAGAATCTGCGATGTGCAGGGCAGCAACGGCTGGAGAATCTGCGATGTGCAGGGCAGCAACGGCTGGAGAATCTGCGATGTGCAGGGCAGCA
Organism: Leptobrachium leishanense; assembly: GCA_009667805.1. Taxonomy (NCBI): domain Eukaryota; kingdom Metazoa; phylum Chordata; class Amphibia; order Anura; family Megophryidae; genus Leptobrachium; species Leptobrachium leishanense. Next base: position 102,687,971 of record CM019069.1, on the reverse strand, counting down.
ACGGCTGGAGAATCTGCGATGTGCAGGGCAGCAACGGCTGGAGAATCTGCGATGTGCAGGGCAGCAACGGCTGGAGAATCTGCGATGTGCAGGGCAGCAACGGCTGGAGAATCTGCGATGTGCAGGGCAGCAACGGCTGGAGAATCTGCGATGTGCAGGGCAGCAACGGCTGGAGAATCTGCGATGTGCAGGGCAGCAACGGCTGGAGAATCTGCGATGTGCAGGGCAGCAACGGCTGGAGAATCTGCGATGTGCAGGGCAGCAACGGCTGGAGAATCTGCGATGTGCAGGGCAGCAACGGCTGGAGAATCTGCGATGTGCAGGGCAGCAACGGCTGGAGAATCTGCGATGTGCAGGGCAGCAACGGCTGGAGAATCTGCGATGTGCAGGGCAGCAACGGCTGGAGAATCTGCGATGTGCAGGGCAGCAACGGCTGGAGAATCTGCGATGTGCAGGGCAGCAACGGCTGGAGAATCTGCGATGTGCAGGGCAGCAACGGCTGGAGAATCTGCGATGTGCAGGGCAGCAACGGCTGGAGAATCTGCGATGTGCAGGGCAGCAACGGCTGGAGAATCTGCGATGTGCAGGGCAGCAACGGCTGGAGAATCTGCGATGTGCAGGGCAGCAACGGCTGGAGAATCTGCGATGTGCAGGGCAGCAACGGCTGGAGAATCTGCGATGTGCAGGGCAGCAACGGCTGGAGAATCTGCGATGTGCAGGGCAGCAACGGCTGGAGAATCTGCGATGTGCAGGGCAGCAACGGCTGGAGAATCTGCGATGTGCAGGGCAGCAACGGCTGGAGAATCTGCGATGTGCAGGGCAGCAACGGCTGGAGAATCTGCGATGTGCAGGCAGCAACGGCTGGAGAATCTGCGATGTGCAGGGCAGCAACGGCTGGAGAATCTGCGATGTGCAGGGCAGCAACGGCTGGAGAACCTGCGATGTGCAGGGCAGCAACGGCTGGAGAACCTGCGGGTTGCAGGGCAGTGACAACATTATTGTGGAGTGATCTCCAGGCGCTTTTGGGGTTCTGAAACACCTGCAGGTCTGCGTATCTGACCACAGTCCCATTGGAACCATACGTGAACCCAGGGGGCAAGGTTCCATAGTAATGGTGCCTTCAGGGGTAGAGACAGTGGTACCGATATATGCTTGGCATGGTTGTCCAGAAACCAGCCCGGATTTGCGGCTGTGAGGAGTGGGAGTCTCAACCTTTTTGAACCCAAGAGCCCTCCTTAGTATGTGAGGCAGCTGGACTCTGCAGCAACAGTGATTCTTCTAGGTCATGGAGACAGGAGTTGGCTTCCAGATTTCGGGTTCTGGTTTCACCGATGACTTGAAGACGGTTGCTGGGGCGTAGACAGCAACACCAAAGGTACCTGGAATGCTGGTTGAGAGTGGTGGGTGTCTGAGAAGGGGAGGCAGCAGCTAACTCCATGGGAATTTCAGGTTCATATTCTGGAGGTAGGGTGGACTCGAACTCCATGGTTTCGGCAGGATAGGGGTCTTCAAGGTCTGTGACCTCAGGATAGGTGTCCAGTGACACCATCCTATTTGGCTGGCACCTTTGGAGCTTATCCGAGTAGGCCTCCATAGACTTTTTATACACAGTCCTTGTTTTAGCAGGTGTGGGTTTTCTGGACAAGGACTTGGTAGGACAATTTCCCTTTTTGGTCTGGTGGAAGCAGACTTGACAGGCACGGCCTTCTTGAACTTGGTGGGCAGTGCTTCACTAGGCATTGGGACCACAGGCGGAGTAGAAAAGGGTTCTCTGGCCTTGATAGAAAAAGTCCTTTTTGATTTAACAGGTGCAGACTTGGGAGTAGCACCAGGTAGCACTGGGGATTGCAGGGTTTCGTTTGAAACTCCAGGGAAAGTGCGGGGCAGCTTGGGGGCCGCACTAAACATTCCGAGATGGAATGGGACGGTTCCCCGCAGTAGAAGCAGAGCTTCTGGGACCTTCTCCTAGCAATTTCTTCGGATGTTAGGGGTCCTCTACCCACTTTCTTTGGAGCTGGAGTACACACCTTAGTAGAGGTGTCATTTAAACCCTGCTGCATACTTGCAAAAACGGAGTCCAAATGTTGCAGGATGTCTTGAATGGCTTTTCTGAGGTACTCCATAACGATTTGGATCACCGCGGACTCACTGTGTGAAGGCTTCAACATTCTGTCAGGTACGGGAGTGCGGCGGTGGGTGAAGTGAGCCCAGGATGCAGTGATCATAGGAGTCACACAGGTTGCTGGGTATTGAAGGTTTATTAAATAATAAACAAAACAAATGGTAAATAATAACAGCACTAGCAGGCAGGCAACAGACTGTATGCAGGATTCAGCTTGACAATAGGGATTCTTGAAAGCAGGGTATGCTTGACAAACGAGGATTCTTGGAAGTGGGGTACACTCGAAGAACGAGGGTTCTTGAGAGCGGGGTACCTTGGTGGGAGAGATTCTCCTTGGTAGCAGGGTTCCACTTGGGAGTATCACTGGAGGGATTCAGGTAACACGGTAGGGAGCTTCAGGAACAGGTCTGGTTGTCTGCACTTCCAGGGACGTTATGTTGAAGCCCTGATGGAAGGGTGGATCCCTCTTTTAAGCAGGCTTCATTAGGTGAAGTAGTATACACCTGTAGGTATCACAACAGAAGCTTAACAGCCAGATAGGGGAATCGAACCTGCATACAAACCTAGACAGGTGAATAAGGGTTTGCCACGGTTTAGGTGCGGGCATAGGCTTAATTCATGACATATCCCACAAAAAGCCAAGCAAAATATCCAGACACATTTGCAGAGACTTAAAGACCACGGCATATTGAAATTTTGCGTGTCACCGTGGAACACACCCCTGTTGCCAGTACTGAAAGAGGGCACACAAGAGTACCGCCCAGTCCAAGATTTACGAGCCGTCAACGAAGCCACAGTAACTCTACACCCTGTGGTTCCCAACCCATACAATTTATTGGCATTAATTCCCGGAGACACAAAATATTACACGGTGCTTGATTTAAAAGACGCTTTCTGTTGCATCCGCCTGGCTCCGGCAAGCCAGCCCCTTTTTGCATTTCAGTGGGAGGAATCTACCACGGGGGCGCACCATCAAATGACCTGGACACGCCTCCCTCAAGGTTTCAAGAACTCGCCCACGATTTTTGGGTGCACGCTCAGCCAGGACCTCCTGTCCTTCAACGCTCAGCCAGACAAAGTTGTTTTACTACAGTATGTAGATGATTTATTACTAGCTTCTCCCACAGAAAAAGACTGTCTCTCTGCCACAAAAGCCCTGCTACATCTGCTATGCCTTGCAGGTTACAGAGTGTCCAAAAAGAAAGCACAAATATGTAAACAGACTGTGAAATATTTAGGTTTTCAATTAACAGGTACCAAGCGTGCACTGGGGGCAGAGAGAAAAGAAGCAGTATGCCGAATACCCCAACCAAAGACAAGGAGACAAGAGCGTGAATTCCTGGGAGCTGCAGGCTTCTGCCGCCTGTGGATCCCCAACTTCGCAGATATTGCTAAGCCTCTCCATCAAGCCACCAAAGGAGGAGAGCATGACCCTTTCCTCTGGGAAGAAGAGCAAACAGCAGCTTTCCTGAAATTAAAGACTTTCTTAATGGAGGCTCCTGCGCTGGGACTGCCAGATCACAGCAAGCCTTTCCAGCTGTACGTGCATGAACACAATCAAACAGCTACAGGAGTGCTGATTCAGAATTTTGGCTCCTGGCCAAGGCCTGTGGCCTATCTCTCCAAGCAACTTGATCCTGTGGCCTGCGGCCTACCCCCATGCCTGAAAGCTGTGGCAGCCACCGCAATGTTAATAGCAGAAGCAGACAAGCTGACCCTTGGACAAGTTCTTCATGTCAAGGTGCCCCATGCTGTCAAAGCCCTGCTTGATGTAAAAGGAAGTTACTGGTTCAGCAACAGCCGGATGACGAAGTACCAAGCTATGATGTGTGAGAATCCACGGGTTCATTTGGACCTCATCGCTACCTTGAACCCTGCTACTTTACTGCCTGACTGTGAAGAGGATCCAGATCATGAATGCCTCCAAGTCATGGAAGAAGTGTTCAGTAGCAGGCCAGATTTGAAAGACATACCCCTAGACAAATACGATCTACAGCTATTCACTGATGGTAGCAGTTATATGGATGATGGGAAGAAAGTCTCCGGCTATGCAGTCGTCTCAGCAGAAGAGATTATTGAAGCAAATTCTCTACCAGGCCATACATCTGCACAACTGGCTGAAATTACAGCCCTAACCAGGGCTCTACAACTTTCCGAAGGCAAAAGAGTAAATATCTACACTGACTCCAAATATGCCTTTATGACTGTCCATGCACATGGTGCACTCTACAAAGAAAGAGGCCTACTCACTTCCTCAGGACAACAAATCAAGTATGCAGCTGAAATAACAGCCCTCATAGAAGCTGTATGGAAACCAAGTGCTGTCAGTATTATGCACTGTCGTGGCCACCAGAAAGGTCATGATGAAATCCCAAAAGGCAACAGGCGCGCTGACCAGGCCGCAAAAACGGCTGCAAAACCATTGTTAACAACTGATCAAGCCAAAGTCCTGCTCTGCAAGCAAGAGGACCAACCTGCCATGCCGAACAACGAATTCTACATGAATTGGAGAAAATTTGAACCTGGATGCGAATTTATTGAAATTATGTTGCACAAATGGCACAATGACTACGAACTATTAGAATTCAATCATGATTATATCCAATGGCTCTTCCCAACCCGGTCCCAAGGCCGAAATTTCTACTCCACTCCTCTGAACCCTCAAGAGACATGTCTTATGATTAACACCTCAGAAGTTCAGCAAAGACTCCGCAGAGCATACAAAATGATGCTGAAATTCTTCGGCGTAAAACTAATGGGGGAGTATGAGGAAGATACAGAAGTAATCGAAGTTGAACGAGCAGAAAATTTCGCCTCACGTTTCGAAAATCTAACAACCAACCCTCATAATAATCTGAGAATTACACGAATACTGCTAAGTTTGGGAGAATTGGGAACAGAAGAATACCAAGCCCCATTGGTGAGGTTCTTCCTCAAGGAGATCCTTATCAAAAACAAAATGCCAAGAATGAAGAAAAGTGCGATTAATTTTTTCATACCAGCAGTGAGAGATTCACAGGAGAGACAAGATCTGCTGTTCTTTGCCTGGCGATATTATTTCCCAAAAGAAGAATTTATCTGGAGAAACCATGGAGAATTGGCACGATACAAAGCAAAACCAGTGGTGGCTGCACTCCTACCGGCGCCACTGAGCGAATGGACGCCAGTGTATTCAGAGAAAGAGAAGAAATGGCTATCAGAAGAACAATTCGGATATGGAGAAGACGGATGGTTCAAGTTGAAGAATGGACAAATAGTTCTACCAGCAACATTGGCACCTGAGATTGTAAGAATGCTCCACGCAAGTACCCATGGAGGAAGAGAAATGATGGAACAACAATTGGAGCCACATTTCTACGTGCCAGGACTGTCAGCAATCTGCAAAGCAATAGCCCAGCAGTGCGTGACATGTGCCAAAAATAATCCAAGAACAGGCCCATCTCAACCTCCAGGGAAGCAGCCGATCGGGCTATCCCCAATGGCATCGTTACAGATAGATTTCATAGTGTTGCCCCCCTGCAAAGGATATAAATATCTACTGGTAATGGTGTGTACCCTGACAGGATGGGTAGAAGCTTTCCCAACAAGAACGGAGAAAACAGTGGAAGTGGTGAAAAGTCTGATGAAGGAAATAATACCACGCTATGGACTTCCTCTCGAAATAGGGTCGGACAATAGCCCCGCATTTATACAGAACTGTTAACAGCAACTTGCCCGACTATTGGGCATCACTTGGAAGTTACATACGGCTTACAGGCCCCAAAGCTCGGGAAAAGTCGAGAGAATGAACCGCACCGTAAAGACTTTGATGTCCAAACTGTGCCAAGAGACATCACTAGGCTGGTTGGATGTGCTGCTGATAGTCCTATTGCACATTAGGTGCAGGCCAACCCCCCAATTGAAGCTAAGTCCGTACGAACTCATGTTTGGACGGCCTCCTCTGATTAATGGACTAGGGGGGACCTTCGGGCATTGGGGGAAACTAAATTAAATGATCAGGTTGTTGCTGTTGGGTAAATCAATGCAGAAATTGATACTTGGGTGGGAGATAATATACCTCACTTTTTATACCCCCCACTGCATAAATATTGTCCAGGTGATTCAGTATGGTGAAGGAGTGGAAAAAATTATCCACTAGGCCCAAAATGGAGAGGTCCTTACTTTGTCCTGTTATCACCCCTACAGCAGTAAAGGTTGCCGAGGTGGTCCCGTGGATACATCACTCCAGACTGAAGGTAGCTGCAGCCAATCCTGAACCAGTATGGAAGGTTGTCACCAACGAGACCAATCCACTGAGGCTAAAGCTAACAAAGACCACAGTCGTGAGCCCCTGAGAGATTCGACTGAGAGCATCCAAGATACTCAACGCGTGGGTGTTTTGATGGATACAACGAGGTCTGATTATCCCCTGATAGGGGATGCTGAAAGGGTTATTTTTAGGGGCCCGGCCCCGACCCGTGATCAACCGGAAATGTCTTTTGTTTTTGAAATTCCGGCGGGGAGGGATTGGGTTTATGTGACTGTGAAGAGAATTGCCCAAGGGTTTTTGACAGTTGGGGCAATTCTGGTACTGATTTTGTTTCTTGCACATTTGATCCATGGACTATCACGTGGAGCATGCCCCAGGGGCCCAAGCACCACCAAGAAAGTGGAAATTTCCCAGATCTGGAATGGTACGCACCCGGTGATGGAGAACCGTACCATGTGGAGACAAAAACGAGAGGCGCTATCTGGAACCAGCCCAAGAGGACACTTACTTGTGCAATTTAAATATGACTATGCTAAAAAGTCTGGGCAAACCGCATGCTGGGTGTGTAGTAGACTGCACCCAGAGACAATTTATATACCATTTGCCTCTGTCCCAATGAATTTGAGTATGTTTGCATCAGGGAATGTCACAATACAAGCAGTCGATGCATCGAGGGAGAAACCAGAATCATTCAGTCCCGGGTACCCCATAATAGGACCAGTGTACCAACCAGAATGGTGTTTTCAATTAGGAACAGATAAGGAAACAAGTAACGAGGGTGGGTTATGTAATTCAAGTCAGTTCAACTGGACGTCATACATTTACATATTCAAAACAGGACAAAAGGCTAATTATCTCTACATACGATGCAGGCAACTCACTAGAGACCAAGAGGAGGTGATTGCGAATGCGACCAATGGGAGGAAGGATGCAGTGGATATGATGAGACGGCTGAGACAACTTGCGATAGAGATATCAAAGGGAACACTATATTCATCACCATTTATAGTGAAAGGAGGATACCAGGTGTGCTGTGAAAGGGTGTGTTACACATGGGTACCACCTACAGTAACGGGAATGTGCTATCTGGCTAAATTGATCCCAATCCAGAGGGTGAGGGGAGAAGACACTAATTCAGACACAACACTTCACCCTAGGTACCCACTGGTGTTTGAAAGACAGAAGAGAGAGCTATTCAAGAAAGCGGATCGAATATGGGCATGGCTTCCAGCATGGACTGGATGGGGAAGAGAGTTGATGGCAAGAATGAACAGTTATTCAAAATCTCATCCATCAAACTGGCATAAGACTAGTTTGGATATTCAGTTACTGAATCTGGAAGTACGGGAGATACGAAAGGTACAAATGATACATAACATGGCACTGGAACAGATCAGTGCGGCTCTGAATGGATTGTGTGAGATGACGATGCATTATGAATGTTGCACTTTCATCAAGAACACTACACATGACGTCCTGACTATTACCAGGTAATCCAAGATCACCAGGAGAAGGTAGCACAGTTGCAGAACACAGCAAGGAGGATCGCTGCTGAAGGCTGGAATCCACTCCGTGGGTTCGGAGCAATCGGAGATTGGTTCGGATCCATTCTGAGATTTATTTCACAGATTGGATCCATGATTCTGATGGTGGTGGTGATCTTGGTCGTAGGGACACTACTGTACCGTATAGGGCTATGTCTATGGCCACTATGCAAGAGAGCACTGACACCCACACAGACACAGAAGATACCACTGATTATCCCACAAGATATGTTCCCAACGAAAATAGGTCCCCCAAAGTATGAGGAATTTAAGAATAATAGTAGTGAGGTGTAATGGCTACAAGTCTCAGGAGAAGAACCTGAGGCTCGAGCCAAGGGGGGAATGAAGTGGAATCAGGCTGGAAGCTGGCTGCCATTATAAGCCAGGCGGCCATCTTGTTCAGAATAATGGTTCACTTGAACATAACTAGGAAGGTTTTAGCTGAAACTAGAATGAAGCATACATAGAAAGTTAGGAATGTGTTAGATTAGCAGAAGAGCAATTAAAACCCTGAGAAAGATCTTGGCTGTTCCTGGCACGAAGGGACAGAATGAGGAATGGATACACCAAGGTCATAGAGGCCTGCTGAGAGACAAAGGGAAGCATAGAAGATAGCCGCAACAAATAAGTACAGGCGTTAGGGAGGCGAGCATAGCCCGGACTGAATGTAAGAACTAATCATGATCTGTCGAAACTAACATGAAGTTTGCCAATTTACGGCCAATTTAATGGAATGTCTTTGTATTAGACTAAGGGAGGTATTAACCCACGTGGGGTGGGAATAGTGTCACAGGGAGGTGGGCTAATTGGGATGTACCTAATTATGTATTCGGGGTAGAAGACCCCTTGTCGGGGTTAGTTCGGGGCTCAGTCTTTGCGATTCAATCCTGTCTGAGCGCTCTTCTGTGACGTCACAATAAAGTTTGCCTTTCTTGAAGAGACTCGTGTCCAGACAATCCTTGCTCGTATCCGGTCCGGCCTCGTCCCGAGTGAACCAAGTGGATTCCGGTAACATTTCCAGTTGGGAAACAGTGATCATAATATGGTGTCTTTTGAAATAAACTAAAAAAACAAAAAAAAACACATTCTTAGGGGGCATGCTAAAACATATAATTTTAAAAAGGCCAACTTTAATAAAATAAAGGAAGCTCTCAATGTTATTGACTGGCAGAAACGCTTTCATGGGAAAAACACTGAGGATAAGTGGAATATCTTTAAACTAACACTAGAAAAGTACACGTCACAATATATTCCACTGGTTAATAAATATAAAAGAAACAGACTGAAACCAATGTGGCTTAGTAAGAAGGTAACCAAGGAAATGAAAAATAAAAAGGCATTTAATGCTTTTAAATCTGATAAATCTGAGGCATCCTATAAAGCATATAGGGCAGCCAATAAAGCATGTATAAAAAGCGATTAGATGGGCTAAACTAGAAAATGAAAAAGAAATGGCCAAAGAGAGCAAGACCAACCCTAAAAGATTCTTTAGGTACATAACTTCTAAAAAACTCAAGAGTGAAAATGTAGGTTCACTGAGTCAGGGGTATTTCTAACTGAAGATAAATACTGAAGAAAAATATTCAAAGAGAAACCTATAACAGGAGACATGCAATTAATTAATAAAAACTTACTAATACAAAGTGACTGGTTGACTAAGGACAAGGTTTTCCAGCAATTAAACAATGTGAATAAAGCCTCAGGGCCAGATGGAATTCACCCGCAAGTACTGAGGGAGCTATGTGTTGAAATATGTAAACCTCTGTTCTTAATCTTTCAATATTCTTTTCTTTCAGGAATCGCACCAGAGGACTGGAGAAAAGCTGACGTGTTCCCTATATTTAAGAAAGGTTTAAAGTTTGTGCCTGGGCATTATAGACCTGTGAGCTTAACATCTGTGGCTGGGAAAGTATTTGAGGGGTTACTAAGGGATAATATTCAGAAATTTAATGGGAGGTATAATGTAATTGGCAAAAATCAGCATGGTTTTATGAAAGTTAGTCATGTCAGACTAACCTAATTACGTTCTATGAGGAAGTAACTAGAAGTATAGATCAGGGGGTCGAGTGGATGTAATTTACTTGGATTTTGCCAAAGCTTTCGACACAGTTCCACACAAGAGGTTACGATTTAAAATTAAGAAATATTGGACTAGATGAAAAAACTTGTTCTTGGATAGGAAACAGGGTACAGAGAGTGGTCATAAATGGTACATTTTCAAGATGGACATCAGTGGTAAGTGGTGTCCCTCAGGGGTCTGTTATAGGACCATTTCTATTCAATTTATTTATAAATGACCTTGAAATAGGCATTGAAAGTCATGTATCAGTGTTTGTATTACTTTTCCTAGTTTTGTGTCATCTGCAATGTGAACAGGAGGTTACTTTGCTGCAGAGGGATTTAGATATTAAATTTCATCTGTAGATAAATGCAAAGTTATGCACTTTGGAGTGAAGAACACAGAAGTAACTTATACCCTAAAATGGTACGGAGTTAGGGAAAACCAAGCAGGAGAAGGATTTGGGTATAATCATAGACTTCAAACCAATTAACAATGTGCAATGTCAAACAGCAGCCGCCAAGGCCAGCAAGGTATTGGAATGCATTAATCTCCCTGGCGGTCCAATTCTGACATATTTTATATGTCAGAATCGGTCCTATTTATTCTGGCCCCCTAGCGGGATGAGTGTGGCTCGGAGGTTAACTTTCAATACTGAAAGCGGTATACCCGAGCCACACTCGGCCAATACTTACATGTCCTGCGCTCCCTCACCGTCCCCGCAGTCACACTGCAGCCGATCGCGACGTCACACTTCCTTGTTTCACTCCTCGCGAGAAGAGAACCAGGCAGTGTGACTTTGCGAGCGGCTGGAGGAGACTGCGGCATCAGCGAGGGAGCGCAGGACATGTAAGTATACAGCCCGAGTGTGGCTCGGGGATACCGCTTTCAGTACAAAAAGTTAACCCCGAGCCACAATCGGGATCACCATTAGGGAGGTTAAAAGGGGAGTTCACTCTAGGGATGAAAACATAAATTTTGCCTCTGTATAAAATCAATGGTAAGACCGCACCTTGAATATGCCGTGCAATTTTGGGCACCTGTCTTAAAGGATATTATAGTGCTAGAAAAAGTGCAGAGACGGGCGACTAAATTAATAAGTTATGAGGAAAGACTAACAAGCTTAAACCGGTTTAGAGAAACGGCGCCTTAGAGGGGATCTGATAACCTTATATAAATATATACGGGGCCATTATAAACCATTGTCTGGAAACCTATTCATTAACAGGACTATACACAGGACATGAGGTCACCCATTTAGACTAGACGAAAGGAAATTCAGCCTGAGGCATAGTGTTATTTTACGATGGGAACAATAAAGCTGTGGAATTCTCTGCCTGTTGAGGTGGTTGGGTCAGAGACTGTACAGACTTTTTAAAAACGACCGGATGAGTTCCTGCAGACACAGAATATTAAGGGTTATAATATTTAATATGTGGGTAAGCTTCTTGATCCAAGGAGAAATGTGACTGCCATTCTGGGGTCAATAAGGAATCTTCCCCCAGTGTGTTGCATATTGGCGAGCATTTCAGACTGGGTTTTTTGCCTTCTTTTGGATCAACAGCAGGTGGTGATATGTGAGAGGCTGAACCCGATAGACGCATGTCTTTTTCCAGCCTATGTAACTCCAGGGACCTGGCCGCGAATGCAGAATTCACAGCAGGGTTGGGAAATTTGTTTCCCCGAAGTGCAGGGGAACAAGAGAGCACTGAAATGGCAGCACTCGCTAAATAACCCCTTGTCATAGACCAGACCTCAAAATTTCCACTCGCCTGCTCTCATTTGGCGAATGGAAATTGCATGAGGGCAAGTGTTAATTTATTGTGCTGCCTACATCTGCATTATTTTGTGCTGCATATTCCGGCATCAGCCGTGTTTATATTTTAGGCCCAGCCGCTAGTGGGAGAATCAAAGATGGCAGCCGCAGAGAGTGTGCGCCGGTCAACGCTGGATGTGATGGCCGACCTCCAAAGAACTCAACCTCACAGGAGGGAACCAATTAGGTGACGTGGAGAGGGGCATCAGCGCTGATCCAGGCAGGAGGGCCTGTCTGCTCCAGTTCCATGGCCTGGTAGTCACCCACTCGTGCCACCTGCTCAAGTGTGCGTTCGCATCCGGCACGAGTCAAGACATTCCGGGTGGCCCATGTTGTCAAGTGGGGGTGGTCTGTCACCGATGACAACTCCCCCTCTACATTCTCTGCCACATCACACACTCTCTCAAGTTACTGGCGAGCTAACAGGTGAGCTGTGTGATGTTGCAGAGACTGTAGAGAGCTGCTCACCCGCTCATAAAAAGTAGCCGGGACTCCTGGTACAGGCAGCAGAGGGTTTGTGCTGTAGTGAAGAAAAGCCCATTGTACCCCCCACCCACATTGAGATGCACCCACTGCCCACCCCCACTGCACTGGCTGGACATCTAAACCCAGTCACACTGCATGCCCCCTGCAACAGCTACCTTTACTTGCATATCCAGAACCACTCAGAGCATAGGAGCAGGAGCCAAGCTGTGTGAGCTCCCCGCACTGTGCCGTGGAGGAGCCTGAAGCACAGTGTACCTGCCCAAGGCACAGCGCTCATCCTCGCCCCTATCACTGTCTGTCTCATTATAGGTCTGTGTTTGTGCTGTTGTCAGTGTGCATTGATGCTTGTGGGCGTCTCTGTTAAAGGTGTGTGGATGCTTGTTTTGGTCTCTGCCAGGGCCTCTCCCTGGGCACTGCCTCCTCCTGGGACAGTCTGTCAGCAGGTGTGCGGGGCTCAAATACCCAAAGTACGCCTGTGCACACACCCTGTCTCAGCTCCACTCCATACCCCCCATTGCACCCACCCTGTCCCAGCTCCTCTCGATCAGGGAAGGAGGCTGCTCTTCTCCCCGTACCCTGTCTGCCTGATGTCTGGGTATACATGTATCTGTGATCTGATGTATCATAATATTGTTAAATTGCTATTTATTTTTGTAACTTTTTTCTGAATAAAAAACATTTAAACAGTATCAATTCATAATCATGAAGGGTGTGTTTAGGGGCGGAGTTAAGGGCAGGGTAGCGGTTAGGTGAGGCAACTGGTGGCAAGTAACTCTTGAAATTGAGCCCTGTCATAGACATTGCAAAAGAACATATTTTACACTACATGTCGCTGCCCCCCGCATTTTTCCCCAAAAAAAAAAAAAAAACAAAAAAAAAAAAAACACACTTTGGAGAAAGAAAATCAGTATTGGCGAGTAACAGGGGGGGGGGGGGGTATAGTATCAGTACTTGCACTTTATCAGCGCTTCCCTGCTATGAATGTACTCCGTGAGGTCTCCGTAAGCCCCTCATAACTTGGAAGTACGGTTTTACAATTGTAACTAATTTAAATATGCATGTAGAAGGATATTGTCATATTACAATCAAATGAAAACACAAATCCAGGAAGCATAAAATGGTTTTATTGGTCAGAATAATCTTCACTGCACAACATAAGGTTAACACTTTAGTGGTACTTCCGCCAACGGTCATGTTCTGCAATGGAAAAAAAAAGTCAACAAATCAGAACCCTAGATTTAAAAGTACAGAGCTATATAAATTCTAGGTTCCCCTCAAAACAGAAGGGGGTCATTTATACCTTTTAATAGAAAGTAAACATCTGCTAAAAATGAGAAACTATACAATTTGGATATCAGGCACTGAATATTTGCCGAAGAACTGGTCATCTCACATTAAAAAAAAGGTAGAGGTAATCCACATAGTAGCCCCCTTGTGCTTACGGTTAGCATTAACCATGATCTACATGCATTGCAAGACTAGGTAAGGCAATTTTGTAAGTAAATTAGGATTAAAGCACTGGTCTCAGGAATCCACACACTTCTCAAATGATGATAGCAAGTGTGAGAGAGACGAAACAGCATAACATAAGTTTTTCCAAGACAGGGAAGGCCATTGCACAGGTTAATTGAGGAAATCTGGAAGCCAGACAAACAGAACCTGAAAAAGTCTGTCGCCAGCATAATGCCACAAGAACAAGTGCACATATTTTCTTTAACCCCTTCACTACCGATAGAGATATCTCTGGATTCAATGGCACCATCTGGTGCCCCAAAGTTTTAGCCCTGTGGACATAAATGCCCAAAAGGGCTAAAACTGTAAAACCAGCTGCTCAAAGCTATGAAATATTGGGCTTTCAGCAGCAAGGAGAAAAACAAAATAGACCAGCTGCTCAAACCTCTAACTCAATTTGACAGTAGATGGCGCCATCTACGGGCCAAAAATAGGTTATTTACAGTAAGAAATACAATAGGTACAAGCTCAAATAATTCTTACTTTAGAATTAAGAACGATTTTATAAAAATAAATAAAAACACTGGTTTCTGACAAGGTTTGTTTGGGGGGGGGGGAAAATCACTTGGTAGTGAAGGGGTTAAGGTTTATGCAGCCATTAATCTAGTCAAGGATGTACTTTAGAATTTGTTCAAAATTAGTAACAGGTGTGCTTCAGCTCTGAGAATACAAAGTTGTATTACTTCTGTACAGGCATGCTCAATTGTGCATAAATTAAGTCCAACGGTTGTCTTAAATTTAAATACGGCAGTATCACTTACTTATGTGATCATAGTCCCAGATGTAGCTCAGCACTACATAGCCAGCCAACACCATGGTGATTCCTCCAATGCCTCCCTTTCTAACATTGATATACTTGTTGTGATAGCGATAGTAGCCTGCAGCAAAGAGGAAGAGAACAAAGTGGTTATTTGTAAGTACAGTGGGGCAAAAAAAAGTAGTCAGCCACCAATTGTGCAGGTTCTCCCACTTAAAGAAAATGTCAAAAATGGGGGGGGGGGAATCCAGAAAAATCACATGGTCTGATTTTTAAAGAATTTATTTGAAAATTATGGTGGAAAATAAGTATTTGGTCAATATCAAAAGTCCATCTCAATACTTTGTTATAAATCCTTTGTTGGCAATGACAGAGGTCAAACGTTTTCTGTAAGTCTTCACAAGGTTTTCACACTGTTGCTGGTATTTTTGCCCATTCCCCCATGCAGATCTCTAGAACAGTGATGTTTTGGGGCTGTCGCTCCAAAAGGTTTTCTATGGTTGAGATCTGGAGACTGGCTAGGCCACTCCAGGACCTTGATGCTTCTTACGAAGCCACTCCTTCGTTGCCCGGGCGGTGTGTTTGGGATCATTGTCCTGCTGAAAGACCCAGCCATGTTTCATCTTCAATGCCCTTGCTGATGGAAGGAGGTTTTCACTCAAAATCTCACGATACATGGCTCCATTCATTCTTCCCTTTACACGATCAGTTGTCCTGGTCCCTTTGCAGAAAAAGAGCCCCAAAGCATGAGGTTTCCGCCACCATGCTTCACAGTAGGTATGGTGTTCTTCGGATGCAACTCGGCATGCTCTCTCCTCCAAACAAGGCGAGTTGAGTTTTTACCAAAAAGTTCTACTTTGGTTTCATCTGACCATGTGACAGTCTCCCAATCCTCTTCTGGATCATCCAAATGCTCTCTAGCAAACTTCAGACGGGCCCGGACATGTACTGGCTTAAGCAAGGGGACACGTCTGGCACTGCCGGATTTGAGTCCCTGGCGGTGTAGTGTGTTACTGATGGTAGCCTTTGTTGATTTGGTCCCAGCTCTCTGCAGGTCATTCACTAGGTCCCCCGTGTGGTTCTGGGATTTTTGCTCACCGTTCTTGTGATCATTTTGACCCCACGGCTGAGAGTTTACGTGGAGCCCCAGATCGATGGAGATTATCAGTGGTCTTGTAGGTCTTCCATTTTCTAATGATTGCTCCCACAGTTGATTTCTTCACACCAAGCTGTTTGCCTATTGCAGATTCAGTCTTCCAAGCCTGGTGCAGGTCTACAATTTTGTTTCTGGTGTCCTTCGACAGCTCTTTGGTCTTGACCATAGTGGAGTTTGGAGTGTGTCTGTTTGAGGTTGTGGACAGGTGTCTTTTATACTGATAACAAGTTCAAACAGGTGCCATTCATACAGGTAACGAGTGGAGGACAGTGGAGCCTCTTAAAGAAGACGTTACAGGTCTGTGAGAGCCAGAAATCTTGCTTGTTTGTACTGTACTGTAGGTGACCAAATACTTATTTTCCACCATAATATGCAAATAAATGCTTTAAAAAAAAACAAAAAAAACAGACAATGTGATTTTCTGTTTTTTTTTTTCTCATTTTGTCTCATAGTTGACATGTACCTATGATGACAATTACAGGCCTCGCTCATCTTTTTAAGTGGGAGAACCTGCACAATTGGTGGCTGACAATACTTTTTTGCCCCCACTGCATATGGTGCTGTCAAAGCATGATGCTCATATCTCCTTTTCTGACATTTTTATAAAGGGACTCAACATTCATAGAATTAAATTAGGATCCGAAGCAAATGACGCCGGGGGGGGGGGGGGGCGCACACACAACTCTAATAACTGCAAAAATTCCACAGGAGTGAGTGTTGGAAAACTGTATATTCCATGACAAAAATAAAAATGAATTTGAAACCTTTTTCAAGCCTAGAATACTGTCAGCTATCTTGCACTATAGTGTAAAACTCTGCCAAATCACCACTTTCTTGGCTTGTCTAGCATTACTTAGTATTTTCCATTTGGCAAGCTACTCCACACGGTACTGCCAGTGACACTCACCCCTCGATTTAACCCCCCCCCCCAAAAAAACACTCTGCAACCTTGGCACTGCAAAATTCTTTGAAACCTCCATCTTTCACGATGCCGCCACAGCCTACAGACTGAGCATCAGTGTAGATGTAGTTCCAAAACCTCCAGGGAGCCAAGATAGCAGGCAACGGAGGCTAGAAACTGACCAGAACAATTCAACGCTATGGCGTTTAATTTACAAGGCCTTTAAGTTTACACAGGACTCAGAATCTGGCGCAGTAGAAGACTTGTTAAGCCAAAAAGTAAATACCTCATTGGCATCTAAATTCACTATTAGAATAATTCTTTGAGTTAATGAAATCCAAGTATGGCAAGCACACATAAGGTCTCCTACCCGCCTGCAATTTCCATCTGCTCCATCTGTTTTTCCTTTAAAGCTCTTTGCTGTTCTCTTCCCCTGAGCCATTTACGGTTCCAGATCACTCTGCCCTTACTTGTCTCACATCCCCCCCCCCTTTATATTACCCACTCTTATAAGTAGATGTTGGGTGCAATACAGCATGAAGACAGTAGCGGTTATTCAAAAAGCCGTATTGGCCACCGAATTGCGCTGAACTGTGGATTTCCCCATACGTTGCAATTTCGTGACTATTCGACTACCCCGAAAGCTGGCAATTCGCCAAAGATGTGAGAATTGCCAGCAAAATTCCCCAGAGACGTAATGGTTAATCTATTCAGAAAATGTCGAACAGCATTGAAAAATTGGTGAAGTGCCCAGATTCAGTGCTTTCGTTTGGTTTAAACAGGCAAATCCCATAATTTGCAATGTTTTTATTCAACCGTTTAATCTTTAAATTTGCACAAAAGGTCTACTTTTGGAGGTGAAATTTGATTATTTTTTTTAATTTTATTCTGTAACAGACCTTTTTATTGTTCTTCAGAAGGCCTCATTTATTATTTTCATTTCAAAAAGGCTGCTTTAAAAATTGTGGGGTTTTGTTTGACGGCTGGTCAGCTTTGTTCGGTAGATCCATTCGGCGCATGCTGAATTCACCGAAATGAACTTGCCAAATTGCACTGAAGTGCGTTGAAAGAGCACCGAAATTTCAGTGTTCTTTGGATAACCCCTAGTATCTCATATGTGGGAGGTGATCACAATTCCTGTAGCATTCATTTTAGGGTGTGTCCCATATTGGGTTTACCCCCAAATACCATCCAAACACTGTAGTTGTTCAGACCTTTTCCAAATTCTATTCATCTGTTGTACCCGTACCTGTGTATGACTGCTTTGATAGAAATTTTATTTATTTTTCACCTTGCTGAATGAATAGAAAAACGTATTTTTTGAAAATGTTTAAGTAGAAATCTGTCATTACTAACCTTGGCGGAAAGCTCCAAGTACGCCATTTGGTGTGAAGTCGCGGCCTGCCAACCAGGTAGGGAGCTGTCCCACTTTAATATCCAGCAATCTTTTATCTGCAAGGGGCACTAACCAGCAATAAACACAAATCAGCCAAGTAAACTGAGGTTAACAAAGTATCAACTGAACAGTTTATTGGAAAACTATGGGATTAGGTAGGCTTGTTTTCCATATGGAGAACATTTTTGCATTTTACCAGAAGAGCAAACTAAAATTTTAGATCAAGGCTTAAAAAGGAACACTCTAGGCTAACCCCCCCCCTTTCTTAAATTATATTATACCTATTGCCCTACCTAGTTATTCAGTATTTTTTTTTTAATGTAATACCCTAAAAACCACTTGTTTCCAACAGCGTTTTTTTTTTATACTCACCTTCCTCCTCTTCCACTCCCGTTCTGTTAAATCTTCAACTTGGCTAATGGTTTACGTGCGTGCCTCTCATGTAAACCAGCCAATCAGCAGGCTTCCTCCTGGCTCCATCTTTGAGAATGTTGCGCGCAAGAGGATGCGCGCAACACTAATCTCAGCCGCCAGCTACTGCGGCGAGTTGGAGACGTCATCGCGCTGAAAGCGTGATGACGTCTCCTACTCACCAATAGTCGGCAGAAGTGGGAAATATGAATCCCGCTCTGCTGACTGACAGCTGGGAGGGCGGAGTAAAGTCCTCCGCGTCTCTCAGCTGTTTCAGCCGATCGGCTGAGCGGAGTAGGCAGCAGAGGAAAAGGGCATACTTAGGACATTATGACCACCTAAAAAAGCTTAGGTGGTCATGTTGCCTAGAGCATCCCTTTAAGAAATGTTACAAAAAGACTACACCTTCTCCCTGCTTTGGGTTTTAGTTTCCTCTTTAATGACTCCATACAAAACACAAAACCCTCCAAAGGCAAAATTACATTCTAAAGTTAGATCCAAAGACAGGTTAATACTAGACATGTGCAGAGACGGAAAAAAATAAATTAGATTATTTCAGAATCTACATTATGTGAAACTTTTAAAAAAAAAAGTACTGGATTGATTTCTAATATCGAAAGTGTCTGATAGATTTTGCCATTTCCCATATTCAGAACCATTATGTATTAAAATAAAAATCACTCAGCAAATGACATAGCATATAAAGAACAGGGGCAACACTATAGCTCACACACTTGCATATAGTGCAAAAAAAAAAAAAAAAATCAAAAAATTATTTAGGATCAGGGTTACGGTTTATTTTAAAATTAAGGTTTCCTTTTTTTTATAATATCCTGAATCAATGCGAATAGGTCCAGCTTGGATTGGATATCAGAAGTTCAGAGCAATCTGAATTTCTGCTTTTGAACCAATATCGATTTGAACTAAATTGGACATGTCTAGCTAGTACACTTAGCTCTAGCCCAGATATGTGAAAATTTGCACCCGAGTGTACAAGTCATGCCCAGCACATGCTGGACTCATCTGACAGGGAAGCACTCAAACTTTGCTAGGAAATCACCCCAACTCCTATACCAGAAGAGTTTTATCAGCACTCCATTCTACCATGAAGCAAGTCGCAGCTCTGAGCTGAAAAGCCTTTCTACAAGTTTGACCTTCGCGCACTGCAAGCGACCCATAACTTCCCATGTCACCAGAGGGTCAACCTCTACAGCTGCACAATGACCTACAAAACATTACTGCCCAGGATGAAGGAGGCGCCCAGCACTAGAGCCTTGGAAAAAGCAGCTACCAAATACTCATCAAGGGATGTGATATTGCATTGAGCTTTAGGATGTGATATCCATTGCCTGATGGGACAATACCAGAAACGTCAACTTGTCTACCACAGGTTCACAGTTTGGTATGAACAGGTGATTATTGGAAACTAAAAAAGGGACCCTCCAAACGGGAAAGATTTTAAAAGGCATTTGGATAGCCAATAAACTATTTTTAAAATTATACGCACCTTTAAATATCTCAGCAGTTAAAGTGAACCGGTCATTGACAGGTTTACTGTCCCAGCGATGTGCCATCAGGGGATGGAAATTGCAATAAATCATAAAGATCGAAAGCAATATCGCCTCCCGTGAGGAGATATCACAGCACCAGTTCCAGCTGGCACCACCATCTTCCTCCTACATGGGAAAGAGGGTAAGCGCGCAACGCTGTTTGGCTGCCGACACCTTCATTCATAAATCAATGCCACAATCAGCCGCAAAAGGACGCATGTAGGTCAGCTCATCTGCTCCCAGCTGTGGCTGAATGGCAGCATGACATCAGAAATGAGGGAACGCAAATTTGGTAAAGCATTAACTCTAAAGTAGGGATAGAACGATATATTGGTTTTGCCGATTATCAGCAAATATATATATATATATAAATTTCTCCGATAATTGGACAAGTTGGCTCACTGCAGCTACGACACCCAAGATCCCACAGAACTGTGTGAATCTGGGGCTTCTCCCACATCAGGCTGTAAGCCCTCACTGCAGAACGACCCATGGTCACTGACCGTATTGTGCAGGAGCGTGATGGCAACAGAAATGGAGCTTCCATCCCATCTGGCAAGGAATGCCCTACACAGGAGATGCAGGGTCTATTTGCTATAGCAGAGGTCAGCAACCTGGGTCCTCTAGATGATTTGGAATTGCATTTCCCATGAGGCTCCAAGAACCTAATAAAAAGCCAAGCATCATGGCAGATGTAATTCCAAAACATGTGGGGCAAGATTACAAAGTCAGTGCCAATTTAAGTTTACAACAGCTCTAGTTAAATTAACAACCCCATAGACTATAATGGCTCTGTTTAAGTTAGCACCAACTTTGTAATATAACCCTTGGACGGCCAAGGTTGCTGAACGCATTACATACAAGGTCATATGAGGGATCTTTAAGAAAGCCAAAGACACGGTCTTATTGTTTGTAAAAATAAAATTCTTATTGAATTGAATAAATGAAGTGGACGTGGTGCAATGTTTAAATGTTAAACACATTGAGTTCATGGCATAATGTCAGATTTGTGCTGGGTTTTTTTTCACAACTTTAAATTTACAGAATATCGGCTATCAGCCAGAAAAGCTGTCGATAATCGGTAGCGGCCCTGAAAAAAAATTATAAAATCGGTCTAGCCCTACTCTAAATTTCAAATGTATGGTTTTCGTGAAAAATTGGAGCACATATATTAGAACCTATAAAAATGGGCCCAACTTGTATCGGTGAGGACAGCTTCACATTCTGGTCTATGCCCTACAGGGGATATAGATCACATTGCTCATAAAGATGAAAGCGTGATCTCATCCCTTGAGGAGTTAAATCGCAGATAGCATTTACTTTGTTCCAACATCAAGCACTGCCATGCTATCCTCTGGGCATCACTGAGGATCACTGTGCAGCACGCTTGGTAATCAGCGGCTTGAAAGGAATAAGGGGTTGTGTTGTCCAACATCTCTTCCGCTCTGGAATTACCACCAGAATTTAATGAAAGTGTAACTCGGACAAGGAAAAACCTATCAAATTTTACATTATTATGTAGCAAAAACATATGGAGTGACTTCCTGTCAAACTTGTGACTGGCATGACAGGAGCACTTTCTGACGAATAAACAGCCTTCAACGCAACTCCTGGAGCTCCACTGTTGAGGTGCCCCTCATTCTAGATTATGGAGGGCAAACACCTCCCAATAAACCCTAAGGTAGGGTAGGTATCCGAACTGTGCAATGGCCCTAGCTACAAGCTGAGCAATTTTGCAGTTTGGATACACTTATACAGCAAAACCTGGATTGAAACCCTGCATTGGGGCCCAAGGAAAAAAATAAAAAAAAAATAAGCTAAGAGCGCCATGCCCAAGCTGGAAACTTAACTCTCCCTCCCACACTGTTTTCTGAGCTAGTATGTATCTGGGGATGTTACTTCACCTGGCTCCAACATTTTGGCTCAGACGCCTTAGAATCTAGCAAGCCTAGAAGGTTCCTGCTCAAAAAGTCTGAATTTGGCAGTGTAGCTAGGGTTAACAGCCCAATCTATTAAGGAGCAAGGGCACCTCCTTATCACATCCTGAATAAGAAGGTGATCTGGATATTTGCACCATGTGTAAAGGTTGTGACTTCCAGCTTGCTGCCAAAGCAGATTTTGTCTGGGCCAGGCTTTAGGTCAGGATTTGAAGAATGAATGACAAACCTCATCAGGTGTGTCACCTCTCCTCTTAGATTGAGAACTCTCGAGCTGTGTGTGTGTTACAGTATGTATATTTGTTATGGTCTCTCCAATTGTACAGCGCTACGGAACTTGTTGGTGCTTTATAAATACCTGTAACTGCAAACTCAGAAGCCAGTAAGAAAAGCTCAGAGCCAAATACGTTTAAAAAGGAAGAGTTTTGAATTGATGTAGGAAGATTTAGAAACGAAGGCTAAAATCTAGCAGCCTGCAGGTCCTTTACTACTGAGGTGGTAGCCCTGGACTACCTGTCCCCCCCTCCCCGACTCAGCAAGCTAAACATTTCACATAATAAACTGGGATACTAAGCGTGAGAGCAGTCACTGCATAATCCGATTTATGGGTCACATGCATCTCATATAAGCACTAGGGCCAGTGTCCTTGATCAGGGCACCAGATCTGATGTGACCAAGGTCATCTGGAGTCGAAAACTCCTGCTTTTCCCTTACAGGATGTAGAGATCTAGCCTGATTTCTCATGCTGCCGCAAAACGAGATCCCAACAACACATCCGATAAACACGCCTGCACAGCCCCCTCCATACCATTAACTGATCGCTGTAAGACTATGTGGCAGAAATGGCAGGTACCATGTACAGCTATTCAGGGCGGCACTGCAAAGGTTAAACACGGAATCCGTATCAATCAATCAATATGTGGGGCGAATAAGATCACTTATACACATGCCTTTTTCTTATGAGACGCATTGCAGAAGAGCAACAAGCCTTGCTGTTTATAATGTGCCCCCTGATCACCACAACTCACCCAGTTTATCCGCCATTTTGATGTCCTAGATGTCACGGCTGACTATGGGAAAGACCTTAAGAACGTCACAGAGGCGTAACAGGATATTAGCTCAAGTCGCATTAAATTTACGTCATGGCCGTAACAGAAGGGAGACCACGTGATGTGCTCATGGCTTGCTGGCTGATAGCGGCGTTGTGTAGGATTTCTACCCCCTAATGATATATAGTCCTTAGATGTTGTGATACTTTGTCAAACAAGTAATTGGGAGCAGTTGTATCATGGTACATCATAAGAAAATGATATATGTGTGTGTATGTTTATTTACAGAGGTGGGTAGTGGATTTAGTACTTTAGTGTCTTTCATTCGACTTGCTGCTGCTGTTAACTCTATTTATACAATGTTGCAAGAAAGCTTTGAGTTTAACACTCCCATGTCAAGTTTTGCTTTCACAACAAAATGCTATAGGCATGCAACTTACAAATGTAATTAGATTTTTTTCCTTCTATCAATTACATAAAAATTGACAATTCCCTTAAATAACTGCTGTTAATAAAGTGATCATTTCATTTATTAGATATATCTAAATAACAGGTCTCATTTATTTCATGAAAAATAATAAAATGAAAGTGTTAAATTAGTTACATTTTCCTGAGGGTGCTTAGTGCCTGTGCATGGTGTGCATCATCCTGGTATTTGACAATTCATGCTGTCTCTCGTGTACATCATTCAGAGTGGACTAAAGAACCCACAATAATTAAATATGCCTAGAAACTTCGTAGGAATGAAAGGTAAACTCAGTTGTTTAACCTCACCAATTGTGTCACCCCTATCCTTTTAGATTGTAAGCTTTTGAGCAGGGTCCTCTCTCCTACTGTACTGTATGTTGAACTTGTATGTATATTTGTTATTCTGCCTCCCATTGTACAGCGCTGCTGCACTTGTTAGCACTTTATAAAAACTTGTAACTGTAACAGTTGTGCCTGAAGTGCTTCTATCCAGTCAGAATTCACTCCACCGTGTCATGCCCTGTTGTGCAATATCTGTGACAGGCCTGGTGTGCACATGTTTCCTTAGCTAAGTCTCACTGACCTATAATAATTCTATATGCTAAAATACTTTATACAGTTGTGTTCAAAATTATTCAACCCCCACTGAAATTGAGTGTTTTGGCCAGTTTGACATTGATTTTGATCATTCAGTCATCTTGCTTACAATTAAATCAAAGAGGCACGTGTAGGTCAGACAAATATAACATAACATTTATAATGAAATAACCACAAATGTCTTTTCTGTGCTCACATCATTATCAGTTTTATTCAACCCCCAAGTGACATTCAATCTTAGTACTTCGTACAACATCCTTTTGCAGTTATAACAGCTTTTAAACGTGAAGCATAGCTTGACACAAGTGTCTTGCAGCGATCTACGGGTATCTACGCCCATTCGTCATGGGCAAAAGCCTCCAGTTCAGTCACATTCTTAGGCTTGCGCACTGCAACTGCTTCCTTTAAGTCCCACCAGAGGTTCTCAATGGGATTTAAGTCAGGTGACTGCGATGGCCACTCCAAAATGTTCCAGCCTTTAATCTGCAACCACGCTCTAGTGGACTTGGAGGTATGCTTGGGATCATTGTCCTGTTGAAAGGTCCAACGTCTCCCAAGCCTCAGGTTTGTGACGGACTGCATCACATTGTCATCCAATATCTCCTGGTACTGAAGAGAATTCATGGTACCTTGCATACGCTGAAGCTTCCCTGTACCTGCAGAAGCAAAACAGCCCCAAAGCATGATTGACCCCCCGCCATGCTTCACAGTAGGCAAGGTGTTCTTTTCTTCATAGGCCTTGTTCTTCCTCCTCCAAACATAGCGTTGATCCATGTGCCCAAACAGTTCTAATTTTGTTTCATCAGTTCACAGAACACTATCCCAAAACCTCTGTGGTTTGTCCACATGACTTTTGGCATACTGCAGTCGACTCTTCTTATTCTTTGGAGACAGCAAGGGGGTGCGCCTGGGAGTTCTGGCATGGAGGCCTTCATTACGCAGTGTGCGCCGTATTGTCTGAGCTGAAACTTCAGTACCCACATCTGACAAATCTTTTCTCAGTTCCTCAGCAGTCACACAGGGACTTTTCTCCACTCTACGCTTCAGGTAGCGCACAGCAGTCGAAGTCAGCATCTTCTTTCTGCCACGACCAGGTAGTGTTTCAACAGTGCCCTTTGCCTTGAATTTGCGAATGATGCTTCCTATGGTCTCTCTTGGTATGTTTAACCCTTTCGCTGCTGAGGCATTTCCCGCCTCTGTGCTGAGGTCATTTTTACCGATTTTGCTCATCATGTTTAAACGTGTTTTGAAGGCTTATTTTAGTATATGACCCAGACATATTATATATCGTTCTTTCCGTCAGACTCGGCAGATTCATAATATGTCATTATTATATGTATACGTCATGACCTGTCTGTATATTATAACAAAAAATGCAATAAAATATGAGTTTTCAATAATTTACAAAGTGTAAAGTGTTTTTTTTCACATTTTAAAATGCGAGCAATTGCGGCTATATTTTGTATGGGGAGCGCTTGTTAAACAAATTAGAGATGGGGTCTCGTTACATTTTTTTTTGGAGAAAATTACGCGATTTTTAACAAACGCACCGCATACAAAAATCGTTAGTGCAGCATCATTGTTCACATTATAATTGAAATGGGAACAATATTGCTGCATTAACGAACCAAAAATAAGAAAAAAAAACTTGTTTATTTTTTTTTTTAAATATATTTTTATTTTTATTTTAATTCTTTTTTTAAAATTTTGTTTCATAGTCACGTTTGGTATTGTTGGAACGGCCATGCACTGGCCTATCCAACAATATCAAACATTAACCCCTAACTGCCACGGATCGGGAGATAGGGGGTTCCAATGAACCCCCTATCTCCACCATTGGTGGCAGTTAGGGGTTAACTCCAGGACTGGCGTCATCGTGCTATGCACGATGACGCCAGTCCTCAGGGGGCATTCCCGGAAGCTTGGCCGACATCCAAGATGTCGGCCAGCTCCGGGAAAGGATCACGAACCGGCGCTTTTCGGCGCCGATTTATGATCCAGCCCCCATGGGGTTAATTCCAGGTACCGTTAGGAAGGGCAGGCTGTGCCCTTCCAAACGGTGCCTGGATTAACCCCCGCAACGCCGACGATCGGGAGGGAGAGAGGTCCGAAGGACCCCCCCCCCCTTTCAGGCGCCGCCTCCGCACATGCGGGGGGGTGCCTGAATTAGGTGTCATCGCGCTGCCGCGATGACACCTAATTAGCCCGGTGGCAGTTCCGGGTGCTGGGCTGACATCGAGGATGTCAGCCCGCACCGGGGGGGGGGGCCAGGGATCGGCCGGAACCCTTTCATTCTGGGATTTCATTCTGAATACAATTACAAATGTACACTAAATTCCCTAAAACCCTTTACAGCATTGGGGGTTGAATAATTTTGAACACCACTGTAGACATGAATGGTAAACTCCGTTGTGTGTAGAGTGCCTCCACCCAGTCTGAATTCAGTATAAATGATAATAATAATCTTCCTTAATGCTTCTGGGACTGCTCCCAATTTGCAGAATTCTGGAAAAATATTTAACATTACCAAATCTACAGCTATCTTGAGCGTCATATTGTTACTGGAATCCACTCAGTTCTGTCGGGAGAAAGGTCGGCACGGTGCGTCAATGACAGGCCGGACATGAGTCAATGGCAGGAAAAAGCGTTCTTTATTATGACATCAGACCCAAGTTGGAATGTATCGCAAAGCTTGAGTGAGCTCCTAATTTATTATTTATTATTATTCTTTATTTATAAAGCGCCGGCATATTCCACAGCACTGTACAATAGGTTCTCCCACCTAACGCTCATAGCCACTTCTATTGGTACAGTTCTAGATCTACAGGGTCTTATAATCAGGGGGTGTTTCCTTCTTTGGGAAAAAGATCAGGGGTAACCATTGGTGGCTTACTCTTGGCAGGTGTCAGAACTCTCTTACACATAGAGCCACATGCACAATCCTATCCTGTAGATCAATGCCCCTATCACCAAAATCACTATACCCATCATTATCATGGATCCAACTCTGGAGATAAAGCTGAGAATGGATCCGAACCAGTCCCCAAAAGAACCGAACCGGGAAAAGGATTCCAACCCTCGGGAGCTATCTGGCAGGCCTTATACTGCAGTTGGGACACCTTCTCCTGGTGATCTTGGATTACCTGAAAATAGTCTGGGACTGCTTCTGATGATTTTCGGATAAACGTACAACATTCATAATGCATTGTCATTTCACATAACCCATTTAGAGCAGCACTGATCTGTTCAAGCGCCATGTCATGTATCATCTACAATTTTCAGATTTCCTGTAGTTCAAGATTCAACAATTGGATATCTTTACTGGTCAGATTTAATATTTCATCCATCAATACTGAATAATTATTTAATCTCCTCATCAAATCAATACCCCAGCCAGTCCATGCAGGAAACCAGGCCCAAGCTTTATCTGCCTTAGAGAATAGTTCTCGGTTCTGTTTGTTAAAAAGCAATGGGTACCTAGGGTGTAATGCAGTGTCAGGTAAAGTTTAGTCTCCCTGTACTCTCTGTATCGGTATTAGTCTGGCTACATAACACAGTCCAGTTAAGGTAGGTGGTATCCAAGTGTAACAGGTCTTTCCGCAACATATGTGTAGACCCTCAGTCAGTAGGAATGGAGGCATGTAATGCACTCCCCTTTGGACTTCTACCATCATCTTTACTAAATGGTTAAGGAGGTACTTCCCAGTCTGTCGAGTTAGGGTCATTTAGTAATCCTTAGGATTGGTCTTCGGGGAAAATTAGCTGGCTTGACGATAAATCTCCTTAAAGTTCCTGACAAAGTCGTGTTAGCTGATAGATTAAAGCAGCTGGATTGGCATGGAGTCTCTAGGCTAAGATTAATTGGCCCTATCTGAAAACACCAATCAGGAGGGTATACAGGACCAGTTATCGGGTAGGCAGGTAGGGTCACAGCATGCTTCATTTGAGTTTCATTCAATGACTGGATAGTAATATTCCCAGCCGAGAAGGTGGTCAGATTAACTGGGACTGCAGCAAATGGGATATATATTGTCTCTGGATGCAATCGGCTGCACACCCAACAAGAGGTCTGTCCAGACTTTTGGGCATAGGCATACTTGAATTTCATCAACAAATGGCTCTTTGGTGCTGAAACAGGTCCCAAATCACGTTTATCTCTACTGCTGGTTTGGTTAAAAAGGTGTGAGAAATTCAGTCTCACAGTTGCCTCTGTGCACGTTTTCTTTGGGAAGAGTACAGTCACATAAGTCCTTATGAACAATATCAACAACATAACAGCGCCTATAGCAACCGTGACACGAAAGGCTCTCCTTACGGCTGCAGCCAGTGTCTCCTGGGGCTGCTGGGCCGCAAGGAACCATAGGTCTTCGTGGGTTTCCCTTTGGACTTCCCGTCTTTCCATCGTGGGTAGTTGGTCAGGCGTTATTATGGCCGACAAAAGACCTACTTGCTGGTCTTATACAGATTTAACAGTCATCCTGGCCAATTTTAGCTTCAGTGGGCTTGACTTGTCGGGGATAGCTTCCCACTGGAACTCCAGTACAGCAGCCACTGGTTTCAACCTCGAGTGGTGTATCCACGGGACAACCTCGGCCACCTTTACTGCTGTGGGAGTGGATAATAGAACAAGGTAAGGACCCCTCCACTTTGGGCCTAGTGGGTCTGCCTTCCACTCCTTCACCCAGACTGAGTCACCTGGACAATACTTATGCAATGGTGGATACAAAAAATGAGGTAGATTATCACCAACCCAGGTATTCAATTTATGCATTGATTGACCCAACAACAGTACTTGCTCATTTAGCCTAGCTTCCCCTAATGCCCGGAGGTCCCCCCTTAGTCCATTAATCAAAGGGGTAGGTCGCCTGAACAGGAGTTCTTATGGGCTTAATTTCAAATGTGGGGTTGGCCTGCATCTAACATGCAAGAGAACTATCAGCAGCACATCTAGCCATCCCAGTGATGTCTCATGACATGTCTTGGCCATCAAAGTCTTTTGTGTCCTGTTCATTCATTCTACTTTTCAAGAACTCTGAGGCCTGTAGGCCGTATGTAGCTTCCAGGTGATGCCCAGTAGACGGGCAAGTTGCTGCAGGCAAGCTTGGATGAAGGCTGGGCCATTATCTGAACCAATTTCGAGTGGCAGTCCATACCTAGGGATAATCTCTCTCATGAGGCACTTTACTACTTCAGTTGTCTTTTCAGTTCTGGTTGAGAAAGCCTCAACCCATCCAGTTAGTGTACACACCATCACAAGCAGGTACTTGTATCCTTTACAAGGTGGGAGCACAGTAAAGTCAATTTGGAGGGACGCCATTGGGGACAATCCAATAGGTTGCATTCCTGGGGGTTGCAATGGGCCTTGTCTTGGATTGTTTTTGGCACAAGTAACACACTGTTGGGCTATTGCCTTGCAGATGACAGAGAGCCTGGGGACATAGAAATGCGGTTCCAACTGCTTTCCATGATGTCCCTTCCTCCATGAGTACCGTAGAGCAAGCCACTATTGCTGTTGCTCCTTCTCAGGACCCTCACAACCCCCCTTCTCCTCACTATTAGTCTACAGGGTCATCCAGACGTGGACCCCTTGCTTGTTGTGCCTAGAGGGGTGTCAGCTATACCCTCCTGACGAGGCCTAACAAGGCTGAAACAATCGTCGGGTGTTGCTGCACCTCTTGTGCAGGGATGACGTCCTTGGCAGTCAGCACTGGCCACCCTTTTTGGGTGAGAGCAGGCTGATTTGCATATGGAGCATTCATCCCTGTAATGGCACATACAAGCTAAAACCTTGTGAGACCTGAGCGGGTCCCCACCGTAGAGCAAGCCACTAGTGCTGTTGCTCATTCTCAGGACCCTCACGAACCCCCCTTCTCCATGAGTACTGGCATGAAAAGCTCTGACGACTTTGGGCGCTAATGTGGCGGGTAGGACTATCTGATTGTTGGCCAGCCGGAACCATCCATCTTCTCCATATTCACCTGTTTCTTCCGAGAGCCATTTCTTCTCCTTCTCTGAGTACGCAGGTGTCCACTGGCTTAGTGGGGCTGGTAGCAATGGGGCCATCACAGAACACGGCCTCTTGTAGTTCTCGAGTTTTTCTTCGGGTCCCCAGCTGAACACACTCTTCGGGTGATAATTCGTCCATGCGAAGTAGAACAAGTCTCGCCGTTCATGTTCGTTCTTCACAGTGAACATGAAGTAATTCAGCACACTGTCTTTCACGTTTGGCAGACATTTTTCGATGAGTGTCTCTTTCAAGAAGAACTTCACCAGCGGGGCCTGGTAGTGTTCAGCTCCCAGCTCTCCCAGGCACTTCAGGATTAGCGTAATGCGCAGGTTGTTGTGACTATTGGCGTTCGGGTTGTCAAACCTTGCAGAGAAATTTTATGCTCGTTCAACTTCGACTTCTCCAGTTACCTCTTCATCCTCCCCCACTACTTTTACGCCGAAGAACTTCAGCATCATCTTGTAGGCCCGAAGGAACCATTGCTGAATTTATGCGGTGTTCTTCATTATTTCCGTCTCTAATGAGGTCAGTGGATAGGCACATTTGTTTCTCCCTTGTTCTGAAAGCGGAAAAAGCCACTGAATGTAGTTATGATTCTTTTCTAATATCTCGTAGTTAGAATCCCATTTGTTTAGAATAACTTCAATGAATTCTCCATTTGGTTCAAATCTCTGTCTGTTCATATAAAATTCATAGTTAGGCATGTGGATACTTGGGGCCCTACTACAATCTTCGCGCAAACATCAGTGCGTGCGCAAAAACGCATTAACGCGAGGGGCAAAACCCTTTGCACTGAACGTCGTATTACAATGTTAGCGCAACAAGCGCACGTATACGTCTACCGTGGTTGAACCTGTGCGAACACTGCGCAAGCTTATCCT
Source organism: Leptobrachium leishanense (assembly GCA_009667805.1). NCBI lineage: Eukaryota > Metazoa > Chordata > Amphibia > Anura > Megophryidae > Leptobrachium > Leptobrachium leishanense. The sequence goes on along the minus strand of CM019069.1, from coordinate 102,657,073 downwards.
TACTTTGCGCGTCCTATACTTAACATTGTGAGTGCAAATTCATTTGTGCGCTGGTATGCGGATGGCATTACAATCTATGCGTAGTTTGTAACGCACAGCCTTTGCGCGCATAATTTTAGCACCTCCTAAAAGCGGGTGTTAATGGCAAATTCTATCAACCTGGCCGAAATCAAATACACCAACCCAAAAAAAAAATACGCAGCAAAGTATAGTTACACATTCTACACATACCAAACCAATAAATTTGAGAAGTTCTGCGTGCATTTTATTTTAATACAGCATATATGCTCAGATTGACTTTGACAGGCGCAAAAACTTAGGCTGGGGTCAGACGAGCGTAGTGTTCACGTCCGTGATTGCGCCTAAAAGTACGTTCGTGATAGCATGACAGAAAGCCCATTGGAGCCTGACACATGAAGTACGTCCGCACTGAACTGCGGACGCACAACGGCCGCGGCCCACGGACGCAAGGCAGGCAAGAACGTACATCCCCTAGAACGGCCGCACAAAGTGCGCTGCGTCCGCAACGTCTGCATAGCTTTGTGTGTGAGTGATGGAATGTGGTCAGACGGACTGCATTTATACGTCCAGCATTTTTCACGGACAAAATGGTTTCGCTTTTTAATTTATTTTCCCTCCTACATCCGTCAAAATATAAGTCAGTAAATAAACGGACTGTGTGGCCACTACTGTGTCTTCCATACTGACGTACGTCCGTGTGCACGGACGTACAGTCCGTAGAAATCACGCTCGTCTGACCCTAGCCTAAATGTGAGACAATTGTGGTTCTTAATTCTGATTGGCTGAATCGCGTGAAAAAAACAGTCCGCGCACTGATTTCTGCGTGCAACGTTACTGCGCGCGCGTTTTTGCGCATCCGTTTTATGCACGTTATTTTTTGACGGATGAAAAAATGCGCGAGGATTGTAGTACCAGCGTTGATTTACGCGCGTTTCCGTTTAACGCTTCGTGCAAAAATTCACGCATTGCGCGTGCGTGAAGAATGTAATATGGCCCTTGATGTATCTCCTTGCTGACATATATTCAAACAGGGTAGCATTTTGCTTGCAGGTTGACCTTCATTGACCTTTTCATCAGTTACAACGGTTCTTGCAGCTGCTTTTGCAGCTTGGTCAGCCATTCTGCTTCCTCTTGGTATACCTTCATTGCCCTTCTGGTGTCCTCGACAATGCATTATACTGGCAGCACTGGGTTTCCAGACAGCTTCCAGTAAATTCAGAATTTGCTTGGAGTACTTCACTTGCTTTCCAGCAGATGTTAGAAGTCCTCTTTCTTTGTATAGGGCTCCATGGGCATGTACTGTCATGAAGGCATACTTGGAATCTGTGAAAATCAGGGTTATTCAAAGAGATCCGAATGGCTGCCGAAAGGTAACCGAATGCTGAAAATCAGCATTCGGTTACCTTTCTTGGCCATTCGGCTATTCAGAGAGCAGGCAATTCGCCAAATGTTGGCGAATTGCCTGCGCATACGGTGCCTGTTCGGTGCTTGTTCGAGGGCAGTGAATCTCCATAGAGAAGCAATGCTTCGGCTATTCAGAGAGCAAAACCCAGCAGTGAAAAAAAGTTGCCGAATTGCCCTGTCATTCGGTGGTTTAATTCGGCAGATTTATTCAGGCGAATCCCATAGGCTTCAATGTTAAAAATATTACCGTTTTTTTATTCAATATCTAATAAACCGTTCATTATAATATTCTGCAGTAAAAAGTCTCTTTATTTTTAGATTTTTTAGGACCTTTTCGGCATTTTTGGGGATTTTTTTGCAAACATTTTTTTTCCGTCTTTTTTTTTTAAATCGTTATTTCTTTTTTCTGTAAAACCCCTTTTTATTATCATTCATTGGACCTCATATGTAAATTTCAGACATTTTTGCTCAGTAGTTTGTTTGCAAACAGAGTTTCACTTTTCAAACATTCAAGCGTACTGGTTTTTTTCTTCTTCACCTCCTTCGTCTACGGTGTCGGGTTTTTCTGGCGGCTGCTCTGCGCTCTGATCGGCTCCTGCTCGGGTTTCTCCGGCGTCTTCGGCGGGTTAATCCAGATGTTTTTGCGGGTTTCGGTGTGCGTTCGCCCTAGTTTTGCAGTGAGTTTTCGGTGGGTTTGTGGCCTGCTGCTGTATATTTCTCCCATAACTTGGAGGCATTCATGACTTGGATTCTCCTCAGAGTCTGGGAGCAACGTAGCAGGGTTCAAGGTGGCGATAAGATCGAAATGAACATGTGTGTTTTCACACATCATGGCTTGGTACTTTGTCATCCGGCTATTGCTAAACCAGTAGCTTCCTTTAACATCTAGCAAGGCTTTGACTGCATGTGGGACTTTGACATGAAGAACTTGTCAGCTCCAGATATTATCATTGCTGTGGCAGCCACCGCTCTCAGGCAAGGGGGTAGGCCGCATGTCACTGGATCCAGCTGTTTGGACAAGTAGGCTACAGGCCTTGGCCATGACCCCAGGTACTGAATCAGGACTCCAGTTGCGGTGTGATTATGTTCATGCATGTAAAGCTTAAAGGGTTTACTGTGGTCATGTAGGCCCAAGGCTGGGGCCTCCATTAACAAAGTCTTTAATTTTAGGAAAGCTGCCGTCTGTTCCTCTTCCCAGAGGAATGGATCTTCTTCACTTCCTTTTGTGGCTTGATGCAATGGTTTGGCTATTTCTGCAAAGTTGGGGATCTATAAACAGCAAAACCCTGCAGCACCTAGGAATTCATGTACTTTTCTGCGTGTCTTTGGTTGCAGGATACGGCAGACTGCTTCTTTGCATTCAGGACCCAATGCACGCTTGCTCCCTGTCAATTTAAAACAAGGTATTTTACACTGTGTTTGCAAATCTGTGCTTTGTTTTTAGATACTTTATATCCTGCTTGCCATAACAGATGCAGAAGTGCTTTTGTGGCGGCGTGAATGCAGAAAAAGGCGTCTTTCAGATCAAGCACAGTGTAGTATTCTGTACTTCTGGGTATGAGCGCCAATAGATTGTAGGGGTTGGGAACAACAGGATGTAAGGTTACGGTTGCTTCATTAACAGCCCTTAAGTCCTGCATGGGACGGTACTCTTGTGTTCCCTCTTTCTGTACTGGCAATAACGGTGTGTTCCAGGTGACACGCAAAACTTTAATATACAGTGATGTTTCAATTTCTGTAAGTGTGCCTGTATGTTTTGCTTAGCTTTCTGCAGGATATGATACTGTCTAAGCGCTATGGGCACAGCTCCTGGTTTTAGATCAACGTACACAGGCGGTATATTCACAGCTAATCCTGGCGGATTCTCTTCTGACCATACTCCTGGACTGCCAAGGGATAGTACGTACGGGTCTGGGGCCATGGGTGAGGGTAGTACTGTTCTCCACTCTTCCTCTCTCAGCATCACCAGCACAATTTTACTGGGTTGTGAATCTGGTGTGGCTGAGCAGTGCTGCCGAATAGAGCTACCATTCTCCGGTAGGTCTAATTAAGCGTGGCCTCCCAGGGAGGAAATTAATTTGGGCTTGCAATTTGCTTAGGATGTCCCGTCCCAAGAGCTGGATGGGACATTCGGGCATATACAAAAACTGATGCTCAACTTGATGCCCCCCTAGGCTACAAACTCGTGAGGCAAGGAAAGGATATTTAGCCGCAATTCCCAGGGCGCCCACAATGTCAGCCTCCCTCCCGCCAGGGGTGCAATAGGTTGCGTTACAACAGAATGTTCAGCCCCAGTGTCAACCATAAAAATTTTATCCTCATCCCCCACTCTCATTATGATCATAGGCTCGCTTGTACTGAGTGGGATCGGCCCTGGTATGTGTCAATATGGAGCTTGTCCTGCAAAGGATGTCCCCACCAGACCCATGAAGTCAGTCCCGTTATTCTCATTTCTCTCATACCTTCCATTAGAAACTTGCCCACGGGCTGTTACCACTTTCCTCCCCATTTTTCTCCCTTAATTTTGGACACTCCCTCTTCCAGTGACCTTCGGCCTTACAGAATGTGCACTGGTTTCTACCTAAAGCTGGCCAGCCACCTCTTCCCCTCATTCCCCAAACCCTGACCGGTTCCACCATTTACGGTACTCCGAACCAGCCCGCACTTCCCTCTCAACCGATGCTACCGCTATCATGCTTGCACTTGCTCTCAGCCTTCACCCTCCTCCCGCTTTTTCTCTAGATCTCTATTGTGAAACACTTTATTAGCAATTTCCACCAATTGACTAATGTTCATCCCAATAAATCCCTATTGTCTCTGCAACTTATTCCGTATGTCTCTCTGCGCTTGGCTCACAAATTAGGAATTAACCATACGGCGGATTTCAGCCGCCTCGGCGCCTAATGGACTGTATATACGGTATGCTTCAATTAACCTCTCCAAATATGCGCTGGGGGTTTCTTTCGGTCCCTGTATTACCTATATTGGTCTCTGGGAGACACCAGTATTCTGATGATCTCATCAGAATAATTGTATTTCATTATCCCTTCAGGGGGAAACCCTTAGGTCTCTCATGATCTTTTCTACCTTACATTATAATATTTTTTCCTGGTATCGCACTGTTACGCTTTTCCTTCTTGGTAGTTGTATTCCTGTATTACCTCAGCTATCTTTCCCATATTTACAGGCTTCTTAGCTCCTGGTTTTATACCCATCAGGAAAGCGGCGTGATAGTAATGAAGGTGGGCCATTCCCGCCTCTGTGTACGGCCAGTGTGGATCTAAATTTGGGTAGTGTTCTGCCACCCATGCTTCTGGATTTGCCTGACCCTCCTCTACCGCCACTTGTTCCAAATATTTACGGGCATGGGTGTTAATCGTTCCCCTTTCTTCAGTAGTAAACAGAGTCAGTAAAAGCTGCTGACAATCAGCCCATGTGGGATTGTGTGTTGCCATAATAGACTCAACCAGGCTTGTTATGCATGCAGGCTTTTCAGAGTAGGGAGGGGTTTGGGCTTTGGGCTTTCCAATTAAACAGATCAGTGGTTGTGAAAGGGACGTACGTTAACACATCTGGTCCTGGGCCACCTTCCACACTTGGCCCAGGTAGTAGGTACTGTGCGTAATGGAAGTTGAAATTTACCAGGGTACTGATATGCATCACGGGCTTTGTAATGTTATTATCAGCCCGGGTCACGGCCTTATGTTCCGGGGTACAATTCGTGGAGGGGATACAAGGTGATAATCCAACCTGGAGCTTTCTAGTCTGTACACCCTTCTGTCCGGGGTTTCTATTTTCCCGGAGTAACAATTATTTGTGCCTCCAGCACCGTTGCCGCTCCGAGAGTGGCAGATGGGGCTGAGGGGTCCACAGGTGATAAATTAGCAGCTCCCATGGACCCCGCTTCTGGCTGCGCAACCATGGCATTAAGTGCCTGGCGTGCTGCTGCATAGTGGGATGGATAAGGGTGGTGGAGGGAGTTCAACATCATCGGGGTGTCCCACCAGGATAAAGGGGTTTACGGGCTTCTGTGGGGTACTGTCATTTTTCTTTTGCACGGCTAACATAACATGTTGGCTCTTATTTTTTACACAAAACCTCCAGATGTCTATATACGGGTATTGGTCTGGGTGTTCTGGATTCCCTGTAACCCTGGAATGGACTCTCTCAATTAACACAGGATCCATAGACCCCTCCTTGGGCAACTCAGGCACTAGGGTGGGCCATTCTATTGTGCACAGGGTTTGCAACCTCTCCTTATTCAATTCAACACTATACTCATAGGCGTGCACACGGGGTGTGCCGGGTGTGTCTGGGCACACCCTAATGCCGGCCCCTGGCACACCCCGCAGGCCCGCGGAACACTTTGGGTCCCGGCTGGCCGCATCCCATGGATAGCCGCCAGGTCCCTTCATTTCCGCAGGCCTGATGGCAGCCTCTGCTTCCCTGGTGGTCCGGTGGCTGTGGGGTGCTACATTGTGATCAGTGCTTCGCGCACAGACCGCAGAGCACGTCCCACAGTGAGTGACTGGACACGAGCGCCGGCGATCGCTGATGACCTGTCACCTGACCGCCGGCACTCAATGGCTGTGTCAGAGCACCTCTGGCATTCGTGTCCAGTCACTCGCTCACTGTGGGACGTGCTCTGCGGTCTGTGCGCGAAGCACAGATCACAATGCAGCACCCCACAGCCACTGGACCACCAGGGAAACAGAGGCTGCCGCCAGGCCTGCGGGGGTGAAGGGTCCCATCCCGGCGGCTATCCATGCGATGAGGCCAGGGGCAAATATAGCTATGTATGAGCTGCTGGGGGCAAATATATCCATGCATGAGCTGCTGGGGCCAAATATAGCCATGTATGAGCATTGGGGCAAATATAGCCATGTATGAGCTGCTTGGGGCAAATATATCCATGTATGAGCTGCTGGGGGCAAATATATCCAAGTATGAGCTGCTGGGGGCAAATATATCCATGTATGAGCTGCTGGGGGCGAATATAGCCATGTATGAGCTGCTGGGGGCAAATATATGTATGTGTGAGCTGCTTGGGGCAAATATAGCCATGTATGAGTTGCTGGGGGCAAATATAGCCATGTATAAGCTGCTTGGGGCAAATATAGCCATGTATGAGCTCCTTGGGGCAAATATAGCCATGTATTAGCTGCTTGGGGCAAATATATCCATGTATGAGCTGCTGGGGGCAAATATATCTGTGTATGAGCTGGGGGCAAATATATAGGGATGAGCCGAACACCCCCGTGTTCGGTTCGCATTCGAACTCAAACAATTTCAAAAGTTCGAACTCGAACACGAAACGAACTCAATGCAAGTCAATGGGACTCAAAAGTTTGGTTTTTAGAGTGCCCTGCAAGAGGGCATATATGCAAGATATTTGCCACAAAAGGTGTATGGGGACAG